>CM035837.1:389613497-390813497 GCA_020510985.1 Pholidichthys leucotaenia
CTATATATGTAATCCAATTTGACACCTCTGGAATGAAATTATGTTGATCTACTGTTTTTGCAGATGTTATCCACTGTCACTCAACCTTCAAATACTGTGGATTTTTTTTTGAATTTGATTATTCAGCAATTGTCCTCATTGCAGTCATCCATGTGAGGTAACAAGTCACACTAAAGGCTCTCTGTTGGTGATCAAACAACATTGTCCACATTGTGTTGAGGATCTATCCTGGCACAGCCAGCAGATGATCAGGGACATCCCAGCTGGTAACATACAGCTTTCATCCGCCATTCTCTTCACTGGTGCGTCATATGTCAAGGTCCTCAGAGTTCTAAATGCAGCCGGTATCGTTGGAATTTCCACGACCACTTACAAGGAGCTTTCGATTTCTAATTTTTATTAAATTAATTTTATTTCAGATATGTGGATGATCTGATGAATACTCTTTTCGACAAAACCTTGGTTGATCCAACCCACTTATTGGAGCAGTGGCACTCTGTACAAGCCAGAGTTCCAGCAACATTGAGTGCCAAATTTCAGCGTCCCATCAAAGCTGATGCTGTTGAGCAACATGTATCTAGATTTTCAAAATCAAACATGTAAAAGTAGAATAAATTTCCAATTAGCAATGAAAGTTCAGCTTTCAATTGTTAGGGAAGCAACATATTTTGCTAAGACAAAAAAATATAAGCCTAAGATTTTTAGAGAAATGTGCTTTTAAAAATTGCACACGAATTTTACACCATAAATGGTAGAAAAATTACTCTAATGTATATGAGATCCGACTTTGATGAATGCTGAAATATTAGAATTAATAAAATTGACATGCACATTAATAAACTCAATATATGATTTTAAAAAACTTTATTTAAATAACATTGATCACAAATCTAATCTTGGTAGGCAAAATCCTTGTAGTGATCAGATGGGAATGTTTCTCTGATGAGGCTCACAGCACAGGCAGGCAATATCACCCTCACTTCTTCACCTTCAATACCTCCTGGCAGCACCAAGATTCAGTTGATGGTTGGCATAATGTTGCATTTCTCACAAGTGCACCTGTTAAAAAAAAATGGTATAATCAGATGCTTATAATAAACTAATGGCTCGTGGGAGTGCTATATAAGTTGGTCTATGAAGTTTGATTAGAAAATATTTAAAACATGTAAAAAAATTTTTGAGCAGAAAGAGAATGTTTATAAGTCGCCAAGTAAGGCAGCAAGGGAAAAATTGGCAGTTTTATTTTGATAATTAAGTGTAGTGACCATGCATATCGCCTAAAAAAAAAAATTTCAAAGCATATTTTACCAATATAAATCGGCGAGCCTCTCGTTCTTGCCTCTCGTTCTGCTCCGGTCGCTGTTTCGTCCGCGTCTTCCTCCGCACCCTCGGGCTCAAACAAATACGGCTGAATAACCCCATCAGCACCACCCAAAACTACTTCATCATCAGATTCATCAGTTTCAATATCATCACTTATATTGCGGTCGTCATACTCGATAAAATAATCGCTGTCCGTATCACTCTGCTGTCGTTCAGCCATTTCTGCAGGCCAGTGATCATCCATTTCCTGCAGCCATTTCCTGTTTCTCCCTGACCTGACGTCACTGCTGCACGCCCCTATCGAGAGATGGCGGTACTGCAGCATCACTAAGTGAAATATGGGCTATTAACAAATAAAGTCATTTATGGAGGCTGGTGACACATTTTAAATCACGGGAATGGCCAGAATGGAATATTTTCATACAATCAGTTTATTGGTTCAATAAAAAAATGTCACCGTCCGAGGTCTTTAAAGTCTCATTTGTCATGATCTGCATGTTTGATTTGGTAAAGGTTTTACGTCGGATGCCCTTCCTGACACAACCCTCCCCATTTACCCAGGCTTGGGACTGGTACTAGGAGTACCCTGGGTTGTGCACCCACTGTGGCTGGGTTAGCAAATTCATTTTACTGTTTGACAATAATTTTGCTGTTATTTTGTTAATAAAAAAAATCAGTCTCCAGATTTTTTTTTTGTCCTCTGTAGCCTGGTTGGCCATTCATCAGTCTGAAAATTTTGCATCTTACAGAGAGACTTTTCAGGCAGCTGGACATATTTGACCACAGTTGACAGCATAATTGCAACCTTTGTCTTGTAAATTTGCTGCTTTTTTCTTTTTAAATTTGGATTTTTTTTTTCTCTAGTAAATTCACATTTTTTCTCTCAAATTTGCAACTTTGTTCTTGTAAATTTGCCACTTTTTTTTCTTACAAATTTTCTACTTTTTCCTTTTTTTGTAAATTTGCAACTTTCCTCTATTCACAACTTTTTTCCTCATAAATTTGCTACTTTTTTCTTGTAAATGGTCCCCTCCAGTATACAACTAGGACAATATCAGTCGCTATGGAGGGTGACAATATGTATGGGTGCATATTCACACCATGTAGGGTAACTAAATAGACGGTTATGCTGTTTATTCTACAGTATCTAGCTACAATGCTCCGCACTGTGTATATATATTTATGTGTACATATGTATATTCACTGCTCTTATTTTTCTTATCTTCTTAATTATTGCTCTGAGTGTTGCTATCCCTGTGCTGTTGCAATCCTGGAATTTCCCCATTGCGGGATTAATAAAGGCTTATCTTATCTTATCTTAAATTCACTACTTTTTTCTATTTTTATCTTTTTTTGTCATTCATTCATTCACACACTTTTTTCATCATAAATTTCTACTTTTTTGTAAGTTTGTGACTCTTGTAAATTTGGATCATTCATATGGACAGTGAAATGAAATATATGTAAACAGGACAGGAGGTGAAGTAACATAGTTTCTTGCAGATTGTGAAAAAAATCTGAAAAAGAAAAAAAAAACTGAAAAAAACCCCAACAACCCCAAAACACAAGCAAAACTTTGAATCAAAGATTATCTAGCAAATTTGAAGAATATGGCAGAGTATTATCCCCAATCAATCCACTTATAATCATGGAGGATACAAAATGCCTTGTTTCTTTGCATTTTCTCTCCTTTATCTTCACTAGGAGATTAGATTAAGTAGAATGTAAAAGTGAAAGAAGCAAGGAGACAAGTTAGCATGATAAATAGCAATCTTTATTTAAATAGTGACAACACAGCTTTCTGTTCATGCAGGAGAGCTGACAAAAATCCACCTTACTCATACATACTCTTTATAATTTGTTTTACTGTTCCTGTGACCCAACATTCTAAATAACTTCCCCTTTGTGTCCTCTGCAATCCCTTGCCATTTCAAAAACTATGCTGAACTAAACAACTATTTAAAAGTGACCCAAAATCTCACACACACATCAGCACACATGCTCATATCTGCAGTGTGATTTATTTTAAGGCTCTGAGAGTGTAAGAATGCCATTTAGTAAAGATGGCAGTAGGTAATAAATCCTCATCAAGTCTAGTACATCCTGTTAGCTTCTTCTCTCCTGGTGACAGCTTTTTAATAAGCTGTGTGTGGTCCTGTATGTGTACTTGACATTTACTAGCTGACGTTACCCCTCCCTGTCTGTCAGAGCACATTATGCATATTCTACTAGAACCCGAGCAAAGCATTAGAATGCACCATAACCATGTCACTCATACTATTCAAGGTTTAGGGGAATAGGGCTAGCCTGTTTGTTGCCATAATTGATTTCTTTTCATCTGCACAAATGAGTTTCTTATTTCTTTGGAGGTTATTTATATGGAAATGGTGTGATGTTGTGACTACATTAGCTGAGTTATTCTCACCTTCCTCTAAAGTCACTACCTCCTGGGGAAACTCCCTTTGTTGCCATTTGCTGTTTTGCTCATTCTGTCAGCAAAAATTAATTGGTGTCCATTTTAACTCCCCCCGAGCCTTAATTTCTATGAGCAGAGAGATACCCGGGCCCAATTACGCGGTGTAAATAACATTTGCTCTATAATTGCTTCAATAAAGATTTATCGTTTTCCCTTCATTATCCTTATGTTAAGGCATTGCCAGGTTAGCCAGGGGACACTGAGGCATGGCAAAGTTTTCTGGCACAGTAGTGAAGACAGACGACATTGATGTAAATTAGTATGTCGCTGCGCGTCACCCATGCTGGACTTTTTAAAAAATAAGTCTTTTTAGGCTGAGTCCGTCATAGTTGGTGCAGCCAACAAAAAGACTTTAACAATTGCTAATGGAAAGGGTCCAAATCAGGACAAAAGTGGCTGAGTAAAATCAAAAAGCGGGATGAAGGCAAACATCGCTACTGTTAAAACTGGACAAGAATAAAACAACATACATATAAATTCAAACCATTCAAATAATGTCCACTAGAGGGCAGGAGAATAAAATGAGAAGCTAAACTGCATACATATACTGTACATATATTATGTTTTCAAATAAAAATGTCACTTAATTAGGTTTAGTTATGTAGAATGGATTTGAAACAAAGTAATTCTGGAATTAAAGTGCCACGTTTTTAACCTCCACCAGTCAAAGACCAAAGGGGGATCAGGTTATGGTGATGCCTGTCTGTTAGTCCGTCATCTGTCCCACTTGTGCTCAAGGTCAGGTCAAGGTCAGGAGTTCTGGAATTTTTGATTTCACAAAAAATCTTCAACCTTGATCTAAAGCACATCCTGAGTCTGCATCTAGGCTGTGCTTAAGGTCAAGGTCAACGATCAGGAGATCTGAGCATTCCTGGGGTGATTTCATTAGGCTGGAATGAGCAACTCCTTCAATGACGTCTGATTCCAAATGATTTGAAACTTGGTACCAGGGATTGATATACATTGCTGAAAAGTTAAAAAACTGCTCTGCTTCAGTAAGATATTGGGATCTTTAAAGAAAAAAGAGGTGGAAGATATTGCACTCACCTCAGAGTGCTTTTGTAAAGTCCAGAGATCAAATTTATATATGTTTGAATTGGTCTAAATACCAAAACAAAGATGGTAACATTAACAAAAAGCTCAGGGTCAGCAATAACCAATGTGGAAAGAGCAAAAACAAACAAATTTGATCTCAAACATCATCCCCTTCCAAATGGCGTTCACTTATATAGCGCTTTTTGTCATGTCTGGATGACCAAAGCACTTTACAGTGTTAGCTATCTACCTGTTCACACACACATTCACACACTGATGGCAGTGTTACCACCATACAAGACGCTGGCCTGACTCACCAGGAGCAACTTGGGGTTCTGTGTTTTGCTCAAGGACACGTCAACATACAGGGAAAATAGGAATCAAACCAGCGACCCTCCGATCGATAGAGGTCAACCACACTCTACATCTGCGCCACAGCTTTCCAAGATGGAATCTGGAAGGAAGGTGGCCGTCAGGTGCCAAAATTCTTCCCAACATAAACAGGCTAATATGTTGTCTTCTGGGACTGGATCCAGCAGCCTTCTTTAAAATAATTAATCATTACAACAGCTAAATTGCATTGAATGCATATTAGAGCAGAGGTCCCCAAACACTGGGCCAGTCCACGGACCACTTGATACCAGGCTGCAGAGAAAAGAAATATTATTTTCCTCTGTATTGACTATCAAAGTCTGTGTTTTAAAAAATTGCAGAATATTCTCTTTGTTTCTGTGCCCGACTTTCTGCCTGTCATGTCTGTTTGAGTCTCTTAGGCCAACACCTGTCTCATCAGCGGATCGGAAATTAAACCCACAAACTATCTTTGCTTTCTAAGGAGGGACCTTTTGAGGGTTAGCCGGGGGATGCGTGTGTCTTTGTGTCAGCTGAAGCTCACGGTCTTAGGGTCATCTCATGTGGGTTCCCGGAGCAGTGCATCCTGGCCACGACCTCCTTGCTGGAGTGACCGACCCTTGGGCGGCTGTGGCGCAGGTGTAGTGTGGCCGACTACTGATTGGAGGGTCAGGGATTCAACTCCCGCTGTGTTTGCAGTCTGCATGCCGAAGTGTCCTTGAGCAAGACACTGAACCCCCAGTTGTTCCTGGTGGGTCAGGCTAGTGCCTGTGCATGGCAGCTCCGCCGCCATCAGTGTGTGAATGTGTGTGTGAATGGGTGGATAGCAGGATGTGTAAGGCGCTTTGATTATCTAGAGATGAGAAAAAGCGCTATTAAAGTGAACGCCATTTACCGTGTGATCAGCTCATAGATGCTTGGGGAGATGGAGGAGTAGAAAGCTAACAGGTACGGTATGTTTTTTTTTTGTTTTTTTTTGTCCACACGTACTGTATATATGTTTGCTGATGAATTCCATTTGGATATTGTTTAGCATGGTCTTCCAAAAGTTACTGTATTTCCCAATAATCATACTCGGACATTTCACAGAATATATATCACTCTGCTTCAGCTGTGGTTTCTTATATGTGAGAATTATAATGCTGTGTTAGATACCTTAACTTCCACACTGAGGCACTGTTTGAAAAGAGACGGTCCTAAAAATCCAGATTGCTGTGACCCTTGTAAACATCTGCCGAGATAATTCATGTCTGTTTGCAACAAAATAGATGAGCTAGAGTTGGATTTATTGTCTCAGTTAGCCAAGCATAACAAATATGTGGTGATGGAGTCTTTGTTTCATCTGAAAAGGCCAAGAAAAAGCAAACAAAGTGCACAGAAACTACAAAGATGTACTGAAGCTAAATCTCTAACAAACAATAAACTATGACTCAACATGACCCTCAAAACCTACTACTCAACAGGTGGAGTGGCAAGCATGTAGACATTTACTTCTGCACTGGACAATATTTAATTTGGTTACTTGTGTGTGAAATGATAAGAGCCCTATTCTTTTCTATATTATGCTCTTTGAGGTGCTCAGCAACTGTTAACCAGGTCCATTTAAAAGGGACAATTTTTTCTTGGTGGATCAAAATAACTGGTTAACCAAGCAAAAATCATAATATTTTGTCCTTTATTGATTTAATAAACTGTGTTTGTGGAACTGTTGTATAAATACAATATTACACTCGAGGTCGTGTGGTATCATGAATATATAACTGTGGTGATTTGTCGTAGGCCTGATGAGACGATGAAAATATATCTTTCATATATTTGTTATATAAATATTTTTGATTTAGATATTATAAGGATATTTTTCCATTTAAATTTGTAACTCTATTTTGTACATTTTAAAAATATTTTGTAATTTATTAAATGTCTTGTAACGATGTGGCTTCAAATGTAATTACTTTTGCCTTATAACAATTACACTTGAATGCCTTTTCTTAGTTTTGGAGCTTTTCTTTTAAATAGGTTTGTTATTTAAAGTTGCATTTTTACATGTTTCCTCAAATATTGTAACTTTTCACTTTCTCTCTCTTACTCTCTTTTTTTTTTTATCCCCATCGTGCCCACCAACCGTCTTATCAAGACATTCAGGTCTGGGGAATGTGCTGATTACTGACAGCACATTGCTTCTTTTTCTGAATAATGCAGTACTGTGAAGTTTCATCAGGGCAGGTTTTGTGCTCATTGGGCATGAATATCAGGAGGGGAAAAAACTGAAGAATGAGGTCAGCACCTTCACAAGAAATACATGTAAGCAAGGCAAATGGATACACACACACACACACACACACACACACACACACACACTGTGTGTGATATGTGATATGTGTGTCACAGAAATAACTTGAATCTGACAAAAGCGGTAATAAATAAAAATTCTATGAAAATTAATCAATGAAAATCAGACAATGCTTTTGAATTGTGGTTCAACAGAATTTTTTTTAAAAAACAAACTCATGAAACAGACCTGGACAAAAATGATGGTACCCTTTACTTAATATTTTGTTGCACAAGCTTTTGAGGCAATCACTGCAATCAAACAATTTCTGTAACTGTCAATGAGACTTTTATACCTCTCAGCAGGTATTTTGGCCCACTCCTCATGAGCAAACTGCTCCAGTTGTCTCAGGTTTGAAGGGTGCCTTCTCCAGACGCCATGTTTCAGCTCCTTCCACAGATGTTCGGTAGAATTTAGATCAGGGCTCATAGAAGACCACCTTAGAATAGTCCAATGTTTCACTCTTAGCCATTCTTGGGTGTTTTTAGCTGTGTGTTTTGGGTCATTATCCTGTTGCAAGACCCATGACCTGCGACTGAGACCAAGATGTTTGACACTGGGCAGCACATTTCTCTCTAGAATACCTTGATATTCTTGAGATTTTATTGAACCCTGCACAGATTCAAGACACCCTGTGCCAGATGCAGCAAAGAAGCCCCAGAACATAACAGAACCTCCTCCATGTTTCACAGTAGGGACCGTGTTCTTTTCTTGGTATGCTTCATTTTTGCGTCTGTGAACATAGAGCTGATGTGTCTTGCCAAAAAGTTCCAGTTTTGTCTCGTCTGTTCATAGGACATTCTCCCAGAAGCTTTGTGGCTTGTCAAAATGCAGTTTGGCAAATTCCAGTCTGGCTTTTTTATGATTTGTTTTCAACAGTGGTGTCCTCCTTGGTCGTCTCCCATGAAGTCCACTTTGGCTCAAACAACGACAGATGGTGCGATCTGACACTGATGTACCTTGACCTTGGAGTTCACCATGAATGTGTTTAGAGGTTGTTCTGGGCTCTTTTATTACCATTCGTATTATCCGTTTCCTCCTGCGGCCATGTCCAGGGAGGTTGGCTACAGTCCCGTGGATCTTAAATTTCTGAATAATATGTGCAACTGTAGTCACAGGAACATCAAGCTGCTTGGAGATGGTCTTATAGCCTTTACCTTTAACATGCTTGTCTATCATTTTCTTTCTAATCTCCTGAGACAGCTCTCTCCTTTGCTTCCTCTGGTCCATGTTTAGTGTGGTACACACCATGTCAACAAACAGCACAGTGACTACTTAGATAGATAGATAGATAGATAGATAGATGTACTTTATTGATCCCAAACTGGGAAATTACCGAGTTTACAGGGAAATTACAGGGAAATTACATTACTTGTCACCCTTTAAATAGGCCAACTGACTGATTACAAGTTTGTCGACACCTGTGATGTTAATTAGAGGACACATCTTGGTTGAACATGTTCCTATGGTCACATTATTTTCAGTCTTTTCTAGGGGTACCATCATTTTTGTCCAGGCCTGTTTCATGAGTTTGTTTTTTTTAAATAATTCTGTTGAACCACAATTCAAAAGCATTGTTTGATTTTCATTGGTTAATTTTCATAGAATTTTTATTTATTACCACTTTTGTCAGATTCAAGTTATTTCTGTGACCATTGTGGGTTTTTCTTTCATTAACAGAGGGGTACCAACAATTTTGTCCACGTCTGTGTATGTATATGTATGTGTATGTATATATACATATATATACAAACTATTGTTATATTATTCTACTGCATTTAGTTCATACATCAAAGATGGGAAATAATTTTAATTTTAGAAACCCTTTTCAGGGTGATATACGATTTAAACACTTCACTGTAGCATTAATGATGTTTAGAGATGCAATGATTAGTGAGGGAGTACTCTGCCTGGCAAAAAGATTCACTGCTCATCGGGGACCTAGGAAACATCGGATTTGCACTATTACTAACTATTGCCTGCCTATTCATCCGTTTCTCCATGTACAATCCAAATAAATATGGCATTGCTTGGTTTGCCAGGTGGATCTGGGGCTTGCCACCTCCTCTCCTCTGTTCCCTGTCCCGTATTAATAGCTCTTCGGGAGAGCCAGAGAGGTCTGTATGTCAGGTTTTATCTCCAGAGGAGAACAGGGGAAAAACTAAATGAAGCCTGAACTTGAGAACAGCCCCATCTAAGTTTCTCAAGGGGATGCTCGAAGCACATTAAGGGAAACATCAGTAATGTGCAAAACAAATGGAGGGATGTGGAAACCCCCAAAGACTTTGCCCCACCAGCTATGTTGAGCTGCTGCCATAAATCTCCGGACCCCTGTGCACACTGTTGTACTCTGACTAGAGGAGAGAATAAGGGGGTGAAGCCGAGCCAGGTTTCTTCTGCATGGAGACACTGTAACTGTCAGAAGAAGGCTTTTCATTTCGGTGCTTAGCTCTGAGTGTGGGGTGCTTGTTGTCTTGCTGCCAAAGGCTTTTTCAAACTTGATGCACTAAACAGTTAGTGGAAAAGTTAAAGCAATTATCCATCAATGATGTCCAGAGAGTATTTCTCCTGCCTTCAATGACAGTCTGTTTGTAACTACATGATTTGGATAAAGACTAATGGAGTGTGAGTACAGCACAGGAGCAATGGGATTATACTAATAAAGATGTATTACGGCAGAGAACAAAAGGCCTTGGCAAGGTATCCCGACCACTGGGGCTTGTGGATAGGATAGGTGGGCGGTACGCACTGAGCTGTACATTTTCCCTGATGAAATGAAAGCATGCTTTGAAGTGATATTGGAGATATGTTAAACCCAAAGGGGGATATGGAAAATCAAACATGACTTTATACGATCAGATATTCAGCTGGGATTTTTTTGGCTCTTGAGATGGCAACCTCCAAGGCTGCTGAAGTGCCAAAAATCACACTTTCTTCATCAGTTTGAGGCTAGTTTTAAAAGCATGGCAATTTCCAAGATTTACTTACCTGTATAAAGAGATCCACTTTGTCCATTTCATGAACATGGTAATTTTGTGATTATTGTGTTTTAAATTTTGGGTTCTAACTTAAATGTTTGCACATTAATAAGGATTTCATTTAGAGGTCATCATGACCACTTCAAATGATGGGTGTGATTGTAGTGCTGAGTCACTGAAACCATGGCTGGCATCACACTCTTTACGTACAATTTTCTGCAGATTGTTTTGGACACACGCATGGATGAAACCTTGTATATGTGCTAACACAGATTTTAGGTCTGGGTTTGTCTTTTTAGACCTTAGTGCAGCTTTTGATACCATCAATCATAACATTTTACTTGATAGATCAGAATACTTTGTTGGATGTAATGTCAAGGTGGGTAACACAGGGTTCAAACGCAGGCAGGAGTACAGTGCAGAAAGGATGATTTAATGGCAAAACTATGACAACAGAACAGCAGCACAGTGGCTGCAAACACAAAACAAAACCAGACTAACAGGCTAACGGGGAACAACATAGAAATAATAATGATGCCACACCTGATACAGACTGAGACGAACATATGTAGACATGGGAGTAATCAAGATAACACATGACAGGTGGGAAACAATCAAGGGTAATGGAGAAGCACCGGACTGTCAGGGCTGAACAGACAGAGCACACTGAGACCAAAAATACAAATGATAAACACAGCAGAGAGAAACAAAATAACAAAAGACAAGGACATGGCTGAACTCATGTCCTGAAGAAAACAGAAAAACAAATATGAACATAAAGCGAGGACATGAGCACAGTCATGTCCAAACTCTTACAGTACCCTCTTTAAAGGGTCGGGTACCAGACAACCTATAGTGTAACATCAACAAAAGTGAAATAAAGTGCAGGCATGAGAATGCTTATGAGACAGCCTTCAGAGCTCAGCCAACAGAACTTGTAGATTCACAAGTAAGATGAGTGAAAATTGAAAATGACAAAAAATATTGTATAAAACAGTACAGTTGCACTAGAAATTGCCTGTTTTTAAAAATCAAACATTTCTTGTAAATACTAAACCTCTTTTCTGTATGTTTGCTCATTCTTCTGTTTCTCTTGTTAATTTGCAGTTCTTTTTTCTTCTCCACTCATATATTTGTAACTTTCTTGTAAATTTGCAAATGTTTCCTTGTGATTTTGTGACTGCTTTTCTTTTCTTTTTTTTTTTTTTACATAATTTGCACATTTTTCCCTCAGAAATGTGCTACTTTTATCACATACTGTAGATTGTGACATTTTTCATGTAAGTTTGAAACATTCTTCTCATAAATTTGAAACTCCTTCCTTGTAAATTTGTGTGTTAATTTGCTACTTCTTTCTTGTGAACAATTAAAGTTGTTTAGCAAATTGGCATCTTTCTCTATCAGTTTGCACTTTTTCTATCTCCTTATGATTTTGTGACTCTTCTTAACCATAAATTTGCAATGGTTTTTATTCCCCTTTTTTTCCCTTTTCCTTCTTTGTAAATTTGCAAATGTTCCCTTAAGATATTTCGGCGCCACACGAGTCGGCTGCCTGTTGCAACAGCCTTTTTTTTATCTTCCTTCTTCTTTCTACACCTTTCACTCTGTATATATATCACGGACGCACGGATCGCCCCGGGGGTCTCCCGGGTCGGCGGACGGAGCCACGGTTTGCAGCAGGAGACGTTACAGCGGGGAGGAGCTAGTGCTAGCTAGCACTTGGCCGCCGCCCGGTGCTAATGGGAAACTCGACATACCGGGAGCTGTAGCGAAAACGAAGCGGGTGCCGGGCTGGAGTTTAGGCGACGTGAAAGAAATATAAGACAGAATAATAAAGAGCGATGGCAAGAACCAAGCAGACCGCCCGTAAAATCTACTGGAGGAAGAAGCCCCCCAGGAGACAGCTAGCCACCAGGGCTGCTCGGAGAGGCGCTCTGGCCACCGGCAGAGTGAAGAGGCCTCGCCGTCACAGGTCCGTGGCTCTGAGAGAGATCCGTCGCTACCAGAAATCCACGGAGCTGCTCATCCGTAAGCTGCCCGTCCAGCGCCTGGTGAGGGAGATCGCTCAGGACTTCAAGACCGTCCTGCGTTTCCTGAGTTTCGCCGTCATGGCTCTGCAGGAGACCAGCGAGACCCACCTGGTGGTCTCTTCTTCGCTAAGGGGGTCACCATCATGCCCAAAGACTTCCAGCTGGCCCGCTGCATCCGCGGAGAGAGAGCTTAGACTTTCTGCTGCACATTCACCAGCCATAATGCTCTGCACTGTGTGTCTATATATATACATTTATAGTAATATGGACATATGTTTGCTAGATGTTGTTTTTTCTTGCCTTCTGATTGTTGCTCTGAGTGTTGCTGTCCCTGTGCTGTTGCAATCCTGGAATTTCCCCATTGTGGGACTAATAAAGGCTTATCTTATCTTATCTTATCTTAAGATTGTGAATGTCTTTCTTTTACATAAGTTTGCAAAAAATTTCTGTCAGAAATCTGCACCTTTTTTCTTGTAAACTTCTTTTCCTCCAGAAATGTCTTTTCAAACAAAACAAAACAAAACAAAACAAAACAAAAAAAATTGTTAGCTTTTTCCATGTAAATTTGAAACATTCTTCTTGTAAATTTGAAATCTTTTCTTTTTTTCTCATAACTTTGCGTGTTAATTTGCTACTTTTTTGTTGTGAACAATTAAAGTTGTTTGGTAAATTTGCATCTTTTCGATCAGTTTGCACTTTTCCTATCACATATAGCTCAATATTTGCAAAAATTTGAGGCATAGCAGTGGAGGCCAAATAATATCAAGTACCTCATTTTAAATGGTGCAGAGTATTAAACTTCCATCTCGTCAAAAGTGAGAGATAAACCTTCAAAATAAGTTGATGACTTACTTACTTTGCTTACAAAAAGAAAGGCCCTCACCGGGTGGGTGGTGGGGGTACAAGGCCAGGTGGGTCAAAACCAATTCTTTACCCCCCCACAGAGTCTGAACCCCAACACACAGTCTTGTGAACCCATCCCAAGTCCAAAGTCCTAAAATGGATCGGGTGGTCTGCCAGCATTCCAAGAACACAAAAAAGGCCCAATACGGAGTGTCAGGTGGCCTACCTAAGTCCATAGGCCGCCAGACGGAGGAACACAGCATGTCAGGTGGCCTATTTAAGTCCAAGGACCACCAGACAGATGGACACAGTGTGTCGGGTGGCCTACCAAAATCCAAGGGCCACCAGACAGATGGACACGGCACCGTGGGGGTGTTGACCTCAGGAGCTAATATAGGAACTTTATGCTCAAGAGATGACATAGGACCCTTAACGTCTGAATATAAAGACATGGAGATCTTAAACTCAGGAGTTGACAACATGAAATCTTTAGACTCGGGAGATGACAATATGGAACCCTTAAACTCCAGAAATGACAATGTGGAACCCCTAAACTCTGGGGCTGACAACATGGAGCCCTTAAATTCTAGAGATGATAATATGGAAACTTTAAACTCAGGAAATGACTACCCAGAACCTCCAAACTTAGAAGATGATATGGGAGCCTCTTGCTCTGAAGAAAACATAGAGCCTTTTTGCTCTGGGGATAGCAATATAGGAGCCTTTTGCTCAGAAGAAAACAACATGGGGATTCCAGATTCAGAAGATAACATTGGGGTCTCTTGCTCAGGAGCTAATAACACAAGAGTTTCCAGTTCTGGAGAGAGTACCTAAGGGGTTTTCAGCGTAGGGCCTAACAGCAACTGAGAAGTTGCTGGGCGCAAGGCCCCCGGCCCAGACGGCGTGTCTCCCTCCACCCTGAGACTCTGTGCGAAACAGCTGGCTCCTGTATTCACAGACATTTTTAACACCTCCCTTAAGTTATGCCACGTGCCATCCTGCCTCAAATCCTCCACCATCATCCCTGTCCCCAAGAAGCCACGGATCACTGGACTTAATGACTACAGACCTGTAGCGCTCACCTCTGTAGTCATGAAGTCCTTTGAGCGCCTGGTCCTGTCCCACCTCAAGTCCATCACCACCCCTCTCCTGGACCCGCTGCAGTTTGCCTACCGAGCCAACAGGTCTGTAGACGATGCAGTCAACCTGGCCCTCCACTCCATCCTGCAGCACCTGGACTCCCGGGAACCTACGCCAGGATCCTGTTTGTGGACTTCAGCTCCGCATTCAACACCATCCGCCCCGCTCTGCTCCGGACAAGCTGTCCCTGCTCAACGTGCCTGACTCCCTCTGCAGGTGGATCATCGACTTCCTGACGGACCGGAGGCAGCATGTGCGGCTGGGAAAGACTGTCTCAGACTATACTAGCATCAGCACCGGATCACCCCAGGGCTGTGTACTTTCCCCCTACTCTTCTCCCTTTACACCAACTCCTGCACCTCCAGCCACCAGTCTGTCAAGTTGATCAAGTTTGCGGACGACACCACCCTCATCGGGCTCATCTCCAACGGCGACGAGTCCGCCTACAGGAGAGAGGTGGCCCAGCTGGCGTCCTGGTGCAGCAATAACAACCTGCAGCTGAACGCTCTGAAGACAGTGGAGATGATTGTAGACTTCAGGAAAGTCACTACTCCTCTGCCCCCCCTCACCCTCTCAGGCTCTCCCATCACCACTGCTGATTCCTTCCGCTTCCTAGGCACTACCATCACCAGGGACCTCAAATGGGAGCTGACCATCAGCTCACTCATCAAAAAAGCCCAGCAGAGGATGTTCTTCCTGCGGCAGCTGAGGAAGCTCAAGCTACCCACCAAGATGTTAGTGCAGTTCTACACAGCCATCATCGAGTCCATCCTCACCACCTCCATAACCGTGTGGTACGCAGGAGCCACTGCCAGGGACAGACTAAGGCTGCAGCGCGTCGTGCGCACTGCTGAGAAGGTGATCGGCTGCAAGCTCCCATCTCTCCAGGATCTGTACATCTCCAGGACCCGGAGGCGTGCTGGCCGGATCATAGCCGATCCCTCACACCCTGGTCACGTACTGTTTGCCCCCCTCCCCTCTGGTAGAAGACTTCGGTCCATCCAGACTAAAACCTCCCGTCACATGAACAGCTTCTTCCCCTCTGCCATTAGACTGCTGAACACTAAGTGACTCTCGTGCACCATGTACAGCAGCTCAACCAGACTCATGTCAATCATCACTGTTTTCTTCCTGCATTACCGACTGCACTATATAGTTCTCCACAGTATCTGCTGCTGGCTAATATATATTTTAACTGTTGACCAGTATCACTTAATCTTATCCTACACTTTATTACATGTATAGTTTATTTCTCTTATCTTATCATGTTTAATGTTGCAGCATTGTACCGAGACAAATTCCTAGTTTGTGTACTACATGAACAATGGCAATAAACCTGATTCTGATTCTGATTCTGATTCTGAGAAGGTGCAACCCCAGGTGACGAAAAGGGGAGCAGATTGCTTGGATGGCCCGGGTGGAGCAGACTGCTAAACCTCCTGGACGACGAGTGGAGAGGGCCGGTTGACCTCTCGGATGATGGGTAGAGTGGACTGCTCGACCTCTTGGACGATAGGTGGAGCAAACTGCCCGGCCTCTGAATCAATGGATGGAGGTCCCCTGCCCTCTTGGACGATGGATGGAGCGGACTGCTCGACCTCTTGGACAATGTGTAGACTGCCCGACCTCTGGAACGATGGATGGAGGTTCCTTGACCTCTGAAACAATGGGTGGAGGTCCCCTGATCTCTTGGATGATGGGTGGAACGTACTCCTCAACCTCTTGGATGACTGGTGAGGCAGATTGCCCGACCTCTGGAATGATGGTTGGAGGTCCCCTGATGTCTTGGATGATGGGTGGAGCAGACTGCTTGACCTCTGGAATAATGGGTGGAGGTCCCCTGACCTCTTGGATGATGGGTGAAGCGGACTGCTTGACCTCTGGAATGACAGTGGAGGTCCCCTCATCTCTTGGATGACAGGTGGAGTATGCTCCTCGACCTCTTGGACAATGGGTGAGGCGAACTGCCCAACCTCTGAAATGATGGGTGGAGGTCCCCTGACCTCTTGGATGATGGTTGGAGTGGACTGCTCGACCTCTTGGATGACATGTGAAGCAGACTGCCCAACCTCTTGGACGACGGGTGAGGTGGACTGCTCGACGTCTGGAATAATGGGTGGAAGTCCCCTGACCTCTTGGATGATGGGTGGAGTGGACTGCTCAACCTCTTGGATGACAGGTGGATTATACTCATTTACCTATTTGACGACAGGTGAGGCGAACTTCCCGACCTCTGAAATGACCGGTGGAGGTCCCCTGACCTCTTGGATGATGGGTGGAGCAGACTGCTCGACCTCTTGGATGACATGTGAAGCAGACTGCCCGACCTCTTGGATGATGGGTGGAGTGGGCTGCTCAACCTCTTGGATGACGGGTGGATTATACTCCTTTACCTCTTTGACGACAGGTGAGATGAACTTCCCAACCTCTGAAATGACGGGTAGAGGTCCCCTGACCTCTTGGGCGACGGGTGGAGTGGACTGCTTGACCTCTTGGACGATGTGTAAAGCCGACTGCCCGACCTCTTGGACGACGGTTGGAGCGGACTGCTCGACCTCTGGAATAATGGGTGGAGGTCCTCTGACCTCTTAGATGATGGGTGGAGTGGACTGCTTCACCTGTTGGATGACAGGTGGAACAGGCAGCTCAATCTCTAAGACAGCTGGAGCTGTGGTGTACACCTCCATCCCAGATGCAGACACCTCGGATGTGGAGGGAGAAACACAGATTGATGCCATGTCGAAATTAAAACAACCAGCAGAAAAGCTTGGTGGGGAGAACTCAGAAGCAAATGGCAGCTGCAACTGGGTCTCCCTGCCAGAGCAAGACAAGTCCTCTCAAAAACTGATGTTATAGAAATGAAGAAAGGGATTTGCCTTAACCCCTGCTTTTCTGCTGATGAGGACCCCGATGACTCTGCTGCTGGAGAGGTGATGACAGTCTCAGGAAACACTGGAGGAACAGTGGATGAAGCAGTTTGAGATACAACAGTGGGCGGGGGCACCAGTGTAGCAGCTGTGAGAACCGGCACTGCAGGTGTGACTCACAGGCATGATGACAGACGATACTGCAGGTGAAATGACAGGTGAAGCAGGTGGGGTGTGAGCTGATGTGTACAATGCAGGAATAGACGGTTGGGGCGCACTGACCTCCAGCCCTGCAGCTGCTGAAACTGCTGGTGTTGAAGCACTCGAGGACGGCGGGGGCACGGCAGCAGAAACCCTCAGGGGAACCTCAAGTGAAGAGCCCAGATGGCAGGCGGAGTGATGCTTCCTTGATACCCATTTTCCCGCTGGCCCTTTTGATGGTGGCTGGTCCTCATATACCAGGAATAATACCTGTGGAACAAGCCAGGGCTTATATTCCAGCACGATGTCAGTTTGTGCGAGGACTGCCTGCTTGCACTCCTCCTGCTCCAACATGTCCTCCATCGTGGCTGATGGGACAGAGGTGGCAGATGGTGTAGGAGTGACGGAGAAAGTGGGAAGTGATACACTGGAGGCAGGAGTTGGAGCCAACGGCCCGGAGCCAAGTTGGACCGAGTACAGCAAAGTGCCAGTTCGTATCAGCTCTTCGCTCATTTGGGTGATGCAGGAGCAAAGCTTGGCCAGCTCCGGACATTTTAACAGGGCTGGTGAACAGAGGACCTCCCTTGCGTCCACCAAGTCAGCGTTCTTCTCCCACCGGTTGGACTGATCAAGAGTTTGGTCCAAAAGGCGAAGCGCCTGGTCGAGATCCTCTTCCATGGAACTCTGACTCAGCTCTTTCCTCCTGACGGTCCTGCCCACTGAGGCCATTCTTGGCGGTGTCATTCTGTCAAGGTGGGTAACAAAGGGGTCAAATGCAGGCAGGAGTACAATGCAGAAAGGGTGATTTATTGGCAAAACTGTGACAACAGAACAGCAGCAGAGGGGCTGCAGACACAAAACAAAACTGGACTGACAGGCTAACGGGGAACAACGTAGAAATAACTAGAAAAGCACTCGGAGAGCGCAGACCTCCGCCAAGCGCCACAGTTCCCCCCATACAGTGTTTGTGTGTACGTTTTCAGATTCCTTGACCATGAAAACATATGACTAGCAATTGGATTCACAATGATAGGATTAGTGGTTCAGTAGTTATTGAGGAAAATGGCATTTTCCATAATGGCGGTTTTCTTCTGGACGGTGATCCGGATCACCACCAAAATCTAATCATCTGTAGGATACCCCATTTCTGACAATCTGTGAAAATTTCATGAAAATCCGTCCATAACTTTTTGAGTTATCTTGCTAACAATCAAGCAGACAGACAAACAAACAGACAGACAAACCAATGCCGATGAAAACATAACCTCCTTGGCGGAGGTAATAATGATGCCACACCTAACACAGACTGGGACACACATATGTAGACAGGGAAGTAATCAAGATAACACATGACAGGTGGGAAACAATAAAGGATAACGGAAAAGCACCGGACGGGCAGGGCTAAACAGACAGAGCACACTGGGGCCAAAAATACAAATGACAAACACAGCACAGAGACACATAATTACAAAAGATGAGGACATTTCTGAACTCATGTCCTGAAGATAACAGAAAAACAAATATGAACATAAAGCGAGGACATGTGCACAGTCATGTCCAAACCTTTACATGTAAAGGAACTTGTTTTTACAATGATTTTAGTCATATACTGTATATCCGATAGATTCCAATTTGTTCATGTCAGTAATGAGTATTCTCCAAATTCAAAGTTTGGTCACAGAATTCCACAGGACTCTGTGTTAGATCCACTGTAAAAATTAACTAGGGTTTGACTACTTAAAAAAGTCAGTGTTCGTGCTGCCTTAACCCTTTAAATAGCCAGATTTTCATGCACCCCTAGTGGCACAGCACAGCAACTGCGCCTGTCATCCCAGCTGTCCCCAGCTGTACTAAGGATTTGTACTGATCTGCCTGTTCAAAAGGTGGCAGACATGCGTTGGAGGAATCATGGCTGACATGGAATACACCAAAGAAGAAGAAATCCTTATTCTTCTTCGCCTTTTTCCTGCTTTGAGCTTACAAGACCAATATGGCTGCCATGCATCGTCATGCATGGTCAGCTAAAACTGTGTCATACACGAAAAATAGCCACGGAATACAAATGAAATTGACGTGGGATAATAATAAGATTTTGTAGATGTAGTAGAGAGTGTAAATGACCGACAGAACGCAAAATAATGACCACGGTGGACGAAAACGGAGAAACCATGCCAGCGGGTGATTCCCCCTTCGCCAGCTGTAAGTGATGAATTTCTTTGTTTCTTTACACTGTATTGATTTTCTGGTTCATATACTTTGAAGATAAGATAACAACATAACCCTGCAGAAAAAACGGTGTCAAAAAACAGAACCATTCTTTGTGTAAATATGTCCAAAATCCACTTTTGACTGAGTTATGTAATTGGATATAGCTGCAGCATCATTATGCAAATTAGATGCGTAAATTTATTCCTATCTCAAAATTTGGATCATATTCTACATCTTTCTAATTGACAGTAAGCCATTATCTCTTGCAACTTTCAAATTATAGCCTTGGAAATCTGAACTATTTTTTTGACAAAAAAATCTTTACCACTCTTGACCACTAGGGGTTATGTCGCCAAATGGCGCCTGGGACAGTTAGAGAGTTTTAAAATTGTAAGTTGATTGAACTTGAGTTTATGTGTTTGTTTTATGTGTACTTTACCACTTCTCAAGTTCAGGCAACTTAAAAAAATTTAAGGCAGCCTGAACATTAACTTTTTTAATTCAGTTAAATTAAATTTTATTTATATAGTGTCAAATCACAACACAGGTCATCTCAAGGCACTTTACAAAAAGGTGGGTTTAGGCAACACTCTCAAATTTATAGAACCCAGCAGAGACCCCAAAGAGCAAGCACTGCGGCGACACAGATGAGGAAAAACTTCCCTATAACGGGCAGAAACCTCGAGCGGAACCATAGCTCATGGACGGCCATCCGCCTTGACCGGCTGGGTTGAAAAAAAAGAGGTGGAGGAGCGGAGGCAGGC
Source organism: Pholidichthys leucotaenia (assembly GCA_020510985.1). NCBI lineage: Eukaryota > Metazoa > Chordata > Actinopteri > Cichliformes > Pholidichthyidae > Pholidichthys > Pholidichthys leucotaenia. The sequence goes on from CM035837.1 coordinate 389,634,043, forward strand.
AGGATCACCTGATTTTTTGTGGTCTTTTTGAAGTTTTTTCCCTACACTTTTTGTCCTACAGTTAAAAGTGCTATGAGATAACTGCTGTTGTGAAATGGTGCTATGTAAATATAGCAGTTATATACAGGGCTTGATATTTACACCTGCCAACCCACCACAGGAGGGTGGATCCCACCAGTGGCGAGTAAGACAACAACTCCCACTAGCCACTTTGGTAGGTGTAGTTTTCTCAAACAAAATCTACCGCAGTGTGAGACTATGAAACTACAATTTCCATAAGCACTATCTGCACACACACAGTGTATTCTCATTGGTCCACTGTCGGCAGCAGCAGCCCTGGTACACAGGATGAAGTCCATGCTCAGTGTGCTGGGTACAGGTGAAGGCAAGGACAGTCTGCTCCGTGGTTTGGATGATTTTATTTCCTGTCTGGAGAAACGGTGATGAACAGACAGCAGCCTCTCTCAGTGATCAGATCATGGGATAACAGCTCCTGATCCCCTTCCCAGCAGTGAGAATAACCTCTGCTCTCTCTCCTGACATTAGCTCCTTCCTCTTTGGTTAAATATGATTATTTTTAGAGCACAACGCTCTTGTTAGTTCTGCAAATTTAAGTTTCCGTATGATGGAGAGAAAAAGTGACTAAAATTTGTTGCTGTCAAAAAATTATTTATTTTTAGATACTGCTTGGTTTATAAATTTTTTCCTGCTCAACAGAGGAACATGAAGTCCACGTGAGAGCCGTTTTACAGCGGCTCTTGGAGAACCAGCTCTATGTTAAGGCCGAGAAGTGTGAGCTCTCCACCAGTTCCACCTCCTTTTTGGGCTTCATAGTGGCTGAAGGAAAGATAATTGCCAACCCGGCCAAGGTGAAGGCAGTGCTTGATTGGCCAACTCCCCACTCCCGTAGGGAGCTTCAGTGCTTCCTCAGGTTTGTGAATTTCTACCACAGGTTCATCAAGAACTATAGTGGGATTGCACTGACCCTCACACAGCTGACCTCCATTAAGGTCCCTTTCCGTTGGACCGAGACAGCTGAACAGGCTTTTACTAAATTAAAGAGCCTGTTCTCAGAAACATCCATCTTGGCTCAGGTCGACACCAAGCTCCAGTTTGTTCTCGAGGATGATGCTTCTGATTTGGGGGTGGACGCTGTCCTCTTGCAACATACACCCTCCGATCAGAGGCTCCATCTGTACGCGTTTTTTTCTCGGTGGCTCACGGCGGCCAAGCGAAATTACAACGTAGGGGACAGAGAGCTCCTCGCCATTAAGTTGGTGTTGGAGGAATGGTGACATTGGTTAGAGGGGCTACTTGCCCCATTGTCGTGTGGACCGACCACAAAAACTTAGAGTGTTTGCTGTCGGCCAGCCAACTTAATGCCAGGCAGGCTCGTTGGGCCTTATTTTTTCAGAAGTTCAACTTCACCATCACCAACCTGCCTGGTTCCTGGAACACCAAACCGGACTCGCTATCGCACCAGTTTGATTCCGAGCAGGTAGCGCCCCCATCCTATTCTCAGCCTATTCTCCCCTCTTCATGCATCCTTGGAGCCCTTACTTGGGATATTGTGCAGAGAGTCCGTCAGGCCCAGTCTCGGGAGTCCGAACCAGCGGGGTGCCCCTGGAACCTCCTGTACGTCCCTGCCTCCCTCCGAAGCGACATCTTCCACTGGGGCCACACCAGCTGCTTTGCCTGCGACCCTGGGATCACTCGCACCACCAATCTTATTGGGCGGATGTTCTGGTGGCCCACGCTGTGGCGGGACGTGCAGGAATATGTTCGGGCCTGTCAGATCTGTGTCCCGGGCAAGTCCAACTCCTCCCCTCTTGCTGGACTCCTCAATTATCTGCCTATCCCAGGCCGTCCTTGGTCTCACATTGCCTTGGACTTTATTACCAGACTCCCCCTCTCCCATGAAAAATCGGTCATCCTCACCATTGTTGACCGCTTCTCGAAGGCTGTTCATCTGGTTGGCCTCCCTAAGCTCCCCTCAGCCTTGGAGACTTTCAACCTTCTCTCCACCCACGTCATCCATCTCCATGGCATGCCTCTCGACATCGTGTCTGACCGGGGTCCTCAGTTTACGTCCCGGGTCTGGAAGGCCTTCTGCAGGACTCTCAGGACCACCGTCAGCCTCTCTTCTGGCAATCATCCTCAGAGCAACAGGCAGGCTGAGCGCACCAACCAGTCCTTGGAGGCCACTCTCCGGTGTGTAGTGGCCAAGAACCCCTCTTCCTGGAGCATGCACCTGACCTCGGTGGAGTACACTCTGAATTCAGCCGTCTCTACAGCAATGAGGCTTACCCCTTTTGAAACCTCATTGGGGTACACTCTCCCCTTATTACCCATGACTGAGATGGAGGTCGTGGTGCCATCCGTGGGGACCCATGCTCGCCGCTGCCGATGTGTCTGGAGGTCCACCCGTGCCGCCCTCGCCCGCTCATCCAAGCACAACTACCTGATGGCCGACAGGAAGCAGATCCCCACTCCGAAGTACACCGTGGGGCAGCAGGTCTGGCTGGCAGCGGACCAGGTCCCATTGAAGAGGGACTCTAAGAAGCTGTCTCCCTGCTTCCTGGGACCCTATCCCATCTCCAGGGTGGTTAATGAGGTCATGGTCCGGCTGAGGCTCCCACGGTCCCTGCAGGTGCACCTGACTTTCTAAGTCTACCATATTAAGCCCCTCTCGGTCAGCCCCCTCTGCCCTCCCCCGAAGCTGCCTCCTCCTCCCCAGATGATCGATGGCCACACCGCCTTTACTGTTCAACGTATCCTGGATGTTCACCGTCGAAGCCGGGGTCTACAGTATCTGGTCCACTGGGAGGGCTACAGCATGGAGGAACGCTCCTGGATCCCCAGATCGCATGTCCTTGACAAGGGGATCCTCCGGGCCTACCACCAAGCCCATCCCGAGAAGCCTAATGGACCGCTAGGAGGCATCCCTTGGGGTGGGATGGGGTGGGGGGCACTGTTATGTCTGGTAAGTGCGCGTCCCCTCCTTCCTGTTTGTTTCTCCTCAGGTGATCAACGCACCTGGGTGAGGAGACACACCTGCTGTCTCTCATCTGCCAGCATTTAAAAGGATCAGCTCTTCAGTGCTTTGACGCTGGCTCATCTGGGTATACTGCTTAGCAGAATCCTAAGAAGACATTTATGCCTGTAGGTGAAGTTTCCGTACTCACCTATCTCTTTCTCCCTTCTCCAGGTTGCTGCCACTGTACGGGTGCATCTTCCGGGACTGCGTGTGCTCACCTGCCCCATCATCCTCGCTCAGCTGTAACCATGCTCTACCCAGTCAGGCACCACCAGCTCCACCAACCTCACCATGCTGGTTCGTCTCTTCCCCGCTAGGGTCCCTGCCAGTGCTCCCTATTATTTCACGCAAGTGGCAATCTGGCTCACCCACATTCCCGATCTCCATTCCTCCTCTCACAGCTCTTGTTCTCTCTCCACAGGCTATTTCCTCTGGTAAGTGATGTTTTCTGTAGCTGTGATTCTGACTTTTTGAAATTCAATAAATCCTTAAACGTGTTTTGTGGTTTTGGTTGTTCCTTTGTTGCTGCATTGTGTGCGTGGGCTGTCTTTATTAATAACCATGACAAAAACGGTTGTAAATTTAGTTCAAGTAAAATTTAGCATGCAATGGTGAAATCTGATTATATTAAACATAATTTTCCAACCACAAAATTGTGGCCAGTGAAAAGGCTGAGTGGCTAGTAACTTTGGAAAATCACTAGCCACAGTAGCTGGTGAGCAAAAACGTTAATATCAAGCCCTGGTTATATATAAAGAAAGCTGCACTGAATAAAATACAATTTTCTTACACTTATGATTGCAGCCTTTACATGATTGATTTAGGATTTATGATTACTTATGTAAAAGCTTTTACAATTTAGGAGATGACAGTATTGTTGCCATTATGTCTGTCTTCAAAATTTCCAACAATATTGCACTGCCATTGTTGTGAATGTTTTTTTTGCAATGATATTCATACATTCCAAATCTAACTTCTGGATGACTCATTAGGCCTTTAAACGGATAACTTTTTAACTATAAATGCCTTTAAGCTTTTTTGCAAGTACATGTTTGGACATTTTTGACCCAATCCCTTCACATTTCACATTTATGTGCAGCAATATTCCTACCTTGAATGGCATGCATCACCATTGGGTTTAGGTCTAGAAGCTGACTTTACCATTCTTAGGGGCGTGTCCACCAAACAAGTTTTTTCTGTTGTGGGCGACTATTTTCTATTCATTCTATGTAGTCCAGTGTTTACAGCGCTGAGCACCCTTGGTGCTGAAACGCTCTTGGTGGTGACTGCTTCTTGTCGCGGTGCTCAGGGCTGAAAAAAGTTCAACTTTCAGTCTACAGTTGCGCTCGTCAATGTCAGACATTTCTAAGCAGCCAGTCAGAATTAAGGAAGGGCAGGACATAGGACACCGGCACAGGAAGACAAAAATGGTAGAATGATGGGGGAGAGGCTGAACTTTGCTGCATCAAACAACCCGGTACTTTTTGATCTGACACTGAAAAGATATCATGAATTTGAAAGCAAACGCTTGGAGAAATGTGCCTGCATCTGTCGGCGTGCCAGGTGAGTGTTGGTGCCTTTGTCATGGTCATATGTCTTACAAGTTTGTTGCGGTATATGGATACTATGTGAATTTGTAGTTGATAACTACAAAAAAAAAATGGAAAAACCGCCAATGTGAAATGTGATAATTTACCAACAGTCATTTATAAGTTTAGGAAACCGTGTGTTGAGCATATCTCAGCGTGAGTTTTACGAAAATAGATTTAAAAATGAACAAAATTTTGACCATAGACTACTCACCTCAGAAATCAGTAATTAGTCTGCATCTGAGAAATTGGCGGGCCAATCTTCTCCAAAACCAGTTCCAACTGACTCCTAGTCAATCTACAATACTCCTTCCAACAGGTACCATCAAGGCTCAATTCTAGTACAAGTTCGGTGTTTGGTTCTCTTGTACAAGTCTGGTTGATGTCTATACCCAGACTCCTGTTTTCTTTTCCATGTCATCATATTTTGCATCCAGAGTTGCTGACAATGCCAGAATATATTTCCTGTCCAGTGTTATTTAGAGACTGCTATTAAAAAATAAGTAGAAAGTTTGACCATGGGAAAAGTGGAAGTGGTCAGCTGTGAGTGACAAGCTGTTGCAAGGATACAGGGTGCAGACATTTTCTTCCAGAGCGCAGTGCACAAGCGCTGTAAAAAAGAAGTTCAGGGCAGTCCGGAGACAAAAAACGTGTTTGGTGGACATGCAGCCTTAAACTTCCCTCCTTTTCAACTATTCTCTTGTTGACTGATTTCTGTCTTGGATCAATATCTAACTGAGTCAACGATATCCTTTCCTGACCTACAGGTCATGGACTACTGCCTCGAATTTCACCTGTAAAATCTGATGGTTAGAAATTTCAACTTGTCCCTGGTGATCTTTTATTTGAGATTTTTGTGGTGCTCCATCACCAGAATTCTTTCATACTACCCAACAAAGATTTCTGGTCAGTGTTATAGAACGGGGAAGGGGGTGGAGGGTGATGCCAGCTTACTTTTGTCTTTTGGTGTGCTCTTTGCAGTATATCCACAAGAGTCTTCCATTTGTACACTCTGATACCAGAAGGAGGCCCTGGGAAAGACCCAGGACATGCTGGGCTGGGAATGCCTTTGTAGCCTCCTTGAGGAGCTGGAGGGGGTGGCTGGGGAGGGGGAAATCTGTGCATCTCTGCTTAGACTTGTGTCCCCATGACCCAGTGCTGTAAAAGATAAATGGAGGGAGGGAACATAATAGCTGAAAACTTTACCATAGGTTGTATAAGCTCTATTGCTGTAACAGTAAACGCACAAGAAAAAAATAAGCAATGTATTTTGCAGGCCTCCAAAAGAGAGCATAATTTTTGGTGGCAATTAATGACAAAGATTCACTTAGAAATCTTAATTAAATACCCAAATCGGCAGCAGTTAAAATGTCAAAGGTTATTTATCAACCCACTAAAGGTAGCGGGACATTTTGAAGATTGGCTATGAATTACCATTCTCCTCCTTCCCCTCTAGCTGTTGCTCATGCCGAATGGTCAGAGAGGCTTGCCTGGCCTCATTTGCTGGTTAATTGCATTTTATAGTTGAGCTAAAGACCTGTCATCTGTTTCTCTGCTTTCATTTATCTTACAAATAACCCAGAGAGTGTGGGTTAAAGTACCTGTGCAGGCCAAATAAGCTCTTTAGCTGAGTGTCTAACAGAGCTTTCATTGGCGATATCGCCTTTTTTTCCCATTTTCTTTTATGCTCTTGATGAGACAAAATTAAATTCTGAATATGAAAACAGTTGAAGATACGTATTAGCAGGAAAATAAATAAACAGACCAAGAAAGGTATTCTCAAGTTAGTGAATTCTGATTGTTGATCAAAAAAAGTTGGAAAAAAGTCCTCGCACACAAATATTTTTTTTTCCCCATTTTAATCAGCCCACCAATAAAAGATGAACAGAATCAAAACATGTCGGCTGCTGTGGCTCACAACATCGCCTCATATGTTTTTTCTCTTCAAGGTACTGTGTATTCCCACTGTGAATGGTGTCCCCATTCCTTGTAATTATGCAAATGACACATTAATGAGGTGTAATTGTGAATTCATGAAACAGCGGGGATAAACTGTATAAAGATGCCATGCCTTAATAGGGGTAGTGGAAAGCTTCATCATTGAAGGGCTGAATACGCTAATTGTTTACCCACCACTGGTACTTTAAGTAGCACGGATTCATTTTGGGGGCATGAAGTCTAGTTATGAGTGTTTATACAACTTAATGAATGGTGTTGAGTGTTTAAAATGGCAAGGAACATTTACTACGCAAACTATACATTTTAAAAAGAGTGAGCCAGTTTAAAACAGCCTGGAGAAAAAGGCTCAAGCATTTAGCCTTGACATAATTTCTTCAATGCCGCATGTGAGATAATTAGTGCACTGTATTACTGCTTATTGCTGTCTGTGGCCTTTTTCATTTGAGGTGGAGTCAGCAGTTCTGCAAGCAGTAAACTATTTAAATGCAATCTGAAGCTGTGGAAATTATCCCAGAGTGCTTTGAATTTGATCAATTAGGATTTAAGACACTTCTGGATGAACTGTCCGAGAGAATAAGTCAAGTCTATTTCAGTCACGTCGACTACAGTCTGAAGATTTTTATTTCCACCTGCAGTCATTTATATTGCGTGGTATGGCTCTGTTTCAAGCAGAGGGAGCACATCTCTTATAGTCACAGTCTACCAGCCTGAATACTGGTTCATGGCCTTTTGACATAAGTTTCTCTTTTACACCTTGCTCCAAACGTAGCCGACCAGAAGACTCTCCTGTACCAGAATCTTCACCTGAGAAAGACTTTGTGGACAACCTGGATTCCATAGACAAAATACTGTCGAGTTTTGACGCCCATCTGCCCTTTGTGAAAATTCTCCATAAAGATTTTCAAGGACAGTGAGAGTCCCTGGAATTAAACCAGAAACAGGTGGAAACATTCATGACCGAAAACATTGTTCTCTAACAGTCAATCAATTCTCTTACTGAGGGAATGAATTGGCTCTTGGATGAAAACAAAAAATTAAGTAAACAGTCATAGAGCTGTGAGCATGGAGCATGAGAGACAATTTAGTTTTTGCAGAAATCCTGGAGAAGACAGAAGAAAACCCAGAGGCCCTGGTGACAGATTTCCTGGAGAAGAAGTTGAAACTTCCAGCTGAAACAGTTGAGAATGTAGCCTTCCATTGAGTCCACCGGATGGGAGCAAAGAGACCCGGCCCCAGCAGAATAAGACCAATTGTGGCAAAATTTCTAAATTTTAAACAAAAAGAATTGACTAAAAGCAGAGGTAGGGTGCTCTTAGGAACAAACTACAGTGTGAATGATCAATTCCTGAAAGAAATCCTGGAGCATCATAAAATTCTGTTCCCCATCAGAAAAAAAAAAAAAATCTAAGTTAGCACATGTGGTCATCATTGCTGATAAACTTTATGTTAATGGCCAGTTGCATCGTGACCCAGAAACCACTCCAAACTTTTTTTTGATCAGCAGTAAGGTCAGATGTACATTATCTGAGCTAATTCTCTCTCTTGCGTTTTTTCTCTTCCTCTCCCCCTTTTCTTACTCCATAATGTGAAATTTTTGACAAGATGCATGGGCATATTTCATGTTGAGATGGGGGGACATGCCCTTTTCTATATTATGCTAGATAGCTGAACAAAATGCATACTAAGTATCAATGCTGATATATATTTGATTTTTTTGATTTTGATTTTGTATACTTTAGTGATCCCCAGAGGGGAAATTGAGGGCATCCACCTGGATGGATGAAGCAGCCACGATACGGCGCTATCCCTTTACCATTCACACACACATTCACACCTAGGGCCACTTTAGAGTCTCCAATTAACCTAACCTGCATGTTTTTGGCCTGTGGGAGGAAACCGGAGAACTCCTGGAGTAAACCCACGCAGACATGGAGAGAACATACAAACTCCACACAGATCACTGTTGGTCAGGGGCTGGGATCGAACCAGGGATCCCATAGCCAAGGGTGAGTTGCTGTGCTGCCACAGCGCTAACCACTGCGCCTATACAGACGTGGACAAAATTGTTGGTACCCCTCTGTTAATGAAAGAAAAACCCACAATGGTCACAAAAATAACTTGAATCTGGCGAAAGTGGTAATAAATAAAAATTCTATGAAAATTAACCAATGAAAATCAGACAATGTTTTTGAATTGTGGTTCAACAGAATTATTTTAAAAAAACAAACTCATGAAACAGGCCTGGACAAAAATGATGGTACCCCTAGAAAAGATTGAAAATAATGTGACCATAGGGACATGTTCAACCAAGATGTGTCCTCTAATTAACATCACAGGTGTCTACAAACTTGTAATCAGTCAGTCGGCCTATTTAAAGGGTGACAAGTAGTCACTGTGTTGTTTGTGTTGTTTGTTGACATGGTGTGTACCACACTAAACATGGACCAGAGGAAGCAAAGGAGAGAGTTGTCTCTTAGAAAGAAAATTATAGACAAGCATGTTAAAGGAAAAGGCTATAAGACCATCTCCAAGAAGCTTGATGTTCCTGTGAGTACAGTTGCACGTATTATTCAGAAATTTAAGATCCACGGGACTGTAGCCAACCTCCGTGGATGTGGCCGCAGGAGGAGACGGGTAATACGAACGGTAACAAAAGAGCCCAGAACAACCTCTAAACACATTCATGGTGAACTCCAAGGTCAAGGTACATCAGTGTCAGATCGCACCATCTGTCATTGTTTGAGACAAAGTGGACTTCATGGGAGATGACCAAGGAGGACACCACTGTTGAAAACAAATCATAAAAAAGCCAGACTGGAATTTGCCAAACTGCATGTTGACAAGCCACAGAGCTTCTGGGAGAATGTCCTATGGACAGACGAGACAAAACTGGAACTTTTTGGCAAGGCACATCAGCTCTATGTTCACAGACACAAAAATGAAGCATACCAAGAAAAGAACACGGTCCCTACTGTGAAACATGGAGGAGGTTCTGTTATGTTCTGGGGCTGCTTTGCTGCATCTGGCACAGGGTGTCTTGAATCTGTTCAGGGTACAATGAAATCTCAAGACTATCAAGGTATTCTAGAGAGAAATGTGTTGCCCAGTGTCAGACAGCTTGGTCTCAGTTGCAGGGCGTGGGTCTTGCAACAGGATAATGACCCAAAACACACTGCTAAAAATCACCCAAGAATGGCTAAGAGCGAAACATTGGACTATTCTAAAGTGACCTTCTATGAGCCCTGATCTAAATCCTATAGAACATCTGTGGAAGGAGCTGAAACATGGCGTCTGGAGAAGGCACCCTTCAAACCTGAGACAACTGGAGCAGTTTGCTTATGAGGAGTGGGATAAAATACCTGCTGAGAGGTGCAGAAGTCTCATTGACAGTTACAGAAATCGTTTGATTGCAGTGATTGCCTCAAAAGGTTGTGCAACAAAATATTAAGGGTACCGTCATTTTTGTCCAGGTCTGTTTCATGAGTTTGTTTTTCAAAAAAATTCTGTTGAACCACAATTCAAAAGCATTGTCTGATTTTCATTGATTAATTTTCATAGAATTTTTATTTATTACCACTTTTGTCAGATTCAAGTTATTTCTGTGACCATTGTGGGTTTTTCTTTCATTAACAGAGGGGTACCAACAATTTTGTCCACGTCTGTATATATATATGCCCAAAAATCTTAGCAGCATCACCCTCGATGGCAACACAAATAAGCCGAAGCTGCTCGTTAGCAGCCTCAGGGAAGGGTTCAAGGTTAGCCAAACAAGGGAGATGCTCTAGTACATGGAATCCAGTGATCCAAGAGTCTCCCAAGCTGGTATTGAAGTGAGGACTGGGAGAAAGTGGAGGGCACAGGAGGCAGTGGACCAGGCGGAGTCAAGTTTTCGCTATAGAATGCTGATGTGTTCTGTGTCAATTGGTCATGCACGATTGGGTAGCATTCTGACAACAAGCTACAGCAATATAAAAGGCAAGCAAGGGTGCGACCTGGTCTAAAAGGAGGTGAGAGCTGGGGTCAAGGAGGACTGTGCAAGCCAGATGGTGGGACTGAGGCAGCAGGGTGCATGAACGAGATGGGAACAAGCAATGGACAGAAAGATGTTCTGGTTCAAGTTGTGGAAGGCTGAACCTTACTGCATTAAATTTCTCATTCAGCCGGTGTACAACGTCCTGCCCAGCCCATTTAACCTTTTCTTTTGGGGGAAGACAGAAACACCAGCATGTACCTTGGGCCAAGGAAAAGGAACACTGGAGCACATCCTCAGAAGTTGCCCTAAGACACTTGGTGAAGGATGCTATCGCTGGCGTCACAATCAGGTGCTGAAGGTGGATACTGAGTCCTTCTGCAGTGCCATCGACCAGAGCAAGCACCTCCAACCATCAAGATGCCATTAATATTCATTCACAGGTTTTATCAAGAGCAGACACTTGCCCAGTAATACACGTGGACTATTTAGTAGACTACTGTAATATTAACAACTTAGAACCACAATTTTATCCCTAGATGCAGAGAAAACATTTGACCAAGTGTGCTGTGCATCTGGCCAGGTGGGGGTTGTGTGGGGCCCTTGAGTGGAGTGCCTTGCGGTGGGGTGGTGGGGCTGCTGAGTGTCCGGGGCAAGGGTGGGGGGAAGGGCTGTCGCTGTGGGCCTCGGCTGGCTTGTCCTTTTCCCCCAGGGGGGCTGGGCACTGGCCTTGGGTGCCAGGGGGCTGCTTCTTCTCTGGGCTGGGGTCTGGGCTGCACCAGTCTGCACTGTTTGTATGTGTATGTATTCCATTGTGTCTGGGAGTATGACTGCCGGAGGAATAGAGGCTGTTGTGAGGACACACCAGAGCAAGGGAGGCTTCAGTTTGTCAGCTGGTTTCTGGGGGGATGAGCTCTCTCTGAGGATCACCTCCCTCCTAGTCTTACCTATCCCCACCCTCCCTCTCCTTACCCCAATCTAGGTGGACCACACCATCTTATTTGATATACCTAGGATTTTGGGGTGGCGATGTGCTGTGGGCTGCTAGTGGACAGGGTCTCTCACTTGCTATGCTGCATGTCAATTTTAATAGCACCATTGACACTGAGGGCTTGGTGGGGGCTCTGCTTTCAGAAGCAGCGGGGTATCCCACCACACCATCTCCCCATTTTTTCCACATTACATACGCTTGCATGCAATTTCACCACATCACATACATTTGCTCTCACCCACCATGATTCACACACCGGGAGGCGGGGGCAGGCTTTTTATCACAATAAAGATGAAAGATGCACTTATTAATACTGGCCAGTTTATTGAAATATGTAACATTAACGATTTTAATGCCTTTGTATTGTGTGTGTGACATTTTTCTTTAAAACTTGTAACACTTTTGTCTAAATTTACAAGTTTTTTTTGTCTGATAAATGTACAGTAATTACAGTATATACAGTATAAATATACAGTATCAGATGCAATGTATAGATATCCTTGGAGACGCTATTGGTTATCAACCTACTCTCTACTTCCTATTTCCTATTGTCTACTTCCAACCTGATTACAGGCACTAAGTTTGATTAATTTCATTAAAAAGGAATAAAATAAAGAAGAAAAAAGAGTGGACTTGTCCAGCGTCCTCTATTGACACCTAGGCTGAATCGAGTTTAGGCAGACAATGAAGCCAAGGCCCAAATAACTCGACAGTTGATAACCAGTGATTCAGATCGGTTTATTCCATTATGAACAACGTCTGACAGGTTGACTCACTCTCCTAAAGCGAAGCTGTGGAAAATTCACCAGAGGTGAATTCGGCAGCAACACCGAGGAAGGAGACGACAGAAGCAGGAGAACTGGTGAACATACCACCTACCAGATGACGATGCTAGCTGGAGGCACCCACTTGGACCAAGGAAGCTTCGGCCTCACCGCCAGATGCCTGCTATCAGGCTGCGACACCAGCTGGAGGTCTCCATTAGTCACCGGGAGAGCTTTGGCTTCACTGCCAGATACCCGCTACCAGGCTACGACCCAAGCTAACGGTCTCCATTAGCCACCGGAAGAGTTTCGGATTCACGGCCAGATAGGAAGACACTAGCTAGAGGCCTCCACTATCTACCGAGGGAGCCTTGGCTTCCTTGGCTTCACCGGCAGATCCAGCTACCAGATCACAATGCCAGTTAGCGGCCTTCACTAGCCATCAGGAGAGCTTCGGCCTCACTGCCAGATAACAGCTATAATTAGACAATAAAGCCAGCTGATGGCCTCCATTAGCCATCGGCTGTACTTTGGCTCCTGTACTAGCCAACAGGTGAACCTCTCCTTTGATCCCAATCAAACTAATCATTTTGCCTCCGAAAAAAAAAAAAGAATCAGACAAATGGAGAAGAGTTGGAGGACATCAAAGTCTCACTAGATTTTATGTCTGAAGAACTATCTAAGATAGCAAAACAACAAACTCTGCTTATTGGCCTTATGGAACAAGTGCGTGAATTAAAGGCTGAAATTATGAAAAAAAACAAGAAAATTAATTTCCCAGAAAGATGTGTGGCTGACTTAGAACAATATACAAGAATGGATGATGTCATTGTGAGCAGTCTTAACACAAGAAACCGCTCCTATGCACGTGTGACAGCTGGAGTTGATAACCAGGATGGGGAGGATGAGACATTGGGAGAATCACACACTCTTGAGCAGCAGGTATTAAAATTTTTCAACTCTAAAAACGTTGTGGACAATAAGACTGTTTCGGCTTGCCACATGTTACCTAGAAAACACAGTAAAACAAAACCAGCAATTTTCATCTGATTTGTCAACAGAAAAGCAAAAACTGATCTTCTGTGAGAAGCAAGAAAACTGAGAGGAACGGCTGTCTATGTAAATGAACATTTAACAAAAAAGAACTCTGAAATAGCTAGACAAGCCAGGGCTCTCAGAAAACAGGGAAGAATATAATCGACCTGGACAGAGAACTGTAAGGTGGGGATAAAACTGTTTGGCACTCCAAAAGAAGCTAAAGTAATATTGATTAGAGATATGGAGGAATTAAACAAATTTAAACCTTAGCTCTTATGCACGAATAACAGTGTACTAAGATTATGAGTGGAAATTTTTTTTTCCTCTTGTTTTGTTTTTTTTTTTTTCTCTTCTTTTTTCTTTTTGGTATACATTGTTGACACAACCTTTGATCAGCACTTTAACCAATCATCCTTCCTCATTTAATAATGGAAGTGTATTTGGTCAAATTAAAGCTGAAACCTTTGTAAATACTGAACAGCAACCACAAGATATTTTAGGTGATATTGACCCAGATAATACCTACTTTAATCATATTAACAATAAGTGTACTTATTATGATTAACAACAATTAAATGGAATTATGAACTGGGATCAGACATTGACAATATTACATATTAATAGTAGGAGTCTCTATGCCAACTGTGGTAGTATTAAGGAGTTTTTAAATCAATTTAAGACCCCATTTAGGATTATAGCAATAACTGAAACATGGATTAATGAAGAAAAAGATGTAAATTTTGAATTACATGGATATGAGATGTATACACAAAGTAGGAAATGTAACAATGGTGGTGGGGTAGCACTGTATGTTGATAGAAATTTAAAAAGTAAAAAAATGGACAGCATGACATCAACAGTGAATGAAATTATGGAATATTTAACACTTGAAATTATGATGGAAAATGAAAAAAAAAAAACAACCCATAATAGTAAGTTGTATATAGAGAGCACCGGGATCTGATATGGAAAAATTTACAAATGGTATGGAAATGATGTATACAAAAATAAGACAAAAAGATATCTTTATTTGTGGTGACTTTTGTATAGATTTAATGAAAACAAAACAACATAAGTCAACTGAAGATTTCTTAGATACATTGTATAGCTTAACCTTATTTCCAAAGATTACAAAACCTGAGAATAATGACACACTGCGTTACCTTGATAGACAACATTTTTTACCATTGTTATTGAATATAATATGGTGAGTGGTACTCTCGCCCAAAGATGCTGGGACAGGCTCCAGCCCCCCCACGACCCGAAAAGGATTAAGTGGAAGAAGATGGATGGATGGATGGTGAGTGGTATACTAATAAATGACATTAGTGACCACTTGCCTGTATTTGATTCTTTAGATGTTAATTGTGGGGTTAATGAGAGTAAGAATAATAATAAACAATGTAAAAAGATTATTTATAAAAGAATATGAACAGAAGATACAATTGATGCTTTTAAAGATGACTTAATGTTACAAAATTGGGATGTTGTCTGTAGAGAGAAAGAAGTGGAAATGGCATATGAAAAATTTATTGATAGATTTAAATCACTATATAATAAAAACTGTCCAATTAAAGAAATAAATACAAAAATATAAATACAAAAATTGCCCGTGGTTAACAAGGGGGCTACAAAATGCTTGTAAAAAGAAAAATTATCTCTATAAAATTTATATTAAATTAAGAACTAAAGAATCTGAAAAAAAAAGATATAAAACATATAAAAATAAATAACTGAAATAATGTGAACTTGTAAAAAAAAAATACATTAGGAAAATGTGGGCTCACCACCTGCAGGAGGGATCATGGGGATCCGGTGCTATGTGGATCAGGTGGAGGTCAAAGGTGGAGATCTTGACAGTGTGATCCCAGGCTTCCTAAACTGGCTTTGGGGACATGCAATGTCACCTCTCTAGTGTGGAAGGAGCCTGAGCTGGTGCATGAGGTTGAAAGATACCGGCTAGACATAGTCGGCCTCACCTCAACTCACCTCTCTGGTTCTAGAACCAGTCTCCAGGAGAGGGGCTGGAGCTTTGCCTACTCTGGAGTTCCCCAGGTGAGAGGCGACGAGCAGGGGTGGGTATTCTTGTATCCCCTCATCTTGCTGCCTCTATATTGGAGTTTTCCCAGGTGGATGAAAGGGCTGTTTCCCTGTGCCTTCAGGTTGGAGGGTATGCTCCAACTTTAGAGGGATCACGCTCCTCAGCCTTCCTGGGAAGGTCTATGCCAAGGTACTGGAGAGGAGAGTCTGGCCATTGGTCGAACCTTGGATTCAGGAGGAGCAATGTGGTTTTCGTCCTGGCCGTGGCACATCGGACCAGCTCTTTTCCCTCTCGAGAATCCTTGATGGTTCGTGGGAGTTTGCCCAACCAATTTACATGTGTTTTGTGGACTTGGAGAAGGCATTCGACTGCGTCCCTTGTGGTTCTTTGTGGGGGGGTGCTTTGGGAGTATGGTGTATCGGGCTTGTTGTTACTAGCTATTCGGTCTCTGTACGACCGTTGTGAGAGTTTGTTTTGTATTGCCAACACTCAATCAGACTAATTTCCAGTGAGAGTTGGACTCTGCCAGGGCTGCCCTTTGTCACCGATCATGTTCATGATTTTTTTGGACAGGAAATAGCTACTACTAATATAGACAAAGCAGAACTTTTGGCAAAAACTTTAGTGAAGATTCATAGTTCAGAAAACCTTCCAAACACAATTAGACAAACCAGGGAAAGCACTTTATCCAAAC
Source organism: Pholidichthys leucotaenia (assembly GCA_020510985.1). NCBI lineage: Eukaryota > Metazoa > Chordata > Actinopteri > Cichliformes > Pholidichthyidae > Pholidichthys > Pholidichthys leucotaenia. Next base: position 389,650,126 of record CM035837.1, read on the forward strand.
ACCCACATGTAAACATAAGGAAGAATACTTCAAGGGACACAATAGATTTGCCATTCACTCTGTCGGAATTGAAAAGGGCTATTCTGAAATCGAAGCAGTCTTCACCAGGGAAGGATGGTGTATGTTATATGATGTTGTCGCACATGGAGGATAGTGCACTTCAAACAATATTAAAGCTATTTAATAAAGTTTGGGAAACTGGGAAGATTCCAAGGGCATGGAAACAGTCAGTTATAGTACCAGTCTTAAAGCCAGGGAAAGATTCATCAGATCCCAATAATTGTAGGCCGATAGCTCTTACCTCACAGTTAGGGAAAACAATGGAACGAACAGTGACTGAAGGGCTGAATTACATTTTGGAAGGAAGGGAATGTATTTCTCCTTTTCAAAGTGGGTTCCGAAAAAGGAGAAATACTATGGATTCCATTTTGCTCCTAGAATCTGAAATTAGGAAAGCCCAGGTAAATAGGAAAAATGTGATAGCTGTCTTCTTTGATGCAGAAAAAGCGTATGACATGCTGCGGAAGGAAGGGTTGCTGATTAAATTAAATAAATTCGGTATTGAAGGTAATCTGTACAATTGGGTATTAGATTTCCTGTATGATAGAATGATTGCAGTAAGAGTTGGTACAGAGTACTCCAAAATATGTCAAGTTGAAAATGGTACCCCCCCAAGGCAGCGTGTGTAGCTCTGTTTTGTTTAACATTATGATTAATGATATTTTTGAAGGGAACAACAGTGGAATAGGGAAGGCCTTGTATGCAGATGATGGGGCCTTATGGATCAGGGGATGTAATCTTGTGTACATTCAGAGGAAAATGCAGGCAGCAATAGACCAGGTTGAACAATGGGCAAACTGGTGGGCTTTTAAATTATCGGTCTCAAAGACACAAATAATTTGCTTCTCTAAAAGTCACAAAGAAATTTGTTTAAATCTTTATGGCCAAAAGTTAGAGTAAGTAAAGGTAGTTCAGTATTTAGGTGTGTTATTTGATGAAAAACTAACTTGGAAGCAGCATATTGAAAAAACTAAAGGAAAATGTAAGAAAATAAATAATATTTTGAGATGTCTGGCAGGACGGGACTGGGGGGCCTCTAGGGCCTATCTGTTGAGGGTGTATCGAGGACTAATGAGAGCTACACTAGACTATGGATGTGTTGCGTTCATGTCGGCTGCTGATTGTCACCTGAACCAACTGGACAAAGGCTCTTAGGATATGTTGTGGTGCATTTAAAACTTCTCCAGTATCAGCGATCCAAGTAGAGACAGGAGAAATGCCCTTAAGATTAAGAGGAACCAAATTAATGCTGGCATACTGGATCAACTTGAAGGGGCATAAGAGGTCACATCCTGCAAAAGCTATTCCTGATGATTGCTGGGAACACAATGAGTCCAACATTGGTAGCTTTGGATGGATAAGTGATGCATTGCTGAGCAGGCAGGATTAAAATACATAGATTTTAGCCCAATGGTCCTGTGGTCTGTTATTCCTCCATGGCTGTTTAACCCCTTGCACTCCTGTCAATTTTCCTAAAAACGCCAAAAAATAATGTGCCCAAAGTAAATCGAAAGCTGTTCTTCAACCCTTTGCAGCATCTTCATGGGGTTGGTCTCATTTAAAAGAAAACACTTTGAATTTTTTGGCAAAACAGTCATATCTCATCTCTCTCATCTCTCTAAGTGCTTCGGCCACTGAGTTACAGTCATCTAAACATACTGAACTTGAAGAAAATAAATTTCGCCTGGGTGTCTTTTTGGATACAAATGCTTGCAAATAACACACAGCTTCAGATCCGGGCTGGAAAATGCAACAGAAATGTAGAACCAAGTGTTATCCAGCTGAGGTCCAAATTTTGTAACAATACCACAAAAAATGAATATATTACACAGCTTTTTCCTCAGGCTGTTCCCAGGCGTTTTGGAACTGTGCCAAATTGTGCCAAATGGCACAGTTTGGAAAAACGTCTGTAACTTTTGAATAATTCAATGTAGAAGCTTCATTTTGGGCTCTAATGAAAGGTCACATGCAGGGCTGTGTGTGTGTGTGGGGGGGGGGGGGTTGTCCCCCCCCTCGCTACAGAGGACGGACATCGGCCATCGCTACATGACGGAATAGACCCGTGGCGATGTGGCGACCACGGCGCAGTCACCGCAGCTCCACCCCCCCTCGCTGTGTGTGTGTGTGTGGGGGGGGGTTGTCCCCCCCCTCGCTACAGAGGATGGAGATCGGCCATCGCTACATGATGGATTAGCCTCATGTGGGATGTGGGACAGCAGCTCAGTCACCGCGGCTCCCCCCCCCCCCCCCACCGCTACAGAAGAATAGTCAGGAATAAAGAATAATTCAGCTTATAACACCTTACCTCTTCACAGCAGTGTCCTGGCAAACTTCTCTTCCCCACTGTCAGACAAACGCGACGCTGGTCCGCTCGTGGTTCTGGTCCCGTGACCCGATCAAAACATAATTCCATTATTGCGGTTTTGTGCTTCCATGATTGCGGTTTTTGGCGAACGATTTTTCAAAACAAATAACAGTAGTAATTAAAAAAAGACTGGCGAAGGCGTGTGTGTCACTCAGCCTTTGTCGTCAGCCTCCGTCAGTCTGTGACCATGGAAGAAATCATAACGTCTCATAACGTCTAATCCTTTTTTGATCCGCTCCAGCAGTCAGTCTTCACCCAGCCTTAAAAAAAAACAGCTCACGAACTTCTCTGCTTCAATTGGCTCACTGCATTCACAGCAGGCGGGTCCTTCTGGCTAGGTTTTCAGTCATTGGATCTTCAAGGTTTCAGAAACCCAATTCAAGGCTCTTATTAGTCGAATGAGAGGTCAATCAGATGAACTAATCTGTTCGCGGCTGTGTCTGCAGCTTTTATTTTCAGTGCGCGCTTGGACGCCACTACATCACCATCACCACCTACATCACCATCTACACCATGCGTCCTAGAGCGCACGAGAGCACCCTCGTGCACTCTAGGACGCAGAGACTTGCCCGTCTGCGGTACAATGGAGTGCAAGAGGTTAAGATGCCACTGGCAGATTTTGAAATACAACAACTGAGAAGGCAACATAAGCAATCAGAAACAGATTATATAGTGCATAAATATATTGAACAGAAATTCAGAAGCAGGCTGATAGCATTTACTGATGGTTCGAAGGATCCTACAACTGGTCGTAGTGGAGCTGCGGTATACAGTATATTCCTCAGTATAAAGTATCTATCAATAAAAGAACCAGTAATCACTTATCAGTATACACAGTTGAGCTAGTTGCCATTATATGAGCTTTACAGTGGTTGGAGATAAATTATAGGAATAATGCAGTCATTGCTTCAGATAGTTGGGCAGCTCTCAAGAGTGTTCAGTCACTGCAGTCGTGTAGGCAGGACCTAATTGTAGAAATCCACTCCTTAATTTACAACCTCTACAGTAAAGGTCAGGTTTTTTTTTGGCTGGAACCCAAATTTTCTTTGGGTTCCAGCCAAAGTTGGGATAGAGGGTAATGAGGATGTCGATTTATTAGCAAAACAGTCATTAAAATTCAAAACAATAAATGTGGAAATCTCACTCAGCCATGCAGAAGGCAAATCAATAAAAATTATATAGTGGAAAGGTGGCAAGAATATTGCGACTCAATAGATACAGGAAGACATCTTTATGGCATTCAAAAGCGGGTGGACTCTGGAATGGGAGTTGGCAGAAACAGAAAAGAGGAGATACTCATCACCTGATTAAGAATAGGACATATTACTTTGAACCAGACACTACATAGAATAGGTAAACACCCAACTGGCAGCTGTGCACATTGTGGTTCTCTGGAAACAGTTCAGCACGTCTGGTTGAAATGTCAGGGATACCAGGAACAAAGGAAACATCTGATTGCAGTAAAGGAAAGAGCTAATTTAAGTTTTGTTTTGGAAAACATGTTAGGAACTTCAGTGAAAGAAATATATGTAGGTCTAGATAATTAAGTGCAACTCTGCGTGGGTTTACGCTGGGATTTCTCCAATTTCCTCCCACATGCCAAAAACATGTAAGTTAGGTTAATTGGCATCAACTGGGTATTCTAAATTGTCCTTAGGTGCGACTGTGAGAGTGAATGGTTATCTGTCTCTCTGTGTTGGCCCTGCGATGGACTGGCAATCTGTCCAGGGTGTACCCTGCCTCTGCCCAAAAGATGCTGGGATAGGCTCCAGCCCCCCCCCCCCCCGCAACCCGAAAAGGATTAAGCTGAAGAAGATGGATGGATGGATGGAGGATTTCTTGGTGCAGCCAGGGAATGGAGGGTGTCATGCTTGGTGACCACAGGATCTCATCTCTGTTGTTTGCAGATGATGTTGTCCTGCTGGCTTCATCCAGCAATGACCTACAGTTCTTACTGGGACAGTTTGCCGCTCAATGTGAAGCAGCTGGGATGAGAATCAATACCTCCAAGTCTGAGTCCATGGTCCTCAGCCAGAAAAAGGTGAATTGTCCTCTCCGGGTTGGGGACAGGCTCCTGCCACAAGTGGAGGAGTTTAAGTATCTCGGTGTCTTATTCACGAGTGAGGGGAGAATGGAGCGAGACATTGACAGATGGATCGGAGCAATATCTGCAGTGATGCGGATGTTGTACCGGTCAGTTGTGGTTAAGAGGGAGCTGAGCTCTAAGGCAAAGCTGTCGATTTACCAGTCAATCTACGTTCCTACCCTCACCTATGGTCACGGACTTTGGGTAATGACCAAAAGAATGAGATCGTGGATAGAAGGGGTTGAAATGAGCTTTCTTCATAGGATCGCTGAACTCACCCCCAGAGATAGGGTGAGGAGCTCAGCCATCTGGGAGAGGCTCAGAGTAGAACCGCTGCTCCTCCACACCGAAAGGAGCCAGTTGAGGGGGTATTGGTATCTGATCAGGATGCCTCCTGGATGCCTCCCACTTGAGGTGTTTTGGGCACGTCCCTCTGGGAGGAGACCCCAGGGCAGACCCAGGACTTGCTGGAGAGACTATGTCTCCCAGCTGGTCTGGGAATGCCTTGGTGTCATCTCTGAAGAGCTGGAGCAGGTGGATGGGGAGAAGGAAGTCTGGGCTTCTCTGCTTGAACTGCTGCCTCCACGAACTGGTCCTCCGGAAAAGCAGTTGAAGATGGATGGATGGAAAATGTTAAATGAAAAAAAGATTGATATAAAAGGCGTCTGGGACATATTAAATAAATTAAGGAAAAATGGAACTAAGAAAACAATATATACAGAGTATTTTTATTGATAATTGTGGTGATAATTATGATAAGAACATGGCAGTAAACAGAATGAATAATTTTTTTTGCAAATGTTGGACCAGAGTTAGCAGCAAAAATTACAAACCAAGGAAGAAACACTGTGAGTGAAACACTGATTGGAAATAACCCCCAGTCAATTGTAGGAATATGTGATTAATAATTATGATCAGGTATAAAAATTATTTAATTTGTATTAATGTATCGGGACCAGAGATGAACTCTGGGTCGATACACACAAAAAAGGTTAATAAACACTCGTGGGGCACCAGCTCCTCTTTAGGGAGCACTTTAATCCTTAATTTCACTTTATACCTGTTTAATCACTCAATAAATTGTGCCCTTCAGAGGTAAAGTGGGCTATCCCACAAAACCATTATTTTGAGAAAATGAGCTCTAAAGTTGAAATATTCTCAAAAAATCAGTGTGCCTATATCATTAAAAAGTCACCCCCTATAATTACCTTCAAGGTGTGACTTAAATATGAAAATATATTTAAATCACATAAACTTTAGAGCTCATTTTCTCAAAATAATGGTTTTGTGGGATAGCCCACTTTACCTCTGAAGGGCACAATTAATTAATAATCAGTCTCAAAATTTTAGTGAATTCGATACTTGGGACTTTGAAAACAGACTCAGAATGAAATAAATTCCCAACAACTTCTCTCATTTTCACGTCTTTATTAAAGGGAATGATGATTAAAGTACATTCCAGTGATTTCATTAACCATGAGATTAAACTTGTAAATGATAGAGTAATAATGTGAACATTTGCCGAACCAGGGTGAAAATGTAAGCTGAATTTAGATCAGTTTGAAGTTAACAGATTATGGAAAACAGAACACAAATTTATGGGGAAAATTAAACTAATTATATGGAAAGTTCTGGATTACTAAATGAAAATGGAATTTTAAGGAAAAGAAGAGTTATGTTAAGTGCTCTTTAATTTTGCATCTGATCAGATACTGAATTATTCTCAAATCTCAGACATTTTATTCAGCAGATGGATAAAGAATGCTGCTCACATGACCCAGGTTGAAGCTGAAGATCCTTCTGCATCGCCGTCTGGAAGTTTTTGATGTGGAAAAGTGCCAAAAGCCGGAATATCTGACCAGCAAATATTCGAACGTGGACTGGCCGCTTCCCAGTCTGTTGTCGCAAGATGACATTCTGGATTTTTTTTATCCCAATGGTTGAAGTCCAGCCAAAGCGTCTCCTTTTTTCGTGGCATATTGATTTCTTAAGCTCCGCGTCGTGGCTCACTTCTCATGAGGGAATTCGAGAAGAATTACAAAATCTGATCCAATAGCAAAATTAAAAGATTTTCGGACTTTGTGGAGATGAATTTAGTTTCTAGTGTGTAGTTGGTCAATAAAAATTATAAACATAAAATTAAAATTACAAATGGTGAGTTTAAAGAAAGTTTAACAGGAAAAGTTATAAAAATAAATGTCTAGAAATGGAGTTTAACTCCAAATTTAGGATTTGAGCTAAAGAAAGAAAAAGATTAGTTCCTAGATGTTTAAAGAGAAACAAAAAACACGTGGGAGAAATGTCCTTTGTTCTTCCATGGTGAAGAGATCACAAGTCTTTGTACTCCCGAAAATGCTCTGCTGTGAAGTGACGAGAAGCAGGAGAAGTGGAAGCAGAGGGAAAAGAGATGAAAGAGAGATGAACTGGTGAAGAGAGGGGTCTCTCTCCTTTTTATCTGTGGAAAACTTTCGTGGGCTTTCTCTGATTGACAGGAACCCCAGCCAATAGTCCTCTTTCGTGGGCAGGCTTTAAGAACTTTAATCCAATGAACAAACAGGCTTTTGTCTGTAACAACTAATAACTTTGGGAGAGCCGTTGTCAAGCAGAGATTGGCCGTGATCGGTCACAGGATTTATTAACAGGCAAGAATAAACATTCATTTAAACATTTTAGCATGCACATATTTAAAATCAAGGATTAATATATTTCAAACCCATTATTGATTGTCCACATCAAACATCAAGAGTCCATTTGCTTTTCCATGGCATCCTGAAAAAGAAAATGTTGAAAATTGAGTCTTGTAACAAGAATTGTAGTCAAATAGTTCACTGGATAAATCCAGCATGTCCCAGAGTTGTCAGTAGAGGGCAATGCTGAGTTGTGGATATTTTGTAGTGACCATATGAGGTACTCCACAGAGGTCTGTTCTTTTGTCCACATTTTATTGGGCCCTAAAAGTCTCAGGAGGAATTCCTGAGACTGGTTTAACAAAGGAATGTTAGTTCAGTTGTGGTCTTGGGATAAAAGAGCAGTTCTTGACTGTCCTTTTTTCTGGGTGAAACAATGTCTTTAAACTGAAGAATAATTTTATTGATGAGCCAAAGTGAGATGATGCTACACAATCTTTCTCTCAGTGGTGGATTAACTAGAGGTAAAATCTGTTGTTGAAAAGTATAAAAATAAAATATCTACTGATTGTGATGGTATTGATATGGCACTCATAAAAAGAACTGTTGATGGCATATTAAAACCTTTTACATATATTTGTAATCTATCATTTCAAACTGGCTCATTCCCGCAGAAAATTAAAATAGCAAAAGTGATACCATTATTCAAGCAAGGAAATAAACACCACTACACTAACTACAGACCAGTATTGCTCCTCCCACAATTTTCAAAGATTCTGGAAAAGCTTGTCAACAACAGATGAGAAAACTTTTTAAATAAACATGATCTGCTTAATCAGAATCAATATGGATTTCAAGCAAAGAGTACAACATCATTAGCAATTATAGAAGCAACAGTGAAAATGATAAATGCATTAGATCAAGGAAAATATGCAACTGGTATATTTATAGATTTTAGAAAAGCATTTGATACAATAAATCATTCAGTTCTTCTTAAACTGCAATTGCATGGTATTGGGGAGTGGCAATGAATTGGGTTACAAGTTATTTATCTGAGAGACAACAGTTTATGAAGATGGGATAATATATGTCTGGATGCATGGGAATTTCCTGTGGGGTCCCCCAGGGGTCAGTATTGGACCCCAAATTATTTGACATATATATAAGTGATATTTGCTGATGACACTAATATATTTTATTCTGGAAATAATTATAATGAACTAATCCATACCCTAAATAATGAATTAGATAAGCCAAAAAAAATGGATGGATAGTAATAATCACTAAATATAGATAAAACTAAGGTAATGATATTTGGTAATTGTAAAAATAAAGAAGATATACATATTCATATAGATAATGTAATTATTGAAAATGTTAAGGAGAGCAAATTTTTGGGTGTAATTCTAGATGATAAAATTAGTTGGAAACCACACATCACATACATACAAAACAAAGTGGCAAAAAATATTGCAATTTTAAATAAAATTAAGCAAGTCCTAGATTACAAATCGCTTTGTATCTTGTATTGCTCATTAGTACTTCCATACTTGACCTATTGGTAACAATTATAAAAGTACACTTAATTCATTGCTAATATTACAAAAAGGGCAGTCCGTGTTATACACAAAGTTGGGGATCTTGAACATATTAATTTATTGTTTTTACATTCATAATTATTGAAATTACAGGATCTGGTTGATTATTATAGAGCACAGTTAATGTTTAAAGTCAGTAAAGACTTTTTGCCACACAATATACAAAATCTTTTTAGTCAGAGAAAAGGGAAGTACAATTTACAGGGGAATACAAAATTTAAAATGCACCTAGTAAGATCTATTAGGAAAGGTTTTTGTGTGTCTGTGTGTGGGGTAAAATTGTGGAAAGGGTTGGGGGAGAAACACAGGCAATGTCCAAATATCTATATATTTAACCTCTTGCACTCCGGTGTACCGCGGGCGGACACGTCTCTGCGTCCTAGAGCGCACTGAAGAAAAAAAAAGCTGCATTTCCATTCTTCCACTACAGACACAGCCGCGAACAGAAAGCCGAAGGAGTGCTTTGATTGGTTTAGATGTGACTGACCTCTCATTCGACTAATAAGAGCCTTGAATTGGGTTTCTGAAACCTTGAGGAACCAATGACTGAAAACCTAGCAAGAAGGACCCGCCTACCAACGGCTGCGAATACAGCCAGCCAGTTGAAGCACAGAAGTTCGAAAGCTGTTTTGTGTAAGGCTGGGTGACACACAGGCATTTGCCAGTCTTTTTTTCTTACTACTGTTCTTATTTGTTTTGAAAAATTGTTCGCCAAAACCGCAATCATGGAAGCGCAAAACCACAATAATGGAATTATGGTTTGACCGGGTCACGTGACCAGACCCACGAGTCCGTAACAAGCGGACCAGCGTCATGTTCATCTGACAATGAGGAAGAGAAGTTCGCCAGCGACACTGCTGTTGTGGACAGGTAAGTGTTATAAGCTAAATTATTCTTTATCCCTGAAAATTGTAATCCAAATGACTTTTGACCGATCGGTAAATTACAACTGTGCGTTATTGCAACATGTTGTTATTGCAACGGACGTTATTGCAATGTTATTGCAACGGACGTTATTCCGTCATGTTGTGAACGCCCCCCCGCTACTCTTCTGTAGCGGATTGCAGATATATTGCAGATATTTTAGTCCAACTGTGCGTAGTAGACCGCGGCGCACCATCACCGCTTTCCTTCATGTAGCGATGGGCGATGTCCGTCCTCTGTAGCGGGGGGGGGGGAGTTGTTATCTTCTACATTACAAATATTTTAGTATAATTTTTAGTGCACTGTAGGTTATTTTTTCTTGTAAAAAAAAGCCACACATTTTTTACGTGGCATGCTTCTTTGTGTGTGGGGGCTTGTTTGTTCATTCATTCATTCATGAATGAATAAACAACCCCCCCCCCCCCACACACACACAGCCCTTCACCTTTCATTAGAGCCCAAAATGAAGCTTCTATATTGAATCATTCAAAAGTTACAGACATTTTTCCAAACTGTGCCATTTGGCACAATTTGGCACAGTTCAAAAGCGCCTGGGAACAACCTAAGAATCAAGCTGTGTAATATATTCATTTTTTGTGGTATTGTTACAAAATTTTGACCTCAGCTGGATAACACTTGGTTCTACATTTCTGTTGCATTTTCCAGCCAGTATCTGAAGCTGTGTGTTATTTGCAAGCATTTGTATCCAAAAAAACACCCAGGCGAAATTTATTTTCTTCAAGGTTCAGTATGTTTAGATGACTGTTACTCAGTGGCAGGAGCACTTAGAGAGATTATGACTGTTTTGCCAAAAAATTCAAAGTGTTTTCTTTTAAATGAGACCAACCCCATGAAGATGCTGCAAAGGGTTGAAGAACAGCTTTTGATTTACTTTGGGTATGTTATTTTTTGGCGTTTTTAGGGAAATTGACCAGAGAGCAAGGGGTTAAATCAATATATAAAGAAATGATTTTTGAACAATATAAAAATAAAGCACAGTAATATTAGTGTTTCTTTAATGAAGAAAGGTTGTTATTGTTGTTATTGTTGAATACATACAGTATATGCTGAGTTATTGTTGTATATATATGCTGAGTATTAGTAACATCTATATCATTATTACTAGAATATAACAACGCTATTATAGTATTATGATTGTTGTCTAGGATGAAATTATTTAAAGTATTATATAGGCCAGACTTTATTATTATTATTATTATTATTATTATTATTATTATTATTATTATTATTATTATTATTATTATTATTATTATTATTATTATTGTAACTACTATATGGCTACCTATTATAATGGTTATTATTATGGTTACTTATTGTTCCTAGGTATTGTAAGCCATGTGGGGGTAAATATAGGTATATATGGTGGTGATGATGATGATAATATTGTCTATAATTATATTAACCATAACAGAAGTATTTACTTATTATTATTACAACTATTATTAGATGCCAGTATTATTGTCATTATAAACTATCATTGTTGTATTATTTCTATTGCTTAATTTAATTATAATATGCATTATACTGTATATTATGGTATTGTATAATGAATGTAATTATGGGATGGATAATGACTAGAATGATATTATAATTTATTGGGTATGGAGAAGGGGTGGGACTATATAAGCGCTGGCTTCTTCCCACTCCTTTTGAACAAGGACATTTTTTTATGTTTAATTTTTTGGTTTTGATTCCTTGTTTTTAAGGTTTTTTTGTCTTGATGTTCAAATCAATCAATCAATCAATCAATCAATCAATCAATCAATCAGCATTTTTCTTGTAATTTTGTAACTTTTTAAAAATAAATGTAGGACTTTTTCCTTATAAATTTGTCATTTCTTGTGATCATTTTTTTTTTACGTTTTCCTACACAAACTTAAAATTTAAATTAAACTTTATTTATACAGCATCATTTCATGACAACAGATGTTTCGTATCACTTTCAGACTGTAGGGCATATACCCAACAGTTGCAGAAAGACCCCAACAATCAGGGGATCTCTTTTGAGCAAGCACTTGGCAATGGTGGAGAGGAAAAACTAGCTTTTAAAAGGAAGAAACCTCTAGAGAAACCAGGCTCAAGGAAGGGCAGTCATCTGCTGTGATTGGCTGGGGGGTGAGGGGAAGAACAAAAGAAAACAACAGACATGTAGAGACCAAACAACACTATGTGGGCTCAATCTAGGGGAGAGAGCAAACAGATGTTAATGAACAGCAAAAATATTACATTGGAGTGAAGAAAGAAGTGATGCAGCTGGTTCTGGGAGAGGAGCCTGATAACTGAAAGCCCTGGCTCCCATTGTACTCTTAGAGATTCTAGATATTACAAGTAATACTGCATTCTGGGAGAATAGTGCTCTCTTAGGATGATAAAGTCTGGTTATTTAGAGCTTTGTAAGTGAGGAGAATGACTTTAAATATAATTCTCGATTCTGTAGCAAGCCAATGAAGGGAGGCCCAAACAGCTGCAACATTTTGGAGCAAGTGAAGACTCTTTAAGACATTTTAGGACAGCCTTATAAGAATTATAATAATCTAATGTAGAACTAACAAAAGCATGGATTAGTCACTCAGTATCACTCTGAGACAAGATGATCTTAATCATAGCAATATTATGCAATTGATAAAAAGCAGTCTTAGAAATAAGTTCGATATGGGAATTAAAAGACAAATATTGATCAAAAATATACTTGAAGGTTCCTTACAGAACTTTTAGGAGATAAAATAATACCATCTAAACTAAATGCCTGATTTGGGAAGTATTTATAATGTTTTTGGACCAACTAAAATGACTTCAGTCTCATACCTGTCAAGTGATATGGTTTTGTCGTATTTTAATATGGAGAAAATGCAATTTTAGCAAATACAGGCGTATTGCCATTTCTGTACGCCAAAAAGAAAAATATACAGCGAAAAAAAAAATTATTGAGAGAACCTAAAATCAACTGAACAGTAATTCAATGCCTGGCGAAATTAAGCGCACCTAAGCAGTCTTTTTGTGATTTTCAAAATGGCTTCATGCAGCGCGCCGCCGGCGAAGAAAACGAAGCTTGAAGAAAAGGGAAATCGAGGGACTGGACGTCACCGAAAAGAATGGGAGAGTCTGAGCTTTGAGAAGGGAAAATACGCTGGGTGGATAAAGGCTTCTCCAGAGGGCCCTACACACTCCTTCTGTGTTCCATGTAGGAGGAGCATAAAAGTGACTGCATCGGGGATTTTCAACCTGAAATCGTACTTCGCTACACAGGACCACAAAAACTGTGTAGCCAAATCGAAAACGTATCGATGGATGGATGAACATTTTCAGCCAGTGAGAGAACCGACGCCTTCCAAATCCAATGCATCACTAGCAGAAGTGATGTTTTGTCATTTTGTGGCAGAGCACAATCTACCCCCATCGGTGGCAGATCACTTCTGTGATTTGGTGTCAACATTGTTTCCTGAAATTGTTTCCTAAGAACTATATTCAGAATTATTCTTATTGTGTACTATCAAATTAAGCAATCTACCTTGTGCTAATGTAAATTTGAAAAATATTGTTTTTTATTTATTTTTATTTATTTATTATTAATATTATCATTTATTTATTTATTTTAATTTTTTGTGCTATTTGGCTTATTATTTTCACATTACCAAAAAAGTTATGGCTCAAGATTGTGTCCATATAAGTGTATGTTTGAATAAATATGTCTGACAGGTATGCAGTCTTATCTGAATTTAATCTATCTATTAATCGAGACATCTCTGTCTGTTTGTGTGTCTGTTTGTCTATGTGTGTGTTCCTCAGAGATCTCTCAAACCATTTGTCACACTGACCTGATTGTAAATGTGCTTTGCTGAAGCTACGACGGTGTGCATCCCCAAATATGGAGTCACTCAGTCAAAATATGTAATTTTTTATCAATAAAAGTTTAGCTACAGCTGTGTGACCGCTCTATGCCTTCACCCCCTGACTTCAAGAAGTGTGGGCGGGGTTTTGGATTGACTCCGTGCTCATTGGAGAATATGCCGCATCACGGCCATGCTGATTGGATAACACAGCATCATGACCTGTCAGTCACCACAGCGCTTCGCAAGCAAAGATTTTTCAAGTGCTTTGCTGCTGGGGTTACCAGGGTTTGCGTCCGCGAGTATAGAGCCGCTCAGTCAAAATATATACCATAAAGTTGCGTAGGTCTAATGGATATATTCACCATAGACAACACGAGGTGCGGGGGCTGCCGGGGACCGGCGCATCTACGAGTATGGAGCCGCTCAGTCAAAATATATACCATATGGTTGCGTTGGTCTAATGGATATATTTGCCATAGAGAACAAGAGGTGCGGGGGGGGAGGGGACCCGCTGCCGGGGACCCGTGGTGCCGCAATGACGTCACTGGCACACAGGTAAAGCAGCAGCTGAGACTCCCGTTAACCGGCCAACACCGGTGTCCCACCATCCGCTCCACGAATGATCGGGGGGAGGCCCGCTCAGCCTGCCCGGTCAGTGGTACACGAAAGTCCCGACTGCTACTTCACAGTGGAGTGGAATGACCAGATCAACTGCATATTACATGCGCACACATGCTTTGACTAAACGACAAGACAAAAAAAAAAAAAATGTCCAAATAACGAAATAAATCATTTTTATTTAAATATTTACAGACAAATGGGCAACACTGATGCAAAACTTGCAGCCAGACGTGTGTGTGTGTGTGTGTGTGTGTGTGTGTGTGTGTGTGTGTGTGTGTGTGTGTGTGACTAGTGAAGGGATCAGTGCCTTACATGGATGCCCTGAATTTCCCTCTGGTGATCAATAAAGTATACAAGATACAAATACAAAAAAAAAAAACAAAACAAAAAGAAAAAAAAATAATCATGTTTGGTGCTTTGTACTTCTAATATTGCTAAAATATAAAAGGATGCACTACAATGGGTCTCAAAAATTTGTAAATGTATCCTGTTATAGTACTGCATGACTTTATTGAGGATAGACTATAAACTACACATATAAACTAAATTATAATGGTGACTGAATAACTCCCTTTCCCCAAAGTGCAACATACAACATTTAAGATAAGATAAGATAAGCCTTTATTAGTCCCAAAATGGGGAAATTCCAGGACTGCAACAGCACAGGGATAGCAACACTCAGAGCAACAATCAGAAGGCAAGAAAAAAAAAAACCAAGAGCAGCGAGTATACACTACCATTCAAAAGTTTGGGGTCACCCAGGCAATTATTTTGTGTTTTCCATGAAAAGTCACACTTATTTACCACCATGAGTTGTAAAATGAATAGAAAATATAGTCAAGACATTGACAAGGTTAGAAATAATGATTTGTATTTGAAATAATTATTTTTTCCAGATACTCAACCTGCTTAAAGGAAGGTCAGTTTTATAGCTTCTCTAACCAGCTAAACTATTTTCAGCTGTGTTAACATGATTGCACAAGGGTTTTCTAATCATCCATTAGCCTTCTGATGCAATGAGCAAACACATTGTTCCATTAGAACACTGGAGTGATAGTTGCTGGAAATGGGCCTCTATACACCTATGTAGATACTGCACCAAAAACCAGACATTTGCAGCTAGAATAGTCATTTACCACATTAGCAATGTATATTAGATATTAGAGTGTATTTCTGATTAGTTTAAAGTTATCTTCATTGAAAAAAATAGTGCTTTTCTTTCAAAAATAAGGAAATTTCTAAGTGACCCCAAACTTTTGACCGGTAGTGTACATATGTACATATTAATATAAATATATATATATATATATATAGACACACAGTGCGGAGCATTGTGGTTGGTGGATGTGCAGCAGAAAGTCTAAGCTCTCTCTCCGCGGATGCGGCGGGCCAGCTGGATGTCTTTGGGCATGATGGTGACCCTCTTGGCGTGGATGGCGCACAGGTTGGTGTCCTCGAAGAGACCCACCAGGTAGGCCTCGCTGGCCTCCTGCAGAGCCATGACGGCGGAGCTCTGGAAGCGCAGGTCGGTCCTGAAGTCCTGCGCGATCTCCCTCACCAGGCGCTGGAAGGGCAGCCCACGGATGAGCAGCTCCGTGGGCCTCCGGCAGCGACGGATCTCTCTCAGAGCCACGGCACCGGGCCTGCAACGGTGAGGCCTCCTCACTCCGCCGGTGGCCGGAGTGCCTTTTCGAGCAGCCTTGGTGGTCAGCTGCTTCCTGGGGGCTTTTCCTCCTGTAGATTTACGGGAGGTCTGCTTGGTTCTTGCCATCGCTCTTTATTATTCTGTCTTATATTTCCTGCACGCCGCCCAAACTCCAGCCCGGCACCCGCGTCGCTCCCGCTTCAGCTCTCCCGGTATGTCGAGCCTCTCCGTTAGCACCGGGTGGCGGCCGAGTGCTAACTAGCTCCTCCCCGCTGCATCGTCTCCCGCTGTAAACAGAGGCTCCGTCCGCCGACTCGGGAGACCCCCGGGGCGATCTGTGTGTCTGTGATACACATAGGGTGAAAGGTGTGCCGGATCAGAAAGCCATCACCGGATCAGAAAGAAGAAAGAAGATAAAAAGACTCAGAATTGAGCCGCTGTTGCAAAAGGCAGCCAACTCGTGTGGCGCCGGAACCACACAATTTTTTTTTTTTTTGGACTTATTTTGTACCCGTAGGTAGATTTGTTCTGCAGTCTGGTGACAAGCCACCAGCTGCCGGTCGCTGCGTGCGCAAGCGCCCTTTAACTCCCTTACCTGCATGTTTTTGGCATGTGGGAGGAAACCGGAGAAATCCCGGAGTAAACCCACGCAAACACGGGGAGAACATGCAAACTCCACACAGATCACTGTTGGCCGGGGGCAGGGATCGAACCCACGATCCCCGCGATCCCCCAGCCGAGGGTAAACTGTGCTGCCGCAGTGCTAACCACTGCACCACCGTGCAATTTATGAATATAACTCATAAAAGATCACACAAATAAGGGACCTGACAAAAAATAAACAAGCGGTTCTTAAACACTGGCTAATTTTGGATGTCCCATTCATTTTCAATTATTCTATAATTAATATTCATACAACCAAATAAATCTCAGTTCAGTTCCTTTCATATTTGTCAAAGTCTAACGTGTGATTGTCTACATATAGGCTACACCTCTGTATTCCACTTTCACACACAGCCTACGTTTTGGCCTGTAAAGCCTGATTGGGCTACCTGTTTCAGACAGGAATACTTGCTTTCTATGGGCATGCACTAGTAGCAAGAAATTGCAGGTCATCCAAGCTCTGATTTCTTGAAGACATGCCTCTAGTTTAGATAACTGATTACTGTCATCTGGCTTCAATGATAAATATAACTGTGTGTTGCCTGCATAACAATTGAAATTTATGCAATACTTTCTAATAATATTACCTAATGGAAGTATATATAAAGTAAAAAGAACTGGACCTAACACAGAGACCTCTGGAACTCTGTTACTGAGCTTTGAATATGAATTTGAAGAAAACTCATTACTGACCAGAGTATCAATAGAGGGCGCAAAGGAGCTGCCCCCATAAAATATTCAGAGATAAAAATATTTCTTAAATAAATCAATCATGATATGCAAAATAAATGATAGACATAGCATGTCCTTCTTTAGTTGATATGTAAGCTTCTGTAGCAGAAGCCATTTTAAATAACATTTCAATATGTAGGTTTGCATTATAGACCACTTCCAGGTTAAGGTTGCCGGTCTAACTAAGCAGCATTGAAGCCAGCAAACTTTTTTTTCCCCATTTGAGCAGAAGCAGCTTTTCATTGGACATCCAAAACTCGATTCTGGGACGCATATCTGGGGGCCCTGGAGCCAATCGTGTTTTTTTTGTGTGTTTTTATTTTAATGGGATTGGGAGTCAAGTCCGTCAATCATCAGATCCCTCCCGCTTGCCAGGAAACACAGAGCAGCTAGCTGAGCAGCTAGCTTGAGAAAACTCGGTTGTTTCATTAAAACAAACACCATTTTGATGCAAAAAAAAAAAAAAAAGAGGATAATGATGCTGGGATCCAATCATCCAGAATTAATCATCCAGCAACAGACCAAAGATTGCGGGAAGACTTATACAAGGAGCTTCTCTCAGAATGCAACCATAAAAGGATTGCTGCAGAGGTGAGTTTGTGTTGTAGAAAGTTAAGAAAAAAAGTGGCTAGAATTGTGAATCTAAAATTCAAATTGAAGATCACAAGTTGATCCAAGGAATGCAAAAATACAGAAAATAATAAAAGTTAAAGAGGAGGCTTCTCTGTGTCTGCAAGTGGAATAGATGCAGTATTTTCTTCAAAAATGTTTATTTTGAATTCAGAACTCATACTTCTTCAATATAAATCAAAACTACAAGCAAAGCCACAAAACGAGCTATACTTTAGTTTGACAGGAACCAAATCTCCTGGGTTTGAGAAGATACAAACTGTAAAATGCTTTCATCTTCTGGACATGGAATTATGACCATGTTTGTGCCTTTTGTTGTTTTTTTGAATCATTTGCAAAATTATTGGCCTTCTGTATAGTATATATTATTTAGGTACCCTGTTATCTAACGCCAGCTCTTACTTTTGAATGTCTCGTTTATTTCCCTGCTTGTTGCCTCTCATGCATGTTATCCTTTGGCCCCAATTAGTCTCACCTGTTTTGTGTTTGGTAATCAACAGTTTCCTTTATTAGTTTTCCTCTTCTGTTGTCTTGTGCTGGACTTTATCTCTGATGCCCAGGCTTTATCATCTCCAGAGGCAGCCCTCAATTTTACAACTGGTGCGGCTGGCAATTTTGAGGTGAGCCCCAGCCCATGCTGCTGCCCCGTACTGTTTGGTCTGTTCTTTTCCATTCTCCTCCTTCGAAGGACAGTCTCCAGACTGGTGAGAGACTTTCTTTTGAGCCTGTGCCGACGATTAAGTGTCCCCTGGCTCCTACAACCTTTGTCCCTCGCCACTTCCCAGCCCCGGCACCACAGAAGCTTATGCCGATGGTGAAACGTCCCCTGGTTTCCATAATATCCATGCATCTCTCCTCCACTCCAGCTCCATGGCCGATTCCAGCTCCTCACTGCTGTTCTGCAGCTCTTCACAAGGTGGTCACCGCAGCCTCCCAGAGTTATTTGTCTGGTTCTCCAGCAGCAGTCTCAACAGCAGCGGAAGCATCAGAGGCAACGGAGCTGGGGTCAAGGCAAGTACTATTTTCTTATTTTTTAACGTTTAATTATGAGAGGTCTTGCCTTGTTCCTAGTGAGGAGCCTCAGCAGCCACTTCCTACTGCTGCTGAGCCCTCACTTTTTTGTTTTTGCTACCGCTGTGGTGATCCAGCACACTGCGGACGGACACTATCTCACACTCATCAGGGCTGGAGGAATTGGAGGACAATTTACATACGGACAGAGAGCCCCAGGGGGCAATCAGAGGGGACTGTTATGTATGCGTCCTCAGAGAGGACGTTCGGGCCGGGCGCTAGCTGATGTCATGCTAATGATGTGTATTGACTGATGTGTATTAGATGACAATCACTATGCTAATGTGCCATGCATTCTCTCTGTATAACATGTATAAAAGAGCTTGTTATACGTACATGTCTCAGCAATGCAAAAACTCTCCTACCAGAGACTTGGCCCCAGCGGGCAACGCTGGGGTCCACCGGCTGTATTTATGTTAGAGGGTGAATAAAGAACCTGTGTCGACCTACACTCATGCCTCGCCTCCACATCCTTTCTTTACACCCTCTACACCGCCCATATTCCTTTAGGGATGCTCACGCACCTGAAGCAGACATGCAGCCAGCACACAGGCCTTTGTATGGGTTTCTCAGCCATGGCGCACAACGGGAATTTATCCGATTGCTTTCCCAGATGACTTTAGGGCTGCTTCCGCACCTAAAGCCAAACCGTCAAGTCCCTCACACAGCTTCAGTTTTTTTTCACAGCTGCTACGCATCCTTGGCAAATTTGGCCGTTCGCTTTCCCCACATCCTCGCAGGACTGAGCCGCAAGAGGAGTCAGAGACTTCATTTTTTTCACAGCCGCTGCGGATCACCGCCAGGTTTACCGGGAAAGTCCCTCACCATGGTGGATCCATACGCAATTTTTGCGCGGCCCAGACACTTTTGATGTCCCGGGCCGGCACTCACTATTTCCCACTCCCTCCCCCTCCTCCTCCACATCGCTCTTCCCGCACCTCACTCCCTAAAGCTGGCCGATCGCCGGTTTGTTCCATTACACACGATGCACACCGGCCCCGTGCGCCCACGATCCACGGTCATTCAACGTGCTGGAACTCGAAGCGGAGCACACTGTCTTTTCCACCCCTCCCCGATCCCCCCCATGGACTGACATGCCCTCTGACACTCCTCTACAGCAGGACAGTTCTACTAGAGCTGGAGCCCAAATGACCGGGGGGGGGGGGTGTCACAGCCCCTTCTAAGTGTTCTGGGGGGAGCCGTGTGGTGACCCAGCACACTGTGGACAGACACTATCTCACACTCATCAGGCCTGGAGGAAACAGAGGACAATTTACATACGGACAGAGAGCCCCAGGGGGCAATCAGACGGGACTGTTATGTATGTGTCCTCAGAGAGGACGTCTGGGCCGGGTGCTAGCTGATGTCATGCTAATGATGTGTATTGACTGATGTGTATTAGATGACAACCACTATGCTAATGTGCCATGCATTCTCTCTGTCTGTATAACGTGTATAAAAGAGCTTGTTATACATGCCTCAGCAACGCAAAAACTCTCCTACCAGAGACTCGGCCCCAGCGGGCAACGCTGGGGTCCACCAGCTGTATTTATGTTGGAGGGTGAATAAAGAACCTGTGTCGGCCTACGCTCGTGCCTCACCTCCACATCCTTCCCTTACACCCTCTACACCGCCCATATTCGCTCGCCATCATCTGCTTCTCCCGTCTTCTCTCTCCTGAGGTCATCATCTGGTGTTTTGTCAGCTGCCTCCACATCATCTGGGTTTCTGCCAGCTGCCTCCACGTCATCTGCTGTTCCGTCAGCTTCTCCACTCCAGAGTTCCTCATCTGCTGTTCCTCTGTTTGGTGGTCTATGCACTTTGGGAGGCCAGCAGACTCATTGTGTTCTTTGGTCTGGGGGGCCATGGACTTTGGGCTGCCCCCCAACCCATCTTGCTCTTCTGTCTGGGTGGGCTTGGACTCTTTTCAGCCCCCTGAAATGCCGTGCTTCCCCAGGTGGTGGTCCCTGGACTGTAGCTGACCACCTGCACCCTGCACCTGCACCCATATAGCGCTTTTCTAGTCACAAAGACCACTCAAAGCGCTTTCATTAATACTGACCCTCTATTCTAAGGGCCTATAGGAAACAGATATCTAGGGACAATTTAGAACAGCCAATTAACCTAACATGCATGTTTTTGGCATGTGGGAGGAAACCGGAGAAATCCCGGAGTAAACCCACGCAACACGGGGAGAACATGCAAACTCCACACAGATCACTGTTGGTCGGGGGCTGGGATCGAACCCACGATCCCACAATCCCCACAATCCCCCGGCCAAGGGTAAACTGTGCTGCCGCAGTGCTAACCACTGCGCCACCGTGCAGCCACCTGATAAACTGTTTTTGTTTTATTTTTGTACTGACTCTTTCCCTCCAGTCCTTTGTTCCCATCCACCCACCTAATTTGGTGTTCATTGTTTTTTCCTTTTGGGGTGTCTGGAATCTGCCCTTTTTTGGTGGTGGGTGTGTCGTGTCCTGGACATGGAATTATGACCATATTCACGCCTTTTGTTATTTTTTGAACAATTTGCACCATTATTGTCTTTCTGTATTGCTTATATTATTTAGGTTCTCTGTTATCCAGCACCAGCTCTTACTTTTGAATGTCTCTTTCATCATTTCCCTACCTGTAGCCTCTTGTACATGTTATTTTTTGGCCCATGATTAGTCTCACCTGTTTTGTGTTTGGTAATCACCAGTTTCCTTTATTAGTTTTCCTCTTCTGTTGCTTGGGGCTGGGATATCGTATGTGTCGTTCGTCGTGAGATGGGTTGCACCCCTGGTGCCCGTTCCTTGCTCATCATTTGGTTAAAACCAAGTTTATGTGTTTGTCTGACACCACAGTCTGTCTTCATGTCTTCTTCATCCTGTGTTGTGGAATAAATCCCTTTGTGTTCTACAATTTTAATTTATTGTCTGCTGGAGGAAGCCCATGACAAATGCATCATTTAACCAAGTATAATCTGTAAACCTAACTGGAATATAAGAAGAGATGAGTATAGTAACCAGAAATTGTACTAAATGTAAAATTAGTGTTATAGTAATAACTTCAGTATACTGTAAGAGTAATTACTAAAAAATACTTAAATATGAGTATTTTCTGATGAAGTTGCATAAATAACTAGAAAAACACTGGGAGAGCGCAGACCTGCGCCAAGAACCTCAGTTCCCCCTAATATTGGGATTTTCCCCAAATATAATAGTCCTGTGGGACACATATGTATCACTTTAGGCCTCACATCTCAGATTAGAACAAAGGACTGAGTCTCCTTGGAGATAACAGGAGGAGGTGGAGGTTTAGCCTTTGGTATGCAAGAGACGGCCTTGGGGGATTTCCGGGTGGCCGAGGACGATGAAAAGGAGGTTATAGGATCAAAGGGTAGATGCATTGTTACTTGTGATTGAAATGCAATGTGACTGTGAACTGGGAGAGTCCTGGTATATAAAGGACGAATGCTTCTGTGTTTTTCCTTTTCTGCTTTGCTGATACTTCGGAAGAAACCAGCTACCAGATGGCTCGATTAGTCTTTCGCCCCTATACCCAGGTCGGACGACCGATTTGCACGTCAGGACCGCTACGGGCCTCCACCAGAGTTTCCTCTGGCTTCGCCCTGCCCAGGCATAGTTCACCATCTTTCGGGTCCTATCACCGTGCTGCGTGATGGGCAGCACGGTGGAGCAGTGGTTAGCACAGTGGCAGCACAGCAAGAAGGTCATGGGATCGATTCCACCCTTGACCATCGTGGGTTCGATCCCACCCCCAGACCATCGGTGACCCTTCTGTGTGGAGTTTGCATGTTCTCCCCGTGTCTGCATGGGTTTACTCCGGGCACTCCGGTTTCCTCCCACATGCCAAAAACATGCAAGTTAGGTTAATTGGCATCAAAACTGGGGATTCTAAATTGTCCTTAGGTATGGATGTGAGAGTGAATGGTTGTTTGTCTCTCTGTGTTGGCCCTGCAATGGACTGGCGATCTGTCCAGGGTGTACCCTGCCTCTCGCCCAAAGATGCTGGGATAGGCTCCAGCCCCCCCGCGACCCGAAAGGATTAAGCGGTAGAAGATGGATGGATGGATGGATGCTTTGCTGATGTTGGAAGATGTGAATAAACCTGACTAGTGAGATAAACTCTGCCTCGTCATTTTCACATTTCCACAGTCCTACATTTATTTTATCTATATTTTCAGATGCTTTGACCATCAAAACAAACCTTTAGCAATTGGATTCACATTGATATCTTTATTAGTTCAGTAGTTATTGACAAAAATCACTTTTTCTGTAATGGCGGTTTTCTTCTGGATATAGCTCCATAGCTTTTGAAGATACAAGAAATCCATTGGCACAGTACTGATTCCTCAGTGTCTTGGCTATATTTTGGTGTTTGTTGTATGTTTACATCTTAATTTGTTACCTTACAGTGATGAAAATTCCAAAGATCCCCTATTATTTCCTGTTCTGGATCACAGTATCTGGATTTTTTGCAGGATCCGGATCAGTCTTTGATATTTCCTAGAACCTATTGGGATCTTATCCTGTATTTTTTTGGAGTTATATACACATATGCTAAAAATGGTCCTATCTCGCAATGATAAAGAATCCTTTAAAAACTTCCTGGATTTAGACAGTGATCTGGATCACTCCCAAAATCTAATCATTTCTTCCTTGTCCGATTTCGGACTTGTCCTGAAAATTTCATCAAAATCTGTTCATAACTTTTTGAGTTATGTTGGTAACAGACAGACAGACAGACAGACAGACAGACAAACATAACCTCCTTGGCAGAGGTAATAAGAACTTTTCTCTCACTGATTTTAGTGAGGCTTTTTTGTAAAAAAAAAAAAAAAATGTGACTCATGCATTTTGTGGTTTTTCATTAATCTGTAACATTTTAGTCATAAATTTGAAACTTTTTTATAATTTCTTTCATATTTTTGATTGTTTCCTTGTATTTTTCTATTTTTTCACTAGAAGCCAGCCCATTCATGCACTCCTGCCATGTAGTGGTTATAAATAGTAACTGTTAAATGTGAAATCCTTTGTTAATAATGTCATTTTTCTTTATATCACAGCAGGGGCGGTTCTAGGAACAGAGCTTTAGGGGTGCTGAGCACCCAGTGAGCCCCCCCCTCCCCCCACACACATTCACACATTTCATCATCTTTCATGCATCTCCTCCCTGGCTTCTAGTTAGTGAATATGGTATTTGATGATACATAAAAACAGTGACAGCTTGGATTTAATATGTTGCTTATACCAAAACAATAACAGTTTCTTTTTCTCAAATTCAAACAGTGCACAGTGGTTGATTGACTACGCAACCATTACAGAAAAAAGTCTGCTACTAGCTGTCTTACCCAGGGCTGGACTGGGACAAAAAAATCAGCCCTCACATTTTTGGTCTAATTTGTTAAGTAGCAACATTCAACCGTCACACATAATAGTCTAACAGATGTCAAAATTATCCCACTTTTGCCCTTAACAAGTGAATCCCTGTCATTTTAAAGAAAGAAAGAAAGAAGGAACCTTTATTATCTATTTTGCATAAATATTTCATCATAATTTTCAAGTCTAAAAATTCTTCAAAGGTGCAATACTTTGAGAAAAAGATACACAATTACAAGGAAAGAAACCCATCACAAAGATATATACAATAAAAGTTTCAAATTTACTAGAATGACATAACAAATTTATAGGGATGGCTGCCCATTTATTTAAAATATGTCCTAAATTGATGAGAGAAAAAAAAAATGCAAAATTACAATTGGAACAGCTTGGTGGTGCAGTGGTTAGCACAGTGGCAGTACAGTAATAAGGTTATGGGATCGATATGAAGGGATGGCGCCATACCGTGGCTGCTTCATTCATCTAGATCAGGGGTCTGCAACCTTTGCCAGCCAAAGAGCCGTTTTGCCCGTCTCCGACTAAAACAGACGTGGCTGAGAGCCGCAACGGCAATTTGACCTTTAAAATAAAGATTATGCTGCTTATAAAGTTGTTTATATACTGTACATAGCTCTGAATATTATGTGGCATTAATGAATTCCTACTACAGCAGTGGGAAAAAACTGCTTATAGCTTCATTTATATAGCTTCATTCATGAAACAAATGTTAGATATATATTATAAATTGTTTTGTGCTGAAAAATAAATTTCTGAATATGTGACCATAATTTTTGCATAGTTTTAATTATCAGCACATTCATAAATTGTTTAAATCTGAAAAATATCACCCATCTCCTACTTTCAACAGTGATCACACAGCTTTAGTTCCTGATATTTTCATAAATTAGAGATGAAAGTTTTATTTAGAAGAAGCTACTTTTCATCCTGTTTCCTCATAATGCTCCTTGTTCAAATGTATTAATATAATATAAATCTGTATCCTTCACTTGTTCTCCAGACTCTCAGTTTGTCAACTAGTGGATTGATTGTGGGCGGCGCGGTGGCAGAGTGGTTAGCACTGTGGCAGCACAGCAACTCACCCTTGGCCGGGGGATCCTGGGTTCGATCCCAACCCCCGACCAACAGTGATCTGTGTGGAGTTTGCATGTTCTCCCCGTGTCTGCGTGGGTTTACTCCGGGATTTCTCCGGTTTCCTCCCACATGCCAAAAACATGCAAGTTAGGTTAATTGGCATTAACTGGGGATTCTAAATTGTCCTTGGGTATGACTGTGAGAGTGAATGGTTGTCTGTCTCTCTGTGTTGGCCCTGTGATGGACTGGCGATCTGTCCAGGGCAGGGGTCAGCAACTTTTACTGCTCAGAGCCATTTGGACCCGTTTCCCACAGAAAAGAAAACACTGAGAGCCACAAAAACCATTTGACACTTAAAATGAAATAACACTGCATATAACTTTTTTTTCCCTTTATGCTATGTATAAACAAACTATAATGTGTTGCATTTATGAAATCAGGGAACTCCTGCAGAGAAAACAAAATTACATTTCTGCATGCAACAAAAACATTTTGAACTCCGAAAAAAAAAAAGACATTGGGTTGAAGGTTGACATTGGGTTGAAAGGAGAGAGCTATTTCTAGCACTGATGACTCCTGATCCTTCGATAAAAATCTCATAATTCCGCTGAAAACAATACCGAAAGCTCAGAATTCCAACATGAACCAGCGATGTGATTTGGGGTTGGGGAAATTATCTGAAAATTCAGCAGGGGGTCTGGGGGACATAGTCCCCCAGCGGGGTCCGGGGTGGGATGGGGGGCAAGGGGGGCAAAGCCCCCCGAAGCTCCTGGGTTTTTATGATTTTTAAGTACCAGAACTGTGCTTAAATGACATAAAACAAACAGCTGAATGCCACTTATTAATGTATAATATTGACTTATGTTCCAAGAAGATAGCATTCCTAAAATATTCCAACAAGCATTATCCATCACATGCTTTAACACTTGATTAAATCAAAATCAGTTAATTTTATCTGTTCCACAATAGAAATAAAATTCCAACATACCATTACTTTTTATAATTTCAGCATTCATTTCAGATCACCAGTTTCAATCTCCATCGAGACTTGAGCAGTTCATTTTGTACAATAACTGATGCAGCCAAGTCTTAGAAATACTCAAAAGTTATGAGTCAATGTCCACTGTGCACTGTCAATTTCAAACTGTTTGGAATCATAAAAGGGGATGGTTAACTTTTATTACCGTTTCCTCCCTCGCGCCAGCCCAGCTCATACAGCCGTTGTAGAGTTAATGACTCTCCACCTGGCCATATCGATTACCGGTGGCCCTACGCCACTTCCAGTCCTGCCTGAAAGGGCGCAGCTTCACTGCATTCGTGGACCACAAGCCGCTAACGTATTTAACGTACTTTATCTTCCTGGAAGATAAAATAAAGCGGAATTCGGCGAATTAACAGAAAATCACATCCTTGACAACACGCCGCCATGAATCTTGGAAAAAGCATACAACGAGCCATTTGATTGGTCCAATCATTTGCAACTATCCAATTGCAGGGCTGTTTACAATACAGCAGTAGCTTGAACACAACACATCCGGGTTATCGCGGGAGACGACTTCTGACTTCGTGCTGATTTTTCGCTGACGGTGATTAAACTTTAACACATTTTTTTTTTTTTTTAGATTTTACAAGATCACCATAATCTTCAAATTTAGAATTACATTTTAAAAACTAATGAACTAAAATAAAATACATTTTAATTAAATACTCATTATTTATTTTCCAAAGCCACAGGGAGCCGCAGCAGAGGGATGAAAGAGCCGCATGCGGCTCCGGAGCCGCGGGTTGCCGACCCCTGATCTAGATGGATGCCCTGAATTTCCCCTCTGGGGATCCATAAAGTACACACACACAAAAAAAAAAACCTTGAATTTAAAAGATAAGTTACAAATTCATGGCAAAAGTTTCAAATTTATGAGAAAAAATTCACATATGTACAGTTGCAGTCATTGAAAATACAGGGAATTAATTAAAAGATTTAATAAATTCATTAAGAAAAAGAAAATTAATAAAATTGTTGAGACAAAAGTCAGAAGATCACAAGAGAAATGTAGCTCATTTGCAATAATTAAAAGCAAATTATGGAAAAAAAATCAATAAAGAATGGGCATGTGATCTCTCCTGACGGAAAAACTGCAAGAAATTGTGGGAAAAGTGTTCAGCCTGTCTGTGCTTAGTAGTAAGCAATGAATGCAGTTAGGCTGTGTGTCCACCAAATGTGTTTTTTCTGCTGTGGGCGACTCTTTTCTGTTCATTTTCTATGTAGTCCAGCATTTAATGTGCTCAGTGCCCGCTGTGCAAAAATGACCTCAGCGGTCATGGCGTTGAAAGCTGAAAAAAGTTCAACTTTCGGAATGCTGCAGCGCTCATCAGCTGCACAACTTTCTCACCCGCCAATCACAATCAGCCAAAAAGTACACCATAATCAATATTTAACAGTCAAAGCTTTGAAGGATGTGTATTTTCTTACCAGTTTGATGTGATTTATTCCAGTGAGTGGAGCGTTTCTGAGCAAAATCTGTGAAATCCCCAGCATGCTTTGAGTGAAAGGTCAAGCGGTTGCCAGGATACCGGGCAGAGTGCTTTTTTTTTAAATAAGCATATGAAAAGCCTCAGGAAAACAGTTTGAGAGCATTTTTACTTTCCCTGTGGACAGCCAGCCTTAAAATGACACTGAATATGTTATTCAGACACAGGAAATGTAAATATACATATAAAACATCATACAAACTCAAGGATGACAAATACAACTGCTCTCACGATTGGCGTGGAAAAAGACTGATAATGGCTTATGCTTTTTTTTTTAACTTCCTGACTTGGAAGAAAAGTGGAGCAAATTGGGTCTCTGAGCTAAAAAAAGAGGCATGGGATGTTATGGATTGCAGTGGTCAGAAGGAAAGACATCAGCTTGAACAATATTCTTGCACACATGGTCGTGTGTTCACGGCATTTTCACTAAGGTAAGTTGTGATTTAAAAAATATTTAGAAGTGCAGAAAGATGTTCCCTCTCCAGAGCAGCTGTCTTGCGTGCTGCACACTTTGGCTGCACCTCAGCCATGGCTCTCTGTCATCTCTCAATAATGTGTAAAAATACACAAGGCAATATCAAATGCTTTCCCCATATCATCTCTGCTATTCCAAATTTCTCTTGCTAATCTGGAGCAGTGTTTTTTTTTTTTTTTTTTTGTTTTTTAATGGGAGCTTTTCATGTTGCTGATTTTCTTTGATTTTTTTTTCTGGAAGTTGTGATTACTTGTTGCCTTCATTATGCATGGAGTTAATATCAGCTGGGGACTGAAATCCATAATGTGTATGGTATCGTTAAATTAAGCAGATTCTTCTCTTTCAGGTGACTATGAAAACATCACTGTCCTGATTTAGGATGTTTTTATAGCAGCTAATGATACCACTAATTTTTTTTCGGTGCACCAGCATGATCAACTGATTGGATTCACCTCCTCCGGTGTTCTGACATTTTGACATATTTATCAGAACAACACGGGACAGCTGATTTTACAGACTGCAGTAAAAGAGCAAAATCATTTTCCTGTAGCTTGAGAGTGCTCAGACACATCCCGAGAGGTCCCATTATACGACAAGTACATGTATTTAGCTCTCTCTGTGTGTGTACGCTGCAGGCAGCAGCAGAGCTCACGGGTTCAAAGAGCATTACTCATATGTTCGAAATAATTTTTGGTTACACTAGACATTAATCTCCACATATTTCAACTTTGTAGAAACAATGGCCATGGTTACATGGGCAAAATTTCTTCAATCTGATTACAATTCAGATCAGAATTTTACTGTTTACATGGATCCTGAAAAAGCTGATCTGATTAGCTCGTGTGTTTCCATATCTCACACGTTTGAATGGAATAAATCATTTTGACATGCACACATCGACATTTTGACATTCCGAAAATAGTAGAAGAAGAAGCAACTTCCGGTGTTAGCAAGCCCCGCTTCGTGTCGAAATTGACCTGTATTGTGTTATTCAGACTGTACTTTTACTTCTGCTGGTCTCTGTAATGAAGCTACAAGTACATACTTCGGCATATGACGAACAGAGGGAGACAGCAGGACGATACAGACCAGTTTTGTTTTACTCCTGCTATGTTTTTCTCTAGCTGCTGCTAAGGCGGAAATGCATCACGTTGACGTGCGGCTGGTGTACAGACATGCGCATTAAACATATTTTCTGCTCTACGTTCGGAATAAGTGTTTTCATGCGCACCATTCCGATTAACAATCAGCATAACCCACCCCTCTCAATTGGAATGAAATTTTGATCCGAATGAACGTGATCGGGTTAGAATATTCAGATTGGCGTGTTTACATGAAGCATTTTTATTCCAATCAAGCTTTTAATCCGGTTACTTGTGTCCATGTAAACATAACCAATGACTGCTTACCTTTGTGTTAAGCGATGGTTTTCTGGCCGTTCATCCAGAATATTTGAGGTGGCTGGGCCCTTCCATTGGTGAATTGAACATGAGCCTCTAATGATTTATAGTTTTTAAATTGCTCATGGCTTTATGCGCTCACCCCACAAACCAGGTAGGCAAACACATCAGACAGCATGACTCAGGCAGTTGGTCGAAATCTGTGGTCCATTTCTTGTGCTCATATTGATCTATCCCGTTTATTTCTTAATTTTTTTAGAGGTGGTGCTCCTTTGCTTCCTTATTCAGATTCTTTGAATAAGGAATTTGAATTTTCTGTTTGCTCCATTCCATTGCACACGCCTGTTCACGTTAGCAGTTGTCTAGACTACAGGTAAACAAAGAAGCCAGACCATGACGATGGCGACAACGGCCCAGAATGCAGCACAACATGACATCAATGTCCATTCTTTAAGGAAAGATGACGAAAAATTATTGAGGCAAAAATGCAAAGATGGTAGAAAAAAGATGCCAGTTTATGATGCAAAAGTCACAAATTCAAGAAAAAATGTCAATCCATGAGCAAAAATTTTTCACGAAGTTTCAAATTTCATGCAGTTTCTTAAAAAGTCTATAATTTAAAAAGAATTTTTAAAAAAAATCATAAAAAGTAGATACTTTATGAGAACT
Organism: Pholidichthys leucotaenia; assembly: GCA_020510985.1. Lineage (NCBI taxonomy): Eukaryota > Metazoa > Chordata > Actinopteri > Cichliformes > Pholidichthyidae > Pholidichthys > Pholidichthys leucotaenia. The sequence continues at coordinate 389,680,548 of CM035837.1, forward strand.
CTCCAAATTCACTTAAAAAATTTTCCACATTTTCAATCTTAAAAAATGTGTCATGATCAGGTGAACTTGCGCCCTCCTCCCTTCCTGCGAGAGATTCCCCGGCTCCGCAGGTAATCATCACACCTGCGTGAGTGGACACACCAGCAGTCTCTGCCTTGCCAGGGCTTATAAGGACCAATCTGTGAATGCTTCAGTGCTGGCTCGTTGGGTATACTGCCTTCTCAACAAGCAAGTACATTTATATTAAAACTTTGAGGATACTGTGTTTAATTGCTCTTCTTTTCTGTGCATCTCCGGGGATCGTTGTACGCTCACCTGCTCCATCATCCCCATCACCGCTTCAGCTAGATATCTCCACCCAGTCAGACACCTCACCCAGCTCCATCCCGCTGGTTCAACTATTCCTACTGGGTCTCTCTGTCAGGTTCTCTGCTCAGCTCCCGTAAGTGGTAATTTGTCATTCCCCTTTCCCTCCCTCCCTCCTTCTGTTAACTAGCTCTCGTCTCCTCTTTACAGGCTGAATCCTCCTCTGGCGAGTGATATCTTTCCCTAACTGTGCTTTCCCTTTTTGGATTAATAAATTGGTTAAACGTAGCTTCTCTGTGTCGTGTGTGTTTTCTCTGATGTGGCACCCTGCACCTGAGTTGACCATTCTTTCATCATTACAAAATGTCCAATTTAGGTGGTAGAGTTGGCTGAAACTGTACACACGTAAATGTGGGTTAACTTTATATATTGTCACTCAAATACACAAAAGAGTACTATTCATAACATTGCAGAATATTCCAGCTGAGGCTGGCATCATACATCATTATGAGTGTGTTACCTGTAGAAAAGCTGTACCAGCCTCCTTGTCATGTATGCCTCTACGAGGCAGGAGAGACAGACTCAGGCGCTGAATCACATTTGTGACATTTATTAAAGAAAAGAACATAAAAGTCCAAAAAACTGTGCAGACATACAAAAATATAAATAAGGGAAAACTTACAGTTCACGTTTCTGAGCCAGCATCACTCAGCAAACGCTGGAAGAAAGCAGAGGAGCATACGAGGTAACATTCAATAGTGCAGCCATGAGAAAACAGACTGGCACTGCTCAAATAATAGTAAAATAATCAACAAGAAGTGATCACCGGTGTGGGTTCATGTGAGCAAGCAAAGGGGAACAAAATTAGAAATTGGGACCAGCTGGAGAGGTGAGGGAGGAGCAGCTGGACTGACAGTTTGACAGATGACGCCTACACTGAGCACAAACCTGAAAATGTCATCTGCCAGCTGTCAGCCCACAGAATAAGCACGGGAAATAAACATATTCCAAAATACAATTACAAATCAAACATGGCCAAAATAACTGAAACACAACCAGAGGAAATAAAAGGCATTACAACAACTAAGAAAAGCACAAAATACAATAGACACATAAATACCCAGAAAAAGCCATGAGACACGGTCTGGCAGAAAATCCAGCCCCAGCTTGTGACAGAGCCCCACCCCCTCCCAGTGGGTGGGTCCCAGACACCCCAAGGTAACACCAAGAGAAAAAGGAAAAAAAAAACCTTGCCCCCCCACCCCCCCACCCCAAGCAGGAACCACTATGATCTACCCAGGGCGGGTGGTGGTAGGAAACAGGCCAGGAGGGAAGAAAACAAACCCTGCTCAGGACACACAACAGAAATATACAGATTTAGGGCCCCCGGCCCACAAAGCCCAAGAGTTCAGGGGGCCGACCAAAGTCCAAGGTCTGGCGGATGGCAGGATGAGCCCAGTCAGGTGGCCTGCCGAAGTTCCGGGCCAACCGGACGGCCATATAGTACGAATCGGGTGGCCTGCCGGAGAAAATGGACCACCTGACCCGGCAGCTCCATCTTTCAGGTGGCTGGCCCGAGTTCTTGAGCCACCTGAACAGGCGAGGCGGCCCAGGAGGTGTCTTCCCCATAGGGAGACCCAAAGATGGAGAGGAGAGCCGAGGAGCGCCACAACATTGTCTGGCAGAGAAGGAAGGGGAAGCCTGATGGCACCTGGCTGAGGAGGAAGAGGGACCACAATGCCCTCAGTGGTCTTAGACTGGAAAATTGTTGCACCCGCGGTGGCTCTGGACTGGAGCACGGCAGCACCTGCGGTGGCTCCGGGCTGGAGCACTGCAGTACCCTCGGTGGACCTGGACTGGGCCAAGGTTGCACCCTCGGTGGGCCCCGGGCTGGGGCATAGTGCCCATGGCAGACCCAAGCTGGAGCGCAGCACCCAAGTAGGACTGATGCTGGGGTGTAGCACCCATGAGGGTTCCTGGCCAGGATGCAGCACCCATGGAGTCTCGAACCGAGGAGGAACACAGATGATGGCCTTGGGCAGAGAGGGAGCTGCACCCACAGTGGTCCCGGGCTGGGACTGAGCACTCGCGACAACCTCTGCAGGGGAAGCTGGACCCATGATGTCTTCAGGTGGTGAACCTGGATCCAGGTAGGCCTCTGGCTGAAGTAAAGCTTCCCCGGTGACCCTGGGAGAAGACTCAGAGACAACAGACAAAGGAACGTGGTCAGGGTAGCCGGCAGCGGCAGAGCCCGGCGAGGTGAGCTCAGGTTCCCACTCTGCTGCGGCGGCATCTGCAGCAGGCAGGTGATGTGACCCACGCTGGTGGCACTTCCGACATGGCGGCTGGGGGTTGGCTCAACGCTCGCCAGGATCTCAGGGTCCTCCCGCATCTGGGGACTCTGTCCCGGGGTGGACGGCTCTCAGGGAAAAGAGGAGGAGACACGGAGAGGACTGGTGAGCAATGGGTGACTGCAGCAAGTGGTGAGGACTCAGGGGATTGCAGAACAAGATGACATTACATGAGATTAAATATAGTTTGCTTGTTCTATTAAGGTCCCCATTAACACTTGTAAAAAACATTAGCTATTCTTCCTGGGGTCTAACATATATATTCTCCATTGTCTATGTTGTACAGAGGAGGGAGCACAATAGATCCTCTGCAAACTGGGCCAGTCAGTAGATGATGAACAGGACCCTGCTGGCAAATGTGGGTAAGTCAGTCCCTTCAGGATTTCATGGGATGATTCTATGATTGTTGCGGCCAAAAAGCCTGAATTTGCAGGAACTTTTTTTTTTTTTTTAAAGTTGCGATAAAAGTTATGATGTTTTGAGAGTTTTGTTTTTTATTTTGCACTTAAAGTTGTGAGAAGAATTACACATTTTAAAGCAGATGCTTTTTCCATATTTTACTGCAATGATGTTCTATATAACACCACAAGAAAAGCACATGTTTGTCAAAAATTTCCTATTAAACATCTATCTATCCATCCATCCATCTTCTACCATTTTTCGGGAGGTCCGGGTCATGGAGGCAGCAATTCAAGCAGAGAAGCCCAGACTTCCCTCTCCCCAGCTACCTGCTCCAGCTCTTCAGAGGGGATACCAAGGCATTCCCAGACCAACTGGGAGATGTAATCCCTCCAGCGAGTCCTGGGTCTGCCCCGGGGCCTCCTCCCAGTGGGATGTGCCCGAAACACCTCAAATGGGAGGCGTCCATCCTGATCAGATGCCCAAACCACATCAACTGGCTCCTTTCAATGTGGAGCAGCAGCAGTTCTACTATGAGCCTCTCATGGATGACTGAGCTCCTCACCCTATCTATAAGGATGACTCCAGCAATCCTATGGAGAAAGCTCATTTCAGCCACTTGTATCCGCGATCTCATTCTTTCGGTCATTACCCAAAGCTCGTGACCATAGGTGAGGGTAGGAAAGTAGACTGACCAGTAAATCAACAGCTTTGCCTTAGAGCTTAGCTTCCTCTTCACCAAAACAGTCCGGTACAATGTCTGCATTACTGCAGATGCTGCTCCTATCCATCTGTCAATTTCTCGCTCCATTCTCCCTTCACTAGCGAATAAGACCCCAAGATACTTAAACTCCTCCACTTGGGGCAGGAGCTTGTCTCCAACCCAGAGGGGACAATCCACCTTTTTCCGGCTGAGGACATGGAGGTGCTGATTCTCATCCCAGCCGCTTCACACTGAGCAGCACACCATCCCAGTAAGACCTGTAGGTCATTTCTGGATGAAGCTAAGAGGACAACATCATCTGCAAACAACAGAGATGAGATCCTGTGGTCACCAAGCATGACATCCTCTGTTCCCTGGCTGCGCCAAGAAATCCTGTCCATAAAAATTATGAACATGATCGATGACAAAGGGCGGCCTTGGCGGAGTCCAACTCTCACTGGGAATGAGGCTGACTGAGTGTTGGCAATATGAGCTAAACTCTCACAACGGTTGTATAAAGACCGGATAGCTTGTAACAACAAGCCCGATGCCCCATACTCCCGAAGCACCCCCCACAAAAAACCACGAGGGATGTGGTTTAACGCATTCTCCAAATCCACAAAACACATGTAAACTGGTTGGGCAAACTCCCACGAAACCCTGAGGATTCTTGAGAGGGTAAAGAGTTGGTCCGATGTGCCACGGCCAGGACGAAAACCACATTGCTCCTCCTGAGTCCGATGTTTGACCAACGGCTGGACTCTCCTCTCCAGTATCTTGACATAGTCCTTCCTAGGGAGGCTGAGGAGTGTGATCCCTCTAAAGTTGGAGTACACCCTCCAGTACCCTTTCTTGATGAGAGGAACCACCACCCCGGTTTGCCATGCCAAAGACACTGTCCCCAACCTCCATGCAATGTTCTAGAGCTGTGTCAACCATGACGGCCCTACAACATCCACGGCCTTGAGGTACTCAGGGCGAATCTCATCAAACCCCGGGACCCGGCCACCAAGGAGCTTTTTAACCACCTTAGCAGCCTGAGCCGCTGTGATGGGCGAGTCGTCCCCCTCATCCACAAGCCCTGCTTCCTCTGTGGAAGGCGTGTCAGAGGGATTGAGAAGATCCTCAAAGTATTCCTTCCACTGGCCGACGATATCCCCAGTTGAAGTCAGCAGCGCCCCATCTGTACCATACACAGTGTGGACAGGGAGCTGCTTCCCCCTCCTGAGCCGCCAGACAGTTTGCCAGAATTTGTTCAAGGCCGATGGAATGTCTTGTTCCTTGACCTCACTGAACTCCTCCTGCACCTGAGTTTTTGCTTCAGCAGCCACCCAAGCCGCACTCTGCTTTTCCTGCTGGTTCATCTCAGCTGCTTTGGGAGTCCCACAAGCCAACCAAGCTCTCCTGTCTTTATTTTGTCTGACCTTATTTTGTCTGAATCAAGTATCTTATACCCTATAAACCCTATAAACTTCAAGCTCGATAGGACTCCTTCTTTGGTTTAATGGTCCCCATCAACCACTGGTGTCCACCACTTGGTTTGGGGGTTGCCACCATGAGATGCACCGATGACCTTGCGACCACAGCTCTGGGCAGCCGCTTCAACAATGGAGGTAGAGAACATGGCCCATTCAGACTCCATGTCTCCAGACTCCCTTGGAATGTGGTCGAAGTTCTTCCAGAGGTGGGAGTTGAAGACCTCCTGGACAGAGGCCTCAGCCAAATGTTCCCAGCACACCCTCACTATACGTTTGGGTCTAACAGGTCTGAATGGCATCCTCCCCTGCCATCGGATCAAACTCACCACCAGGTGGTGTTCAGTTGACAGCTCTGCATCTCCCTTTATCCGAGTGTCCAAGACATACGGTCGCAGGTCTGATGACACAATAACAAAATCGATCATCGACCTGCAACCTTGGGTGTCCTGGTGCCAGGTGAACATATGGACACACTTATGCTTGAACATGGTGTTTGTTATGGACAAACTGTGGTTAGCACAGAAGTCCAATAACTGAACATCACCGGGTTCAGATCGGGCAGGCCATTCTTCTCAATCACCCCCCTCCAGGTTTCACTGTCATTGCCCAGGTGTGCATTGAAGTACTCCAGTAGAACAATGGAGTCTCCAAGAGGAGCACTCTCCAGCACCCCAGTCAGAGACTCCAAAAAGGGTGAGTACTCTGAATCATCATTTGGTGCATAGGCACAAATGATGGTCAGGACCCGTTTCCCAACCTGAAGGCACAGGGAAATAACCCTTTCACCCACCGGGGACAACTCCAATATACTGTAGAAGCAGCAGGGTGGGGGCGTACAACAATATCCACCCCTGCTCGTCGCCTCTCGCCCGGGGCAACTCCAGAGTAGGCCAAGCTTTAGCCCCTCTTCAGAAGACTGGTTCTAGAACCAGAGGTGTGTGTACACTGAAAAGGATTAAAACATTCCTCAGGAACACCATGACTCAGGAGAGACTGAATGCCTTAGCCACTCTCTCCATGGAAAAAAAAGCTTGTGACTGACATGACTCACTTTAACCAGAAAGTCATAGAAAAATTTGCTAGCTTGAAAGACAGGAGAGCTAAATTTCTGTGCAGACAGTGGGTACTACTACTGATGCTCATGCAAGAACCATTAGTACAAACAGATTTGTTCATAAATGTGACATTTGATTGATGTAGTGAATCCTACAAGTTCACATTATCTGTTGTATCTTGAAATTTAGTGCAGGTACTAATAAAATTTAGGAGTGGTCCAGACTAGTTGTAAGGGTTTTGTGTAAATAGTTTGCTGTGATTATAACCTTGTTTTCACTAAATGGCTTTGCATTTTGTCTGAATCAAGTATCGTATACCCTATAAACCCTATAAACTTCATTAGTTGACAAAATTTAATATTTTGATTCAGCTAATAATTAAAAGTAAAATAATTACAAATAATCAAAAGCAATATCATTTCATCAATGTTAAAATTATACCATGCAAAATATATGGTTCTATGTGTGTGTGTCTTCATGTCAGTCACTAACAAGACCATCTGAAATATCTCCTAGAATCTGATGGATTCTTTCATTTTTGCCAGTCCTTTGATTCCACTGCTGATGATCCTGTCTCCTCACCTGCAGCCACTTCCCGGCTACCCTTGATTGTTCCCCAGCTGTCTCTTATCTGTAATTCATTATCACTGTATGTACAGTATATCAGTGTTCAGTGTCTGTCTGGTGTGGCGTTGTCCCTTTATTTTCCCTGCTGGTATCCTTGTGTCTCCAGGGTTCCCAGTGAGTGCTTAGCCTGTACATCTCCAGCATTGTTTACAGCTCCTGCACTGTCATTTTGTTTCATATCAGTTAATAAAATCATGTTGCATTGGAGCTCTCCCCGCACTGTGAGTCCTGCTTCTTACCTGTCTGCCAGAGGTAGACAGGACAACTACTTAAATTATATTTTTTTTTACCTTTTGGATCTCAGACAAGAGAACTTCATTTTCCCTCTTACACTTTGAAACGATTTTTGTGAATGAAACTTCTGGCCAGACTATGAGAAGTAGGGCCTTATATAGTAGTTTTAGAGTCTCAATTATGCAAATCTTCAATACTAGTGAACGCACTCATTTATACAGGGGTGTGATTCACCAGATTTACCTGGACTGTTTACACACTTTTGTAGGACATATGAGTGTTTGATGAATCTGAAGTGGTTTGTTCATACTAATGCAGCTTACTGACAAGCAGCTTACTAACAAAAGTATGTGGGATTTTCATATTCTAACACATTTTTGCATGAGACCCTATGTATCTGGTGATATGGAATTGTTGTTAAATTTTTCATCTACTGTAACACATCTGACAGCAAAGTACTTTAGTTTTCATCATTAAAGTGTTCTGTTTTCAGAATTTATTTCGTTCTAAGCCTTTTGATTTTATATTTGTGTGTTTTTCTCTGGTCTGGGAGGGTCCTTAGATGATTTCACCCATCACATCCAAGGGCACCACCCCCAGATTTTTTATCACCCACTGCCACTCTTACTGACATGAACAAACTGGAGCCTATCAGATAAATATGATTTCAAACACTGCAAAGAAGTTACTTTAAGTCCAACAAGGTGTTCTAATCTATCAAGTAAAATATTATGATCAATAATATCAAAAGCTGGACTAAGGTCTAAAAGGACAAGAACAGAAACAAGTCCATTATCATGTGCTATAAGAAGATCGCTAGTGATTTTCACTAAAGCTGTTTCAGTGCTGTGATAAATTCTAAACCCTGAAGCTCTTCAAATAAACTGTTTCCCTACAAGTCGTCAAATAATTGCATAGCAACAACTCTTTCTAAGATTTTTTAAAAAAAATAAATGGCAGATTAGAAATTGGCTTATCAAATGTCTCTAAAGTCAAAGGTGAACAACAGCAAAAAAAAAAAAAAAAAAAAACCTCCCAGATTATGTCTGATAGTGCTGTGACAGCTACTTAAATTATACCCAAGTTGATTTAAAAATCCCCTCATGGATCGTCACCTTATCGTGGTGGGGGGTTTGCGTGCCCTAGTGATCCCAGGAGCTATGTTGTCCAGGGCAATTTGCCTCTGGTAGGGTCACTCAAGACAAACTGGTCCTGGGTGAAGGGCCAGACTAAGAACGATCCAACAGGCTCTCATGATGAATGTTAAAACATGGGATTCAGTGTACCCCGCCCGGTATGGGGTTACCGGGGCCCCACCCTGGAGCAAGGCCTGGGGGAGGGGCTCGATGGCTAGCGTCTGGTGGCTGGGTTTCCGCCCATTAGACCCGGCTGGGCTCAGCCTGAAGGAGCTACATGGGTCCGCCCTCCAGTGGGCTCAACACCTGCAGGAGGGACCATGGGGGTCCAGTGCTTTGTGAATCAGATGGCGGTCAAAGGCGGAGACCTTGGCGGTCTGATCCCAGGCTTCCTAAACTGGCTTTTGGGATGTGGAATGTCACTTCTCTGGTGGGGAAGGAGCCTGAGCTGGTGCATGAGGTTGAGAGATACCGGCTAGGTATAATCAGCCTCACCTCAACACACAGCTCCGGTTCCGGAACCAGTCTCCTGGAGAGGGGCTGGAGCTTGGCCTACTCTGGAGTTGCCCCGGGTGAGAGGCGACGAGCAGGGGTGAGTATTCTTGTATCCCCCCACCTTGCTGCCTCTATATTAGAGTTTTCACCGGTGGACGAAAAGGTTGTTTCCCTGTGCCTTCGGGTTGGGAAGCAGATCCTGACCATCATTTGTGCCTGTGCACCAAATGATGGTTCAGAGTACCCATCCTTTTTGGAGTCTCTGACTGGGGTGCTGGAGATTGCTCCTCTCGGTGACTCCATTGTCCTTCTGGGGTACTTCAATGTGCACGTGGGCAATGACAGTGAAACCTGGAGGGGGGTGATTGGGAGGAACGGCCTGCCCGATCTGAACCCGAGTGATGTTCAGTTATTGGACTTCTGTGCTAACCACAGTTTGTCCATAACGAACACCGTGTTCAAGCATAAGTGTGTCCATATGTTCACCTGGCACCATGATACCTAAGGTTGTAGGTCAATGATCAATTTTGTAAACATGTCACTAGACCTGCAACTGTATGTCTTGGACACTTGGGTAAAGAGAGGTGCAGAGCTGTCAACTGATCACCTGGTGGTGAGTTTGATGCGATGGCAGGGGAGGATGCCATTCAGACCTGTTAGACCCAAACGTATAGTGAGGGTGTGCTGGGAACATCTGGCTGAGGCCTCTGTCCAGGAGGTCTTCAACTCCCACCTCCTGAAGAACTTCAACCACATTCTGAAGGAGTCTGGAGACATAGAGTATGAATGGGCTATGTTCTCCACCTCCATTGTTGAAGCAGCTGCCCAGAGCTGTGGTCGCAAGGTCATCAGTGCATCTTGTGGTGTTAACCGCCCAACCAAGTGGTGGACACCAGTGGTGAGGGGGGCCATTAAGCTGAAGAAGGAGTCCTATCAATCTTGATAGGCTTGCGGGACTCCCAAAGCAGCTAAGGTGTACCAGCAGGCCAAGTGGAGTGCAGCTCGGGTGGTTGCTGAGGCAAAAACTCGGGTATGGGAGGAGTTCGATGAGGTCATGGAACAAGACTTTCGGTTGGCCTCGAAGAGATTCTGGAAAACTGTCCGGCGGCTCAGGAGGGGGAAGCAGCTCCCTGCCCACACTGTGTATGATGAGGATGGGGCACTGGTCACTTTGACTGGGGATATCGTTGGGCGGTGGAAGGAATACTTTGAGGGTCTCCTCAATCCCTCTGACACGCCTTCCACAGAGAAAGCAGGGCTTGTGGATGAGGGGGACGACTCGCCCATCACAGCGGCTCAGGCTGCTAAGGTGGTTAAAAAGCTCCTTGGTGGCTGGGTCCCGGGGTTGGATGAGATTCGCCCTGAGTACCTCAAGGCCGTGGATGTTGTAGGGCTGTCATGGTTGATGTGCCTCTGCAACATTGTGTGGAGGTTGGGGACAGTGCCTTTGGCATGGCAAACCAGGGTGGTGGTTCCTCTCTTCAAAAAAGGGGACCAGAGTGTGTGCTCCAACTTTAGAGGGATCACACTTCTCAGCCTCCCTAGGAAGGTCTATACCAAGGTACTGAAGAGGAGAGTCCGTCCGTTGGTCAAACCTCGAATTCAGGAGGAGCATTGTGGTTTTCGTCCTGGCTGTGGCACATCAGACCAACTCTTTACCCTCTCAAGAATCCTCAAGTGTTCGTGGGAGATTGCCCAACCAGTTTACATGTGTTTTGTGGACTTGGAGAAGGCTTTCCACCGTGTCCCTTGTGGTTTTTTGTGGGGGGGCACTTTGGGAGTATGGGGTATCGGGCTTGTTGTTACGAGCTATTCGGTCTCTGTACGACCGTGGTGAGAGTTTGGTTCGTATTGCCAACACTTGGTCGGACTCATTCCCAGTGACAGTTGGACTCTGCCAGGGCCGCCCTTTGTTACCGATCCTATTCATAATTTTAATGGACAGGATTTCTTGGAGCAGCCAGGGAACGGAGGGTGTCATGCTTGGTGACCACAGGATCTCATCTCTGTTGTTTGCAGATGATGTTGTCCTGTTAGCTTCATCCAGCAATGACCTACAGTTCTTACTGGGATGGTTTGTCGCTGAGTGTGAAGCGGCTGGGATGAGAATCAGCACCTCCAAATCTGAGTCCATGGTCCTCAACTGGAAAAAGGTGGATTGTCCTCTCCTGGTTGGGGACAAGCTCCTGCCCCAAGTGGAGGAGTTTAAGTATCTCAGGGTCTTATTTAAGAGTGAAGGGAGAATGGAGCGAGAGATTGACAGACAGATCGGAGCAGCATCTGCAGTGATGCAGACATTGTACCAGTCTGTTGTGGTGAAGAGGGAGCTGAGCTCTAAGGGAAAGCTGTCGCTTTATCAGTCAGTCTACATTCCTGCCCTCACCTATGGTCATGAGCATTGGGTAATGACCGAAAGAACCAGATCGTGGATACAAGCGGCTGAAATGAGCTTTCTTCGTAGGATTGCTGGACTCATCCTCAGAGATAGGGTGAGGAGCTCAGTCATTTGGGAGAGGCTTAGAGTAGAACCACTGGTTCTCCACATTGAAAGGAGCCGGTTGAGATGGTATGGGCATCTGATCAGGATGCCACCTGGATGCCTCCCACTTGAGGTGTTTCGGGCATGTCCCCCTGGGAGGAGACCCCAGGGCAGACCCAGGACTCGCTGGAGAGACTATGTCTCCCAGCTGGTCTGGGAACGCCTTGATATCCTCTCTGTAGAGCTGGAGCAGGTGGCTGGGGAGAGGGAATTATGGGCTTCTCTGCTTGAACTGCTGCCTCCGCGACCCGGACCTCCAGAAAAGCAGTAGAAGATGGATGGATAGATGGATGATTTAAAACTGAGTATCCTCTTAAAGTATCAGCAAAAAAGAAAACTTTTGTAGTTTCTTGTTAGTATTCAGGCACATCTTTAAGGTGGCGATGAATCTCCTGAAAAACACCAATTGTGCTGCTCCTTTTTTTTTGGCTTGAGTGGAACGACTTACTCTGCGGGTGTCAATGGCTGTGAGTTAGAGAGTGGCAGCGGGGGTGTGCTTTTGCATTCGTGACACATACAGATGTCTGGAATCAACTGCACATGTCAGGGCTTTAATTAGTTTCAACACGAAATCGATGGGGGCTGATTAATAAGACAGGGGCCAGTGCGAAGGTTGGGGCAGGTTACCGAAACAAGAGAGCTTGCTTAAAGAGAAAAACTAATTGTATGAATTATTGAGCAACCTGTCTGCTGTGAGCAATGGGGCAATTGGGTTTTGGGTGGAATAATAATAAAAAATAAATAATAAAACAAAGTGTACCCAATGGACCTAAATTTTTCTTTAATTTGATTTACTGTGGTGAATGAATAAAGATTTCTTTATGACTGCTTAATTACATAACGAGAGGCCATTGAAGGCGTGATTGATAGTAAGATCTCACATTTTCACTCTGCAAAATCATTATGTTCATTTCGGCTTTTCATTTTTTTTTTTTTTAAATATTGTAGTCTGGGCCTTGCAGAATGTAATTTAGGAGAATAACTGCCATCTCGGGTGCCAACTCATCATATTCTTTAACACCCTAATCATAAATTAACTTTTATTCAACACTGAAAAACTCTTAACGGAGGGTCTTTGTACTGAATATGGCATTAATTCAGACAATAAACATACATAAAGATGAGACAGATGTTCAGGAGGATATAGGAGCCACAAAATGAAAACCACCAAAATCCATTCAAGTGGACAGAGATAGGAAAATAAGTGGTAATTGGCACGTTTCCAGTTAAATATAGACTTTTTCCCTCTTCTGCATTTATGAAACCAATTAAGGGTTTCAGATTCATAATGAAAAGACATCTAATTAAAGCCGCTTACTCATCTCGGAACATCTATGAGAAGTATCCCCTACTCCCTTGTTTTTAACCAGAGGTCCTGGAGACAACATTCAGGGGCCCTAGGGAAATTGCCTAATTTCACTTAATTGGTCCAAAAAATTGAAAATAATTTGCTGTTGTTGTGAATGGGTGCCTGTAGTGCCTCTTCTATGTCAGTAGGTGGTAGTATGAATGCAATAATAATGGCTACTGTCTTCTTCTTCTTCTTCTTCTTCTTCTCTTTTACTGAGGTTAGTGAATTTGTTAGAGATCACGGTGATGAGATGATAAATATTTGAAGAGGAAAGATTCAGACTCTTAACTGGGCCCTGTATGGATGGAGCAGCCGCCTTGGTTGGATTCACCAAAGGCTTCCTTAACAGTGTGAAAGAGACCCTCAGATGTTGTTATGCACTGATTTTTGCATTTTGAGCCGCTTGTTGCCAAAACTTTACCAGCAGACCTGGCTCCTGGGTTGGATGATGTCATGCTGATGGTTAACTTTATAAAGACAAGACCTCTTAACTGCTGCATATTTGCGTCTTTATGTGAGGCAAAGGGGACCAGTGCACAAAACCTTACTGCTCCATACTAAGGTCCAATGGCTGTCGGATGGCAAAGTGCTGGCCCGCAAGCATGAGCTTTGAGAGGAACTAAAAGTGTTAGGTGCAGGTTGGCTGATGCGCTGTGCGATGATGCAAAGCTGCTTGCAATTGATGAGTAGTGTGCAAGGTTGGCATATCTGGCAGATATATTTCAGCATCTGAATGAACTGAACACACAGAAAACTTGCTCACAAGCAGAGACAAAATAAATGCAAGTTCATAGGTGCACCTCTGGCAAAAACATCTGGAAAATGCCAACCTTCAATTCAATTCAATTCAATTCAATTCAATTCAACTTTATTTATATAGCGCCATTTCACAACAACAGTCATCTCATAGCACTATCAACTGTAGGGGGAACCCCCACAGTTGAAGAAAGACCCCAGCAATCAGGCGATCCCCTGTGAGCAAGCACTTGGCGACGGTGGAGAGGAAAAACTCCCTTTTAACAGGAAGAAACCTCCAGCAGAACCAGGCTCAGGGAGGGGCAGTCATCTGCTGCGACTGGCTGGGGGGTGAGGGGATAGAGAAGAAGAAAAGAACAGACATGTAGAGAGCAAACAGCACAATGGGGACTCAATCTATGGGAGAGAACAAACAAATGTTAATGACCAGCAAAAAAAAAATATTTCATTGAGAGTGAGGAAAGGAGTGAGGCCCAGTGCATTACTGGAGGTCCCCCGGCTGACTAAACCTATTAGCAGCATAACTAAGGGAGGGTTCAGAAACACATGATCCCTCCCTAATTGTAGGCTATATCAAAAAGGTAGGTTTTAGCCGTATTCTTAAAAACAGAGATCGAGTCTGACTCCCGAATCCAGATTGGCAGCTGGTTCCACAGGAGAGGAGCTTGATAACTGAAGGCTCTGCCTCCCATTGTACTTTTGGAGATTCTAGGTATTACAAGTAATCCTGCATTTTGGGAGCATAGTGCTCTGTTAGGATAATACGGTAGTATCAGATCTTTTAAATAAAAAGGAGCCTGATTGTTTAGAGCTTTGTAAGTAAGAAGAAGGATTTTAAACTTAATTCTAAACTCTATGGGAAGCCAATGAAGGGAGGCCAGAACCGGAGAGATATGATCTCTCTTTCTAGTACCTGTTAAAACTCTTGCTGCAGCATTTTGGATCAGCTGAAGACTTTTTAAAGATGTTTTAGGACAGCCTGATAATAAAGAATTACAATAATCTAATCTCGAGCTAACAAAAGTGTGGATCAGTTTCTCAGCATCACTCTGAGACAAGATGCTCCTAATCTTGGCAATATTACGCAAATGATAGAAGGCCGTCTTAGAAACAAATTTAATATGTGAATTGAAGGACAGATCCTGATCAAAAATAATTCCAAGGTTCCTCACAGAGCTATTAAGAGAAAGAGTAACCGCATCCAAACTGAAAGTTTGATTTGGAAAGGAATTTCTAAGGTTTTTTGGACCAACAAGAATGACTTCAGTCTTATCTGAATTTAATAGCAGGAAATTACGAGTCATCCAAGCTTTGATTTCCTTAAGACAGGCTTCTAACTTGGCTAATTGATTAGTATCATCTGGCTTCATTGACAGGTATAATTGTGTGTCATCTGCATAACAATGAAAATGTATACAGTGCTTTCTAATAATGTTGCCTAATGGAAGCATATATAAACTAAAAGGAGTAGGGCCTAGCACAGATCCCTGTGGAACTCCATGACTAAGCTTTGAGTTGAAAGAAAACTCATTATTTACATGAACAAACTGGAACCTATCAGATAAATAAGATCTAAACCACTGCAACAAAGTTCCATTAAGTCCAACATAGTGTTTTAATCTATCAAGTAGAATATTATGATCGATAGTATCAAAAGCTGCACTAAGATCTAAAAGGACAAGTACAGAAACTAGTCCATTATCAGATGTGATGAGGAGGTCGTTAGTGACCTTTGCTAAGGCTGTTTCAGTACTATGATGGATTCTAAACCCAGATTGAAACTCTTCAAGTAAACCATTTCCCTGCAGGTGGTCAAATAATTGCGTAGCAACAACTCTTTCTAAGATTTTTGAAATGAAAGGGAGATTAGAGATTGGTCTATAGTTAGCTAAAGCTCCTGGATCTAGCGTTGGCTTTTTGAGTAAGGGTTTAATTACAGCCGTTTTAAAAGCCTGCGGTACATGGCCTAAAGTTAATGAAGAATTGATTATATTGTGGCGGTTTGGGAAAACCCCCACAAACAGACTAAGGACAGACAACTCGCTACTCCTGGTTTTTTCCGCTACACTACTGTGATAATGTCACCTTTCATGTATTGTGTTCATGCGTCCTGTCCTTACGGTGACCTAGAGACTCAGATCAATATGTAGATGTGCCTGTTAACCCCTTTGTTCTGCACCTAGAGCACAGTCTAGCAAATCTGCCTATTGTGATGTATGCCTCTCAAATGCAAATGCCATACTCCCTGCTGTGAATGCCTTTCATGCATTGTTTGTAACTGGTATTTAAGCTGACTGAAATCCATGCTCTCTCTCGCACTCACACTCTCAACCTCTGCTGTAGGACACACACGTGTCCGCCTCTCCTCTCCTTCTCTGAGAGCCAGAGGATCCCGCTCCGGCCTGCACACACTTGGGCTGGAGAGGGGATCCCGTGACGGTGGTATGATATAATAAACTCTACTTAAAACCTCCAACAACGCCGCTTTATTTCATGCCGCCGCAATATGAAGAATAAAGCTACCAATAAGGGGGAAGACTTCTTTAAATAACCTGGTAGGAATAGGGTCTAAAAGACAAGTTGAAGGTTTGGATGAGGAAACTATTTTGTCTAACTCACAAAGGTCGATTGGAGTAAACTCATCAAGACAGACATCAATAGAAGGAGTTGTAGTAGTTACAGTATTTAAGTTAACTGTGGGAAGAATCTGATTGATTTTATCTCTGATGGATGAAATTTTATTATTGAAAAAGTTCATAAAGTCCTGACTAGTAAGCTCTAAGGGAATGCTAGGATTGACAGAGTCCTGACTCTTTGTCAACCTGGCTACAGTACTGAAAAGAAACCTGGGATTATTCTTGTTCTCTTCTATTAATGCAGAGTAATAACTCGTTCTAGCTTTTCTAAGAGATTTTTTATAAATTAAAAGATGATTTCTCCAAGCTAAATAGATTTCATCTAAATTAGTGGAGCACCATTTTCTTTCTAATTGACGAGTCTTCTGTTTTAAGCTACGAGTTTCTGTGTTGAACCAAGGAGTTAGAAATCTCTGATTAGACTTTTTCTTTTTTTAAGGGGGCCACCAAGTCTAGAGTCTGATGCAGAGAAGCTGTAACACTATCCACCATGTTATCAATTACAGAAGGAGCAAGCTGTCTATAGCTTATTTCCGTTGTGTTGACACATGGCATAGAGGAAACAATCTGCATAAATTTGGTAACAGCATCATCTGAGAGGCATCTACTGTAATAATATTTTTCTTTAGGAGCCAAATAGTCAGAAATAGTAAAATCAAAGGTTAACAGACAATGGTCTGACAGTACAGGGTTATGAGGAGACACTACAAGATTTTCTATTTCTATGCCATATGTCAGAACAAGGTCCAATGTATGGTGGAGGTAATGAGTAGAATTTCCTACTTTCTGAGAAAACCCAATCGAGTCTAATATTGAATTAAATGCCACATTAAGGCAGTCACTATCTACATCCACATGTATATTAAAGTCCCCTACTATAATTATTCTATCAGATTTCAGCACTAAATCAGCTAAGAAATCAGCAAATTCGGATAAAAATTCTGAGTAGGTTGATGGGGGATGATAAACTATGGCAAATAAAACTGGGTTTAACCTAAAATTGCTAAAGTGCCCAATACTGAGGACCAGGCCCTCAAAGGAATTGTAACATGTTTTTTGCTTTACATTAACTAGTAATTTGGAATGGTAAATTGTTGCTACTCCTCCTCCACGACCAGAACTTCTGGGATTTTGACAGTTTAAATAACCAGAGGGAGTTGATTCATTTAAACCAACATAATCCTCTTGCCCTAACCAAGTCTCTGTACGGGAAATTAAATCAATCTGATGATCAATTAACAGATCATGGACTAACAGAGACTTGGGAGTTAGAGACCTAATATTTAATAAACCACATTTAATTTTTAAATTATGAGAAGGAACAGAGGCCAAATCATTCACTTTAGAGGCTTTATGTTTAATTTGAGTTTTACCAATATTTTGCTTAATCACTTTGGGATGCTTATTTATTATATTTTTATTTACTTTGGAGGGAGCAGACAACGATTCTCTGATGGGGAAGACAGGGGCTAAGCTGAGGGGTGGCGGATGAAGAGGAGCTGCAGAGAGGCGTGTAAGACTGCGACTCTGCTTCCTGGTCCCAACTCTGAGTAGTCAAGGTTTTGGAAATTTGGATAAAAAAGATGCCAGATTGTTAGATAAATGAGAAGCACCATCCAAAGTGGGATGAATGCTGTCTTGTCTCATAAGACCAGGTTTTCCCCAAAATGAGCTCCCATTGTCAATGTAGCCCATGTTATTTGAGGACACCACACAGACAGCCAGCGGTTCAAGGATGACGAGCGGCTAAACATGTCATCACTGGTCAGATTGGGGAGGGGCCCAGAGAATACTACAGTGGCAGACATCGTTTTTGCAAAGTCACACACCGATTCTATATTAAGTTTCGTGACTTCCGACTGCCGGAGACGGATGTCATTAATGCCGGCGTGAATAACAATTGTGGAGTATTTACAGTTACTTTTAGGCAGCATTTTCAAATTTGACTCGATGTCGCCTGCTCTGGCCCCAGGAATGCATTTGACTATGGCTGCTGGAGTCTCTAGGTTCACGTTTCTGACTACAGAATTGCCAGTGATCAGAGTTTTTTCCTCAGCGGGTGTGTCGCTGAGCGGGGAAAAACGATTAGAAACGTGAACAGGTTGGTGGTGTACCGGGGCTTTGCGACTAGGCTTCCTTCTCACCGTCACCCACCCAGTCTCCTCGCTGCTGAGGAGAGCCGGGGGACCGCTAACAGGGGGGCCTAAGCTAGCTAGCTCCGCTGCAGCTAAGGGGCGTCCGTCAAGAGTAACTGGCGCAGACGGTGTTTCAATGCAGCGGAGCCGGGATTCCAAATCAGACAACCTCGCCTCGAGCGCCTCAAAAAGACAACATTTATTACATTTACCGTTATCACTAAAAGAGGCAGAGGTGTAGCTAAACATCTGACAGAGAGAGCATACCAGAGGAGGAGAGGAAGGAGAGCTAGTAGCCATAGCTAGCGGCTGGAGAGCAAACCACACAGGCAGACAGCAAAACAGGAAGTGACGATACGTTACCACAAGGAAGTGACGATCAAGGGAACAGTGACATGTTCCTGCCAGGATATCACCTTTGTGTTCATCTGAACAGGCCCCAATTTCACTGAGGGATTATAAATTAATTGCAAGCCTAAACTGTCAATCAATCAATCAATCAATCAATCAATCAATCAACCTTTATTGTCATGATGCTATGCATACAACTGTAGTGCAGGCAAGATGAAATTGCATTTCTCTAGGCATCTGTATTGTGAAAAGAACATAATTTAAAAACACACTCATCCCCCCTCACCCCCCACCCCGACAGCCATTCACACATCCCTGAGACACATTTGGATTTTACATTAATGTTAACTTATTACAGTTGCAGTTAAAATAACTGCCTATGTATAAAAAAAAACAATTAAAATGGCTAAGTGAATCTAAGTAGCTAAGAGAAATAAATACTTAAGACTGACTAAAACTATAATATACATATAATATACATAATGTCCATAAAGTGCAGTAATATGTATAAAAGATTCCGAATCAACTGTTCAGCATCCTAACAGCTTGTGGAAGGAAGCTGTTAATCAGTCTGGTGGTTCTGCCTCTGATGCTCTGGAATCGTTTGCCAGATGGCAGCAGTTCAAAGTGTTTGTGCAGAGGGTGAGAACGGTCCTTAACAATGTTCAGTGCCCTGCTCCTACAACTGTTCTGAAAAAGTTCTTGAACAGAGGGGAGGGAAACTCCAATTACCCTATCAGCTCCCTTAACTATCCTCTACAGGGCTTTTTTGTCTGACATACTGCAGGTGGAGTACCATGTTGCAATGCAATACGTCAGAACACTCTCCACCACACCTCTTAGAAGGTGCTGAGGATGCAGATGGGGAGAGAGGCCTGTTTGAGTTTCCTCAAGAAGTGCAGTCTCTGCTGGGCCCGCTTCCTGATCCCCAAGGAATTCTTGCTCCAGGTCAGGTCCTGCGAGATCTGCTCTCTGAGGAACTTGATGCTCTTCACTCTCTCCACCGAATGGCCGCTGATGCTGAGAGGGACATGTTCAGGCCGTGACCGCCGGAAGTCGATAATCATCTCCTTCGTTTTGTCCACGTTGAACACCAGATTGTTCTCCCTGCACGAGCACTCCAGGTCTCTAACTTCTTCCCTGTACATTAATTCCTCATCCCTCTGAATAAGTCCCACATGACATATGCTGTAATAGGCTACAATGTGTCATTTTGCAAAATTTTTAGTTGGTGGGGTTCCCTCAGAATTTTTCAGTAGTTTGAAAAACATTGCCCTACTCTTGACAGGTGGTTGTAAGTTTACAAGAAATTAGTTACTCACAACTCTGAATTACTTCTTGTGTATACTAAGAAGGCATATTGCTTTTCTGGTATTAAATATCCATGTAGTTGTAATCCAACATTTTTACAATGAAATCTATTCCCCACTCATTTCAGTAAACAAGTATGAATGCCAGTCTCCAGAAAAAAAAAAATAAAAATTAACTCACATAACTTGAGGGTCAGTAATAATGCATTGCTTTTATTCTGACTGAAATCCACAGCAAGCAGTGTGATAAATGTTTCTATGTATACTTAAGACAATTTTAAATAAAACACGAGAAAGAAAGTGCAGCGAGGTCAAAGAAACTATTCTCTTCCTCCTTGGAGTTGTTCACTTGACATCTGCCTTTCTTATCTATGCAGCAGCTCTTTGCTGATTATATTTTCAACAGGCAAAATGGAGTTAAAAGGTAATTGATCCACTTCTATAGAGCTGCAAGAATACATTTTATGATTCCAGAGATTTAAAAAGCCATTTCAGAGATGAGTCATAAAAAAGCTCAAGTCAGGCATGGAGAAAGACTGATAATCTGGACATTCTGTCAATATCCAGAAGGACCAGTGAACTGAACAGAGGCCGTCAAGGGCTGTCACACCCACTGAAGTGAGGTGGGTCCCCAGATTGACTGGGTGAGAGATGCTGTCCTAAATACTAATCAGAATTCATGTGTACCTAAGTGATAGCAACAACTTTTCTGATTTATTTGTCAGACAGCCTTTTACTGTGTTTAAATGCTCAAATCACATAATGCCAAAATTCTGAGACACCCTACCACAGCTGATAATGACATTTATACAATTTTATCATCAGTTGCTTCACATATCTTTTAAGTATAATTCCTTCCTAAGGCCTCTCTCTCTTTCCTATTCCATACTGTATATTTCTTTGGTGTCTCCTACACATGTCCACATGACAGGTCATTTTCATTCATTCATTCATCTTCTTCTGCTTAATCCTTTTCGGGTCGCGGGGGTGGGGGTGGGGGCTGGAGTCTATCCCAGCATCTTTGGGCGAGAGGCAGGGTACACCCTGGAATTTCTAAATAATTGTCTGTGTAGCCCACAATGCAATACACTCTGCTTGTAGGACATCTCCTTTTGAAGTACAGACATCAAGTTGCCCCCATCTCATTTGCACAAAGTAGAAGCCTATTTTTACTTTCTCCAAAATGTCATGTGTCAATGAAGAAACTGTGTTTTTTTCCCCAAAAGTCAACAGATACTATTTGTTATGTCCACAAACCTGGCAATGATGGCCGACGAGGATGCTGCCATTTACTGAACTTTATTACAATAAAGAATAAGGAATACAGGCACGTGTACAATGGGGCTGGATGCCAAACACATCTCATACCATCGAGTGTCTCTATGTGTCTGCCTGCTGAGATGACGGGCTGCCCAATATATATGATTTGGTGACATCATCCGCAGGATGCGCCCCACTCCCAGATATGGCCAAACTCATACACTACACTAGAGTTCTCACCTTAAATGTTTTCACCTCTTTAGCTGCATTATTTTTTGTTTTTGCATGGTTGTCAGAGGGTACTTCTGACAGTTACCTCATTATAAGAGCACACCCAGGGGAAGATGGTGGAAGTTTTGTTGTGTAGACAGCCAAATTAGAAGGGTGTGTCCTGGATATGATGTGTGAAGATTGGGGAATGTTGTTCATTCTGATGTGGTGCAGCTCAAATTAAACTGGAGTGGTGGCCTAATGGTAGAGCATCTGCCCCATAGCTGGGAGGTTGTGTGCCCCAGCCGGGTCATACCAAAGACCGTAATAATTGTACTTTCTGCCTTCTAGCTTGGTGCTCAGCAAAAATAGAATGGGGAAATTACAGCTGGCCACAGGCCACAGGGGGAAGCAAAAAACCAGTGTATTCCGTGTGCTGGTTCCAGTAAGTCTGGGTAAATGGGGATGGTTGCATTAGGAAGGGAATCCAGCATAAAAATCCTTGCCAAATCAATATGCAGACCCATAATGCAGACCCATAATGCACTGTGGTGACCTGGAATAGGGAACAGCCGAAAGTGTGCGCGCGCATGTGTATGTGTGTGTGTGTGTGTGTGTGTGTGTGTGTGTGTGTGTGTGTGTAATGCAGCTCACATTAAATGTTTGGGAGAAGCTATTATTGATCAATAAGAATAGTAACCTGCCCGACAAATGAAAGTTAATTTTCAGTTATTACTCTAAA
The DNA here is from genome assembly GCA_020510985.1 of Pholidichthys leucotaenia. Taxonomy (NCBI): domain Eukaryota; kingdom Metazoa; phylum Chordata; class Actinopteri; order Cichliformes; family Pholidichthyidae; genus Pholidichthys; species Pholidichthys leucotaenia. The sequence goes on from CM035837.1 coordinate 389,702,622, forward strand.
CCTAACATGGGAGTGAAAGTAAAAAGTTAGTGAAAATACATTTTTTCTTGTTTTGGCCAGTTGTCATTTTCTGTAAATAAATGTTAAGTGATGATATTTTGACTTGGAATTTGGTTGACTTGTTTTCAGTAGGTTACAGAATAAAACAAAATTGTTCATTTTACTCGAACACATGCAGTATGTATAAATAGCAAAACCAGAAAAACTGATAATTTTGCAGTGGTCTCTTTGCTCTCTCATTTTTTTCTGGAGCTGTATAAGGGGTAATGCAAAGAGAAGGTTTATAATGCATCTAGTACAACGCCACCACGACTAATGAATTTTCTGGTACATACCTGGGGGCGGGTCACCGAGCCAACAGCCTCCGAAAAGCTTCACAGTTGCCCCTCAGCAGCAGCTCCACCTCCAGCTTTTCTGAAAGGCACATCGGGTGTCCTTGGATCTTTGCTGAAAACACTCCCGTGGGAGGTGTTAAGAAGTCATCCAATTCACAAAAAACTTCAGCTGGTTCCTTTAGAAGCCAGGCTGTTGGCTCCTTCCCAAATGACTCAACTTCTAAGCTTTCGCTGCAAATTTAATGCTAAGCATTAGGTAGAGTTATCCTTATTCAACAATAGTGATGATGTAATATCCATTATAGGAACAAGCAGCAAAAACTAAGAAAGCATCTGTTTCTTGAGGTAAAGTTTATAAAAGATCAACTGGTATGCATTGCTTTCAAATGAAAAGTTGTCCTTGGTGTGTTTGACTGTATGGGTTTGGTATGTTTGATATTTTTGACATTACAATGACTCAAGTATTACTGTGAAAATGTAATCCTTCCTTAAGAAAACTACTTTTCTTTTCATCAGCACCACTGTTGATTCAGTGGTGACACTTGCTAGGTAAGTAGAATTCCAGGGAAAACAAACAAACAAACAAACATTCCACAGAACACTGAGTAAAGATAACTATTTGTCACCATGCAGGTGCATTTCAGAAAATGTGAATATCATGAACATTTTCTCTTATTTTTCAAAATTCAATTCCAAAAATAAACTTCATATTCCTTTTGAGTAAAGAAAATATTTTAAACCTTTTTCATTTTAATTTATATGCATATCAATTATAGTTTGACTGATAGTAATGTCTGATTTTAATAAGAAACCGGGCATCAAATTATTACAATATTTAACTCTGCTGATGAGATAATGTTTTCATGTTGGTTTGTTTTTCTCTGTGTTTGTTAGCAAGATCATGCAAAAACTACTTCAGGGATTTTGATGAGTACCCTTGACCTAGTACCCACATTGGAAAACCTAACAGTACTTTAAATGTGTCATGACCCACTCTGGGCCGTCACCTGCCTCAGTTGCGCGCACACCTTCGGCCAATCAACCCCGGGCTATATAGCCTGCTCTGCCTGAAGCCTCGGCACGGAGCCGTCTGTCTTGCTACTGGACCTTCGTCTCCCGCACGTCTGTTTCCACACAGCCCTGCGCTTCTTCTGGAAGATCCTTTCTCCACAAGTAAGCATAATTGCTGCTCAACCTTTCTCCCAGGCTTTCCCCTGTGCACAGGTGGATCCCTCTGGCGGCGGAACCGACTCTCCGCGGCGGCGGAACATTCCCCTCGCCTCACCGATCATCACCGGGTGTGCCTCGCAGACGCTGTCTCCCTGGTTGGAGGCCAAGAGCCGAAACCGGCGCCCGCATCAGACCATCTGCAAGTAAACCCCAGTCATTATACAACTCTCTGTGACGTGGCTGAAACTAATGTCTGTGTTTGGCTCTGTTCCTAGGGTTGCCAGACTGTACAGAGTTCTGTCTCGCCCCTGGCTGCAGCTTGTTCACCATCAATACATTCACATAACGCATACACACACTCACACATCCTCTGTTGGTAACAATAAAGATAATTGAATTGCACTTGAGCCTGTGTGTGTGTTCCGTGGGTCCAACAATATGTCAGTACGGCTCCGTCAGAGTGACCCAGTGAACAGTGGGCTCGCACACCAGCTTAACATCTTAGAGGCTCGAGTGGACCAAATTACTTATCAACAGCAGGTCATATTAAACCATTTAGCCTAGATCAACAGCTGGTTGGATTGCCTGGAAGGACTGCAGGCTCTCCCTCCGGCTCACAGTAGCAGGCCAGCTTCCATTAGCTCTCCGCCTAGCTAGGCTAGCCCTGGCTCGCTAACCCATCTTACTCCGGTCCCCACGCCCACACGCTTCAGCGGGAAGCTTGGGGACGCTCAGGGCTTTATCCTCCAATGCGAGACGGTGTTTCAGTGAGTTCCGGGGTATTTCCCCACCGATCACAACCGTATAGGTTACGTGGCAAATCTGTTGGAGGGGCGAGTGCTAGCATGGGCTTTTGCCATTATGGCGAGGCCCAGCTACACCAATTTAACCTAAGCTCCATTTGTGCACGATTTCCACGAAATTTTTGACCATTCGGACCGTGATAGCGTGCTTACCACCCGGCTATTAAATCTTCGTCAGGGTGGCCGGTCAGCAGCCGACTACGCTGTTGATTTCTGGGTGGTGGCAGCGGAAGTTGGGTGGGAGGATGCCACGCTTTGCAGCATATTCTTTAGAAGTCGGAGTTCTAGTCTACGGGATGAGCTGGCCCGCTTAGATAAACCTGAGCGTCTCACGGAACTAATCTCCCTAGCAATTAGCCTTGATAACAGGCTGAGAGAGCAAGCCACTGAGCAGAGGTCTTCCAGCCGCTCGAGCAGACAGTTTCACCCTCTTCTCAGTCTTCATCTTTGGCGTTGCCCACGCCAGAGGCCCCAGATGACCCTGAGGCAGTGATGGGGGGCGGACCAAACTCCCGCTGGCTGAGAGACAGCACCGCAGGGAGCTAGGTCTGTGCATGTATTGTGGGGATGATCAGCACGAGATCGAGTCCTGCCCGGTTGGGCCAAAGACAGGGGGTCCACGCGTCGCTGTAGGGGGACTTGCACACTCATCTCGGCCTAATCCCCTATCAAAATGCCTTCTTCCAATTAGGTTCTGTCATAAACGCACAGAATTTCTCACACACGCACTGGTGGACTCGGGGGCTGAGCAGAGCTTTATTTCGGGGAAACTGGCAACCCGACTGGGGCTCCCCTGCCATACTCTGCCGACTCCCCTAAACCTCGTCACTCTGTCAAAGGCTCCCCTGGAGAGAGTGACACATCAGACAGCCCCTGTCTCAGCTATCATCTCTGGTAACCATCGAGAGGACCTCCAGCTGTTTGTGCTGTCCACCTCGGCTGCCCCCGTCATCTTGGGCTACCCCTGGCTTTGCCTACATAACCCAACCTTCGACTGGCATACTGGGAGTGTCCTTGCTTGGAGCCCCTTCTGCCTGAGTGTGTGCCTCCAGTCCGCAGCTTGTTCTCCGGTTCCTCTCTCCACCCCCGCCCCCCTTCCTCCCCCCGACCTGTCCAGGGTGCCACCGGAGTTCCATGACCTTGGAGCGGTGTTTAGTAAGTCCCAGGCACTATCCCTTCCCCCCCACCGCCCGTACGACTGTGCCATTAACCTCTGCCCGGGTGCCCCCCTGCTGTCGAGCCACCTTTACAGCTTATCGGCTCCGGAGCAGGAGGATATGGAGGCGTATATCAAGGAATCGCTCAGCTCGGGCATCATTCGGCCTTCTTCGTTGCCGGTGGGGGCGGGCTTCTTCTTTGTCGGGAAGAAGGATGGTTCCCTTCGCCCCTGCATTGACTTCTGGGCATTGAACAACATCACTATCAAGGACAGGTACACATTGCCACTCATGGACTCTGCCTTCGACTCCCTCCAGGGGGCCTCCTGGTTCACGAAGTTGGACCTCCGCAGTGCCTACCACCTCGTGCGGATCTGGGAGGCCGACGAGTGGAAGAAGGGATTCCGAACCCCTAGCGGCCACTTTGAATATCTGGTCATGCTGTTTGGGCTCACCAACGCTCCGGCCGTCTTCCAGTGTTTGATTAATGATGTGCTCCGGGACTTCCTCGGGTCCTTCGTCTTTGTTTACCTGGACAACATCTTAATCTTCTCCCAGTCGCGGGAGGAGCACCAGGTCCATGTGAGGCGGGTCCTTCAACGGCTCCTGGAGAATAAATTATTCGTTAAGGCAGAGAAGTGTGAGTTCTACACTGAGAAGACCTCCTTCCTAGGGTTTATCATCTCACACAATCAGGTCATCCTGGACCCCGAGAAGGTGAAGGCAGTGGTGGATTGCCCCCCCCCCCCCATTCAAGGAAACAGCTGCAACAATTCCTGGGATTTGCCAATTTTTATCAGCGATTCGTACCAAACTACAGCTCGATCGCCCTTCCCCTGACCCGTCTCATCTCCCCCAAGGAGGCGTTCTGGTGGACAGAAGAGGCTGCGATGGCTTTTGCTACCCTGAAGACTGAGTTCTCATCCTCCCGGGTCCTGATGCAGGTGGATCCTGCTCTCCAGTGTCTGGTTGAGGTGGATGCCTCTGACTCTGGGGTGGGGGCAGTGTTATCACAGCGCCCTCTGGTGGATGGGGTGATCCACCCCTGCGCTTTCTTCTCTCGGCGGCTGTCCCCCGCGGAGAGGAATTATGACATCCGCAACAGAGAACTCCTGGCTGTGAAGCTCGTGCTGGAGGAGTGGCGGCACTGGCTGGAGGGGGCGGCGCAACCCTTCGTGGTATGGACTGACCACAAAAACTTGGAGTACCTGAGGACGGCTAAATGCCTGAATGCCCGCCAGGTGCGGTGGTCCTTGTTCTTCGGGCGCTTCAGGTTCACCATCACCTACCGCCCTGGGTCGAAGAACACCAAACCTGACGCCCTGTCCAGATGGTTTGCCTCGGAGGCCTCTGAGGGTCATGAGCACACCATCCCCGCTGCTTCATGCATCGTGGGAGCCCTCTCGTGGGGCATCAGGGACAAGGTCCTGAAGGCGCAGGAGGCTGAGCCGGATCCAGGCGGAGGGCCTGAAGGAAGACTGTTCGTTCCATCTCTTGTCCGGGGTGACGTGATCCATTGGACCCACTCGTCCAAGCTCGCCTGCCACCCTGGGATCACCCGCCTGGTGGAGCTGCTCCAGAGATCGTTCTGGTGGCCCAGTCTTCGGAATGACGTCATTAACTACGTCCGCGCCTGTCCCCATTTCACTACCGGGAAGTCATCATCATCGCCGCCGGCGGGTCTCCTCCATCCATTGCCGGTTCCGGGAAGACCTTGGTCCCACATTGCTCTGGACTTCGTAACGGGTCTTCCGGCGTCCAACAGTTTTGACACCGTGCTCACCATTGTGGATCGTTTTTCTAAGGCCGCCCATTTCATCCCCTTGCATGGGCTTCCAACGGCACGAGAGACGGCGGACCTATTAGTGCAGCACGTTGTGCACCTGCATGGGATCCCCAAGGACATTGTCTCTGATCGGGGTTCCAAGTTTGTGTCCCGCGTATGGAGGAGTTTCTGCAACGCGCTGGGGGCTACGGTAAGCTTGTCCTCTGGTCATCACCCCCAGAGTAACGGGCAGTGTGAGCGAGCCAATCAGGAGCTGGAGGCCACTCTGCGCTGCGTCATCATGCTTCCAGCCCGTCATCTTGGAGCAGTCACCTGCCGTGGATTGAATATGCTCATAATCTGACCTTGTCCTCAGCTACCGGCATGTCAACCTTCAAGGCGTCACTGGGCTATGATCCGCCATTGTTTCCCAAAGATGAGGGGGAGGTGGCCGTGCCTTCCATCCATGCCCACCTGAGGCGCTGTCGTCGGCTCTGGGCTGCTACGCACTGGGCCCTTTTACGCACAGCCAAGCGCAACACGAGAACGGCAAACCGGCACAGGAGGGCTGCTCCGCAGTATCAGGTGGGTCAGCAGGTATGGCTATCTACCCAGCACATTAACCTGAAGGCTGAGAAGAGGAAGCTGGTCCAGCCCAGCTGGCTGCACGGTGGAGCAGTGGTTAGCACTGTGGCAGCACAGTTTTACCCTCGGCCGGGGGATCGCGGGGACCGTGAGATCGTGGGTTCGATCCCTGCCCCCGGCCAACAGTGATCTGTGTGGAGTTTGCATGTTCTCCCCGTGTTTGCGTGGGTTTACTCCGGGATTTCTCCGGTTTCCTCCCACATGCCAAAAACATGCAGGTTAGGGAGTTAAGGGGCGCTTGCGCACGCAGCGACCGGCAGCTGGTGGCTTGTCACCAGACTGCAAAACAAATCTACCTACGGGTACAAAATAAGTACAAAAAAAAAAAAAAAGTTTTATTGGGCCCTTCCCGATTGTCCGTGTTATTAATCCTGTGGCTGTGCGTCTGGCTGTCCCCTCCTCTCACCGTGTCTGTCCCACATTCCACATCTCACAGGTCAAGCCTGTCGTCTCCAACCCGCTCTGCCCCCCTCCCAAGGCACCACCCCCGCCAGTATTTACGGCGACCCGGCATGGAGGGTAAACTCCATCTTGGACGTCCGCCGCCGGGGTTGCGGCCTGCAGTACCCGGTGGACTGGGAGGGGTATGGCCCTGAGTGGAAGTCCTGGGTGCGTCCATCGTTTGTGCTGGACAAACGTCTCATCAAGGACTTCCAACAGACGCACCCAGGGAGGCCAGCGCCAGGAGGCACTGCTCGGGGGGGGGGGGGGAGTACTGTCATGACCCACTCTGGGCCGTCACCTGCCTCAGCTGCGTGCACACCTGCGGCCAATCAACCCTGGGCTATATAGCCTGCTCTGCCTGAAGCCTCGGCACGGAGCCGTCTGTCTTGCTACCGGACCTTCGTCTCCTGCACGTCTGTTTCCACACAGCCCTGCGCTTCTTCTGGAAGATCCTTTCTCCACAAGCAAGCATAATTGCTACTCACCTTTTCTCTCAGGCTCTCCCCTGTGCACAGGTGGATCCCTCTGGCGGCGGAACCGACTCTCCACAGCGGCGGAACGTTCCCCTCGCCTCACCGATCATCATCGCTCATCACCGGGTGTGCCTCGCAGACGCTGTCTCCCTGGTTGGAGGCCAATAGCTGAAACCGGCGCTCGCATCAGACCAGTGTTCCCTGGGTCCAACAATATGTCAAAGTGTGTTAAAGTGCATTCAGACCTAATGAGAAAATGCAGAAAACATGTGAATTTGGGCCTTTGCGTGTCTGAAGGGTTTGGTAGTACTAGATAGTAATCAGCCTTGAGATTCTGTCATCACCTGAGTCAAAGTATCAAAACTGGAGAGTAAGTTTGTTTGAAAATAAGACTGCCACTCACTTGCAGACAGATGGACCGGGAGCTCTGCAGCTGAATCATAGTGTCAGAATTATCCACCCATGGACTCCTGCCATTGATGTGCTAATGAGGGCTAGCGGGCTAACAGTGTAAACAACCGTCATCCAGGTGAAGTTTTGGAGGCAGGGACAATTTTTCCAGGTGAGAGCCCAGTCAGATAATGTAACCCTCACCATGATGGTGCTTTGGGGCAGAACATAGCTGTAGAAGTTATAAAGGCAACTCCGCTCACCTGCAACTTACTCAGATGTTGAATTCATGTTTATTCGCATGTTTACATTGAGTTAACATTTAATCGCACAGTGCGAACAATTCACGTTTTCACATTTGGTCTGAACACACCTTTACTGTTGTACATATGTTGAAGCTTTTGTTGCTGGGATATTTGAGTTTTAGACCACTTTTGTGTTTGGCACTATGAGTGTAACTGCTATAGCAGTGATATAAACTACCATAGCAGTTCTCTCCCCCTTGTGGCGCAGCGGCAATTGACGGTCGAACACTGAGGCTACATTTGTAGCTTGGGGGCTGCCCTCAGTCAATGGGGGCCCACAGTGTTTGTGTACACTGTCCTATGGAGAAAATGACTATGCCAAATGTGTTGTCATGTAAGGTGTCATAACTAGAATGTGGTGATGAACCTTAATAGAAAGTAAAACTTAAGTAAAACTTTGATGGTAGTGTGAAGAAGATACATTTTAGTTAATTAACCCTTTTTATATAACTCAGTTTACTCATCTGAAAAACATTAGATGTGCTTCAGTGGTTTGAGTTAATGAACTTAAATGATTTAAGGCAATTGTTTCCCTCAAACACTTTGAGTTGAAGTAACTCATCAGGCAATTCATCAGGTTTTAAAGTGCAGAGTACCCAACCTTTTTGGAGTCTCTGACCGGTGTACTGGAAGTGCTCCTCTTGGAAACTCCATTGTCCTACTGGAGGACTTCAACACATATGTGGGCAATGACAGAGAACGCTGAAGGGGTGGGATTAGGACAGGGGTGTCCAATCATGTGCCGTGGAGGGCCAAGACCCAGCAGACTTTACCTCCAGCCAGTGTCTTCAACAGCAGATTCCACTGAATTTCTTTCCACTGATTGCTGATAAGTGAAAACACCTGCTGAAGAGACTGGATAGAAGAGAAAACCTGCAGGTTCTTGGCCCTCCATGGCACATGATTGGACACCCCTGGATTAAGAGGAACAGCTTGCCCAGTCTGAACCCGAGTTGTCTCAGTTATTGGACTTCTGTGCTAACCACATTTTGTCCCTAACAAACACCATGTTCAAGCGTAAGGGTGTCCATATGTGCACCAGGACACAGGTTGATAATCAATTTTGTTACTGTGTCACAAGACCTTCAACTGTCTGTCTTGGACACTCGGGTGAAGAGAGGTGCAGAGCTGTCAACCATCAAATAAACTCTTGCCATTTTTAGTGTGTTTTCCTTTTTTATTATTTAATTAAAAAAAGTCATCTATTTTCTTTTCTTCACTTGTATGATTCAGGGGTCCAGCTATAGTAATGGGATACTTGGTTCATTTCAACATGCTGACTCAATAGAATCAGTTCACTAAAAAGATTAATTCATTGAATCATTTAGCGCTGAAACACAGCTGAGCAGATGTGGGTCATTTCAGCCATTGAGCTCATGACATATTCATTGTATAGCAGTACTATCCGTGAGTCACTATTCTGAACTGAAGTGCAGTTGAACAGGAGTGGAGTATGATTTGATCATTATCCCCTGCTTGAAGGCCAAGGAGTGAATCATGTACGATCACAGTAGGCTCATCTCGATTCCCTCACTGAGTCACTTGTTACTGAGTGAGCTTATTTAGCTGAAGTGTGAAATAATGAATACTTTCGGTCAATGATTTAGTAATTTAATTCATCCAGAAGAACTGCGTGTTCATGAAACACATAACATACATAGGGGCGGCAGTGGCTCAGGAGGTAGAGCAGGTCGTCCATTAACCGCATGGTTGGTGGTTCAAATCCTGCTCTCCCCCGGATATCCTGCCATTGTGTCCCTGGGCAAGACACTTCACCCCCAGTTGCTCCTGGTGGGTCTGGAAGCGCCATGTTAGGTAGCATGCTGCAATCAGTGTGTGAATGTGTGTGTGAATGGGTGGATAGCAGGATCTGTAAAGCGCTTTGGTCATCAAGAGATGAGAATAAAAGCGCTATATAAGTGAATACCATTTACCATAACATCTTCCATATGGTGAAAGGCTGAGTATATCCCTTTCAGTCGATCACAAGACAAACATTGAACGACAATCACCCTCTTTAACACCCACATCTATGGTTGACTTATAATTAATTTAACAAGTGTGTCTTTAGAAAGCGAGGGAATCAGAAATTTGGATATCCGTAGCTCCCGAAAAAATCTGGAAAAAACCCCCCACAACCATTTCCCATTCTTAGGGTTCTGCTGTGAATTAGATTAGCCACTGTCATGCAATCTCCTGTGAAATATGAGGAGAGCGATCACTTCTTAAATAAATCTTATGCAGTATTGCACTATCAAATTACAGGAAAACACCAGATGGAGCCCTTAAATATCAAAACATCAAAAAAAAAAAAAAAAGAGACAGACATTCCATCAGCTTTATTTGAGTTTTGCCTTAAGGGAATCATCAGTTAATCCAACTCTGCCAAGCACATTGACTTTGAATGCAAAATTTTGTCCTAATGTGATCTTCATGTTTCCATCCAGAATTTCTTTTGCTCATATTCAAAATTTGCATAAATAAACTTTGGATGAAAATTCTGTAAGTAACCCTGTAAATAACCCCCTGTAAATAATCCTTGTGAATTTATGAATTCAGTTACTACTTTTATATGATGCTGAATAAAAGTAATCTTAACTTCTTGATGCCTGCTGTGTTATTGGTTACCCTTTTCTACAAAATGTTCAATTTCTCAATTACTGACATCTACAAAAGTTTCAAACCAATGAAATGATAATCAAAAACTGCTATCTTAAAGGAGTCATTGAAAAATGGTGTTACTGTAGGTTTTCACATTCTGAAATGTGTCTGTTGGTCATGTGATTATTGAAAAAAATCACAACACTCACAACTGTAAAAAAAACAAAAACAAAAACAAAAGACAGCCTGTTGTGTCAGGAAAAGGAGGAGGAGATGGTGAGGTGACAGCTTAGACATTTTATTATAAGAACAGGAACAAAAGTGTCAACAATAAGTGTCAATGATGGCGGTGCACATGGACGCTGCGGCCCCTCTAGGCATCAGTGAGTGTGAGAGTTTTGAGTGTTTTAATCATCCCAGATGTACATTCTGTAAAACTTACAACCATGAGACCTTATTAAGAATCAAGTTAATGCACGCTGCAAGAATTGTGGCGTTCAGGTGTGACTTGGACATTCTACGCCAGCATGGAATACTATCGGAGGTTTCGCTGGCAGCTACCCAGGAGAGGAGGAAGCGTAAACGGCGCGAACACAAACAAAGGAGAGGAAAGAGAGCTGGGATTCATGCTAGGCTAAAGGCTAACCCCTCCAGACCAGCAGTACCGTCGCTCCTACTTTCCAATGTCCGCTCCCTCGACAACAAGCTGGACGAGCTGCGTCTCCTGAGAGAAACCCGGAGAGAGTGGAGGGACTGTTGTGTGATTGTGTTCACGAAGACATGGCTCCACAACAACATCCTGGACGTGGCCATTCAGCTAGAAGGGATGACATTCCGGGCGGACAGGGAGGCTGCTAGCTCCTGTAAGAGCCGGGGGGGGGGGGGGGGCATTCTACCTGCCGAGGGAATTCACCGACGTGTTTGTAGCTGCTGTTTACATAGCTCCTAGCGCTAATGCTAAAGCTAATGCTAATGAGGCACTCGGAGAGCTGCACGACACTATCAGTGAATTTCAAACTTCACACCCGGACAGTTTTGTGGTGGTTGCAGTGGATTTTAATCACACCAGTTTAAAGACTGTGCTCCCCAAGTTCAAACAATGTGTGGACTTTAAGATCAGAGGAGAGAATATGTTGGACTTGGTGTATACAAACTTCCCAGATGCATATAAGGCAACATGTCGCCCCCACCTCAGCCATTCTGACCACCTATCCGTGATGCTGGTGCCTGCCTACAAACCCTTACTGAAGCGCTGCAGGCCAGTAGAGAAACAAATCAGGATTTGCCCAGAGGGTGCAGCCTCGGCACTTCAGGACTGTTTTCTGCACACAGACTGGGAAGTTTTCAAAATAGCAGCCTCCCAGGGAGACAGGACAGATGTGGAGGAGTACGCTGAAACGGGCACCAGCTACATCGCGAAGTGCACAGAGGATGTCAATATAGTGAAGACTTTCACTGCACGGGGCAACTATAAACCCTGGATGACTGCAGAGGTGCGCTCTCTGCTCACAGCCAGAGATGCAGCCTTTAGAGCAAAGGACAGGATTGCCCTCCGCTCAGACAGGTCTGCGCTCTCAAAGGGAATTATGACAGCGAAACACGCCTATGCGGGGAAAATCTGGGGACACCTCTGTGACACAGGGAACACCAAACGGATGTGGCAGGGAGTTCGGGCACTGACGGATTATAAGTCTAGGCAGGGGGTCGATGATGATAACGCTTCACTTCCAGACAGGCTCAACAACTTCTTTGCATGTTTTGAAGCATCAAACCCAACAATCAGAGGGAGGGCTGGCCCATCTCCACCATCTGTTGGGCCAGCTATCATCATCAACGCAGCGGACACATGGAGGACCCTAATTAGGGTCAACCCACGTAAAGCTGCAGGTCCAGACAACATCCCGAGATGTGTGCTCCGAGTCTGCGCAAGCGAGTTGGCGGATGTCCTGACTGACATTTATAACATCTCCCTGAGTCAGGCCATCGTTCCCAGATGCTTTAAGACCTCTACCATCGTGCCGCTGGCAAAGAAACCAGTTGTGTCCTGTCTGAATGACTATTGTTCTGTTGCACTGACACCAATTGTGATGAAGTGTTTTGAACGGCTTGTCAAACCACACATCACAGCCTGCCTTCCTGCATCACATGACCCGCTCCAGTTTGCGTATCATTCAAATCGCTCCACGGAGGATGCTATAGTCACCACCCTGCACTCTGTCATCACCCACCTAGATCAGAAAGACACCTCTGCCAGACTCCTGTACATTGACTTCAGTTCAGCATTCAACACCATTATTCCCCAGAGACTGATGGAGAAATTACTTCTTCTCGGTCTGAACACCGCCACATGTCTCTGGATCCTGGACTTCCTGACTGAGAAACCTCAGTCTGTCCGTGTTGGAAACAACATCTCCAACTCTATCACGCTGAGCACCAGATCCCCTCAAGGCTGCATACTCAGTCCACTGTTGTTTACGCTTCTAACACATGACTGTGTATCCAGACACGAGGGGAACCAGATTATTAAGTTTGCGGACGACACCACAGTGGTGAGACTTATTCAGAGGGATGAGGAATCAATGTACAGGGAAGAAGTTAGAAACCTGGAGGGCTGGTGCAGGGAGAACAATCTGGTGCTCAACATGGACAAAACGAAGGAGATGATTATCGACTTCCGACGGTCACGGTCTGAACACGTCTCTCTCAGCATCAGCGGCTGTTTGGTGGAGAGAGTGGAGAACATCAAGTTCCTCAGAGTGCAGATCTTGCAGGACCTATCCTGGAGCAAGAATTCCTTGGGGATCAGGAAGTGGGCCCAGCAGAGACTGCACTTCTTGAGGAAACTCAAACAGGCCTCTCTCCCCATCTGCATCCTCGGGACCTTCTACAGAGGTGTGGTGGAGAGTGTTCTGACATACTGCATTGCAACATGGTACTCCAGCTGCAGTATGTCAGACAAAAAGCTCTGCAGAGGATAGTTAAGGGAGCTGAGAGGGTAATTGGAATTTCCATCCCCTCTGTTCAAGAACTTTTTCAGATCCATTGTAGGAGCAGGACACTGAACATTGTCAAGGATCACTCTCACCCTCTGCATAAACACTTTGAACTGCTGCCATCTGGCAAACGATTCCGGAGCATCAGAGGCAGAACCACCAAACTGATTAACAGCTTCCTTCCACAAGCTGTTAGGATACTGAACAGTTGATCCGGAATCTTTCAAACATACTACTGCACCTTATGGACATTCTGTATATGTATATAGTTCTAGTTAGTTTCAAGTATGTCTCAGGGATGGGTGAATGGCTGTGTTGGGGTGGGGGGTGAGGGTGTGTGTGATTGTGTATTAAATTATGTTCTTTTTACTTATATGGATGCCTAGAGAAACGTAATTTCATCTTGCCTGCACTACAGTTGTATATACAGCAACATGACAATAAAGTTTGATTTGATTTGATTTGATTCAATTTGATTTGATTTGATTTGATTTGAAAACAGGAGTCACTCCGTACAGGTCAAGGGTCCACAGCAAAAGAGACAGAGCCCCTTCCGCCATGGCCTCTTATACTCCCCATGACGCCACCACCGGAAAGGTGGAGTGTCACCTCCCACTACACCCAGGGCACCGCCATATTGGTACACCTAACTATATACATCATATTATGTCGACCTTGTTGCCGATAGTTAGGGGAGTTCTCACTGGCCATCTAGGTCCACCATGTCGTGACCGGGCTTTTCTTCGGTGTTGGAGAGTCCCACCGACCTGGTCCGAGCTCCGCCTTGGATCTCTCTCACAGGTGCATCTGGGAATTGCCCCGCTCAGTCTTGCCCCGCGCTCTTTCATTTTTGGGGCCGAATCAGCCACGGCAGTGCCCGGTTCTACGGTAGTACTCGACCGGATTTCGGAACTACAAGGTACCTGCTCGCTGGCTCCACTTGCCACCGCAGGTGTCCATTCATGCCGTTCGGGTCCCTCGTCCAGGGTACCACGAACTCTGGCACCGGAGCCTCCCTGCAGTGGCGCTCCATAGTGCTGGTCCAGCCCGTCTTCACTCACCCCGGGCAAATCCAAATCCCACACTTCGTTGTCATCTCCCACAAAGAAGGGCCAGTCCCATAGCCCACAGCTGGACCACTCCTCCTCGACACCATAGGCTATTGAGAACCCAAGCCCATAAAACAGGTCACAGTCTATCAGGTTTGACCCTTCGGTGGACACCATGAACTCAACAGCACACATCACTGCTGACCTGTAACTCACTGACAGCAGTAGGGAACCCACAATACCAAAAGGGTTGTTACCATAGCCATAGCAGGTTATGTCTGACTCGCTCACTCTGTAATGTGGGAAAAACTTATTCACCATGGACCAGTTCAGGATGGAGACTGCCGATCCCGTTTCCAGCATCAGCGGTATTTCGACCCCATCCAATTCGACGTTACAATAAACACAGCCGTCTGTTCTTGGTGAAACCGTGTGGACCACAGTAGGTTCCCTTGTGGAGGAGCTCTCTTCTGGTCTCTGGTCCCCTTACTCAAAGTTTTTACAGGTCCTAGCGAAGTGGTGGAACAGACCACACTTTCCACAACGCTTCCCTCTTGCTGGACAATCTCTTGCCTTGTAGCGGTGCCTGGCGAACCCACAGCCATAACACCATGGCGTCCCCGGGGTGGACCTAATTCTTACGGTGGCGGCATGTTCCTCATCACTTTTGCCGTCTTCGCCGTCCAGATTCACGGCCAGTGCCTTCCACTGTTTCTCGTCCCTCCGCAGCTTTTCATTTTTGCCGAGATTTTGGGCCAGCTTCTCCGCTGCCTCGTACTGCTGCGCTATTTCCATGGCTGCGATCAGAGTCAATTCCCCGGTGTATGTAAGGAGACATGCCCTTGCAGAGGAACTAAGTACATGCTCCGGCAGTTGGTCGTGGATCATTTCTTCCTCTAAAACGCCGAATTGGAACTCTCCAGCCAGTTGCCATAAGTCTGCTACAAACTGCTACACTGACTCACCCGGCCGCTGGCATCGCTGTTGAAACTGAATTCTCTTCATGGTATTATTTTCCGGGGTGCGAAAATATCCTGCCATGAGCTTCACCACATCATCAAATGTGTCACCACCTCCTACCGTACGTAGGATCCTCTGGCCTTCCATTCCAAGAATATGGACCAGAATCGCCTTTGCACGCAGCTTTTCGAGCTTGCCGGGGTCCAGAGCGATGAGGTAGTTTTTGAATACCACCTGGCCCAGGGAATGGGCAGCTCTCTCGGAGCCTCCAGAAATGGCCAAAAGGTGGTTGCAGCTCGCTCCATACCTTTTGTTCTCATCGCCAAATGTTGTGTCCAGAAAAGGAGGCAGAGGCGAGGTGACAGTTTAGATATTTTATTATAAGAACAGGAACAAAACAGGAGACACTCCATACATGTCAAGGGTCCACAACAAAAGAGGCGGAGCCCCTTCCGCCATGGCCTCTTATACTCCCCATGACGCCACCACCGAAAGGTGGAGCGTCATCTCCCACTACACCCAGGGCACCGCCATATTGGTACACCTAACTATATACATAATATTAATATCTAACATAGCCTTCATCTTATTTTTCTCTAGAAGAAGCCATTTAACTCTTCTGGATTTCCCTGGATGTCAAGAAATAGGAAATGTCACTAAAAGGTAAATATCACCAGCCTTGATACCTGCCCACTGCTCTATTATTGGCCAGCCTAGCTGTCTGTTATGTAGATGGGTGGGGAGCCAAAGATGTTAGCTTAAGAGGTAACATTGGTAGTAGGAAGCTTACATTTATATTGTTATTTATGTTTTTTTTTTTTTTTACTTTAGTCACCCAATTAGACATCACCCTTTACATCTGGCTCACTAATTCACAGTTGATAATATATCTTGCGTCGTTCTGGTTTATTTTGTTATATTTTAGCCATCATGCTACATGGAAATGTTAGCACCACTAAGGAGGCTAGCTGAAGATAGTGGTGTCACAACACGATCTGTACACGGAACAGTATTGGTTTCACGCGCATGGCACTACCACTTCACATCTCGTCTTTTTTACGGCACGTGTGGCGGGCTGCAATATATATTACAGACACATGTTAATGATTTTTTAGAGTATATTGAGTTTACAAAGACCATTTTATGTAAACGAGGGTTGGTTTTTGCGTGACATTATGAAAAAAAGTTAATGATCGTAAGTTACTTCCTGTTTTTACCTTTCACAATAAAAGTACTGGATATTTTGCCTTATTGGAGAAAAATTTAAAGTAAATTCTCCAAAAAATAACCAAAATACAAACCAATACCAGTTTTCTTGGTATTGGTTTGTACCAATACCAAGGTACAAACCAATACCAATACAAACCAATACCAAACAATACCAATTTGGTGCTGACGGTCAGTGAAATGTTTGTCCCTGATTAGCAACACCTGTGTATGCTTCAACAGTTCCTTATGTAGCAAAATGACCAACCAATCAAAGCATGCCACAGAGTGGCTAGAAGTAATAACAAAAAATAAACAACTGAAAATGGCTCCTATAGGTTATAATGTGGAGCGTGTAAATGAAGAGGTGGATTTGACTCAGACGATTTATTACACATCTCACACAAGAACCCCCCGAGCATCTTGGATAGAACAATAGAATAACAGTCCGTATGCTGTGATAGAACAATTAAACATCAGTCCACATGCTGCTTGGGCTTCAGTCTTCTCCTGTATCTGCTGTAACCAGGATTCACCGCATCCGCAGCGCTGTCATGCTGGGGGGTTGATGTTTGGGGGATAAAACTTTTTGTCTGTCCGTGTGGGTGCTCTGGGGAATCTTTTCTCTGGGGAGCTCCCCGTGGGGGTCTTCCACGCCGAGGGGCCCTCGCCAACAGCACTTGCTCGTCCGCCACCACGAAAGCGGGTTTGAGTCTGTCTATGCCAATCTTTTCCCTCCTACCCCCCAAATCTAGCAAAAAATGCTTGTCCCCTGTTTCCAGCACTCTAAACGGTCCATCATAGGGTGGGCGCAGCGGAAGGCGATGGGCGTCGTGTCTGACAAACACGAATTCCGCGTTTTTCAAAGTTTTAGGCACAAAAACGCGCAGAAAACTGTGGTGGGCAGGGCCCGGCAGCGTGCTTGTGTCTATGCTATGCTGCAACAGCTGAGACGGGGAGCTGCCCGGCGCGGGATTATCTGGCAGAAACTCCCCGGGCAGCCGAAGTGGTTGCGCAAAAACGAGTTCAGCCGGGGAAGCTTCCAGATCCTCTTTAGGCGCAGAACGTAACCCCAATAAAACCTACAGTAGCTTGTCTACCCAATTTGCATCCATCAGTGAAGCCCTGAGAGCCGCTTTCAATGATCTATGAAAACGTTTGCATAACCCATTAGCCTGTGGATTGTACGCGGTTGTGCGGTGAATTGTGACACCCAGGCTGCAGGCCATTGTTGACCAGAGTTCGGAAACAAATTGAGGGCCTCTGTCGGGCGTAATGTCTGACGGGATTCCAAAACACGCCACCCATGCTGTTAAAAACGCGCGCGCCACCTCCTCGGCTGTGGTTGCCGCCAGCGGAACCGCTTCCGGCCAGCGCGTGGTGCGGTCCACCATTGTCAGGAGGTGCGTGCACCCCTGTGATGGCGGAAGGGGGCCCACGAGGTCCACGTGAACATGGTCGAACCTCTTAGCCGGAATGCGAAACTTCTCCAAGGGAGCCTTCTTGTGTCTGTGTACTTTGGCTCTGTACGTTGGCACACCACGCAGGCTGCCGCCCACTCTTTCACTTGTTTGCGAAGACTCGGCCACACGAATTTCTCCCCTACCATTTTGACCGACGCGCGCACTCCCGGGTGCGCCAAAGAATGAATCGAGTCAAACACGCAGCGGCGCCATGCAGCCGGGACCACGGGACGAGACATCGCAAATTAGGGGGGGCATGTCGTCTTGCAGCACCCTGCTCTCCAGCCTTAACCCTGTTGGTCCAGACTGGAGCGCACGCACGTCCGCGTCACTAACCTGCTCCACGGCCATGGCTGTGTAATCTATCCCCACGCAGACCGGGGCCGCCACGGCACGCGAGAGGCAGTCTGCCACTACATTCAGTTTACCCGACACATGCTGAATATCGGTAGTAAACTCTGAGATCGCGGCCAGCTGTCTCTGCTGCTGGCCCGACCACGGTTCTGAAACCTTGGCCATCGCGAATGTTAGCGGCTTGTGGTCAACGAACGCGGTGAAACTGCGCCCTTACAGCCAGAACTGGAAGTGACGAATGGCCAGGTGGAGAGCCAGCAACTCCCTGTCGAAAGCGCTGTATTTACATTCACTGTCGCGCAAAGTCCTGCTGAAAAAGGCGAGCGGCTGCCAAGCCCCGGCTACGCGCTGCTCCACGACTGCCCCTATGGCCACATCTGAAGCGTCAGTGGTGAGTGCTATGCGGGCTGTTGGGTCTGGATGTGCCAGCAATGCGGCGTTCGCCAGGGCTGCTTTGACTTCCGAGAACGCCCGCTCTCGCTTCGGGGTCCATTCGACCTTATCCGCGGGTTTCTGTTTTTTGAGCGCGGCGTACAGTGGCTGCATGAGCTGCGCTGTGCGGGGAAGTAAACAGTTATAAAAGTTCACCATTCCCAAAAATTCTTGTAGTGCCCTAACCTTTTGCGGCCGGGGAAAATCTGCTACTGCTCGCACTTTGTCAGGCAGCGGGACCGCTCCTTCGGGAGAGACGCGGTGCCCCAAAAAATCAATCCCCATCACCCCGAACTGACATTTCGCTGGGTTGATTATTAACCCGTGCTCTTCCAACCTCCTGAAAACTGTCGTGAGGTGGGTTTCGTGTTTGTCTTCGGACGCGCTGGCTACTAAGATATCATCCAGGTAGACGAACACGAAAGGGAGATCGCGCAGCACTGCATCCATCATGCGTTGGAACATCTGTGCAGCCCCTTTAAGCCCAAATGGCATGCGCAAAAACTCGAATAAACCGAACGGAGTTATTACCGCTGTTTTGGGTATGTCCTCAGCGCGCACTGGGACTTGGTGGTAACCGCGGACCAGGTCTATTTTAGAAAAAACGCGCGCTCCTGCAAGGTGAACGGAAAAATCCTGAATGTGAGGAACTGGGTAGTGGTCGGGCGCTGTGGCGTTGTTCAACCTACGGAAATCCCGGCAAGGTCGCCATGAACCCTCAGCTTTAGGGACCATGTGTAGCGGGGAAGCCCATGGGCTGTTTGAGCGCCTAATGATGCCCAACCTCTCCAGGTTGGCGAACTCCTCGCGCGCTATGGCCAGTTTAGCTGCGTCCAAGCGCCGAGGTCTTGCAAAAACGGGTGACCCGGTGGTGGTGATAAAATGCTCCACCCCGTGTTTAGCGATGGCTGCCAAAAACGTCGGGACAGTGAGTGCTGGGAACTGAGTGAGCAGTGTGTGGAACTTACCACATATAGCTGTGACGTTGGCTTGTGCTGTTGGCCGGGTCACCTGAGCTATACAGGGGAGAGAGTCAAAAGACTGTGCATTAACCAGGCGTCTGTTAGCGACATCTACCAACAAACCATGTGCACATAGAAAATCAGCCCCCAGTATATGGAAATTCAATGCTGCTATGACAAAAGTCCACTCAAATGTACGGCCATGTAGAGACAAGAGTAGAGTCCTCTCACCAAAGGTCTTAATCTCCAAGCCGTTTGCTGCCGCCATCTCGGGGCCGCTAGATCCTGCCAGCTGGTCAGCATAGGTCGGCCGGATGAAACTCTTCTGGGAACCGGTGTCCAAGGGGAAATGCCTCCCTGAGCGTGCGTTCGTCAAGTAGAGCAGCTTGTTCTCCTCCCCGAGGGCCGCGGCTGCACCAGCAGATAACCTGGCTCCTCAAATCATCACTGACTGTAGAAACTTCACACTGGACCGCAAGGAACTTAGATTCTGTGCCTCTCCACTCTTCCTTCAGACTCTGGGACCTTGATTTCCAAATGAAATGTAAAATTTACTTTCATCTGAAAAGAGGTCAACTGCTGGTGTCGGTCCACTGTGTTTTTATCAAGTTTAAAGTCAGCGCAGCCATCTACCAGCAAATTTTAGAGCACTTTATGCTTCCCTCTACTAACAAGCTTTATGTAGATGTTGGTTTCATTTTCCAGCAGGACTTGGGACCTGCCCACACTGCTAAAAGTGCCAAAACCTGATTTAATGACCATGGCATCACTGTGCTTTATTGGCCGGCAAACTCTCCTGACCTAAACCCCATAGAGAATATATGAGGCATTGTCAAAAAGAAGATGAGCAACACCAGACTCAACAATGGAGACGAGCTGAAGGCTGCTATCAAAGCAACCTGGGCCTTCATAACACCTCAGCAGTACCACAAGCTGATCGCCTTTATGCCACACCACACTGATGCAGTAATTCATGCAAAAGGATCCCTGACCAAGTATTGAGTGTGCACATGGACATAGTTTTTGTGGGCCAACATTTCTATTAAAAATTCATTTTTAAAATTAATTTTATGGAATATTCAAATTTTTTTGAGAAATTGAATTTGGGTTTTTCTTGAGCTGTAAGCCATAACCATCAAAATTAAAAGAAATAAACATTTGAAGTATATCACTCTGTGTGTAATGAATCTATACAATATAGGAGTTTCATTTTCTGAATTGAATTACTGAATTTAATTAACTTTTCAATGACATTCTAATTTATTGAGATGCACCTGTACATGGGAAAAGGCACCTGGACTGTGGAGGGCCAGAAGTGACAAAATTGAATGAATAAATCATCATCATCATCATCATCATAGCAGTCTGCTGTGGTCGACAATGACTGTTTCACTTCACTTCCGCCCTCCAAAGAGAGCAGACGCCTTTTTCTTCTCTCCTGCTCTGACTTATCTCCTCCTTCCCTAACTAACTGGATCCCAGCTTGCTGTCGTCTGTCTGCGTGTCTTTACTGCTGATTATCGAAAGAAATTATGGAATTAATAAGCTGGGCTTTGAACGCAATTGACACCATTTTCTCAACGAGGAAAAGTGCCCCGGGGAGGTTGTTTGCCCCGCAGGAACGGCTGCTGCGGGCTATTTACGGGAAACAAGTAATTGGAAACTCTTGTGCCTGTCTGATCTTTCCATCGAAGATGTAGAAGATTTGTACGTCTTCGTAGTAATGGTGATTGGGATCGTTCTGATTGGATCTGGGATTGTCCTGGTGTACCGAAAATTGATGAAGATGGACACAACCTATCAAAATGCTGGCCAGACGAGGTTCAACCATCAAATTGATAAAATGGAGAGGACTCTGTTAGCGGCAAATGGAGAACTGTCTAGGAAGGTGGATTACATCATGATTACGCTCAGAGCCGTCCATGAAGGATTCAACGTCCAGCACTGAAGGATTAAGTACTGAATCTGTAAGAGAATATAAAGTTTTTTCTCTCTGAGATCAGTACTATTCGATGAAATTGACTTCCCTCACACAAATCCTCCAGATGATCTGCAGCTTTTTGTTTTCAAAACATTGAGCTCACGGCCTTCGGACAGGCAGCTGCATGGCTCAAGGACAATGCCAGCAGCCAGACAAAACACCTCCTGCCAAAGAGTCCTTGTTGTTCTTAACTGATACAAACACCTACATTCAACATTACACTCATACTGATTCACAAACTGATGATAAAGATGATTCACTCACTGCTGTCTCTGTGTCCTTGTGAACTTTTTTGTCTGCTGACTGTGCATTGAGGGCTTTTTTTTCTTGTAATCATAATATTGATTATATATGACCACTATTCTGAAAAATCAATGTTTTTTTTTGCCCCTTCCTATTGTATTTTCCTTTCTTCCCATGCATCCTGTACCCTTCTGTTGACAGGCGCGTTCACAGATGCAGCCGTGTCACCGGAAATGCAGGTCGTTTTCTGTGTCAAGTCAAATCCCTCATATGTTATCAGTGATCTGTTATCAGTTATCTGTTAATGTACTTGGCAATAAATCTTTTCTGAGTTCTGAGTTCTGAGTTCATTTAGGTCTGATCAGATTCCTCCACACAGCAATGTCCTTAGCCTTCCACTGCCAGGAACTCCTGTCTATATCCAACTTCTTTTTTTTTTTAGTGTCTTTAACCTGAGCCTTGGTCTACCCTGATTGCGTTTGCCCTCGCATAACTGTGAGTAGAGTAACTGCTGAGGGAGACGCTGGTGGTCCATCCTCTCAACATGTCTGAGCCATCTCAGGTACATCTGTATTAGCATGTCCTCCACTGATGGTAGACAAGCTCGTTTCAACACTTCTATGTTGGTTATCTTCCCATTCTGAGAGATAGTTCATCCTCCAGCCTAGCCTTCTCTGAAGCAATACTCCCTAGATACTTGAAAGTCTTGCACTTGACTAGTGGCTCTGTACCAATGCTGATCTCTTCTGGTAGTGATGTTGATAATTAGAACTTTGGTGGTTGATAAAGACACTGTTTTCTTGATGTTGATTTGGAGGCTGAATTGGCTAGCTGCTCTTGCAAATTTCTCCACTAAAGATTGCATATCTTCCACACTGTGTGCAACTAGAGCACTGTTGTAGGCAAAGAGCATTTCTCTTACTACCTTTATCGATGTCTTACTCTTGGCTTTAAACTGTGCCACAATGAACAAGTCTGCTTCTTTCCTTGTTTGAATGTATACTCCTTCTGAAGTGTCTTTGAAGGCCACCTCAACCATGGCTGCCAGATATAGCAAGAAGAGTGTAGACACCAGCACACACCCTTGTTTCACCCAATTGCTTACTGAAAAGTCTTTAGATACTGAACCACTCATTGCCACGTTTGCTTGCATACCTGTATGGAGTGCTTCGATCAGGCTGACAAACTTCTCTGTACAGCCGTATTTCTCGAATACCTGCCAAAGTCCTTATAGTGAAACAATATCAAAGGCTTTACTGAAGTCTATGAAGACTACATAAAGCGGTATGTTCTGTTCGATACACTTTTCTTGAACCTGTTTCAAGCAGAAGATCATGTCCATTGTGCTTCTTCCAGTTCTAAAGCTGCACTGGGTTTCCAGTAGTACATTCTGCAAGATGTGTTCATTAAGTCTGTTCAGTAGTACATGTGAGAGAATCTTACCAACAGTGGCTAGCAGTGATATACCTCAGTAATTTCCACAATCTTTCCTGTCACCTTTCTTGAACAAAGGCACAATACTTGCATCCTTCCAGTCTTGAGGTACTTTCTGGGCATCCCATATCTCTTGGATGAGCTTGTGCAGGCAATTAGTCAGCTGAACACCACCAAATTTCCACACTTCTGCGGGAATCCCATCCCTTCCTGGAGCTTTACCATCCTTTGTTGTCCTGATAGCTGCCATTAGCTCATCAAAATTTGGTGGTTCATCCAGACTTGATACAGCTGGTCTCTGCACTAGAGCTTTTTTAGCCTCTTCAGTGAGATCTCCAGGGTTGTTTAGTAGTTGGTCAAAGTGTTCTGCAAATCTATCCAGGATTTTGTCTTTCTCCTGCAAAACCGTTTCACCATCCATAGCCTTTAGTTGGATCAATCCTCTTGGTTTAGGGCCGTAGATTTCTCTTAAACCTGTGAAGAATGTTTTGATGTCCTTTCTGTCTGCTGCAGTTTGAAGTTCCTCCGCTTTTTCACCCCACCAGTTGGACTTCATTTCTCTGGTGTACTTCTGTAGCTCACTCTGAGTCTTTGAGTATTTCTTCTTCTTCAACCTTGTGTTACACTGTAGGTTTTCCTGCCTAACTGTATTCCTCGCTTCTAGTAGTTTCTTCAGGTGCTCATTATGCTCATCAAACCAATCTTGATGTTTCCTTTCAGAGTGGCCTAATACATCACTCGCAGTCTGATACACCGTATCCTTCAGTGTTGCCCATTTCTCTTCTATGTCATTCTCTGAGTTGTTGCTGTCCCAGCCTTTCAAGTTTTCATCCATTTCCTGTTTAAGTTCTTCCTGCTTCTTCTGGCCTTTCAGTGCGCTAGTGTTTAGCTTCCGTGGTGGCTTCGCACCAGTCCTGCAGCGCTGTTTTCATCTCCAAATCCTTAATCTAGATCTCAGCATAACATGATCAGTACCACAGTCCGGGCCTCTCATTGCTCTGGTGTCCAATACATCCCTTATGTCTCTCTGCCTGACTATGAGGTAGTCTAATAAGTGCCAGTGCTTGGATCTTGGGTGCATCCATGTCTTCTTGTGTGTGTCCTTGTGCTTAAATAGAGTGTTGGTTATCACAAGGTTGTACTCTGAACATAGTGCAAGTAGAAGTTCTCCATTAGCATTGCACTTGCCTACTCCATGACTGCCTAGCACTCCTTTCCATTTCTCAGTGTCCGAATCAAGTCTGGCATTAAAATCTCCAACGAGTATCAGCCTGTCATCAGTCAGTACATGCCTGATAGTCTCACGTAAATCACTGTAGAACTCTTCCTTCACCTCCTCTGTGTTGGTCATTGTTGGGGCATATACACTGATAAGTGTGGCATACATCTTCCACTGTAGTGGGAGTCTCATAGTCATTATCCTGTCGTTGATTGGCACTGGTTCCTCATCAAGCATCGCTGCTATCTCCTTTCTAACTGCAAAGCCCACTCCTGCTTCTCTCCTTTCTTGAGTTGATCTCCCACTCCAAAAGAAGATGTACCCATGGTCTTCCAAGCTGTCATATCCAGGCAATCTTGTTTCACTAAGTGCACCTATGTCTACATTGTACCTGTTCATTTCCAGGGCCATAAGCACGGTCTGTCTTTCTGGGCACTGTGATGTTGTTCTGTCCAACAGAGTGCGTACATTCCATTCTACTACACACAAGGCTGCTGTTTTCCTCTTCTTTTGTCTTCCTGCTCCTAGCTTACTTTTCGCTGCCTGTCAGAGTGTGAACAGATCAGCGCGGACCTTGTTCACCCAGGCGACGTCCGAGCCAGCATGAGTTGCTTTCTGATTTACCATTTCATGAATCAGCTTGCAAAGTATTTGAGTACCGCTAGCTTTTGCTGGACTAGCAGCACATTCTTGGCAGATAAAGGTATTATCAGTGGCAAGGACAAGCGAAGACAAACTGACTCCAGTATCTATTGCAGTGACTGACCAGATGATAGGTTTGTTTATCTCTGCTCTTTGTGTAGTGCATGTCACGATGCACTGACTGGCACAGTCATCACAGACCTTGCGACAGATGTGTTTATCTGCCAGGATGTCCAGTCTCACCCCGTGTAACTGGGAGTGGTCCACCACAGACCTGTGGCAGATATTGTTTTTAGTTCTGCCAGGATGCTCTGTTTCACCCTCCACGCCCTCGGAAGGGCGGAGATGCTGGTCGAGCCGCCAACGGCCCAACCCATGAGACAGGTAGTACCGGTTTTCATGGTTACCCGGTAGCAAGCAAGCCAATGCCTGACCTGACAAAAAAAAAAAAAAAAAGGGGTGGGGGGATGTAAATCTCAGTTAAAAGCTGCCAATTTCTGACTAAAAAAAGTGGAATTTTATGGGTAAGAAGCTGTAACTAGCAAAAAGACAAAAAAAGGTGTAAATTTCCAACTGTTTACATCCTAAAATGCTGCCAATATAAGATTTGAGTAAAAAGCTGCAAGTTTAAGCTTTTTTTTTTTTTTTTTTTTTAAACTTGTTAGAAAAATACCCGATTCTTTGGTTGAAAGATCCAAGAACAAGCCAGAGAATTCTTCAATTCAAAGATGGAACATTTATTTAGAGATCGCATGTAAAGCAAGCAGCGCTGGATCAGTGTAATGCAGCCCCCTAGGGAACATTGTCAGACTGATCCTGACTTCCGGGTGCAACTTACAATTAATCTTCTTGGGTTGCTTGGGCCAACCCCTGTACAATAGGATGGGCTTGTCATGACTGTCTGATTAGCAATTTAACTCTGACGTGAACAGGCCATCCGCTGATCACGCCGCTGTTTCTAGAATGTGCAGTCAGCGGTGTGCGTGGGTGTTGTTTCCAGGTGTGTATCTAATGTATTAGACCTGACTAAAGGAAAGGAGAGAGGGAGAGCAGAATGAGAATGAGAATCCTCGATAGCTCTGCCTAATTCCTGTTTATCAGAGTTTAAGACAACATATTTGTTCATAAGAATGCAAACAGAATATGTATAGAATATGTGTAGAGCATAATGGGAGATTACCTACAGAATTATTATTTAGGCACTTTAACTTTCCATTAACCCTTTCACTCCCCCCTTTGACATGATTTTATCATGTCAACCATTCATGGTGTGAGAGGCGCTAGCGATTAACAGATGGTGAATAAGGTAGATTCCTGCATTGTGTGTCAACCCAGTCAGTCAACCCGAGATAGGCTTGCACCACTGGTTCTGCTACCCTTGCCTCCCCCCTGGTGGACACCCCAGCGCGGTGTCGCAATGTCTAAGGGGGCCTTGTCCAGATGCCAAGTCCTGCACCCCCACCGAGGGCTCCTCCTGGTAATAGTTCTTTGTCCGGTGGAGTGGACCATGTGGGGGTCATAAGGTCGAGCAGGGTCAATCCACGATGCCCACGAAACCTTTGTCCACCGGTTGACCTTTGCCAGGGCTTGCATCATTTGGCTGCAGTCATCACACGGTTGTGACAGGGGTCTGAACTTCCTCTCTGTCTACTTCTTGTATCCACAGCTGTGGAGCACAGTCCCATCTTGTTTACACACACCGGTACCGTTCGAAACAACTGTGTGCCCATGCCCTTAGAGGCACACCTTGTCCCATGAGGTCTATAGGACAGTCTGGTGGGTGCAACAGAGGGTAGACGACATCCAGTCCAGCCAGTGAACAGTTCAGTGATGCTGTCCCAGGGATGCCACCCCCCTGTCACTGGACAGAGGTAGAGATGCTGGTGTCGATGAAGCTCGAGCCCCTGTGCCCACCGTAATGAATAAATACACCAATAATAATTAATTAAATGCACTGTGAATAAATTAAAATTGGAAATAAAACATATTTCTTAAATAAATCTATCCTGAGTTATTTAAAATTAGTAATAAATAAATCATTTATTAAATATATATGTCATGAAGCGTCCTGTGTAACTTCAAGAGAACAGCTTATGGTAGTATACCAACACTGAATAAAACTTACAGCTTTCGGTCTTATATTTTCGAATTTATCACTCAGTTGTTGTAGGGTTAGTATTTAGCCATCTGCAAATAGTCAATTATTAGATTAATCCTCAATAAAGATGTGTTCTGAACCATTTAAATCATTTTTGGTACTTTTGCGAAGTCATTTGTTCTCATTTTTTGTCCATTTGTACTTATCAAAACAACCAGGAGATTTCAGTGTGTCATGGACTGTAAAACATTAAGGCAAAATAAAAAAAAATGATTCATTTATTTTAAAAACAATATATTTTATGTACACAAAATAACAACATAACATTCATAACAGCAGCACTGTGCTTTAAAAGCAAAACTTGCTTAAAGCAAAACAATCATCTTGAATTAATTACATTATAAACACAATGTTTATTAATTACACAACAAAAACAAAATGTAAATAGTGGATATAATAGAGAAAAGTGACAAATTTTAAATTTGGATAAGATAAGATAAGATAAGATAAGATAAGCCTTTATTAGTCCCACAATGGGGAAATTCCAGGATTGCAACAGCACAGGGATAACAACACTCAGAGCAACAATCAAGAAGACAAGAAAAACAAGAGCAGCGAATATACATATGTACATATAAATATATCAAGAAGAGTTGGTCCCAGCTGTTTTTTTAAAGCCCTTGTTATTCTTCCTACCGAAACTGAGCCATAGATATTCACAAAAGATATATTTTTTTAAAGATATATACAGAAAAAATACATTAAAAATACCATACTTTTTCATTGCCATGGGTGTAATTGAGATGTTGATCCACTCCAGGACACTGTTTCTCACTAAAGTGCCGCAGTTCCAGTTTGTCATCACTGATGAGACTGCTGCTGCGCTTAAGTCCTCATACCGAGGTGGATGAAGGGAGATGACGATTCTGTTTGTTTTCAGTGTGAAACAATCTAGTAACTCTAATGGTTAATGTTGGGGTAATGGCCGGGTGAGGGGCTCATTTAAAACATTTAAGAAGTCCTTTCTCTTTTTTCTTAGCCACAGGAAGGGGCAGTTTCCACTACTTTCTCACCTCTGCCAGGATGTCCACCGAACTCACCCTTAGTATACATAGAAAAAAAAGTCATATATAAAAAAGCCTTTTTTGTATACACTGCACAATTTATAATAATGGGTAAATGTAACACTTGTATACAGCTTGTGAGACTGAGCTAAAAAAGCATTCATTATAACTGCACTTATTTTATCTTTAAGTCTGAAGCTTTCTGAAGATATTCACTTTAAAACAGATATGCAGCACCTAATTTGGAAACAAAAACAAAAAAAAACAGAGGAGAAGCAGAGGAGAAATGGTTTGGTGAAGATTCTCAGTCATCCAAGTAGGTCAGTATACTGTATGACAGATCAGTCAAGTCAACTGCATTCTAGTATTTTTGCTTCTGAAAATTTGGATGAATGGTGAAATGTTTCAGAAGTAAAAATACTTGAATCCAGTTGACTTGACTGATCTGTCATAAAGAGGAAAAGTAAACATTTGCTCTTGCTGGAGACATTAACAACAAAGAGATGATTTTTACTGAGTCAAAATATTTAGTAATGTAAAATCAGGTCAGTGAAAATGGGTTTCTTACTGTCTGGACAGAACTTCCGGAACATGACATTAACTTTGAGTCCTTGTTCATCTAAACAAGTTCGAAGGAATGTCTCCACGTCCTCTTGATACTGGAAGATGAACAAAAAAGGGTCCTTTGCATCAAATGATTCTCCCTCCAGTAATTCTTTCACAGCATCCTGCTGAAACTTCCCTACGAAACAGTGCATGGTTACTGTGCACCCAGCACAGTGCTGTATGGACATCACTCAGGATGTGATGGTGCAGTAGCACATCAAAAGAGTTCAGCTGAATCAGTAAACTCTTGTTTCATCATCTTGCATACAATCAAATACAAAAGTCACAACTACAAAATGGCAAGATGTGTTTTAATCAGAGATAATCCCACTAATAGGGAACGTGAGCTGGGATTAGACTGTCATGATACAGGTTAGTTTTACCCTACTGATGATGTGTTGTTGCAATAGTAATCCTGTAATTGTGTTCAAGAAGAAAAGCAAAAATGACACTAAACCATTCAAACCAAGCAATTTCGTTGAACATTACCAATTAGTTATAGTCAGTTTGGACAAAATTTTGAGTTTTGGGGTGGGCTTCCTCTAAATGATTTTACCTCACTGTTGTCCTCCTGATGTTTGACTGAATCCCTGGTGGGTAGGACGTTGGCAGAAGTGAACTTTGACACCCTGAAGACAGGCTGAATGGCCCCCTGAAGGAGTTTGAAAGCTTCCTCTGTCCAGAATGCAAATCTCTGCCCATGCCTTAAAACAATAGCCATTGCATAATTTCAACTAAAGTGGCTTAATAGAGCAAAGCAGATGCAACTGAAAGTTTCTGTTTTCATTCATACCCCTCAATGCAAAATCTTTCTATCAGTTGAACGCACCACCACTGGCGAATTACTGCCATATCCCACTAGAAAAAGTGAAATAAAAAAAAAAAAAAAAAAAACATGACAGTAGACTGATGAAATATTTAAAAAGCAAAAATATGACTTACCTTACCTAGTGAACTCAAATGGGGTGGATG
Organism: Pholidichthys leucotaenia; assembly: GCA_020510985.1. NCBI lineage: Eukaryota > Metazoa > Chordata > Actinopteri > Cichliformes > Pholidichthyidae > Pholidichthys > Pholidichthys leucotaenia. The sequence goes on from CM035837.1 coordinate 389,732,388, forward strand.
TACAGAGGCAGAGAGCATACTTTGGAAAAACAAAAACAACTTTAAGATACAATGAATGTGAGGAATGAAAGCTTTTAAGACTTAAAGACATTTACCATTAGCATGAATACACCACATGAATTTCCTTAAGTCTGTTGAGGAAAGGCCTGAAGGCATAAAAAATGTATCATTACTATAAAGAAATGACACAGACTTACAGTGGGGCAAAAAAGTATTTAGTCAGCCACCAGTTGTGCAAGTTGTGCAAAAAAATCCTTCAATGTGATTTTCTGGATTTTTTTGTTCTCATTTTGTCTCTCATAGTTGAGGTATACCTATGATGAAAATTGGAGAACTCTCTCATCTTTTAAGTGGGAGAACTTGCACAATTGGTGGCTGACTAAATACTTTTTTGCCCCACTGTAGCTTTGTCTATACAAATACACACACACTTACCTTTAATCTGGTAAAAAGGCACAACTGTTCAACTTTTATATTCTGATTATTTTCAAAAATTTATAAGTTGACACACTTCAAGGTCACTTCCTGTCTTCTCAGTCCAAGAGCCTTGAGAAATTGAGGTTGCAATTTGTCTAACAATCCAAAAAGAAAAAAAAATATGTACACAAACACATCCTATAAACACACCATCAATTCCATCACCTAAGAACAAGGCAACTTACTAAACTTGTAGCCAGAAAACAAATCTATGTAGAATTTTGTGGATCAGAACAAGACTTCTTATGGAAGCTGTAGCCAAAATAAGGCCCTAGAATGAGGGCAACAAACTGTTTTTAATCTGGTCCTAAATATGCCTTTATAGGCCTCATCCCCAAACCCTTGAGGACAAAGAAAGTCCAGAAAGAATATCTCTCTCTCCATTAGTAGAGCCTGCAATGAATATGTCAGAACAAATATACCTGTATATCTAAAATTTATTTATTTATTTAGCGAATGCAAAGTCCTTAAGCCAAGCAGTTGCCTCCTGGTTTGCTGTATGGAGGGTGTGTAATCCTCCTTCCAGTCTTTGGAGCGGGCAAGCCTCTATGATGTGTTCCATTGTTTGCTCCTCTCCACATGCGCACAGTGGGCTAGGGCTACTGCCCCATCTGTGAAGGCTGGCCAAGCAGGGGCCATGTCCAGTCCTGAAGCGATTGAGTGTAGACCACTGTCTCCTTGGGAGGTTGGTGCCCGGGACCTGTTGGTTGGGGTTTATCACCAGCTGTTTGTTTGGGACCTCCTTGGTCTCCCATTCCTCTTGCCAAGCTGTCTGGATGGTAAAGTCAGCTGGGGGAGGGTTTTTCCAAATCGGCCGTCTGGATGAAAGTCGGGCAGTGGGTGGGGTGTAGATAAGATAAGATAAGATAAGATAAGATAAGCCTTTATTAGTCCCACAACGGGGAAATTCCAGGATTGCAACAGCACAGGGATAGCAACACTCAGAGCAACAATCAGAAGGCAAGAAAAAAAAAAAACAAGCAAGCAAGAGCAGCTAATAAACATATGTACGTATTACTATAAAATATATATATACACACACACACAGACACACAGTGCAGAGCATTGTAGCTGGATGGAATAAATATATGAATATATGAACACACAGTGCAGAGCATTGTAGCTAGATGGAATAAATATGTAAATATATAAACACCCACAGTACGGAGCATTGCAGCTAGGTGGAATAAATATGCAAGTATATAAACACACACATTGCGGAGCAATGTAGCTAGATGGAATAACATGTAGATATATAAATATATAAACACCCACAGTACGGAGCATTGCAGCTAGACGGAACAAATATGCAAATATATAAACACACACAGTGCAGAGCATTGCCGCTAGATGGAATGAAACAGCATAACCGTCTACCCAGCTATCCTGCATGGTATGATTATGTGCCCATACACACTCTCACCCTCCATAGCGACCGGCATGCTCCTAGTTGTATGCCGGAGAGGACCACTGTGTAAGTCTATTGCATCTTCTGCATTCAAAAAAACTATTAGTTTGTTACGTCTTTTTTGCTATCTCTGCGAGCAGCCCTGCTTAGGTTGTACAGTCTGACAGCCGTTGGTAGGAAGGACCTACGAAACCTCTCGGTTGTGCACCTGGGATGATGTAGTCTGCTGCTAAATGAGCTCCTCAGTGCATTCAGTATGTCCTGCATAGGGTGGAACTCGGACTCCAGCAGAGATGACAGTTTAGCCACCGTCCTTCTCTCTCCTATCTCCTCCATCGGATCAAGGCGCTGCCCCAGGACAGAGCTAGCTTTCTTAATCAGTTTGTTCAGTCTCTTCCTATCGGCTGCAGTAATGCCACTGCCCCAGCAGACCACTCCAAAAGTGATGGCTGATGCCACCACCGTGTCATAGAATGACTTCAGCAGCGCCCCTTGTACACCAAAAGACCTGAGTCTCCTCAGCAGGAACAGCCTGCGCTGTCCCTTCTTGTAGAGTGCATCAGTATTGTGTGACCAGTCTAGTTTATTGTTCAGATGAATACCCAGGTACTTATAGGATGTCACCATCTCGATGTCTGTTCCCTGTATATTTACTGGTACTGTGAGGGGCTGCCCATGCCTGCGGCAGTCCACCACCAGCTCCTTAGTTTTCCTCGCGTTGATCTGGAGGCAGTTCCGATGGCACCAGTCCACGAAGTCCTGGATAAGCCCTCTGTACTCAGCTTCATCTCCATTGGAGATGAGGCCAACGATCGCAGAGTCATCAGAGAACTTCTGTAGATGGCAGTGTGTTGTGTTGTGTGAGAAGTCCGCAGTATAAAGAGTGAACAGGAAGGGAGCCAGCACCGTTCCCTGGGGGGCCCCCGTGCTACTGATGATCGTGTCGGACACACAGTCCCGGGTTCTCACAAACTGAGGCCGGTTCGTGAGGTAGTCCAGGATCCATGATGACAGGTGCTGGTCCACCCCTGCGCGCAGCAGCTTGTCCTTCAGGATCATCGGTTGGATGGTGTTGAAAGCACTGGAGAAGTCAAAGAACATGATCCTCACCATATTCCCGGGCTTCTCCAGGTGGGACAGAGAACGGTGAAGGAGGAAGATCACCGCATCCTCCACCCCAATGCCATGCTGGTAGGCGAACTGGAGTGGATCCATCGCTGGTTCCACCAGGGGGCGGAGGTGAGCAAGGAGCAGTCTCTCCAGGGTCTTCATCAAGTGGGACGTCAAGGCCACCGGTCTGTAGCTGTTCAGGTCTTTGGGGTGGGAAGTTTTTGGTACAGGTACCACACAAGATGTTTTCCACAGCTGTGGTACCCTCCCCAGTTTCAGGCTCATGTTGAAGATATACGTCACAATCCCACACAGCTGGTCTGCACAGGACTTGAGGAGCTTTGCGCTGATGCCGTCCGGTCCCGGCGCCTTCCTCGCCTTGATCTTCCTCAGCTCCGTCCTCACCTGGGTCCTGGTCAGGGTCAGGATGGGGGGCTGTGTGTTGGGAGTGGGGGGGTGTTGGTAGAGTGGGGAGTGGGCAGCAGGACTTGATTTCTTTAGAGGCAGCAGTGGTTGTTGTGCAGTCAGGGGGGAGGGCGGTTGGTCAAATCTATTGAAAAACAGATTCAGGTTGTTCGCCCACTCCCTGCCCCCTGTGGCCTGGGGGGAGGTATTCTGGAGCCCCGAGATGGTTTTGAGGTTTCTCCAGACCCCGCTGATGTCGCTCTGTTGCAGCTTGTCCTCCATCTTCTTCCTGAAGCTGTCCTTGCCTTCTCTGATCTTTCTCCTCAGCTCCCTCTGTACGGACTTCAGCATCTCCCTGTTCCCTGACCTGAAGATCCTCTTCTTCTCTCTCAGAAGTGTTTTAATCTCAGGGTTGATCCAGGGTTTGTTGTTTGAGTGACGCCGTATGGTCTTGGTGGGAACGGATTTGTCCACACAGAAGCTGAGGTAGCCCGTGAAGGTGTGAATGAGGCCATCGATGTCCTCACCATGTGGATCGCAGAGCTGCTTCCAGGCGGTGGCTTCAAAACAGCCCTTTAGGGTGTCCATTGTCTCCTCAGACCATAACTCCACAGTGTGCATGGCCGGAGGTTGTCTGTGCACTAGGGGTTTGTACACCGGCCGGAGATGAACCAAGTTGTGATCCGATCTCCCGAGTGGGGGTAGTTGTGATGAGGTGTACGCCTCCTTAGTGTTTGCGTAGAATAAATCCAGTGTTTTATTGTCTCTAGTGTGGCATGTGACATACTGGGTGAACGTGGGTAGAATGGGAGACAGTGAAACATGGTTGAAATCGCCTGAGATGAGGAGAAGAGCATCTGGGTGTTCTGTCTGCAGCCTGCTGGTTACTGAATGGATGACGTCACGTGCTGTCCCAGCGTTCGCCGTCGGATTTGCATAAACAACAATGCAGATCACGTGTGAGTGTTCTCTCGGGAGATATGTAGGCCTCATGCTAACAGCTAGCAACTCAATGTCTTTGCTGCAGTGTCGTTGTTTAACAGTGATATGTCCCGGTCTGCACCAGTTGTTGTTAACATACATGATCACTCCACCGCCCCTAGCCTTGCCACTGTCTGGTGTTCGGTCAGCTCGTATCATGTGAAAACCCTCCAGCTCAATGTTAGCATCTGCTGCTAGTTCAGTTAGCCACGTCTCAGTAAACAAAAGGAGAGAGCACTCCCGGTATGTGCTATCATAACGGGAGATAGCCGCTAGCTCATCTAACTTTCCCAGTATCGACCGTACATTTCCCATGACAACAGATGGAAGGGAGGGTCTGTACCTTATATTTTTTGTCCTCCGCCTTACTCCAGCCCGGCAGCCGCGGCGTTTTCGCCTCAGTTCTCTCGGTATGTCGAGTATTTCCAATGGGACCGGGTGGCGGTTGAATGCTAGCAGCTGTTCTCTGCTGTATCGTATCCTGCTATAGACAGTGGCTCCGTCCACCGGCTCAGGAGACATTTAGGACGATCTGTGTGTCCGTGATATAAGTGGGGTGAAAAAAAAAGACGGATCAAAAGAGAGAGGAAGGGAAAAAGACTCGGAATCGAGCCGCTGTTGCAAAAGGCAGCCGACTCGTGTGGCGCCCCTAGTGATATCTGCATGGATTGGTAAGTGAGGAGAATCTTTAACTTTTTGGAGCATCCTTTGAGTTAATGCTGCTTGCCGGATGTGTGGAGGGGCTATGTTTGACAGTACAGAGAGCCAGGGGAGTGGTGTTGAGCGGATTGTTCCAGTTATAGTTCTCATGGTTGAGTTCAGCTGGGTGTCTACATGGTGTGTGTAAGATGACCTGGACCAGACAGGGGCACAATATTCTGCTACAGAGTATGAAAGGGCCAGTGCTGAGGTGCGCAGGGTGGAGACTGCCGCCCCCCATTTTGCACCAGCGAGCTTGCAGAGCAGGTTGTTTCGTACCTTCACCTTAGCAGCCGTCCCCTTTAGATGTTCCTTGAAGGATAAGGTCCTATCAAGGGTCACTCCAAGATAAGTTGGATTTGGGGCATGCTTAAGATTGAGTCCGCTCAGGTGGATGTTTAGTTCTCTGGCAGCTTTTGCATTGTGGAGATGGAATACACTGGAGACGGTTTTTGCTGGGCTTGGTTTTAGGCGCCAGATTTTGCAGAACTGGTCCAGTTTGGCAAGATCTTCCGTGAGCACCCGTTCCAGTGGTTCAAAGTCTGGTGCTTGGAATGCCAAACAGATGTCGTCTGCATAGATGAATTTGCGGGATTTTGTAGTAGGCAGGTCGTTTATGTAGAGGTTGAACAGAGTTGGAGCTAGAACTGAGCCTTGTGGGAGTCCGTTTTTCTGCATTCTCCATGCACTTGTGTTCTGACTGAGGTGGACTCTGAACCTTCGGTTGGTCAGCAGGGTTTTTATAATTGCTGTTGCCCAAGCAGGGATCGCCTTTATAAGTTTCAGGAGGAGGCCTTTGTGCCAGACCGTATCATAGGCGGCTGTAAGATCGAGAAACACAGCCCCTGTCTTCAGTCTGCTCTCGAAGCCATTTTCGATGAAGGTGGTTAGGGCCAGTACTTGTTCTCCTGTACTGCGGTCTTTGCGGAAACCTGCTTGATCCACACTTAGAATATCCTCTATTTCTGGGGAAATGCGTTGCAGTATTAGGCGCTCCATGATTTTGTAAGGAACGCTGAGTAGGGAGATTGGGCGGTAGCTTGCTGGTAGTTTGTGGTCTTTGCCAGGTTTTGGGATGGCAATGACCTTTGCTGTCCGCCATTTCTTTGGGATCGAGTTTGTTTGTGTGATCCTTGTGTAGAATTGTGTCAACCAGGTTAGGGCTCGGGGGCCAAGATTTTTCATGAATTCTGGGAAGATGTTATCGTATCCTGCTGCCTTTCCACATTTCAGGCCCTGTAGGACTTTCTCCAGTTCAGCAGCCTCGAAGGGTTCAGGGTTCGTTTCCTCTACAGGCATTTTTTGGTGTTTTTTTAGCTCAGTTGTAACTGCTCTTCTGGTGTCTTTGTCTTGGGGTGCTTTGGCGATAGTCAGTAGGTGGGATGCAACTTGGTTGGGTGTGACGGATGCTCGGCTTTGGCTAGGGGGCTTCTGTGCAGCTCCTAGGCGACGGATGAGGCTCCAACATTTCCTGCTAGAGTGGGTAAAGCGTCGGTCAGCAACGGTCTCCTCCCATTTCTTTCGCCGGGCTGTATTTAGCGATTCAATGAGATGGTCTGCTATCTCTGGGTCCCCTGATGTTTGATAGGATTGTAGGAGGGCAGCACTTTCTCCGTCCAAACATGGGACATAGAGGGGTCGGTAGCCTCGTGGGATTGCAGTATGGGCAGCCTTGAAGATTGCGCTGCAGAAGCGGTTGTATGCTTCATCTACAGTGATGGTGTGGAGTGGGATGGTAACAACGCTCCGGTCCAGAGTTTCACTGAATTTCTTCCAGTTGGCTTTGTGGAAGTTCCAGCGCATCTTCCTTGGGCTGTATATGACTGGAAGTTGTAGGCCAATGTGTACAAGCAGGGGCCGGTGTTGGCTGTGTGGAAAATCATCAAGAATGAGGATCTGTGTAGGATATGGCTCCCCATTCAAAGAGCTGGCCCAACACAGGTCAGGAGAATAGTCCTTCTTCCACCTAGCAGAGTGGAAGGTTCCTCTTTGTTTGGGGTCATATATCAAAGCGAGGTCATTTCTGGATGCCCAGTCTGAAAGTGCCTCCCCATCACTGTCCACTGCTGGGTACCCCCAGTCAGGGTGATGGCTGTTAAAGTCCCCCACATAGATGGTAGGGTGGGGTAGGGTGGGTAAGACCTGCAGATCCCAGTTGGCATTAGGGGGCTTGTACACATTGACAATATGGAAGCCACCAATGATTATGGTGTCTGAGAAATGTGTTGTTATCAGGTGATTTGCTTCAACTATGTCAGAACGCACATAGGTGGCACGTCCATGTTTAGCATGTAGAACATAGCACAGGAGGTCAAAGCCTTTGATGGTGAAGCGGCCAGCTTCCTCTGTGCCAATATGAGTCTCTTGGAGGCAGATTACATCAATCGAATGTTGGAAGGCGAGGACTTCGATAAGGCTTCGCTTGGCTGCAGATAGGCCTTCAACGTTTAGTTGTAATATGCGAAGGGCAGATCCTACCACAAAGTGCTCTTGGGGCTGTTTGCTTTCGGCTTTAAGACTGTGACTAGGATTCTTCTTTGACTTGGCACAGAGGCGTCGTCTCTTCGAATTTAGTCTGCTGGTAGGATCATTAGCTTCCCCAGGCGAGCCCGGGTACTGGCGGAGGGCGCGACGAGAACGCTGATCCATTGCCCCCCTATATCTAAAAAAAAAAAAAAATATCTAAAAAAAGAACTTATACAGGAAAATCTAAGAAGTTTGTAAAATGACACTCAACACAGAGTAGATAGTCATCCGCTTTGTTCTTCTGTTGACTTCAAACAGGAAATATTATGACATCCTTGGAGGCCAAGTTTTGCTATAAAATAGAGACAAAATCATTTAAGTTGATACACACAAATATAATCTGACAATTCTTTTGAACCTAGGCTATTGTACAAATGAAGTGGAACATGAACAACTTACCGGCAAACAAAGCAGTGGGTCAGTTTATTTGTCATTGCAGATGGGTACAACACAGAGATCAGCTAAATGTGAACATCTTTTCCCTAATTGTAAGAGAGTAAAGATTTAATTTATGTATTGTGGGAACCCACTCAGTATATTTCCACTCAGTATGTTTCCACTCAGACTGAAGGGGAATGGTCATGGGAGAGGACACATGCCAATGCGTGCCACTGTGCCAATTCAAGCGCTCGGGAAACGCCAGGGCCGGCAGTCGGTAGCAGCTGCGACCACCGGTGAAGCAAGCAACCTGCTCTATGTGACAGACTCACGCTCGGGGAGATGGTTCCTCATGGACTCCGGCTCCCAAAAGACCCTCATCCTGCTGTCCTACACAGACCGGCTGGCGGGAACTAGCGGCCCCGAGCTGATGGCCGGAAATGGCTCAGACATTAAGACTTTTGGTGAGAGGACACTGACTGTATCCTTGCACGGCCGTACATACCAATGGATATTCGTCATAGCGGCATGCAGCTTCCCCATTTTGGGCGCTGATTTTTTGTGTGCACACGAACTACTAGTCGATGTTGCTAACAGACGCCTGATTAATGTCTTTTGATTCTCTCCCCTGTATAGCTAGAGGAGCCGGGTCCACAACACTAGCCAGCGTCACAGCTCCAGGGGGTAAGTTCCAAATACTACTCACTCAGTTCCCAGCACTCACGGTCCCGACGTTTTTGGCAACCGTCACTAAACACGGGGTGGAGCACTTCATTACCACCACGGGGCCGCCCGTTTTCGCACAACCTCAGTGTCTGGATGCAGCTAAACTGGACATAGCGTGCGAGGAGTTTGCCAACATGGAAAAGTTGGGCATCATTAGATGCTCAAACAGCCCATGGGCGTCCCCGCTACATATGGTTCCTAAAGCCAAGGGATTGTGGCGACCTTGCGGAGATTTCCACAGATCAAACAACACCACAGTGTACGACTGCTATCCGATCCCCCATATTCAGGATTTTTCCGTTCACCTCACCGGGGCACACATTTTTTCCAAAATAGACCTGGTCCGCAGATACCAGCAGGTCCTGGTGCGCGCTGAGGACATACCTAAAATGGCAGTAATAAAACCTTTTGGTCTTTTTGAGTTTTTACGCATGCATTTCGGGTTAAAAGGTGCGGCGCAGACATTCCAGCGCATGATGGATGTGGTGTTGCGTGATCTGCCATTTGTGTTCGTCTACCTGGACGACATCCTGGTGGTCAGCGCATCCGAGGACGAACACATAGCCCACCTCAGGATAGTTTTTCAAAGGTTGGAGGAGCATGGGTTAATAATCAACACGGCAAAGTGCCAGTTCGGGGTGAAGGGAATCGATTTTTTGGGCCACCGCATCTCACCGGAGGGCGCGATACCCTTACCGGACAAAATGCGCACAGTGGCAGATTTTCCACAGCCTCAGACGATCAGGGCACTGCAGAGTTTTTGGGGATGGTTAATTTTTACAACCGTTTTCTCCCCCGAATAGCCCAGCTCATGCAGCCGTTGTACGCCGCGCTTAAGAAACAGAAACCACCGGACAGAGTCGACTGGACTCCAGAGCGAGAGCAGGCATTTTCTGAGGTTAAAACAGCTCTGGCGAACGCCGCACTACTGGCGCACCTAGACCTGGCGGCCTGGATAGCGCTCACTACTGACGCATTGGATGTGGCCATAGGGGCCGTCGTAGAGCAGTGCGTTGCTGGTTCTTGGCAGCCGCTCATCTTTTTTAGCAGGTCTTTGCACGACAATGAGCATAAATACAGCACGTTCAACAAGGAGTTACTGGCTCTCCACCTGGCCATACACCACTTCCAGTTCTGGCTGGACGGGCGCACCTTCACTGCATTCGTGGACCACAAGCCGCTAACATACGCGATGGCCATGGTTTTGGAACCATGGTTGGCCCAGCAGCAGAGACAGCTGGCTGCGATCTCAGAGTTTACGACCGACATTCAGCATGTGGCCGGTAAACTCAACGTGGTGGCGGACTGCCTCTCGTACGTATTAGTGGCCCCAGTCTACGTGGGGATAGATTACACGGCCATGGCTGCTGAGCAGATCGGCAATGCGGACGTTTGCGCGCTCCAGTCTGGACCAACAGGGTAAAGGCTGGAGAGCAGAGCACTGCAAGACGGGGACCCCCCTAGTCTGTGACGTCTCCGCAGACTGCCCGCGCCCAGTGGTCATTTGGTGCCGCCGCGTTTTTGAGTCGGTTCACTCCCTGGCGCACCCAGGAGTGTGCGCGTCAGTCAAAATGGTGGGATCAAAGTTTGTCTGGCTGAGCCCGTGCAAATAGGTGAAAGAGTGGGCTGCAGCCTGCGTAGCGTGCCAATGAGCCAAGGTGCACAGGCACACAAAGGCCCCCTTGGAGCTGTTCCATGTCCCGGCTAAGGGGTTCGACCACGTTCACGTGGACTTCATGGGCCCCTTCTCGCCATTGCAGGGGTTCACGCACCTCCTAACAGTGGTGGACCGCACCACGCGCTGGCCTGAGGCAGTCCTGCTAGCTTCCACCATGTCTGCAGAAGTTGCACACCCTTTTTTGACGACATGGGTGGCACGTTTCGGTGCCCCTTCGGATATCACATCCAATCGGGGCCCGCAGTTTGTTTCTGACCTCTGGTCCACGATGGCCCGGAGCCTGGGCATCACAATTCATCGCACGACCGCGTACAACCCCCAGGCCAATGGGTTGTGCGAGTGTTTCCATAGATCACTTAAAGCAGCGCTCAGGGCTTCGCTTACGGATGCAAATTGGGTGGACCGGTTGCCGTTGGTTCTATTAGGGTTGCGTTCAGCACTGAAGGAGGATTTGGCAGCCTCCCCAGCAGAGCTGTTTTTTTCCCAGTCGCTGTGGCTCCCTGGAGAGTTCATTCCGGACAACCTCACACCTAACACTGATCCATCCCCGCTTTCACTGCATAGCGCAGAGGCAGGGACAGTACCCGGCTCGGTCCACCACTGTTTTCCCCGCGCTTTTGTGCCAAAGACCTTGAAGGAGGCGTTGTACGTATTTGTTAGGCATGATGCCCTCCGGACCCCACTGCGCCCGCCCTACGATGGCCTGTTCAGAGTGCTAGAACCCGGGGAGAAACATTTTGTGTTAGACTTGGGGGGACGCAGGGAAACAATCTGTATAGACAGGCTTAAGCCCACCTTTGTTTTAGCAGACGAACAGGTGGTGTTAGCCCGAGCTTCTCGGCGCAGACGACCCCCACTGAGACCTCTCCAGGTAAATGACTCGTCATATCAGTCACAATGGCATACTGAAGATCCCCCCCCCCCCCAATGTCCCCCCACAGATGGACGCATCCCCAGGAGCCCCCCCCCCCCCAGCACAGCAGCACCTCGGAGCCATGCCCCCCCCCCCCCCCCCCCCCCGTTACAGCCGCTGTGGACGTAGGCTGAAGCCCAAAGGACATGAGGGTTAAGGCTCAGTCTGAGTTTCTGGGGGGAAGGGGGACCCACTCAGTATGCTTCCACTAAGACTGAAGGAGAATGGTCATGGGGGGATTTGTGTGTTGATGCGAACAGTGACAAAAGGAAATGGCAAATGTATTTATGTTAATGCAGCACCCAGGTCGCAGAGAGAGTGGTATGCTATAAAAGGAGAGGTGCCTGCGACCTGCTTTTTTATGCTTGTGATTCTTGTGAATGTGAGGGAGAGATTAATAAAGTCTGCTCTGCTCTGCACCACTTTTCCCGATTATTTCTCTCTCCACAGTATCACAATACATACTGTAAGGAAACTGTGAATTTCTTATGTAATGCATTATATCAAACAATTATGTATATAAGAAATTAGGAAAGCTTAAACTGTGGTTTGATTCAAACAAATTAATGCTCAATTTAAGTAAGACAAAATTTATATCTCCCGAGAGAACACTCACACGTGATCTGCATTGTTGTTTATGCAAATCCGACGGCGAACGCTGGGACAGCGCGTGACGTCATCCATTCAGTAACCAGCAGGCTGCAGACAGAACACCCAGATGCTCTTCTCCTCATCTCAGGCGATTTCAACCATGTTTCACTATCTCCCATTCTACCCACGTTCACCCAGTATGTCACATGCCACACTAGAGACAATAAAACACTGGACTTATTCTACGCAAACACTAAGGAGGCGTACACCTCATCACAACTCCCCCCACTCGGGAGATCGGATCACAACTTGGTTCATCTCCGGCCGGTGTACAAACCCCTAGTGCACAGACAACCTCCGGCCATGCACACTGTGGAGTTATGGTCTGAGGAGACAATGGACACTCTAAAGGGCTGTTTTGAAGCCACCGCCTGGAAGCAGCTCTGCGATCCACATGGTGAGGACATCGATGGCCTCACTCACACCTTCACGGACTACCTCAGCTTCTGTGTGGACAAATCCGTTCCCACCAAGACCATACGGTGTTGCTCAAACAACAAACCCTGGATCAACCCTGAGATAAAAACACTTCTGAGAGAGAAGAAGAGGATCTTCAGATCGGGGAATAGGGAGATGCTGAAGTCCGTACAGAGGGAGCTGAGGAGAAAGATCAGAGTAGGCAAGGACAGCTTCAGGAAGAAGATGGAGGACAAGCTGCAACAGAGCGACATCAGCAGGGTCTGGAGAAACCTCAAAACCATCTCTGGGCTCCAGAATACCTCCCCCCGGGCCACGGGGGGCAGGGAGTGGGCGAACAACCTGAATCTGTTTTTCAATAGGTTTGACCAACCGCCCTCCCCCCTGTCTGCACAACAACCACTGCTGCCTCTAAAGAAATCAAGTCCTGCTGCCCACTCCCCACTCCACCAACATCCCCCCACTCCCAACACACAGCCCCCCATCCTGACCCTGACCAGGACCCAGGTGAGGACGGAGCTGAGGAAGATCAAGGCGAGGAAGGTGTCGGGACCGGACGGCATCAGCACAAAGCTCCTCAAGTCCTGTGCAGACCAGCTGTGTGGGATTGTGACGTATATCTTCAACCTGAGCCTGAAACTGGGGAGGGTACCACAGCTGTGGAAAACATCTTGTGTGGTACCTGTACCAAAAACTTCCCACCCCAAAGACCTGAACAGCTACAGACCGGTGGCCTTGACGTCCCACTTGATGAAGACCCTGGAGAGACTGCTCCTTGCTCACCTCCGCCCCCTGGTGGAACCAGCGATGGATCCTCTCCAGTTCGCCTACCAGCATGGCATTGGGGTGGAGGATGCGGTGATCTTCCTCCTTCACCGTTCTCTGTCCCACCTGGAGAAGCCCGGGAATATGGTGAGGATCATGTTCTTTGACTTCTCCAGTGCTTTCAGCACCATCCAACCGATGATCCTGAAGGACAAGCTGCTGCGCGCAGGGGTGGACCAGCACCTGTCATCATGGATCCTGGACTACCTCACGAACCGGCCTCAGTTTGTGAGAACCCGGGACTGTGTGTCCGACACGATCATCAGTAGCACGGGGGCCCCCCAGGGAACGGTGCTGGCTCCCTTCCTGTTCACTCTTTATACTGCGGACTTCTCACACAACACAACACACTGCCATCTACAGAAGTTCTCTGATGACTCTGCGATCGTTGGCCTCATCTCCAATGGAGATGAAGCTAAGTACAGAGGGCTTATCCAGGACTTCGTGGACTGGTGCCATCGGAACTACCTCCAGATCAACGCGAGAAAAACTAAGGAGCTGGTGGTGGACTGCCGCAGGCAAGGACAACCCCTCACAGCACCAGTAAATATACAGGGAACAGACATCGAGATGGTGACAGCCTATAAGTACCTGGGTGTTCATCTGAACAATAAGCTAGACTGGTCACACAATACTGATGCACTCTACAAAAAGGGACAGCGCAGGCTGCTCCTGCTGAGGAGACTCAGGTCTTTTGGTGTACAAGGCGCGCTGCTGAAGACATTCTATGACACGGTGGTGGCATCAGCCATCACTTTTGGAGTGGTCTGCTGGGGCAGTGGCATTACTGCAGCCGATAGGAAGAGACTGAACAAACTGATCAAGAAAGCTAGCTCTGTCCTGGGGCAGCGCCTTGATCTGGTGGAGGAGATAGGAGAGAGAAGGACGGTGGCTAAACTGTCATCTCTGCTGGAGTCCGAGTTCCACCCTATGCAGGACATACTGAATGCACTGAGGAGCTCATTTAGCAGCAGACTACATCATCCCAGGTTCACAACCGAGAGGTTTCGCAGGTCCTTCCTACCAACGACTGTCAGACTGTACAACCTAAGCAGGGCTGCTCGCAGAGATAGCAAAAAGACGTAACAAACTAATAGTTTTTTGAATGCAAAAGATGCAATAGACTTACACAATGGTCCCCTCCGGCATACAACTAGGAAAATACCGGTCGCTATGGAGAGTGAGAATATGTATGGGTACATAATCATACCATGTAGGATAACTAAGTAGACGGTTGTGCTGTTTCATCCCATCTAGCAACAATGCTCGGTTGGGGCTGCACGGTGACGCAGTGGTTTAGCACTGTGGCAGCACAGTTTTACCCTCGGCCGGGGGACCGCGGGGATCATGAGATCGTGGGTTCGATCCCAGCCCCCGACCAACAGTGAGCTGTGTGGAGTTTGCATGTTCTCCCCGTGTTGCGCGGGTTTACTCCGGGATTTCTCCGGTTTCCTCCCGCACACCAAAAACATGTAGGTTTAGGGCGCTCGCGCACGCAGCAACCAGCAGCCGGTGGCTTGTCACCAGACTGCAAACCAAGTCTACCTACGGGTACAAATAAGTAACAAAAAAAAAAAATGCTCTGCACTGTGTGTGTTTATATATTTACATATTTATTCCATCTAGCTACAATGCTCCGCACTGGGTGTGTTTATGTTTATATATCCATATATTTATTCCATCTAGCTACAATGCTCCGCACTGTGTTTATATATCTACATATTATTCCATCTAGCTACATTGCTCCACACTGTGTGTTTACATATTCATATATTTATTCCATCCAGCTACAATGCTCTGCACTGTGTGTCTGTGTGTTTGTATATATATATTTTATAGTAATATGTACATATGTATATTAGCTGCTCTTGCTTGCTTGTTTTTTTTCTTGCCTTCTGATTGTTGCTCTGAGTGTTGCTATCCCTGTGCTGTTGCAATCCTGGAATTTCCCCGTTGTGGGACTAATAAAGGCTTATCTTATCTTATCTTATCTTATCTTACCTTATCTTATCTTATAGTTTTTAACAACCATCACAACAACTTAGTATCTAAACTCAGTGTAAATGGTGTAGCGATTGAAAGGGTATCTGAAACTAAATTTCTTGGAGTAATAATTGATAATAAACTGTGTTGGAAGTCACATATTAATTATATTAAAGGTAAAATATCTAAATCAATTGCAATACTACACAGAGCGAAATATTTGCTGAATCAACCCACATTATATACTTTGTATCATTCATTAATACTCCCATACATGACATATTGTACTGAAGTATTGGGAAACACATATAAAACAAACATATATCCAGTCTTTATGCTTCAGAAGAGAGCTATTAGAATAATAAACAAAGCTGCTTACAGGGAATCAACAAACCCACTTTTTCTTAAACTAAAAGCTCTCAAGTTGGAAGATCTGGTTGACTTTAAAACTGCAGTAACAATGTTTAAAGTGAAGAATCTATCACTGCCCGCAAATATCCAAAAGTTGTTCCAAATAAGGGAGAAACAATATCATTTCAGAGGAACATGTATATTTCAAAAACCTTCAGTGAGAACTACCACCAAGCAACACTGTGTTTCAGTGCAAGGAGTAAGATTATGGAACGATTTTGGACCTGAATTAAAATCATGTACAATGCTTGGACAATTTAAACAAAAACTAAAGGAAGAAATACTCCAAACATATATACAAGATGACATGTAAAATCACATAAGGATTGTCATATCCAGTCTGCGTTGTGTTGTTGCTTAGTTTTTCTTTGTCACATTTTGTCTTAGCTTTGTTCCGAATTGAAATCGCTCTTGTTTTGTTTTTCTTTTGAATTCTTGGATGGAATATGGGTGGGCAATATAAGCTACGGCTTCAGCCATCACCCATTTCGGATAACTTATGTTGAACTGTATAATCAGAGGAGTTATTGTTTAATTTGACCTTGTTGGATTTTTTCCCCTTTGTTATATTATTCTGTTTCTTTTTAATCTTTACTTTTAATCTATCCAAAATAAAGATTCATTCAAATAAAGATTCATTCAAATATGTTGACAAATTACATGTCTTTGTGTAGTCTCTTCCACAATTTGCAACCAAGCATTTCCAACCTGGAAGTAATTGTTGAAAGCAGACAATACAACACTGAAGGATTTTCCTTTTTTTAGTGATAGTGAAATGAGACACGACTTCTTTTATTTAGTTCACTCACATTGGATTCCATGCACTGACTTAAACCCAGGCTCCAGAAGTTCTCATGTGTGAGGCATGTTTGTTCATCCTTCACAGTAAGTTCTGTTGGTGGATGACTTTTGTCGAGGACGTACGCCAAATAAAAGTAAAATGAAAATCATATTTCTTTAAAAACAAAAAGTGTCAACACTGCTATTATCGTAACTAAGGGAGAAACGTCAACTTGATATTTAACACCAACCATGACACATGTTACTGTATGCTAATGATGCTTAGCAGCTCATTCTGCAGAGGACCCAGTTCTTTCTCCCGCTGTGGCCTGAGACAGCATACGGATGGTCCATCTTCCACTCAAGAGTGGGATACTGGTGGTCTCCAAGAAATGTGTTGTTGGTTGGTGTATCTGAAAATACACAAATATGATTGTAGTTACAATTCTATGTATTAATTTTGCCCCCCCCTTCCCTGTTTAAATCAAAAGATTTGCATAGAGACAACATGTCTAATTTCCTTACTCTTCAGTCTGTGGTTGGCCCGTAGTCTTGATACATTAACTTTTTGGAATGTGGAACCCTTCCTCAGTGTGGCCACCCCTTTGGCACTGATGTTTGTTACTGTAAATGGACCTTGGTGCTGGCTTGATAGAGTATCTAATGTCCGCCGCTTTTTGGAATCCCGTGAAACAAAAACATCATCCCCCTCATGCACAGAAGGTACTCTCACAAACTTTTGCTTTTGATCTCCAAAGGTCTTCTGCTGCCTGGTCTGTGCCTTCTTTATGTTGCACAGAACCTGTAAAAAAAAAAAAAAAAAAAAAAGACCCAATAATTTACGCAAATGAATATCAAAACTGAATTTTCAGGAGTTTTCCCTTTACAACAAATCATTTCATTTAGATGTTTAAGCTCTGTTATTTTGGCGTCTAAATCCTCTTCTGGATCAGCCACTTCAAAGTCATCTTACATGGGGCAGCATTCATAACTTCAGGCAAGTGAGCATGCCGATGGAAGAGCAGAAAATATGGATTATGCCTGGTCCAACTCTAATCACAGAGAAGCTCCCATAAATAATCTTATAAAGTATTTAGATTGATAGAAAACATCTAATTTTTAATAATGTAAAAAAATGCTTTGAAATATGAAGCACAGAGTTGAATAAAGTGAAAATTCTGTAATCAGATCTAAGTTTTGAAAACATCACCTCATTGACAAATTCCTTTCCCTGGTCGGTAATGATTTTCTTGGCCATCCCAGATGTATAGAACTTCCTTGTTATTGCTGCTGAGACCTCATTTGCAGTTTCTGATTGCAGAGGCTCTGCAATCACCCATTTGGTGTAGAGGTCAGTCATAGTCAAGACATATTTATTGTGGCGTGCCGTTTCAGGCAGTGGTCCAATTAAATCAAGTCCAAGCACCTCCCAGTCTTCTTTTACCTATTGAAAATATTATAATTAGCATGTTGACTGGCATTCCTGCTCACTATGGCAAAAAAGGTAATAGTATTACCTTAATGGAATGTAAAACATGGAGTACAGTTTTGATAGGATCATTCAGTTGACAGCGATGACAACATCTGACCTAAAAAATAAGTTAGCAGAAAACGTCACATTAGAGGAACCAATGTAATTTCTTGGGAGAAGTAAATCTCAGTTTTATATTTGGGATTGGACAATAACAAATAACTTACAGATAAGCAGGTATCAACAACATCCACAATGTAAACTGTCACAATGTAGTGATGAGCGATTTGTCATGAGAATGGCCTTTCAAACAAATAAGTGTAAAGGATGTTACTTGCCCCTGCCTTGACATCTTCAGCTTGTGTTGGCCAGTAGTATTCCGCAGTAACCCTGTCAATTGTGGTTCTAATGCCATTGTGATTTCCTGTACCAGGATCATTGTGACACTGTACCAAGACAGCTCTCTTCCCCTCCTCAGACAGCACAACAGGGCGCATAAACCTGCTTGAGCCCGTGTAGAAGGGGCGCTTGTCTGTTGTAGCAAAAGACATCAAAAGTCTACTAAACCACATGATGTTACATACAATTACTCCTTTTGTCATTGTAAATACTTTGCTTATTTTTATGAGATTTTGCCCATTCTTTACAATCGTAATACTACATAGAAATTCCTAACTATCTTGGCAAGGTCTTTTTTGAGCAACCTACTGTGCCTACTGTGCAATAATAATAATAATAATAATAATAATAATAATAATAATAATAATAATAATAATAATAATAATAAATAGGGCAGCACGGTGGTGGAGTGGTTAGCGCTGCGGCAGCACAGCAACTCACCCTTGGCCAGGGGATCCTGGGTTTGATCCCAGCCCCTGACCAACAGTGATCTGTGTGGAGTTTGCATGTTCTCCCCGTGTCTGTGTGGGTTTACTCCGGGATTTGTCCAGTTTCCTCCCACATGCCAAAAACATGCAAGTTAGGTTAATTGGCATCAAACTGGGGATTCTAAATTGTCCTTAGGTATGACTGTGAAAGTGAATGGTTGTGTGTCTCTCTGTGTTGGCCGTGCGATGGACTGGCAATCTGTCCAGGGTGTACCCTGCCTCTCGCCCAAAGATGCTGGGATAGGCTTCAGCCCCCCCGCGACCTGAAAAGGATTAAGCGGAAGAGGATGGATGGATGGATGGATGGATGGATGGATAATAAATAAAAATCAGAAATGTAAAGCAAAATACAAGTGCAAGTCGAATAGAGATAGATCTAAGTTAGACATGATCACTTTTCAAAATATGATAATTTTGGTAAATCAGAAAAAGAAAAGTTTGAAAATAAGACATGGAAATCTGAAGGTTATTCAAAACCATATCTATTAACTTGTAAAATAAATAAATGTGTCAATGAAAAATACATAACTACTGTGGCAACTTCTTTAGGTGTACTGTATATTAACTAAAACTTACCTTTCAGGGTAAAGTTACTGGACATCCAATGTAGTTTGTTACGCTCAGGGCGTCCAACACCAGACCCGATCTCTCCTACACTACAAAGCTTGAACTATTAGTTTTTAAATTGTCATAAACAGGAAATACAGTATGTCACACATTGGGAATGCGTATGTATCGAGCGTCAGACAGTGAAGTCGAAATGTGCATGCGTTGCAACCAATACTGTTCCGCATACAGATAATGTTGTGACAAGTGGTTTAGCCACTAGTCTTGGCTCATTCACAAATGCTTGTTGTACTCTTGGGACAGGTCATATAATATGAACCACTGAAACCATACATTCCTGTCCACAAGTGATGCTTTATTTCATTCATTATTAATACAAATTTACATTAGTTGGCTCAAAGCTAAGAGCTGCAATTGTCCCAGCTAAGATTAGGGCCCACCAATGGTGCTAGAGCTTCCACCAATGGCGCTAGAGCTCCAACCACAGCACCAACCAAGCAGGAGCCCAGCCTAGTCCTGCAACATCAGATGAGATCATTGCTAAAGGAGATTGACATCACTAAGGGTGGGGGACCAGACAGGCTATCGGGCCGGACCCTGAAGTCATGTGCAGAACAGCTGGCAGAGGTCTTTACAGACATCTTCAACTTGTCCATACAGCAGGCTGTTGTCCCCACACACCTCAAGTCTACCACAATATAGTGCCAATGCCCAAGGCACAAGCAGTAAAGTGTCTGAATGACTATCACCCAGTTGCCCTGTGTTACGGTCTAAGGTAGGGTTCTGTTCAAAAGTGCAGGGAAAGAAGATGGAACTGTTTTCATGAAAGAAAAACTGTGTGTGAAGTTGAAGCTCACCAATACTGTGGGTCTTCGGGCTCCTTTGCAAGCCCAAACCCTGCATAAACTTCTCAGATGATGCCTTCATGACCATAGGACATCACATCACCACAAAGATGGCATTTCTTTATGAAACCAGTTCCAAAGTAAAGAAACGAAAACCAAAATAAGGAAAGGAAACAGACCCATGATATCCTAACACCCTGCCACCAATAATAATGAAGTACTTTGAGAGGCTGGTCCTGCATTACATCAAGGACACCATTCCTGCTGATCTGAACAACCACCAGTTTGCTTATAGAGTGAACAGATCAACGGAAGATGCCATCTTAATTGCATTACACACAGCACTGTCCCTTCTGGAGCATTCTAACACCTACTGTATGTTAGGATGCTGTTCGTTGATTTTACTTCAGCCTTCAACACCTTCTCCCCCCACAAACTGATTACAAAGCTTGGCCATCTGGGACTAGACACCACACTCTGCTCCTGGAGCCACAATTTTCTCACCTGCAGACCGTAGAATGTCAGACTGGGAGAACTGACATCATAGACATTCACACTGAGTACAGGTACTCCACAGGGCTATGTCCTCAGCCCGGCCCTCTTCACATATAACTGCACCCCCATCCACCCCTCCATTACAGTTGTGAAATTTGCTGATGACACCACTGTCATGGATCTAATATCTGACAACAATGAGACCCACTACAGGGAGGAGGTCCAGCACCTGGTCAACTCGTGCTCTGCAAGTGACCTGATGCTGAATACCATTAAGACCAAGGAGATCACTGTGCACTTCAGGAGAGCCACAAAAGTGACCCCTCCACCTCTCCTGGGTCTCCAGATCACCAGTGATCTCACATGGTCCATCAACACCTTCTACCCGGTTAAAAAGGCACAGCAAAGACTTTTCTTTCTGCGGATGTTGAGAAAGGCCAAGTTCCCTGTGCAGCTCCTCCTGAACTTTTATAAAAGCACGACTGAGAGCATTCTGTGTTACTGCAGCACAATCTGGTTCTCCAGCTACACAGACGTAAACAGAAGGGACTTAGCTTGCATTGTTGAAACTGCTCAGCGGATTGTGGGAGCACAGTCTCCAAGCCTGAACTCAGTCTATGCCTGCCAGTTAAGGAAAGTGGCCAGCAGTATTGTCAGAGACCCCACCCATCCAGGACACAGACTGTTTGTCCCCCTTCCATCAGGGAAAAGCTTCTTCCCTAGAGCGGTTTTCTCCATCACACCTCACACCACCCCACACAAGTAGCTCAATAAGACAGTAACTGTCTCAGGCCCCCTTCTTCATCTGTGCAATAATAACCCACTGGATTAGCCATCATAATAATAACTGTACTTTTATAGTGAACATATTCAAGGCACCACCTACTATCTTTGCACTCCACAACTTGCACAATTTATGCCTGTTTACATGTGCCATAATTTGGCATTGCAAAATGTGTGTATATGTATGCAGTATATCTAAGTTGTTTTCTTTTCTTTTTTATTACTGTGCTGCACTGGTTGCTGGAGCTACCACACAAGTTTTGTTGTACCTTGCATAATGATAATAAAGCCTCTAATACTTTATATTTATACTAAACCAGGTTTTGGTACTTGGCAGCATGGTGGCGGAGTTGTTAACACTGTGACAGCACAGCAAAAAGGTCCTGGGATTGATTTAAACCCTTATCATTGTGGGTTCGATCCCACCCCCTCACCATCGGTGACTCTTCTGAGTGGAATTTCTCATATTCTCATATATTCTCACCGTGTCTGCGTGGGTTTACTCCGGGTACTCCGGTTTCCTCCCAAAGACATGTAGGTTAGGTTAATTGGCATCAGCTAGGGATTCTAAATTGTCCTTAGGGATGAATGTGAGAGTGAATGGTTATCTGTCTGTGTTGGCCCTGTGATGGACTGGTGATCTGTCCATGGTGTACCCTGCTTCTTGCCCAAAGTCGCTGGGATAGGCTCCAGCTCCTCCACGACCAGAAAAGGATTAAGGGGTAGAAGATGGATGGATGTTTTGGTACTTTTGGCGATGTAGGCAGGTCCCAAGTCCTGCTATAAAATGAAATCAGCATCTCCATAAAGATTGTCAGTACAGGGAAGCACGAAGGGCTCTAAACGAGACACCAGCAGTTGACATGGCTCTTTAAGTCAGTTTTCAAGTCCTGTCATTTGGAAATCAAGGTCCCAGAGTTTGGAGGAAGAGTGGAGAGGCACAAAATCCTAGTTGCTTGATGTCCAGTGTAGTTTCCTTAGTCAGTGATGATTTGAGGAGCCATGTCATCTGCTGGTGTTGGTCCACTCTGTTTTATCCAGACCAAAGTCAGCGCAGTCGTCTACCAGGAAATTTCAGAGCACTTAAATGCTTTCCTCTGCTGACAGACTTCATAAAGATGCTTATTTCATTTTCCAGCAGGACTTGGCACCTGCCCACACTGCCAAAAGTACCAAAACCTGGTTTAATGACCATGGTATCACTGTGCTTGACTGGCCAGAAAACTCTCCTGACCTAAACCCCGCAGAGAATCTATGGAGTATTGTCAAAAGGAAGATGAGAGACACCAGACCCAATAATGCAAACGAGCTGAAGGCCGCTATCAAAGCAACCTGGGCCTCCATAACACCTCAGAAGTACCACAGGTTGATCACCTCCATGCCACGCCACACTGATGAAGTAATTCATGCAAAAAGATCCCTGAACAAGTATTGATTGTATACATTTTAAGTTGGCCAGCATCACTCTATAAAAGCAAGAAATCTCTGTACGTCTGTCTGTCACGCTTCACAGGACATCATAGGATGGCCTATGATCTCTGCCTGAACATCATAGGACGTCCTATGAACTCAGGCATCATAGGACACATAGACAAATGTGTCTTTATGATGTCATATACACCATGAACACAGGCATCATAGGACAACTCGCGATGCCTATATGATGGCACATAGACAAATGTGTCTTTATGGTGTCATATACTGTACATCAAGCCCATGGCACATAGACAAATGTGTCTTTATGATGTCATTTTCATGATCCTGTCCATGAACTGGAATTACGACGCACCCATCCCTCAACCAGTGGTCTCAAAGAAGAAGAAGAAGCAGAAGAAGAAACACCAGATGGAGAGCAATAGAGTGACGACAACTGCTGCACGTCAGAAAAGATGCTATGAAGATGAAACACCTGAGGTTCCAGCAGTACATCGCACTCGTCTGAGACAGGAGGACACCCTTCACCAGCATAGGGTACGACAGACTTTAAAGCACGTTTCTAGGACATCATAGGATGGCCTATGATCTCTGCCTCATCATCATAATGCGTCCTAATATGTAACCTTGACGAATGCCAGTCTACACTAAAAATGTGTAAAATGCCAAGCAAAGCGCTGATTTTCTCCGGGTGCTCCTGTTTCTTGGTTTCTACGGGCATTCATGGGCCTTCCTGAACAGGGTCGAAAGCCACTTTTTCAGGATTGTGCCCATGAACTGGAATTACGATGCACCTATCCCTCAATCAGTGGTCTGAACGAAGAAGAAGAAGACCCACCAGATGGAGAGCAACAGAATGAGGAGAACTGCTGCACATCAGAAAGGAAGCCGTGAACATGAAACACCTCAGGTTCCACTAGTACGCTGCAGGCATGACTGTGAACAACACAACCATCTGAGACAGGAGGAGACACATGTTTATCCATTCAAACACAGTGTACCTTAAGTCGGTAATTTTTCAAGTTTCTCATGCTGTTATAAACATGGGAGTGGCCAAATATGCTTGCTGTCTTCACTTGCAGGTTTATTAAAGCTTTCAACATATCCAAAATGGAAAAACCTACCCAGAATATTCTCCAGAAAATCCTCAAAAGTACTACTGCATGTGAAAACAACAGAATGGCAATGCTCAGTAACATCACTGCAACATTACTGACAATACTGATACAACGCAGCATCCAACTTCACTCCCATAGCAAACATCCATCCATCTATCCATCCATCTTCTACTGTTTAATCCTTTTCGAGTCATGGGGGGCTGGAGCCTATCCCAGCGTCTTTGGGCAAGAGGTAGGGTACACCCTGGGCAGATTGCCAGTCCATCGCAGGGCCAACACAGAGAGACAGACAACCATTCACTCTTAGATTCATCCCTAAGGACAAATTAGAATCCCCAATATATACCAATTAACCTAACCTGCATGACTTTGGACTGTGGGAGGAAACCGGAGTGCCCATAGCAAACATCCACTGCTTTTACAGCAAGCAGCTCAACACAAAACAATGGACCTTGTGTGCCACAACAGACATAATTTTCCTTTTAGTAGAAAAATCATAAACATAAACAAACAACTGTCTCACCATGATGATGTCACCACCCGGGCTGCAAAAACAGGGCGTGGGAGTGAGTGGACATTACTAACACAATTTGAGAATTTTAGACTGCTACTCACCTGCCGGCAGTTGGACTCAAAGCTATGAGAATGAAATAGGCAGAGTGTCTGTCCGTCTCAGCTGCTGGCAGCCAGTGACATCCATAGCACGTAGCTCTTTAAACTGCTAGCTGGCTAGCCGGCTTCCAAAGAAGAAGAA
The DNA here is from genome assembly GCA_020510985.1 of Pholidichthys leucotaenia. Classification (NCBI taxonomy): domain Eukaryota; kingdom Metazoa; phylum Chordata; class Actinopteri; order Cichliformes; family Pholidichthyidae; genus Pholidichthys; species Pholidichthys leucotaenia. Next base: position 389,757,110 of record CM035837.1, read on the forward strand.
CAACCGACATCCAGGCAAAGTTTTGGAGGAGACTGTGACAATTATCCAAGTGAGAGCTCCAACAGATAACTTTGTAAACTTAAACATGACAGCGTTTTGGGGATTTCCACAGCTGTGATCTAGCTTGTTTGACATTGCAATGTCTGTATGGTGCTGAGTGGCTTCAGTACGGAGTGCAGCTAGACCCAAAAAGTACTGTTCACGCTTTCTGCCATTAACTGTGGTTAATCACGATCACAAAATTTGTTGCCGTCAACGGGGACGAAGCATTAATGGGCAACACCACTACTTGAAATATATCACTCTGTGTGTAATGAATTGATGTAATATTGAAGTCTCATTGTTTAAATTGAATTACTGAAATAAATCAACTTTTCAATGACATTCTAATTGACTGAGATGCACCTGTATATCTTGTGTCATTCTGTTATATTTTCTCTGTGATATTACATTAAACTGTTAGCACTAGCGAGTCAGTCACTGTGACCAGATACAACCCGAGGTGACAGACGGACTGCCTGGATCTTGCCGGTTTTGATAACTATTTTCCCTAAATTCTATTCACCCCCACTGGAAACCTTATTAATCTAACAATACTTGACCATATACTGTATTTCGTTCTATTACATTGTTTTAGTTTAAGTTAAATTTTTATTTTCTTAAATTGTGATCCAAGACAGTGAGCTGACACTCATAGTTTAGCCACTCATTCATATATGCTTCTGTGCTTATTATACTCCAGGGACTGGTCATAGCCTACCAACCACTAAAACCACACCACCCCTGCAAAATAGGATCCACAATTTTTCTGCAGTAATTACATAATTTCAAAAAAATGAACAAAATATGTTCCAAACATTTCATTTAGACCTATGTGAACTTTGAAATTTGGGAAAAGAGCAGGCAATGACCCCTTTAACGTTTACATTGGAACCTTTAAACCAATGGTGATGCCGGGTAAGTTTTCCTTTGTTTAGACAGCTTTGAATTAATGCTGTTAACAAATATTCACTTTACTCAAATCAGTTTAACAATTAAACCCTGAGCTTTTTAGCAGCCTGTGAAAAGACTATTAGATTTTAACAAGATGCTTTAGCGTCAATACAGACAGCCTGAATGCTAAAAGGACTTCGTCTTTCATTTAGGTACACAAAGAACACATTGTACCTGATGAATTGCTTTTCAGTGGATTCACTGAAAATAAACCTGAAGATCATGACCTGCAGAATTATCCAATACAAACTTGTTTCGTGAAAACTAGGCTGATTAGAGACAAGTGTACTCAACTCACAATATGATATTTGAAGAGGTATGCTTACTCTAGACAACTGTCAGACATCAATGAAGAAATATAAATATGCCATTTTATGCTGTATTCTTATTGGTTGGTTATAATCAGGGTATAGTAGCAGTGACATTGTTAAAACTAAAGCCATCTTTGGTTTCAAGAGCAACACAATTACCTTTTTTTTTTACTTTGTTATGCTGTTGTGAAGCTAAAACTGTTTGTGCCCCAATGAAAGATATCTCTATAATTCAATTATTTCTCTCCCTTTTTTGTCTTTTATGGACAGCTTTCTGTCTTGACCAAACAGATGTCACTCAAAGGTTATACCCCCTTCACACAGGGGTGGAGAACGTTGAGAGATCAGTGAGTGATGACAAAATGGCCAGATCTCCAAATGATCAGTGATCTTTCAATGATCTTCAATGATCTCTACGGTCCTCAAAGTTTTGACTCATTTCAAAACAATTTCTCAACGATCACCAAAGGGAAGTGATCTTTCAACGATCTCTCAATGAGCATTCAATGATCTCATTGATCTCCCAATGATCTCTCAGCAATCTTTCAATGAACTCTATTGGTCTTTCATGAACACTCAATGATCTCTACTTTTGGGGTGGGAAAAATTTGGCATTCATTGAAAGAATATCGAAAGATCATTGGGAGATTGATGAGATCTTTGAGCACTTCTTGGGCTCTCTTTGACTGCTCAAGTATGTCAATGATCTTACAATGATCTCTTAGCAATCTTTCAATGGTCCTTCAGCGATCTTTCAATGGATGCCAACCCCCCCCCCCTCCCCGTAAGGTAGAGATCAGTGAGGGATTGCTGAGTTTCCGATGAAAGACCAAAAGAGATCATTGAATGATCACTGAGAGATCATTGGGAGATCAAAGAGATTGTTGAGCACTCCTTGGGAATTCATTGAGAGCTTGTTGAGAGTTTGTTTTCCTTTAGTGAATGTTGAGCGATTGTTTTGGTCTGAGTCAAAACGATATCTTAACTGTGGCCGCAATGGAGGTCATTGAAAATTGTTGATCTGGTCATTTTTTTTTATCTTTCAATGATCCCTGAATGATCTCCACCCCTGTGTAAAGGTGATAGAAGAACACTAGAAACCATATATATCTTTTTATCCTTTTTTGGCCAAAAAACCCTCAATGATCCTTCAGGGATCTCTCCTGGTCTCTCAGTGATCTATCAAGGATCTTTCAAAGAGCTCTATGGCTCGCCATACAGCGATCTCCCAAACATTTACACAGAAACAGCTTTTTTGTGGCTTTAGGACATCATTGATAGATCAGGTCAGTTTTTGATATTTCAATGGTCACCCAGTGAGCTCCGTCAGTAGCAAGGGGCCCTTACTTTTGTGTTAATCTGGAGCAAGATCTCAAAGAATTTTCTGAAACTAAAAAATGCCTATATATCATTGGAACACCTTATAACTTCAAGGAATTGAAAATGTTCCTGCAGTTGGTTCATCTCTGATCCCTGCAGGGATGCTTGCAAAGCTGGTCTTTAACTTTATAGAGGACCATAAATCTTTTAATCTTAACCTTTGTCATGCAGGCTGTAGGAGTCATGGATCACACTACAGACTGATTAAACTTGGTGTCTATCACGCGTCATGGACACCAAACATTCACACAAAGTATTTATATGATTTTTTTCCTCCACAAAGTTGGAAGACAAGTGAAGCTTAAGAGGTAGTTTGGACATTTCCAATGTTTCTTCTCTGTCTTACAATGGCTTCATCCACTGAAAGCTGACAATTGTGGTTATACTGTAATAATGCATTATAGTTGTAATTTCTTAACCCTGAAAGCACAAAAGACAATTATTTCCATGTATGCAACCACTCATAGTATACATGTACAGTGTCACAGATGGTACAATGCAGTTTTAAGATTTCACTATTATTCACAAAAGCAATAAATAATTGTGTATTCTTTCTTTTATGTAATCCAGAAGTACTTCATACTACTTGATGTGGATGTTGGTACCGCCCAAAAAGCATAATTCTTTATTTATTATCATATATTGATTGATGTGCTGAATAACTGGCTAAGTATATGAAATGTGATAAATGGCTGCTTTCAAACATGATCACCTTATTAAAAAAAGATGATTTATTTAGATTTTTTTTTAACAACATATCTTCATAACCATGACAGGAGGGAGGCTAGAACAGATGCCACATGAGTGTGACAGACAGTTAAGACAAGAAACAAGATGGTGAGAGGTTAGCAGCAGGACATGAGATGGACAAAAAAGACACAAAGTTAACACACTTTTGTCACAGTTCAAATTCGTCACAGAGTCCCTGTCACACAGTGAGAGCAGTGGCTATGATAGCAGCATTGGTCACTTTATTTTCACTTCATGTTGTAAATCACAGCCTAGAGGCCGAACTGGAATTTCTTAGTGGTGCAGTCTAAGTAGTGTTCTATATTTGTATGCAGAGACTTTAAAATGAATAATATGGTGAAATCCCATATTGTTTCTAAGCAAGACAAAGACCTAAATGATTTAAGACCCCATGGTTGCCTCAGCCCTCAGTAATTAATTTATAGGGTAAAGCACAATAAGTGTGGTTGTGCTTCTTGTATGCAAACACACATCTTCAGCACTTGTGACACAATGGGAGAAACCCGCTCATCTCTTCATTATAAAATTTAAGTTCATTAGTCGCTATCTGTGTTGTGTGTCAACATAACAGCGATACACACTGACCCACTAAAATCAGTAGTCACAATACAAAAATGGCATTATTAACTACAACTTTCAAGGTATGAAAATTTCAACATTAATTTCTTAAGGTCATATTGTGGAAGGCAGGAGAAATAAAGCGAGCAGACTGAGTTTGTTTTCCGGAGTTTACTCTGCAGAACCACCAAACACAAATGAACTCAATACAGGTAAACCAGAGCAGCCTAATCACCAGACCCCAACGACTACACTTAAGCCCCACCGCAGATGGCGAATGGGTAAGCAGGAGCAAAGTCTGGAATCGAAACAGGGTTAGGGGACCACATACGCAGGTTTAAGTCGGTCCACTGAAACCCCCTCACGCCTCCCCCCAATGTCCACAACAAAATTTTTGGGTCCTGTCTCTAAAACACCAAATGGCTCATCATAAGGAGGCTGGAGTGGAGAACGGTGGGCATCGCGGCAAATGAACACATACTCCGCCACTGACAAGTCCTTGGGGATGTAGGACCGGGTAATACAATGATGAACAAGAATAGGAGCAAAAGTAGCAGCCAGATCCTGAAAAAGAGGCCGATGACCTGTGGCCGATCAAGGGACCGAAGAACCCATAAGGAACTCCCTCGGGACCCTTAACGGCTTGCCAAACACAAGCTTAGCCAAAGAAGAACACAAATCCTCCTTGGGTGCAGAACGGAGGTCTAACATAACCCACGGCAAACTGTCAACCCAATTACTGACCGTGAGAGGAGCTCGGAAAGCAGCTTTCATGGTACAGTGAAAATGCTCACACAACCCGTTTGCCTGTGGATTGTATGCTGTAGTGCGATGGAGCCTCACACCAAGGCTCCCAGCCACTGTAGTCCACAGCTCAGAAGTGAACTGGGGGCCCCTGTCCGACATTATATCCAATGGAGTACCAAAATGGGCCATCCAAGTGAAGATAAAGGCCCAAGCCACCTCTGCAGATGTAGTAGATGGCAGAGGCACAACCTCCGGCCATCAGGTTGTCCTGTCCACCATAGTAAAGAGGTATGAAAAACCCTGAGAAGGATGAAGTGGACCAACCAGGTCTACATTGGCGTGGTCAAACCTCTTCTCTGGAATAAAAAATGGCTCCAGAGGGGCATTTGTGTGAAGATGCATCTTAGCAAGCTGGCATGCCACACAGGAAGCTGCCCACCCCTTAACATCCTTGCGGAGGCCTGGCCATACAAACTTGGCTCACACAAGTTTAACTGATGCCTTTAACCCTGGGTGGGAAAGGTTGTGGATGATGTCAAAAACACGATGGCACCAACCAGCGGGAACTACAGGGGAGGGTGGGCCGGTCATGACTTCACAAAGGAGTGTGATCCCATCTTCATGCAGCACCACCTCCTCCAGATGAAGTCCCTTCACAGCTGTCCGTAAAGCCTGAACTTCTTAGTCCAAGAGCTGATCTGAAAAAAACAAAAAAACAACAAAAAAAACAAATACACAGAGAGCACCTGAGCCAGCTACCTGGTTATCCTTACCGGCCACATGACTAATATCTGTGGTGAACTCTGAAATAGCAGATAACTGGCATTGTTGCCACGATGACCCGGGCTCTGCAGTCTTGGCCATAGCGAAAGCAAGGTGTTTATGATCCACAAACGCGGTGAACTGATGCCCCTCTAGTAGGAACCTAAAATGATGAGTGGCCAGAAAAAAACAAAATCTCCCATTCAAACATGCTATACTTCTGTTCATTGTCATGAAGTTTCCTACTAAAAAAGGCGAGTGGTTGCCAAGCGCCAGCAACCCACTGCTCACACACTGCCCCTACAGCAAAATCAGAAGCATCAGATGTAAGAGCTATGGAGGCCGTAGGAGACGGATGCGTCAGAATGGCGGCATTGGCGAGGGTGGCCTTAGCCTCCTTGAAAGCCTGAATCATCTCCGGAGGCCAATCCCTGGTCTCACTGCACTTTTTCTCCCCAAGTGCTTCGTAAAGGGGACACAACAGATGAGTCACGTGTGGAATGAATCTGTTGTAAAAATTCACCATGCCAAGAAATTCTTGCAGGGATTTAACAGTTCAAGGCCATGGAAAAACTGCAATTTTCTCCATCTTTGCTGGCAGTGGAATGGCCCCCTGTGCCGAAATGCAATGGTCCAGAAATCAATCACTGACAGGCCGAACTGACACTTGGCAGGATTAACAATCAATCCGTGCTCATCTAATCGCTGGAAAAGTTGCCGTAGATGTAACAGGCGTTCCTCCACTGAAACACTAGCTACCAGTATGTCATCTATGTAAACAGATAAAAATAACATTCCCCTCAAAACAGAGTCCATCAACCGCTGAAATGTCTGCGCAGCCCCCTTCAGACCAAACGGCATCCGCAAAAATTCAAAAAGTCCAAAGGGAGTAATGACAGCAGTCTTGGGCACATCCTTCGCATGAACCAGGACCTGGTGGTAGTCCCGCGCCAAATCTACCTTAGAAAAAATAGTTGCTCCCGCCAAACAAATAGAAAAATCCTGAATGTGCGGTATCTGTTATGCACGGTCACATTAATGAGGCAACAAAAATCACCGCATGACCACCAACTGCCGTCAGGCTTAGGAACCATGAGCAGGGGTGAGGCCCATGGGCTGTTAGAGCTGCACAAAATGCCAAGCTGTTCCATTGTAGCAAACACCTCCATAGTTATTGCCAATTTAACGGCATCAAGACGAGGAGCATGCACAAAAACCAGAGGGCCGGTGGTGGGAATATAATGCTCCACTCTGTGCTTAGCAACCGTGGTGGAAAAAAGCTGGGACCGTCAGGGATGGAAACTCAGCAAGAAGTCTCTGATACATATTCCCCACAGCAAGAATGTTAGCAAGAGCAAACGGCCCAGGCCTACCTAACGTGCATGGAAACGTAGCAAAAGAAACTGCGTCTATCAAGCGGCAATTAGCAATATCCACTAACAGTCTGTGAGCACACAAAAAAATCTGTTCCAAGTATCGACACCGAGACAGAAGCCATTACAAAGCCCCATCCAAACTGCTGTCCATTAAAACACACAGTTACACACCTGGTGCCGAAAGTACTACTGGGGGTCCCATTAGCCGCATCCAGCCGTGGACCATGACTACCAACATGACTACCCAAATCCACGAGCAGGCGCCTGCTGGACAGCGTATCCTCAAATAACAGCAGATCTTCCCTGTTGCCAGTGCCCACAGCTGCTAGTGAGCGTCGGCCCTGGCGTTTGCCTGACTCGAGAAGGAGCAAGGCTGCACACAGTGTTTGGCCTTGACACCAAACCAGCGATGGTAGAAACATAGCTCATTCCCCCTTCTTCGGCGAGTCGACTCTGCTGCCACAACTGCTGCGTCCTCGTCCTTCAGTGGAAACTGGAAATGTGGGGGACCCATGGCATACATGCCATACTATCAGGTTGCTAGCAGTATCCTTTCCGCTTCCTCCGCCAGTCCTCGATAATCCTTAGTGTGTAGTAGAGGCGAGCTGGCCAGGGCCGTATGCACCAGAGGTGGTAGCTGACGCAGGAATAGTTGAGCAAAAAGAAAAGAAGCATCACTGGACCCCAGCAGTGCCAGCATGTTCTCCATCAGCTCAGTGGGTTTGCTTTCTCCCAAACCATTAAGAGATAAAAGGTGCTCGGCCTGTTCAATATCCGACAGCTGAAACAATCTCAGCAGCTGAGCCTTCAAAGCTTCATACTTTCCATTTGCTGATGGGTCCCTCAATAAACCCATCACACGGTGGTTGGTGGAAAAATCCAATGCTGCAACCACATGATAGTACTTAGTCTCATCCACCGTTATCCCCTGGAGACTGAACTGCGCCTCAATGTGCTGGAACCACGGGTCAGGATCATGCTGCCAAAATTCTGGCAGTTTAATCGTAGCTGCAAAAACTGCAGGGGAAAAAATGGGAGCTTGCACGGGCGCCGAGGTGCTTGGCGCCACACGGTCACTAATATCAGAAAACATGTCCAACTTCAGGGTCACCAATGTGGAAGGAAGGGGAAATAAAGTGAGCAGACTGAGAGTTTTGTTTTCCGGAGTTTACTCTGGAGAACCACCAAACACAAATGAAACCAATACTACTAAACCAGAGCTCTCCTTTTTACTAACTCCTCCCATCTCTTCTGCTGTGAGATCCTCCCCACATCATATCCACCACAGTATCTCACTGGGCTGCGACTAGTTGGAATTTCCAAAATCTCTCCAAATACTCCTGGGGGTCCACAATTTCCTCTCATGACTGGCAGGGCCTCGCTCACATGTTGCAGGAATTTTGAACATGTTCAAAAATTTTCTGACAAAATCATCACAGAGTCATCGCAGGTGTCTCAAACCCATCTCAAACCCTTCTCAATTTAATTTACGTGAATCAGAAAGTGCGAGAACAGTTGACAACTATCTGGGAGGTTGGGGACCTATGAAACTTAACTGTGACTGATTGGAGACACAAAGGACAAGACATTCCACACATAAGACAGGCGTGAATGATCCAGTCATTTTCTGGCAGATGCTGACACAGATGTGACCGACAGCATCACCATGCCACCCAAGGGCAAGGAAAGCAAGGCTAGGGATGGGGGGGGGGGGGGGTGCTGCTGTCCCTGCCTCACAACCCTCTACAGAGGAAGTGGAGTCGGTCCCAGGGCCTGCTGTGTCTGATGTGAAGGACTCTGAGACAGTCTCCTCATCCAGCAGTCTGCACTTCTTCTGTGCAGCCAACCTCGCTTGATGTTGTGATGACAAAATGATACAATACTGCTGGAATGGGGAGATATGGTCCTGATTTTGCAATTATCACAGATAACTGTCATATGAGTGCTGCACAGAATTTGCGCGTCTGTCACAGGAGAGTCATAAGTGGAAAAAAAATGCAAAACTTTTCTTATATGCAAACCCCTGGCAAATTTTAGGCCAACATTGTGTGACATTCCTGCAATATTTGCACAACATATGCAAGTGTGACGATTCAGTTTGATTGCAAGTGATAATTGTTGCTAATCTGCCTATTTGTCAGAAGTTTTTTTTTTTAAGTCCAACTAGGTGTGAGCTGTTGTGGCCAGGTGAGACCTTTTGCGCCCATTTACACAGCATAGAGATTGCTGGGTGACCTTTGAAAGATTGAAAATTGGCCCAGTCTCTCAAAGATCTCCTCAAGCCTCGAAAAAGATGTTGCTATGTAAATGTTTGAAAGATCCTTGGGTGTTCTGGACTAAGTCATAACTTTGAGGAGACTGTGGGGATCACTGGAAGATCATTGAGAGATTGCTGGAGACTCATTGGAAGATCGGTCAGAGATCTGATCATTTTTTCATTACTCCTTCTCTGTATTACTGACACAAGTGCAAACTACAAAAGACTTCCTACTCAGAGTGACGCTTACAGTAAGTACAGTGTAAGCCGACTACTATCAAATAACTCAGACTTTGCTTTCAAGCAGTAACAAAAGCCCATATGCATATGTTGTTTTTGTCAAATGCTATTTGGTTTGATTTTCATAAATATAAGTTTTAACTTTTTTTCATAACTTAACAGCATCTTGTGGCATTTGTTCTACATCCCCATATTTACAGACAGACGTGTGCTAGTAGTGGAAATATCATTATACTAACTTAATTGCAGAACAGTGCTTCTCAGACTATGTTACAGATTAAGGACAATACAGTGAGTGGTGTGGTGAGGTAATATCTTCAGGAAACAAATGAGTAAAATCATGCAGTGGTTTTACATATAACAAATGCTGTATATTAGTTTTTCAGTACAGTGTCTTCACACTGTAGGAATTTGGACCCATCCAGACAATAATACATATAAGGATTTTGTTCTTCCCAGTACTTATCCATAAAGTAGAGTCAGTCTAAGATAATATCCTTTATAATCTATAAAAAAATGACTATTTAAGTACTCTGGTGGGTGCTCTATGTGTACTTCAAGTGTTCATATCATATCTTCATAAATCCAATGTTTCTCACTTAAAGCAAATGGGTTGCAGTTTTACTATACTGTCTTTTTTCCTTCCAGAGATCTGTGTCACATGGCGGTTAAATGATGCCAGGAATTGGCAACATGCTCCAGCTGATGGTTTTATGAATATATTAAACACATTATCATTGTTTTATCTTTGATTTAAACAGACAGTCAATTGCTTCTCATAAACACCCCAGATTTGCAGGCTTAAATATTCTTAAAAAGCTTTTCGGTTGTGGAAGACAGCCGTTTGCTCTAATACGGTGGAATAATGTGTCAGCGTAATGTAACCAGTGTTAGCGTCAACCTGTCTTCCTGCATTGACATTGGACTCTTAATTAGACAGGTCTAACAAAAGAAGAGTAGCGCCCACAACTCACCTCTCCCTGCCGTGTGCCAAGGCTGGAGGAATGCTTTCACTTGCCAGTCCAGTGGTCATCTCCTGTGATTAATGTGTATGTGTCGGGGAGCCTCTTTTGGCAGGGTCTTGTCTGACATGTCTTGAAAGTTCAATTGTATTCATGGTAATCAGTGTTTAATTCAAATGAGGACATTAGAATTGCAAATGCTCCTAGATGGTTTGTAAGTTCAAGTACAGTGGGGTTGAAAATATCTTGGCAGGCTTGTATGTGTGTAAATGCAAAGGGGGAAAAAGTTATACAGTGGAAGGGTATTAGAAAGGAAATGGAATAGGCTGGGTGATTAAAGAGTGAATGGTATCTGAGCAGAACATCTGGATGGCTAAAGGACAAAGTCTCCGATGGTCCCGATGAAGTCTCAGTCACCAGTCATATCATAAGAGTTCACTTCAAATGCTCGCTCAGATCAACCTGTTAGCACTTAACCACTTTCCAATGTCTCATTTCAAACACTCAAAACTGTGATAGATGGAAATAGACAATTCCACTTCAGAATTGCCTGTTAATCACTTTGGCATTTTTCTCTCAATGTGCCAAATATTTCTTGGTGTTCAGAGTTTTCATTTGCATGCTAATGAAGGTGAAGGGCAGAAGCCACTAATTACAATCCAGTAAAGGCCTGCCTAATGGTCCACTAAAGACACAGCATGGCTGAGCCCATAATTCCATTATGCAAATGCATGATCAGGAGTGGAAAACCCACAGCCATTGCAAACTAGATCGACTGTTGCTGGACTTCTTTGCATTCGGTGAGGATGTAAAACAATATACTTGTCTTCGGAGCTACTGTGAATAATGGCTAAGGGCATATTGTAAAAGGAAAAACAAAATAAAACGTCCTTGGCTTATGTCCACCTGGTAAAAATCAGGTTCTGATCTATGGCCACACGTGCATAGCATTGGCAGATCTGATATCGTTTTGTCCTTTCCCAGCAGTACAAGCCACTCTGAGGTGGTGAGAGCAATGATTTATGCCGCTGAGTTTTATTTACAACTTGATTTACAGGCGATTTTGCAATTTACTTTACCTTGTTTATGACAACCTTGTAAAACATATTTTACCAGCCACACAGTCTGGAAGTGTGTCCCCATCATATCTAGAGTCAGTACATGCAATAACAAAGACATGCACAATGCACATACATTTTTTTACCTACACTGTTGTAGATAAAAAAGTAGTTATGTGGGTAGGGCGGTCGCCTCCGTCCGCCCGTTAGACTGTCTGGACTGTAATTTGAGAAAAAAAGAAACTAGCATCACCAGACTTGGTATATTAGTGAACCTCACACTTAGCATGTGTTGCTACATTTTTGGGGTCATAAGGTCAAAGGTCAACATCACCGGGTCACAAAAGGTCCGTGTTTCTGGCTGGACTGTAACTTGAGAAAGAATGCAGTTGGTGTCATCAAACTTGGTACACAGACTGACCTTGGGACTAGCACCTATGGTTATACTTTTGGGGTGAAAAGGTCAAACGTCAAGGTCACAGGGCCATAGAAGTATGCCTAACTAACTAAGTAACTATGGGCCAAAATCCATTTTGGCCCATAGCTACTTAAATAAATAAACAAGTATATGTGGTGGGCAACTAGGTGTGCAAAAGGCATGAGTCTGCATCTCTGTTGAGTGCAATTCTAGTTTTCTTACTGTGTATAGGTATAGTGCAAAACTGTAAATAATATTTGCATTGCATTGTACACAATGAAAATGTTTTGTGTGTGTGTGTGTGTGTGTGTGTGCGCGCGTGTGTGTGTGTGTGTGTGTGTGTGTTTACAACTAAATCACAGCTGGTGGCTGATTTCACCCAGCAGTCAAACTACACAACATACCCATTTGCACTCATGCAAAATCACAGTATGGGATGAAGAGAATAAAAATAAATAAATAAATAAATAAATAAGTGAGGGCGGCGCGGTGGCGGAGTGGTTAGCACTGTGGCAGCACAGCAACTCACCCTTGGCCAGGGAATCCTGGGTTCGAACCCAGCCCCCGATCAACAGTGATCTGTGTGGAGTTTGCATGTTCTCCCCGTGTCTGCGTGGGTTTACCGTGGGTTCTCCGGTTTCCTCCCACATGCCAAAAACATGCAAGTTAGGTTAATTGGCATCAAAACAGGGGATTCCAAATTGTCCTTAGGTATGACTGTGAGAGTTGTCTGTCTCTCTGTGTTGGCCCTGTGACGGACTGGCTATCTGTCCAGGGTGTACCCTGCCTCTCGCCCAAAGATGCTGGGATAGGCTCCAGCCCCCCCGCGACCCTAAAAGGATTAAGCGGAAGAAGATGAATGAATGAAAAATAAATAAATGAATAAATGTATAAAAGTCCTGGCCCCAGCAGCTAATCGATGGAGGTCTGTTCAAATCAACATCCTGGTTTCTTCACATAGTATTCTCAGTTAAAGCCAAAAAAGCATTTGACATGACGTGCAGACGCACATTACAAAAGCTTCAGCCTTAAACCCGGGGTTTCGAATTGCACATATGAATGACTAAATTGATTTCTTGATGACTGCAGCGCTCACTCTCAAAGCTGAAATAATAAAAGAGCCTGAGAGATTACAGCAGCAGTATACATGCCTTCAGAATTTGACTTAATCACCTTTCAGCTTATGTGAAACTAAATAAACTGACATGGAATTCTGCAGTACCTCCTCTGGCCTTCTGTTTACATGCTACAGATGCATCTTGTCTCTTGTTCCAGGTCAAACTCCTCTCTGCTCTTCTGGGTGATATCCTGCTGCACCCCATGTGTGCATGTGCTGCATGTGTGTCCAGCTGTCTCATGTGTACTGTGTAGACTGGTAGCGTGCCCTAGTCCTGCCCTTGCTCATCATTCCTCATACTAGTCTTCCGGTGCACCTAACTTTGTTTTGTGCCTCTGTCAGGTCCTACTTGTTTTGTTTGCCTGATCGAGCTTGCCGTGAACTGAACTCTACTTTACCAGACACAGTTTCCTAAAAAGTATCATAGACTTTGTCCTGATGTCATTGTTGTGTGTTTGAGTTCCCGGCCTGTGTCTGCTGACTCAGACACCAAATCAGAGATGACGGTGAATTAGACAAAAATGGTGCCAACTGACGTGAGAACAAAACAAAATGAGAATGGCCCGATAATTCTTAAAATTATTGATGAAACAGTAGACTTTGCATCTTTTTGTAAGGCACTTTCAAACTTTTATCAGAAGGAGATTTACACAATATATAAAACATGAATTTCAAAGATATAAATATCCTCGTAGCAAAGCATTTACATAATGTAGAAAACATAAATCTAACAAATGATGAAACAAAATTATATTCTTCAGAAAAGGCTTTTGGATAAAAGATAATGTGATTAAAAAGAAGATTTAAAAGTGCTTATTGTGGTATCAGATAAACATGTTTACCTTTCCTTGACTACTTCCAAATACATGTCACTTTTTTAATGGAAAGTTTTTAATACAAATACATATCATCACTGTGCAACAAAAACACATTTTTCAGGAAATGAGAAAATTCTGTATTTTTTTCATTAATTTATAAGCTACAGTATTTATTCACATGGATTTTCTAATGCTTATAATTGGCTTGATGGAATAGGTTTATTTGCACCTGAGAGTGACAACGCACTTTGCATTTGTAGCATCTTAGCACCACTTTGATACGTATGCAAATATTACTTTATAAAGATACAGACATTAACTCTGGATCATACAGTATAAGGATGGACAACATACCACCACTTACTTCCATTATAGAAAAGTGAAGCTCTATATCCTGGATTTATGGTGCTGCCATCTTGCACTTTCGGAGACAGTCTACTCAGTAGCAACTGTGAAGTGGAACCATGGTGTCTATAGGCAGCTGCCCCAGATACCACCAGTCATAGCCATGCTCGGTTGTGACCTCATCCCCATTTTTAAAGCATCAAATAACAGATAAAAATGAACTGATCTAAAAACAACAATAAAAAAATGAATGCTTAAAAAAATAAGAGCAACAGGAACTTTTTTTTTTTTAAAAAAAAGGAATGTTTTTTTTGACAAAATGCCATACACAATAATAGACGGAGGAAGGGCTTATTGGGTTACTGCAGCCAGCCACTAGAGGGCGATTAACATGCATGAGCTTCACTTCATGAGAGCTCTTCATGCTGTCCATCATTATTCATTGTTTATGGGATCATCTGCATGTACAACACTATTTCTAAACCCCTCTTAAGTGAGGGCATTTTTAATATTCATCCATCCATTTTTCTACTGCTTCTACTGCATTTTTAACGCTGTGTGAAAATGGCATAATGATGTGGAGTTAATTATAGCATGTAAATACCTTGAATCCTTTAGGTGAAAACTGCTGTGCTTTGGTTTGATTTAAATGTAATATGAAGCATTTCTTAAAATGACAGACTTTTCCCGTGAACTGAAAGTCTGACCCTTATTATTCAAATGACACAGCTAAACTGTGAAATGCAAGTCCCACTGTGTGAATGTTAATCATTAAAAATCACCTTTGTGACAGGCTCACATATGCAGATCACTTGCAAATCTCCCCGTTGTCATCCTGATTAGTAATTTGAGGCTGACGTTTTGTAAACTCACATTGTGTCTAATCCACTAACACTCACCACCCACTCTGTGCTAAGATTCTTAGAAAACACTACCGACAGTGATGTTTTTCCACTCCGCCATTCTTTCACTGCTGCTAAGACACAGTATTGTCACCAGCTAGTCAGGTAAGCAAGAGAGAGAGATTTTCCCATCCCACAAAACTGAGACACGATCAGAGAATGCTCCATTTGTTAACAGGCTTTGGGGTGCAAAGGTGCCAGGCTGGGTGGATTAATTTTAAAGCTGAGGCAATTTGCACTTGTAATTAGTAATGAAGGAGCTATTTGCTTGCACTTTTCAAGGCTTGTTTGCACCACAACCTGATTTACATAATTTTATTAGGGAAATAAGCAAATGTGCTGTAACTGAGGTGCCAACACATGCTGAACTGGTCCCTGTGAATCTCTGCAAATGGAGCAGCTTTTTTTTTTTTTCAATAGGTTTGAAACTTTTGCCAACACTGTGACATTATGTGTTCATGTAGTCATGCTTGGAAACTCAGTGGCCTCACTCTGATCCATGCAGAAAGACAGACACTTAAAAAAAGCAACTTTCCCCAGAGCAGTTCTGTCATTGAGAAGTAGTCAAGTGTCTCTCTGATTTGCAGCAACCTGCCAATGATTACAGCCTCCCTGGGGGATATACAGCAGCACAGCAGGTGACAGTCATTTAAAAACGTTGGCTTGGCTCTGGATCCCTACATCAAAAATGGAAAAACACGACTAATCTCTATTCAGGTCTTGCTCATGGCATTCCTCCTTGGAATTACAGGATGATCATATAAAACACTCTTATTCTCTATTACAAGCCCCAAATTATAGTTAAAGACAGTCAAATACCAAAAACAACAGCAGGAACCTCATGCCTGTACTGTACAAAAAATATAATATATATATTGGAGTTTCTCTCAATAAAAAGAACACACACTGTAGCTGTGCTGTATTAAAGTCCTTATGTTCTCCCTTAAAGAGGGATCCAGGGAGCTCAGGCTGTTTTCAACAAGTCTTATTGTAAGGCACAGAAAACAAGCTGCTATTTACATCATAACTAAAAATAGACTGCAGTAGATTTTGTTGGCAGAACTAGTTAGGTTTCACATGGGAGTATGTACCGATGCAGAGAAATTGTAGAAATAACATGAGGAAAAAGCCTTCCCTGGTGGATACACAATAGCATAAGTTTGTGTTATGTTGGCTCAAGCAAACAATTTGGACGATTCAAGACATAAACTAGATGTTTTCACCCACTGTCTTTCAAACTCTAAAGTATTTGAGAATTTTTAACACTCATCAGTCTGAGTTTTGGATCTCTGTTGAATGGCTTACTTTTGGTCTCCTTCTGACACCATATCAGACTTGAAACAAGCATCCGATACTTAATCAGACAAGAAGTTTGGTCATTTCTTCATAGATTTCTTTATATTCAGGCCTCTTTTGACAAAAAATGGTAGTCACTGATGGCCATGAAAATAAAATGCATATCTGAGGCTTTTTGATTGTATCAGTAAGTAACTAATGTCCATACCAACGGTATTTGTTGATGGGGTGGTTTAATTATGAAGCATTTTGAGTTTAGTACACAGCTACAGTACCAGAATAGGAAGATTTATACAACAAGACAAGGCTCATATTACAGTGAATACACTAGACTGTGATATATTAAAATATTGTATTATTGTGGGATGAGGGTGGTGGCTCTCCGCCTTTCCAGTTCCGTCACCACCCTGGGTGTAAAAGACCAAGGCGGAAGAGACACGGTCTCTTTTGACCTTCGCCTCTGCCTGTACGGGAGCGCCTTGTGTCCGTGAGTTCTAAAATAAAGTTGAGGTCTATTCCACCTCCAGCCTTGTCATTGGGTTATGGATTATGGACATAACATTTGGCGACGGGGATAAAAGAATGGATAAAGGCATTTCGGGCATTCGGCCATTTCTGGAGCTTCCTGGCAAGCCACCGGTGCCGTTGGAGAGGTGGTTTGCCACATTCAAGAGTTATCTGGTGCCATTGAACCTCAGTGAGTTGGAGAAATTGCGTGAACTGGAGAGTCAGTGCATCGGTATGTTGCTGACCTGCGTCAACTGGCTGGGGGTTGCCAGTTTGGGACCGTGGAAGAAGAAATGGTCTGTGATCAGTTGGTGGAGCACACGTTGTGTGCAGCACTGCGGTCAAGACTTTGTATGCATTCTGGTGAGCTGATGTTTGCCAAAGTGGTGGATATAGCCCAGCAGTTTGAAGCAGCGGATAAACTGTCACAGGACCTTGGTGAGCGAACAGCGTTGGGGAAACCCGACTCACAATCAGCGGCGCAGGCTATAGATCCGGATAGCGATGATAGCATGGAAGACAAAGAAGAATACGCTACCGCTATAAAATTTAGGTCCGCCCTGGGGTCGCCAAGATGTTTTGACTGCGGGTCTACCAGGCACCGGTACAGGACAACAGAGTGTCCGGCAAAAGGCAAACGCTGTGGCAAATGTGGGCTCCTACATCATTTCGCCAGGGCCTGTAAGAGGTTTGAGCAAGGGGAACAATGATGTGAAGTGGATTCCCCCGCCATGAATCCTACGGTTATTCACATCGTATCACCAACCACAGAAGGCCATACATATTTGACAGTTACGCTGGACAGTGAAGACGTGCAGTTGTTGGTGGACACGGGAGCAGTGAGGTTTGTGTTGAACTGGTCTACTGTGAAGAGTTACTTCCCCTACCATCATGTGAGAGGCCTGACAACGCCATTTTGTGGTTATGGTGGTAATAGGCTGTCCATCGTGGGCTCGCTGGAGCTGACGGCGAGGTACAAGACAGCTGTAGAGTCCAATATACAGTTTGTGGTGGCCGAGAGTGGGTTGAATGTGATGGGCTGCGATCTGTTCTATGGACTGGGCTTCTCAATCACCAGCGGCAGTGGAGAGGAATGGTCGGGCTGTGGTTTATAGACTGACCGGTTCCGCAAGTGGTCGATGATGCGGTTTGGGGTGACACATGGCCTAGTATTCTGGGAGATGGACAGGACAATTTCCTCCCAGGGCTATCAGGGCACGGTTCCAGTGCCAGGGCTCATGTTACTGTAGGTGAGGGAACTGAGTGGCATGGTGGAATGCCTGTAATGGCGGGTGAGGCTGTGAAGATGAGCCCTCTACTTCCGGGATTCGGCCTGGAGACACCGAGAAGCATGGGGCTGTTACGGCTATGCCAATGTTTAAAATGAAAGGGCAGGGCAGGACTGGCTGGCACGAGGATCAGACGTGCCACACAGGAACACTATAGGCCGAGTCGGGCTTCATGGAGGGTTGCTGGTGTGGCGCTGCCCAGTGAGGAAGCCCATGGGAGACATCATGGACATGGGAAGCCGAGGTGAGTTCCTTTAAGAGTCGGTGACGTAGTTCCACCCAGAGAGGAGGCTTGGCTGAGAGGCGCCCATGGAAAGAGAAAGCGACGTGACGACTAGGGGCGGATGAAGGTGGTGGTTGTTCGGGAAGACGGTTACCTTTGGCTGTCAGATGACTCATGGAGACACCCCAATGAGCTGCGGCCCGTTATTGAGGTGAAGGAGGTGTCGGGGCTCCGACGTGGCTCATCTCCAGGGACAAAGAAACGAAGGAGCTTTGGGCGGGACCCACCAGACGAGTCCCCCGGGGGGTGGCTTCTCTATCGAGACTGTGCGATAGCAAGGGGTGATGGATTATGTTAAATGTAGAATTGCCCGGGCTATGTAGTTAACATGTTTCTCATGTTGGACTGCTAAAACAGGTGCCCATGTGAAAAAAAAAATACCCATGTAACGTGTGTATCACCTTATTCAGGGGTGTGGGTTACTGTGGGGTTTGCCCCGGTTGGGGTGGTTTAATTGGGGATGTTGTAGCAGTGTATGAAGGTGCATGTTGACTGAGTGTGTGTTCAATTTCATGGAATGGTGTGTTATTTTCTTATGTATATAAGTTCATGGGATTGTTTTGGTTTTATAGTAGGAACACGGCATTGTTTAATTTTATGGACCTTTTTGTCATGTCCGCTATTAGTACGAGCCCAAGATACAAGTAAAATTGACGTGTTTATTAACAGAAAGGGGAAAACACAAAATACAGAAAATGTTCAATGAGAAACAGTCTTACACACAAAGTGATGGATGTCTGAGCTCAGTTGGCTGGAGGAGGAGCCCCATGTGCCCCCAGATGGAACTGGCCAGCGGAGAAAAAGGGCAATAAATAATAATAGGGAAAAAGACTTACAAAGGCGTCAGAGTGCAGCTGGCTCTGGAAAAACAACACCTGGGCAGTCCAAGGGGTAGAGGAACCAACAGCTCCAAGACATCAACATAAACTCAGCGTAGAACAGACTTGAATTAACTACTGACTATTGACTAGTCATGTTTGACTGACATTGCCACACTGAGCGCACCACCCAACAAGCATAAGTACCCAGAGAGCTAATGATGTCAAGTGGATGCAGGAGTGTGGCAGAGCAGGTGCATGAGTGGCTGTGATTCAGAATGGATGTGTGTGTGTGTATGTGTGCACATGTGTGTGTGTAAGCGTAAGTGTGTGTATGTGCATGTATGAAGGAGTGTGCTTGAGTGCGTGCAGGTGTGTAAATGAGTATGTCAAAAACAAGGAGGAGGACAAATAATAATAATATATAACAGGTGACAGTGTTAACTGGTGGATGCCTGGCAGAGAGGAGGAGGCATGGCCATAGACTGACAGGGAGCCAGGCTCAGGCTCCAATATCTGCCCACTGGAAATAATTATCAAACTAGAAAAGCACTCGGAGAGCGCAGACCTCCGCCAAGCGCCACAATTCCCCCCATACAGTGTTTGTGTGTACGTTTTCAGATTCCTTGAGCATGTAAACATATTAGATTAGATTAGATTAGATTCAACTTTATTGTCATTACACATGTATGAATACAAGGTAACGAAACACAGTTTAGCATCCAATCAGAAGTGCAAAGGACAGCAGTGCAGTATATACGGTAATTAACAGTATGTGCAATTTAAGCAAATATATGCAAATATATGCAGCAGTGCAGAAAGTTAAAAGTACTGTTATGTGCAAATAATGTGCAATAAGTTAGATGTAGTTTTGTAGTTATGCAGTTATGTACAGGTGAGGATGGTAAAAGATGATTGTAAGAGAGTCAGCGAGGAACTAAGTTCAATAACGTGACAGCTGTTGGAAAGAAACTGTTCCTAAACCTGCTGGTTCTAGTCCGAAGGCTTCTGAAATGTCTTCTGGAGGGGAGAAGCTGGAACAGTCCATGAGCAGGATGGTTGGAGTCCCTAAGAATGCTGCGTGCCCGGCGCAGACATCTTTTCCTGTAGACGTCCTCTATAGCTGGAAGTGGAGCCCCTGTGATGCGTTGGGCGGTTTTCACCACCCGCTGCAGCACCTTGCGGTCAGCTACAGAGCAGCTCCCATACCAGAGTGTGATACAGTTGGTCAGGGTGCTCTCTATCACGCAGCGGTAGAAGTTGCCCAGGATGTCAGTTGACAGATGGTTCTTCTTCAATGTCCTCAAGAAGAAGAGGCGCTGATGGGCCTTCTTGATCAGGCTGGTGGTGTTCACTGACCAGGACAGGTCCTCTGAGATGTGGGTCCCCAGGAATTTGAAGCTGGGGACACGTTCAACAGCTATGCCACTGATATGGATGGGGTCATGTGTCTCTTCCCTCTCCTTCCTGTAGTCCACTATGAGCTCCTTGGTTTTGCTGGTGCTAAGGAGCAGGTTATTGTCAGCGCACCAAGTAGCCAAGTGCTCAACCTCTGCCCTGTAATCTGACTCGTTGTTGTCCCTGATGAGTCCAATCACCGTGGTGTCATCTGCGAACTTTATGATGGAATTGGATCCATACATAGGCCTGCAGTCATGGGTGTAGAGGGAGTAGAGGAATGGGCTGAGCACGCAGCCCTGCGGTACACCAGTGTTGAGTGTGATGACGGAAGAACGGTTGGGGCCTGACCTAACATGCTGGGGTCTGTTGGTCAGAAAATCCATGATCCAGTTGCAGGTGGAGGTACTGATTCCCAGGTCCCCAAGTTTGGTGAGCAACTTGGAGGGGATAACTGTGTTGAATGCTGAGCTGAAGTCAATAAACAGCATTCTTGCGTAGGTGTTCTTGTCATCCAGGTGTGAGAGTACATAGTGCAGCGCTGTAGAAACCGCATCCTCTGTACTCCTGTTGCTCCGGTAGGCAAACTGATGAGGGTCCAGTGTAGGGGGCAGGCCTTTTTTGAGCTGTGCCAAGACCAGTCGCTCAAAGCACTTCATGACTATGGGCGTCAGTGCCACAGGGCGATAGTCATTTAGGCACGATGGTGTTGAATGTTTTGGCACTGGTACTATTGAAGTGGTCTTGAAGCACGCTGGTACCACGGCCTGGGCCAGGGACAGATTGAAGATGTCTGTGAAGACCCCTGCCAGCTGCTCAGCGCATGCCCTCAGCACACGCCCAGGAATGCCATCAGGGCCAGCAGCCTTACGTACGTTGACATGACTCAGTGCATTACGGACGTCGGTGTGGGTGAGTGTGAGGTGGTGGAGGTCATCAGAGGGTGGGAAATTGATGTTCTTTTCATTGTTGTCCTTGTCAAAACGAGCATAGAAGTTATTTAGCTCATTGAGAAAGGGCACAGTCATGGCTATAGGTATGGAGTTGCTGGGCTATATTATAATCAGAGATAGCTTGAATGCCCTGCCACATACGTCGGGGGTCAGAGTCCCCAAAATGTTCCTCCACCTTCAGCTTGTAGCTGTGCTTGGCCTTCTTGATGCCCCTCTTCAGATCTGCCCTGGATGAACTGTAGGCCTGTGCATCACCAGATCTAAAGGCATTGTTACGTGCTTTTAGCAGAAGTCGCACTTCTCTGTTCATCCACGGCTTCTGATTTGGGTACGTGGTGATCTGTCTTTCCGTGGTGACACTGTCAATAGTGGTGTTGATATGGTCCAGGACTGAGTGGGTGTAAGAGTTGATGTTTATGTGGGAGCCACAGGTAGCCTGAGAGGTGAACATACTCCAGTCTGTGTTCCTAAACTTCTCCTGGAGTACAGAGTCAACCCCCTCTGGCCACACTTTGATGGTCCTCACTGATGGCTTCACCCGGTTGATAAGCGGTACATACTTGGGGGTAAGGAACAAGGATAAATGATCAGACTGACCTAGGTGGGGGAGGGGAGTTGCTGTGTAGGCTCCCACAATATTGGTGTAAACATGGTCCAATGTTTTGTCCCCTCTTGTGTGACAGGAGACATGCTGGTAGAATTTAGGAAGCACTGTCTTGAGGTTAGAGTGGTTAAAATCACCCGCCACAATAAATGCTGCCTCTGGGTGTGCAGTTTGTTGTTTGCTAATAGCTGCATGCAGTTCTTTCATAGCAAGCTTAGCATTAGCATCCGGAGAAATGTAAGCGGCTGTTATGATGGTACAAGTGAACTCGCGTGGCAGATAGAAAGGTCTACATTTAACCATGAGAAATTCCAGGTTAGCTGAGCAGTGTCTCTCAACAGTGACAGAGTTCGTGCACCAAGCCTTGTTAATATAAATGCACAATCCCCCCCCTCTTGTCTTACCGGAGTCAACTGCTGCTCTGTCTGCCCGGAGCTCGATAGCATTGTCGGGTATTCCACTGTGAAGCCATGTTTCCGTAAAAATCATGATATTGCAGTTCATAAGTTTCTTATTGTTGGTGATCCGAAGCCGTAGTTCACTCATTTTGCTCGCCAGAGACCGTACATTAGCAAGGAAAATACTGGGTAGCGATAGCCGGTGCGGTGTTAGCTTTAGCTTAGCTCTTAGCCCACCGCGCTTACCCCTCCTTTGTTTACGTTCCTTACGCCGCCTGCGAGCACTTCCGGTCGGTCGGGAAGCCTGCCGAGCGTCGGGAGTTCTCCAGAGCTCCGGGATGAGACGTAGATTCAGACGTAGGTTGCTGATAAAAAGGTCGTTATCGTTGTTTTGTAAACCAATATTCAAAAGCTCATCTCGGGTGTAAGATGTAAAAGCAGAGCTGTTCTGAACGAACATACCCGAAATGAGCAGAAATAACACTGCTAGTCCCCAGAATCTGGTAGGACGCTGAGCCTCGCGTTGTGCACGCGCCGCCATCTTGCGCCGAAAGTAGCAATTGGATCTTGCGCCGAATATGAGTAGCAATTGGATTCACAATGATTATTTGTTTATTTGACAGGGACAGTGCAATAAACACACAATTAATCAATGACAATCAATGTGATAGTGATAGGATTAGTGGTTCAGTAGTAAAAGCATTGCCTCCTTGGCGGAGGTAATAAACTGAAGTGTTGCTGTTGTGTCCATCTCCTCCACTGACGGATGCAAATTGGGTAGACAGGTTGCCGTGGGTTTTATATTATATTATTTTGGGGTTGCGCTCCGCGGCAAACGAGAATTTAGAAGCTTCGCCGGCAGAGAGCTCGTTTTTGCGCAGCGCCTATGGCTGGCCGGTGAATTTCTGCCAAATGCGCAGCTCCTATGGCTGGCCGGGGAATTTCTGCCAAAGAATCCGTCGGCGGACAGCTGCCCGTGTGAGGTTTTGCAGTTGCGCGCAAACACAGGCACGCTGGCGGGCCCAGGCCAGCAGTGTTTTCCGCGTGCTTTTGTGCCTAAAACGTTGAAGAACGCAGAGTTTGTGTTGCAGACACGACGACCAGCGCCCTCCATTGCGCCTGCGCACATGTTGAAAATGGCCCTATGTCACAGTGTTGAAAAATGCTTTAAAAAATTCCTGTATCCAGACGGTGAACCGGATCACCCCCAAAATTTAATCAGTTCTTCCTTGTACCATTTCCAACAACGCCTGAAAGTTTCATGGAAATCCGTCCAAGACTTTTTGAGTTATCTTGCTAACCAACAGACAAACAGACAGACAGACAGACAGACAGACAGACAGACAGGCAGACAGACAGACAGACAGACAGACAAACACACAGACAAACCCCGGCAAAAACATAACCTCCTCCTGGCCTTTTCGGCCTGGCAGAGGTAATAATCAGGAACTACAGCCACAATCACGGAACGGGGCTGATGCCTCAGCCCTGTTCATGACACTTTTAGTATCAAAGACGGCAGAATAATTTGTCTGGCCATGTGGAGGTGGGACGGCAGTCCACCTGTCCCCCTCTAGTTTAGTTTTTTGTGTGCATGGATAGACCTATTTTATTTGTTTGTCATTAGAGTGTGATTAGGGTACTAAATCTGGGAGGGTCTAATCAGTGTGTGTGTGTTTTGAACTTTTCTAAGGGGGGAGGAGGATGTGATATATTAAAATATTGTAATATTGTGTGATGATGGTGGTGGCTCCACCTTTCCGGTTCCGCCACCACCCTGAGTATAAAAGATCAAGGCGGAGGAGACGCACTCTCTTTTGACCTTCGCCTCTGCCTGTATGGGAACACCTTGTGTCCGTGAGTTCTAAAATAAAGTTGAGTTCTATTGCACCTCCAGCCTCGTCATTGGGTTACGGATTATGGATGTAACATATATTGCCAAAAGTATTGAGACACCGTCCAAATGAATGGGTACCAGGGCACAAAGCAAGGTCCACAAAGACCCACAAGCACACCCCTAAACCTTGTGGAAAGACAGCCTTTGTAGCTATAACAGCTTCAATTCACTGGGGAAGGCTTTCCACAAGGTTTAGGAGTGTGTTTATGGGATTTTTTTGACCATTCTTCCAGAAGTACATCTGTAATGTCAGGCACCGATCTTGGATGAGAAGCCCTGGCTCACAGTCTCTGCTCTAATTCATCCCAAATCTGTTGTCTCAGGTTGAGGTCAGGACTCTATACAGGCCAGTCAAGTTCCTCCATACCACACCTGATCATCCATGAATTTATGGATCTTGCTTTGTGCATTGGGGCCTGTTCATTTGGAGGGGTGTCCCAATACTTTTGGCAATACAGTGTATGCTGTACGAATGCAGAGAACTGGACCAGATCAAGTACAGAAAAAAGCAAAGTGCATGAAACCAAATATGGGGGGGGGGGGGTCATAGTGGTCAAATTTGACCAAATGTGGTTTATTTTTCAACACCCACACACTTCTTCCATTGGTTTTGCAGTGCTTGGATCGATGCAGTTGAAAAATAAAGCACATTTGGTCAAATTTGACCACTATGAACTTTTCAGCCCCTCCTTGTATTTCACCATAAAAGAGAAGAACAATAATTACAGATGGTGACTTTAACAGAAAATACCCAGGACATTGAGGGGTTATTTTTTAACCTGTCCAGTGCAGCAGCTTGGCAAGCAGAAGGGATATCTGATTGCCTTATTGTGCCAAACAGATTTACCAACCCTGCCGACCAGGCAGCCACACCCAGGTGGGGCAGCAGAAAGCAGTGGGGAGTTGCAGGGGAACCCCCCACCCATCCAAGTTCAAACCCAAGATTGATCGGACCTTTGCTGTTAGAGCCGCGACTCTGTGAAATGACCTTCCACTGGAGATCAGGCAACCCATGTCACTTTTGCAAACATACTTTTGCTTAATTCTTGCCATAAATGTGTATTCTCATCTATTTTATTGCTTATTTTTAACTGTATTTTATCTACTGTAAATCAAACATACATTGCTAATCTGAGTTGCTAGAGAAATGTTGTTGAAGAGCTATTGTCCACATTTTGTTTTTAAATTTCCATTTTATCTTATTTTCTTTGTTTGTTTACATGTTTGAAACTTGAAAAGCACTCAGGGAGCACATACCTTCACCAAGTCTCCTTCCGTCCCTCATGGATCACCTCCAAAATGTAATGGGTTTGTGTGTAAGTTCTGTTGCCAGTTCTGTTGAAAATTGCATCAAAGTCTATCCAGTAATTCTGGAGGATTCTTGCTAACACACTGTGAGAAGACAAGAGCCTTGGTGGAGGTATGCATTCTTGGATCATCACCAAAATGTAATGGATTCCTCTGTAGGCCAAGGACCACCTCTGGTGAAAATTCCATCCAAATCCATTTAGTAATTTTTTGTGTAATAATGCTGCACAAATACAAACAAGGTCCTTTGAGGAGGTATGCACTTTCAGATCATCACCAAAATTTAATGGGTTCATCCATGGCCCAAGGGCTACCTCTGGTGAAAATGTCATCAAAATTCATACAGTAGTTTTTGTGTAATCCTGCTAACAAACAAACAAACAAAAAACAGACAAACCACCCCAATCACATTACCTCCTTGACAGAGGTAATGATAGATGAATAAATAAAATGAAAAAATAAATCTACTTGCACTTTTGTTTGATTGCTTTCATTATTAGTATTATCTCCACCAAGGAGGTTATGTTTTTGCCGGCATTTGTCAGTTTGTTTGCTTGTCTATTAGAAACATTACTCAAAAAATTGTTAGCGGATTTCAATGAAAATTTCAGGGAAGGTAGGAAATGGGCCAAGGAACAAACAGTTGGTTTTTGGTGCTGGTTTGTATCACTGTGTGGCTCCAGCATTTTTTTTTTTTTTTTTATATTTTCATCTGAAGATGCCAAGAAAAAAACAAGTGAAGTGTGTAGATTAAAATGGGGTGTGGAGGTACAGTCATGTGAAAAAATTTGGACACCTCTTTAAATATTCAGATCTTTATTAAGAAATGTTCACATATCTATGTCTAACCTTGTTTTTTGCTATTATTTGCATTTTTAAAAATTATTTTAGCCATTGTAAGTAGGAATAAATGTGGGGGCGTCCTAAAAAAAGATGGGGGGTGTCCTAATCAGATCAAATCAAATCAAATCAAATCAAACTTTATTGTCATATTGCTGTACATACAACTGTAGTGCAGGCAAGATGAAATTGCGTTTCTCTCGGCATCGATATAAGAAGATTGTAGACTTCAGGAAAGTCACTACTCCTCTGCCCCCCCTCACCCTCTCAGGCTCTCCCATCACCACTGCTGATTCCTTCCGCTTCCTAGGCACTACCATCACCAGGGACCTCAAATGGGAGCTGACCATCAGCTCACTCATCAAAAAAGCCCAGCAGAGGATGTTCTTCCTGCAGCAGCTGAGGAAGCTCAAGCTACCCACCAAGATGTTAGTGCAGTTCTACACAGCCATCATCGAGTCCATCCTCACCACCTCCATAACCGTGTGGTACGCAGGAGCCACTGCCAGGGACAGACTAAGGCTGCAGCGCGTCGTGCGCACTGCTGAGAAGGTGATCGGCTGCAAGCTCCCATCTCTCCAGGATCTGTACATCTCCAGGACCCGGAGGCGTGCTGGCCGGATCATAGCCGATCCCTCACACCCTGGTCACGTACTGTTTGCCCCCCTCCCCTCTGGTAGAAGACTTCGGTCCATCCAGACTAAAACCTCCCGTCACATGAACAGCTTCTTCCCCTCTGCCATTAGACTGCTGAACACTAAGTGACTTATTGACTCTCGTGCACCATGTACAGCAGCTCAACCAGACTCATGTCAATCATCACTGTTTTCTTCCTGCATTACCGACTGCACTATATAGTTCTCCACAGTATCTGCTGCTGGCTAATATATATTTTAACTGTTGACCAGTATCACTTAATCTTATCCTACACTTTATTACATGTATAGTTTATTTCTCTTATCTTATCATGTTTAATGTTGCAGCATTGTACCGAGACAAATTCCTAGTTTGTGTACTACATGAACAATGGCAATAAACCTGATTCTGATTCTGAAGAAGCAGCATGATTTAAGACACATTCCCACATAGCTCCCCCCCCCACCCCCACCCCCCCATCCATTCACACATCCCTGAGACATACTTGGGGAAAAAAAAAGAATAACTAACTATAATATACAAAATGTCCGTAGGTGCAGTAGTGTGTATGAGAGATTCCGGGTCAACTGTTCAGCATCCTGACAGCTTGTGGAAGGAAGCTGTTGATCAGTCTGGTGGTTCTGCCTCTGATGCTCCGGAATTGTTTACCAGATGGAAGAAGTTCAAAGTGTTTATGCAGAGGGTGAGAACGGTCCTTGACAATGTTCAGTGCCCTGCTCCTACAACGGTTCTGAAAAAGTTCTTGGACAGAGGGGAGGGAGACTCCAATTACCCTCTCCGCCCCCTTGACTATCCTCTGCAGGGCTTTTTTGTCAGACATACTGCAGCTGGAGTACCATGTAGCAATGCAGTACGTCAGAACACTCTCCACCACACTTCTGTAGAAGGTCCTGAGGATGCAGATGGGGAGAGAGGCCTGTTTGAGTTTCCTCAAGAAGTGCAGTCTCTGCTGAGCCCGCTTCCTGATCTCCAAGGAATTCTTGCTCCAGGTCAGGTCCTGCGAGATCTGCACTCCGAGGAACTTGATGTTCTCTACTCTCTCCACTAAACGGCCGCCGATGCTGAGGGGGGCGTGCTCAGGCTGCGACCGCCGGAAGTCGATAATCATCTCCTTCGTTTTGTCCACGTTGAGCACCAGATTGTTCTTCCTGCACCAGCCCTCCAGGTCTCTCACTTCTTCCCTGTACATTGATTCCTCATCCCTCTGGATAAGTCCCACCACCGTGGTGTCATCTGCAAACTTAATAATCTGGTTCCCCTCGTGTCTGGATACACAGTCATGTGTTAGAAGTGTAAACAACAGTGGACTGAGTACACAGCCTTGAGGGGATCCGGTACTCAGCGTGACAGACTTGGAGATGTTGTTTCCAACCCGGACAGACTGAGGTCTCTCAGTCAGGAAATCCAGGATCCAGAGACATGCGGCGGTGTTCAGACCGAGAAGGAGTAATTTCTCCATCAGTCTCTGGGGAATAATGGTGTTGAATGCTGAACTGAAATCAATGTACAGGAGTCTGGCGTAGGTGTCTTTCTGGTCCAGGTGGGTGATGACATAGTGTAGGGTGGTGACTATAGCATCCTCCGTGGAGCGGTTTGAATGATATGCAAACTGGAGCGGGTCGTGTGATGCAGGGAGGCAGGCTGTAATGTGTGGTTTGACAAGCCGCTCAAAACACTTCATCACAATTGGTGTCAGTGCAACAGGATGATAGTCATTCAAACAGGACACCACTGGTTTCTTTGCCACCGGTACAATGATAGAGGTCTTGAAGCATCTGGGAACGATGGCCTGACTCAGGGAGATGTTATAAATGTCAGTCAGGACATCCGCCAACTCGCTCGCGCAGTCTCGGAGCACACGTCCCGGAATGTTGTCTGGACCTGCAGCTTTGCGTGGGTTGACTCTGGTTAGGGTCCTCCATGTGTCCGCTGTGTTGATGGTAAAAGCTGGTCCGACCGATGGTGGGGGAGGGCCAGCCCTCCCTCTGATTGTCGAGTTTGATGCTTCAAAACGTGCAAAGAAGTCGTTAAGCCTGTCTGGAAGCGAAGCGTCGTCATCATCGACCCCCTGCCTAGGCTTAAAGCCCGTCAGTGTCCGAACTCCCTGCCACATCTGCTTGGTGTTCCTAGTGTCACAGAGGTGTCCCTGGATTTTCTCCAGGGACAATTTATTCCCCACTATTAATTAATTAATTGATTAATTAATTAATTTATTTATTTTACAGAAAATTTGAAAAAAGTCAAATTTTAAGAGTCATTTTTTAATTGTTTAATTGTATTACATGAATCTCCCAGCATTTTTAACATTGATTTTAAATATCCATAATGTTCAAATAGGTTAAAAAAAACCACAGGCTTATACAAGGTGTCCTAATTTTTTCACATGACTGTAACTCTGCGGGCACATACTGGGAGAGAAGCTAAGGATGTCGTCACGAGCCACATGACCCTCATGACCCTCATGGCATGTAAACACAGTGACTTCAGCACTGGACAGTGTTTAATTTTTTGAGTGTGAAATGACAGTAGGCCTTTTCTATTATTATTGTTTACTACGCACTGCAGTGATGTGCTAGCGCACTGTTGAGTCATATTGCTTAATAACAATTGCTTACAATATCGATGCAGTCTACAAGAAGGGACAGCATAGGATGTTCCTATTGAGGAGGCTCAGGTCTTTTGGTGTACAAGGGGCGCTGCTGAAAACATTCTATGACACGGTGGTGGCATCAGCCATCACTTTTGGAGTGGTCTGCTGGGGCAACGGCATTACAGCAGCCGATAGGAAGAGACTGAACAAGCTGATCAAGAAAGCTAGATCTGTCCTGGGGCAACGCCTTGACCCAGTGGAGGAGATGGGAGAGAGAAGGATGGTGGCTAAACTGTCATCTCTGCTGGAGTCCGAGTCCCACCCTATGCAGGACATACTGAACGCACTGAGGAGCTCATTTAGCAGCAGACTACATCATCCTAGGTGCGCAACCGAGAAGTTTCGCAGGTCCTTCCTACCTACGGCTGTCAGACTTTATAACCTAAGCAGGGCTGCTCGCAGAGATAGCAAAAAAACGTGACGACCTAATAGTATTGAATGCAAAAGACGCAACAGACTTACACAAATGGTCCCCTCCAGTATACAACTAGGACAATATCAGTCGCTATGGAGGGTGACAATATGTATGGGTACTCCGTCGTCCGTTGTCGGCCTCCGTCGGTCTATGATGACCATGGAAGAGAATCCTAAACGTCTACTCTGCTGGAACAGCACCGCCTGTGGCTGAACAGGCCGATGCTCGAATGGCAGTCCCTGTCACACAGGTCGCACTTGTGGGTGGTCTCCGTGCTGCTGGGTCTGTGGCGGTTCTTCCTGCGGGTCCTTTTTTCATCTGCTGCAGCAGTCAGTCTCTCTTCACCCGCCTTGATCTGTCTGGTCAGGGTGCCTCTCCATTTGGAGCGGTCCGTTGCAAAGTCCTCCCTGCGCTCTGTGTTGATCTCCAGGGCCTTCATGTCTCTCTTGCAGATGTCTCTAAAGCGCAGCTGTGGGTGGCCAATGTCTCTCCTGCCAGTCGCCAGTTCTCCGTAGAGGACGTCTTTGGGGATTCTGCCATCCTCCATACAGTGAACGTGGCCTAGCCAGCGGAGCCTGCGCTGCCTGAGTAGAGTGAACATGGAGGGAAGGCCGGCGCGGGACAGAACTTCTGTGTTGGGCACTTTGTCCTGCCAGGATATGTCCAGGATGTGGCGAATGCAGTGCAAGTGGAAGGAGTTCAGTCTCTTTTCCTGCCGGGCGTATGTTGTCCACGTCTCACTCCCATAGAGCAGTGTGCTGATGATGCAGGTGTTGTACACTGCCATCTTCGTCTTGACAGAGAGTTTGGGATTCTCCCACACTCGTGTGGTGAGGCGAGCGAGTGTGAAGGCTGATTTTCCAATCCTCTTCTCAATCTCTGTATCAAGGGAGAGGTTGTTGCTGATCTTGGAGCCCAGGTACGTGAACTGATTCACGACCTCCAGCTCGTAGTCGTAGATGGTGATGGTTGGTGGTGCTTCCATGCCTTGCGCCAAGACGTTAGTCTTCTTCAGGCTGATGGTAAGCCCGAAGTCCTTGCATGCCTGGGAGAAGCGGTCCATCAGGGTCTGAAGCTCCTGCTGTGTGTGGGTTGCGACTGCAGCGTCATCTGCGAACAGCATGTCTCTGATTAGAGCCTTGCGTACTTTGGTTCTGGCTTTCAGGCGGGCAAGGTTGAAAAGCCTGCCGTCAGATCTTGTGTGCAGGTAGATTCCCTCTGTTGCTGTGCTGAAGGCATGCCTCAGGAGCATAGCAAAGAAAATCCCAAAGAGGGTTGGCGCAAGTACACAGCCCTGTTTCACTCCGCTGCGTAAGTTGAATGGCTCTGAGACGTTGCTGTCGTGCTGCACTATCCCCTGCATGTTGGTGTGAAATGATTTGATGAGGCTTTGCAACTTTGGTGGGCATCCTATCTTTGGCAGGATCTTGAAAAGGCCCTCTCTGCTGACCAGATCGAACGCTTTGGTGAGGTCGATGAAAACGACGTACAGGGGCATGTTCTGTTCTCTGCATTTCTCCTGGAGTTGGCGGATGGAGAATATCATGTCTACAGTCGATCGCTCAGCACGGAAGCCACACTGAGACTCGGGGTAGACACGTTCGGCAAGCTTCTGTAGTCGAACGAGAACAACTTGTGCATAGACTTTGCCAACAACGCTGAGGAGGGAGATGCCCCTGTAGTTGTTGCAGTCGCTTCTCTCCCCTTTGTTTTTGTAGAGGGTGATGATCTTGGCATCCCTCATGTCCTGTGGTACGGCACCTTCCTTCCAGCACTGGCAGAGGACGTCATGCAATGGCAGCAGTAGGGCGGTCTTGCAGTGCTTGATCAGGTCGGGGGGTATGCCGTCGTTGCCGGGTGCCTTGCCAGCGACCAAGCTATCAATGGCCTTGCTGAGTTCATCGATGGTTAGCTCGGCATCAAGTTCGTCCATGGATGGCAGGCAGTCGATGGCATCAAGGGCCGACAGTGTCACGGTGTTCTGTCTGGAGTAGAGGTCGGAGTAGTGTTCCACCCATCTCTCCATCTGCTTGCTCTTTTCTGTGATCATCTCCCCAGTAGAGGATTTGAGGGGGGCCGTCTTGCTCTGAGTCGGACCAAGTGCTTTCTTGATGCCATCGTACATACCACGGATGTTCCCAGTTATGGAAGCGGTTTGAATGTCTTGGCTGAGCTGAGTCCAGTACTCGTTGGCACAGCGCCGAGCAGTCTGCTGAACTTTGCTTCTCGCAGCCCTGAGAATCTGGAGATTCTTCTCGTTTGAGTACTTCTTGTACTCAGCAAGTGCTGAGTGCTTGGCTTCAATGATGGGGGTCATCTCGGTCAACTTGGCATCAAATCAGTCCTGTGACTTCGAGGTCTTCCTCCCAAAGGTAGCCAAGGCTGTGCGGTGGATGGTGTTTCACAGCTCTTCCCACTTCTACTTTGCAGATTCTCCTTCTTGTGGTACACCAAGTTCCTTCTCAAAGGTGGAGGCAAACTGCTCAACAAGTTCTGGTTGGGCCATCTTGCTGGTGTCAATCTGTGCCTTTCCAGGCTGTCTAGCATGATGGAATTTCTTCAGCTGCAGCTTGACCTTGCAACACACCAATGAATGGTCTGTGTCGCAATCTGCACTTTGGAATGAACGGGTGATTAGCACGTTCTTCAGTGAGGTGCGCCTGGTCAGGATCAAGTCCAGCTGGTGCCAGTGCTTTGAGCACGGATGTCGCCAGAAAATCTTGTGTTGGGGCTTGGTCTTGAAGAACGAGTTTGTGATGCACAGATCGTGATATGTGCAGAACTCGAGCAGCCGCTGTCCATTGTCGTTCATTCTGCCCATGCCAAATGGTCCAAGACAGGAGGGCCAGGAGTTGTGGTCAGCACCCACTCTGGCATTGAAGTCTCCAAGGAGATTGAGTTGTTCAGAGTTGGGGATGATCCTGACAGTTGTTGTGAGATTCTCGTAGAACTCATCTTTTGCCTCTGGTGTGGCTGTCAGTGTTGGGGCATACACACTAATGAGGGTGACTGGGCCTTGAGTGGTGTTGAGGCAGAGGGTGAGGAGTCGTGCAGAGCCATTGCTGCCTGGTTCCACCATCTTCAGCAAGGTGTTCTTCACTGCAAAGCCCACTCCGTGTTCCCTGTTTTCATCACTGCCCTTTCCCTGCCAGTAGAATGTGTAGTCCTTCTCTCTCAGTGTGCCTGCGTCAGCCAACCGTGTTTCCTGGAGAGTGGCGATATCCACTCCCAGTCTCTTCAGCTCATTATTGATGATGGCAGTCTTCCTGGTGTCGTTGATGTCCTTGAGGTTAGCAGCGAGTCCTGTCATCATAGTGTGGACGTTCCAAGTTCCCAGTTTTAGAGTTGGCCTCTTTTGTTTTTTTGTCTTGCCTGGTGCGAAGGTTCTCAGCCTGCTGTTCAGACTTCTCCTCATCCCCATGCACCCAATGAGGAAAGCAAACTGTGGCGGGACAACACCTTATTGGCCGGGGGCTGCCCAGCTTGAGGTGGTCGGTAGCTGTCCAGTGAGATCCGATGATCCCTCCCACCGTCGGGAACAACCCCTGGCCCCGCGCTCTACGCCAATTGAGTGGTGGCTTATAACCGGTAACTGTCATTCCCCATGTTTTGTCTACGCCAAAGGCGAAGCTGGAGTGTCCTCTCCAGTGATCCGGTGTTCTACCTTCCAGCGTTGGGCGTTGGTAGGATTCAAGCCTGGGCAAGAAGATATGGAGGACAAGATGTTGCCCATGCAGCATGTCCCCCCTCTCCACGTCACTGATGAATCCAAAGGAACAGCAGGGCTGCTACAGTTTGGCACCAGCGCCGTTGCAGGAGCTGCCAGAACGATGCTGAGCACAACAGAGAACTGCCTTAGGGGCTCCGACTCCAGATTTTTCCTCAGGGTTGACTCCCGAAGCCTTTCCCGTGACCGGGTGTGCTGCAAGGCAGCGGAGGTTTGAAATTAGGGTTTACCTTCCCCAAGATGGGCTACCTTCCCAGGTTGACGAGCCACCATCTACCCGAAGCATCTGGTTTTAAGGCGCCAGAGATCCGCCCTCGCCCCTTCTCCTATTAGTAAAAGCAGTTCCGCCGGAGACGCATGCCATAAGGAGCATTTTATGAGCACTGGGAGCTTAACCCCAGTCCCACTCCTGGCTATGACAACCTTGGAACCAAAGTATGAATATGTATGAATAGTGTGAATACAGTGGGGCAAAAAAGTGTTTAGTCAGCCACCAATTGTACAAGTTCTCCCACTTAAAAGATGAGAGAGGTCTCCAATTTTCATCATAGGTATACCTCAACTATGAGAAACAAAATGAGAAAAAAAAATCCAGAAAATCACATTGAAGGATTTTTAATGAATTAATTGGTAAATTCCTCAGTAAAATAAGTATTTGGTCACCT
Organism: Pholidichthys leucotaenia; assembly: GCA_020510985.1. Lineage (NCBI taxonomy): Eukaryota > Metazoa > Chordata > Actinopteri > Cichliformes > Pholidichthyidae > Pholidichthys > Pholidichthys leucotaenia. The sequence continues at coordinate 389,791,809 of CM035837.1, forward strand.
ACAAACAAGCAAGATTTCTGGCTCTCACAGACCTGTAACTTCTTCTTTAAGAGGCTTCTCTGTCCTCCACTCGTTACCTGTATTAATGGCACCTGTTTGAACTCGTTATCAGCATAAAAGACAACTGTCCACAACCTCAAACAGTCAGACTCCTAACTCCACGATGGCCAAGACCAAAGAGCTGTCAAAGGACACCAGAAACAAAATTGTAGACCTGCACCAGGCTGGGAAGACTGAATCTGCAATAGGTAAGCAGCTTGGTGTGAAGAAATCAACTGTGGGAGCAATTATTAGAAAATGGAAGACATACAAGACCACTGATAATCTCCCTCGATCTGGGGCTCCACGCAAGATCTCACCCCGTGGGGTCAAAATTATCATGAGAACGGTGAGCAAAAATCCCAGAACCACATGGGGGGACCTAGAGAATGACCTGCAGAGAGCTGGAACCAAAGTAACTAAAGGCTACATCAGAAACACACTACGCCGCCAGGGACTCAAATCCTGCAGTGCCAGACGTGTCCCCCTGCTTAAGCCAGTACATGTCCAGGCCCGTCTGAAGTTTGCTAGAGAGCACTTGGATGATCCAGAAGAGGATTGGGAGAATGTCATATGGTCAGATGAAACCAAAATAGAACTTTTTGGTAAAAACTCAACTTGTTGTGTTTGGAGAAGAAAGAACACCATACCTACTGTGAAGCATGGGGGTGGAAACATCATACTTTGGGGCTGTTTTTCTGCAAAGGAACCAGGACGACTGATCCATGTAAAGGAAAGAATGAATGGGGCCATGTATCGTGAGATTTTGAGTGAAAACCTCCTTCCACCAGCAAGGGCATTGAAGATGAAACATGGCTGGGTCTTTCAGCATGACAATGATCCCAAACACACCACCCAGGCAATGAAGGAGTTGCTTCGTAAGAAGCATTTCAAAGTCCTGGAGTCGCCTAGCCAGTCTCCAGATCTCAACCCCATAGAAAATCTTTGGAGGGAGTTGAAAGTCTGTGTTGCCCAGCGACAGCCCCAAAACATCACTGCTCTAGAGGAGATCTGCATGGAGGAATGGGCCAAAATACCAGCAACAGTGTGTGAAAACCTTGTGAAAACTTACAGAAAACGTTTGACCTCTGTCATTGCCAACAAAGGGTATATAACAAAGTATTGAGATGAACTTTTGTTATTGACCAAATACTTATTTTACCGAAGAATTTACCAATTAATTCATTAAAAATCCTTCAATGTGATTTTCTGGATTTTTTTTTTTTCTTATTTTGTGTCTCATAGTTGAGGTATACCTATGATGAAAATTGGAGATCTCTCTCATCTTTTAAGTGGGAGAACTTGCACAATTGGTGGCTGACTAAATACTTTTTTACCCCACTCTATGAATGGGTACATATTCATACTATGTAGGATAACTAAGTAGACAGTTATGCTGTTTATTATTGCTACAATGCTCCACACTTTGTATATATATTTATATATTTATGTGTACGTATGTATATTCACTGCTCTTATTTTTATTTTTCGTATCTTCTTAATTATTGCTCTGAGAGTTGCTATCCCTGTGCTGTTGCAATCCTGGAATTTCCCCATTGTGGGACTAATAAAGGCCTATCTTATCTTATCTTATCTTATCTTATCTTATCTTAACTTATCTTATCTTATAACTACGAGCCTTGTCAGCAAACTGTAAGGGAGAAGAGAAGTGGAAAAAAATATGCCAACCAACCTGAAAGATTCAATAAAACATGATGCTTATTTAAGGTCGAATTGCTCAGCCCTAATGTATGGTCAATAAAACTATGAACGTCTTGTTATTATAATGTAGTCATATTGTTTTTGCTTGTGTTTCTTTGTTAGCAGGATCACACAAAAACTCCTAAATATATTTGGATGAAAGTGTCATAAACTGCCCTCTCCAAGAGCAAACAGGTGGACGTCAAATACAGGCTGTGAGTTTGCAAGTTTATTAAACAGAAAAACACTAATATACAAAACGCTAAGGAACAACAAACAGGCTAACAAAAAACACAGCTTTAAGGCTGGGGCACTGGATGCCAAGAATACAGGCAGGTAAATAACTTACAGCTGCTGTGAGGAATGGGAATACCCGATTGGAAAGGTTTTCACCGCTGCGCCAGAGAAGTGGCACAACCGGCCTAAATAAGGAGACCTAGATAGAGAACAGCTGTGGGATCATGAGTGAGGATAATTACCAGCAGCTGTGACAGCCCACAAACAACATCTGACAGCTGTAAGTGACGCATGAGCTGTGGCAGCGCCTGCAATAATCAGGATGACAAACCATAAAAAAATATACAGAAACTCATGAAATAACCACACCCAAGTAACAGGAAAAGGATCTCCAAAGAAAGATAATATAACACACCCAAAAAAACACAATAACACCAAGGATACAAAATAAAACAATAACCAGACAAGGCTATTAGGACAACTCAAAATAAACAGAAAAAGATTAAACTAAAATTGGAGAATGGGCACGGAGAATGGGCATGACAGTGCCCCCCTCCCCGAGGGGTGGAACCCAGACACCCCAGGGCAACATCAAAAGGAAAAGAAGGCCCCCTCACAAAGGAGACCCCCCCCCCCCCAACCACGAAAACAACCTACCCCGGGCGGAAGGAGGGGGAATCCAGGCAAACCAAAACAAAAGGCAGTTCACTCATGACCCCCAACATAAACAAATATGTCAAGATGGAACCCTAGGACTACTGAGTGGAAAGTAAGGCAGTTCTGGTGGTTTCCTAAAGCTCCAGAACCAACCAACCCCGTGGTGGAATAGGTCGGGTGGTCTCGAAGAGCTCCAGAGCCACGAAAGCAGATGGAGCAGTTCATCGGGTGGCCTTACTGAATCCCAGGGCCAATTGGCCGTGAGGCACAACGCATCTCCCCTGGAGGTGGTAGCTGGAACCTGTGGCTCCCACAGACCACATGGGCTGAGGGGGGGGAACCTGATGACAAAGATGACTGAAAAGCCACAACCTTCAACAAAGATTGATGATCTTTGGCGACCTTGGGTGAAGGTTGAGGACCCACCATGGCCTCAGACTGAGGCGTAGCACCCGTGGTGGCCTTGGACCAAGGCATAGCACCAACGGTGGCCCCTAACTGAGGTGCAGCACCCACGGTGGCCTTGGACTGAGGCTAACCACCCATGGTGGCCCCGGACTGAGGTGCAGCACCCACGATGGCCTCGGACTGAGACATAGCACCCACGGTGGCCTCAGACTAAGGCCTAGCACCCACAGTGGTCTCGGACTATGGTGTAGTGCCAGCAGAGACCTCCAGCTGAGAGGGAGAACCTACAGAGACCTCCAGCGGAGAGGGGGAGCCCACAGAGACCTCAGGAGACCTCGATGAAACCAACGGGCTGATCAGCTAGAGGACCAGGCACAGAAGATGATTAATCAGCGGTGGGTCAGATAAAAGCGGAGCAGAAGGACCCATCGTGTCCTAAGACAGAGGCAGAGGCCCCACAGTGACCTTGGATGGAGGCGGAGGACCCACGGCAACCTCTGGCAAAGAGGAAGGACCCACGGGGACCGCAGGCAAGGGTGGAGGACCCGCGGTGACCTCAGGTGAGGATGGAGGATCCACAGTGACCTCTGGCGGAGTTGGAGGACCCACAGTGACCTTGGGGGAAGGCTCAGACAAAGGGGACACAGACACCGGGTCAGGGTCACCAGCGGCAGTGGAGCCCGGTGAGGAGAACTAAGGTGCAGCTGACAGCTGCACTTGCCCCCCACCCCTACCCACACCCCTACCAATAGCCAGGCAAGATTTCTATTAAGACTGATAAAGTGAAAACAAAAAAGAGAACTTGCCTGAGCTCAAGCTTCACCGCCATCCAGGGCTCCGTCGATCCACCATGGGACATCTCGAACCCGGTCATCTGGTTACCCAACTCCAACTCGGCCACCTTGGAAGAAGAGAAAGGGAAAATACCGGAGAACAATCACCCGCAGCAGTGGAATTCGGTGGGGAGAGCTCAGGAGCAGAGGACGTCTGCACCCGACTCTCCCCACCATGAGCCAGACAAGATTTCTCCAGATCTGTAGATGTAATGACAGACCAGAGCACTTGCCTGGACTCGAACTCCACCACTGTCCAGGACTCCGGTGAATCTGCTGCAACGATCCTGGCAGCATGCGTGATGGTGGCCACAGCTAAAAGACCTCCAGGCACCGCGATCAGTGCAGGTGGACCTATCAGCGTAGCGGCTGGTGCTGGGGGTCACCTCTCCACTGGCGCTGGATCCCGAGTAGCTGGAACCAGAGGACACTCACTTATCGGCGCAGGTTCCAGGGCATCGGGACGGCTCTTCTCCTTCCCTAGCATGGCTGCAGAGCTGGCACGGAGCTCTCCAGGGCTGCAGGCACCTCTGTCATCTGGCAGCTCCATCCCAGGACCGGCGGACCCTCAGGGGATATGGGAGGAGGCACAGGAGTAACAGGTGAGGGAATGATGGCAGCAGCATGTGGTGAGGACTCAGCTAAAATGGTCAGTTGCTGCTGAGCCTCACCACCGGGACTAAGGCAAGGTAATTCATTGTTAAACAAAGGGGAATGAAAAGAAATTTGCCTTAATTCCCAGGGCGTGATGGTTACTGCTGCTGCTGGTTCAGATGGGGTCCATCCAGGGACTGCGGAGTCAACTGGAGAGGAGGGCAAGGCTTCCGTGCCCGGGAACGTCTGCTCGTAGACACAGGCATGAACTGGACATAGTGCAGAGCAGGAGCAGACTCAGGAGGTGTCTTCACCTGCGGATGTTCCTCTGTTGGTTCAGGTACAGACATTAGAGAGTTCCCCTCCAGCCTACAGAGCATGCATAGGGTGTCAGAAACTGACACGAGGAGGGACATGAGTTCCGGGTAGCTCCACAGGCTGGGATAAACCTCAATGACTTGTCTGCACTGTTAAAACTTGCAGAAGCTCCTCAGGGGTGTGGTCAGTGCGAGCGTCGGAGATGATGTGGACCACAAATTTAGTTTCCCAACACTCCACCTTGTCTAGGCCAAAAACACTAAAGTCCGTATGGGATGTCATACTGGCAAAAAATTGACTTTAACAAAAAAGGAGGAGAAGAGAGAAAAACAAACTCACAGGCCGCTGGCGTCTGTCTGGCAGTGGTGAACTGTCATAAACTGCCCTCTCCAAGGGCAAACAGGATGACATCAAATGCAGACTGTGAGTTTGCAAGATTATTAAACAGAAAAACACTAATACACAAAACACTAAGGCACAACAAACAGGCTAACAAAAAACACAGCTCTAAGGCTGGGGCACTGGATGCCAGGATAAACAGGCAGAAGCGTGGAACACATGCAAGAATACAGGCAGGTAAATAACTTACAGCTGCTGTGAGGAACGGGGATACCCGACTGGAAAGGTTTTCACCGCTGCACCAGGGAAGTGGCGCAACCGGCTTAACCTATTGAACTCCGGATTCCGCGGGCGGTCATGTCTCTGCGTCGTAGTGCGTCTCAGTGAGCACTGAAAAAAAAAGCTGCATTTCCGTTCTTCCAGTACTGACACAGCCGTGAACAGAAAGCCAAAGGAGTGTTTGATTGGTTTAGATTTGATTGACCTCTCATTCGACTAATAAGAGCCTTGAATTGGGTTTCTGAAACCTTGAAGAGCCAATGACTGAAAACCTAGCAAGGAGGACCTGCCTACCAACGACCGCAAATACAACGAGCCAATTGAAGCAGAGAAGTTCGACGATTGAAACGTGTGCGTCCCAGTGCGTAAAATCTTTTTTGCCTAAGCCGCTGGGTGACTCACATTGAGACCTGTGTGTAACGGTAGCATTAGCCACTCTTAGCCATTAGCCAGACTTTTTTGATTACTACTGTTCTTATTTGTTTTGAAAAATGGTTTGCAAAATCCGCAAGCTTGGAAGCGGAGATGGTTTGACCGGGTAGGATGACCAGAACCATGAGTCCATAACAACCGGACCAGCTTCATGTTCGTCTGACAATGAGGAACAGATGTTCGCCAACGACACTGCTGTTGTGGACAGGTAAGTGTTATAAGCTAAATTATTCTTTATCAATGAAAATAGTAATAAAAATGACTTTTGACCGATCGGTAATTACAACGGTCTGTCATGGCCACAAGTTTTTTTGTGCGCCGAGCTCCTCTGTAGCGGGGGGGGGGGGGGGAATTGTTATCCTCTACATTGCAGATATTTTAGTATAATTTTTATTGCACTGTAGATTATTTTTTCTTGTAAAAAAGGCCACACATTTTTTACGTGGCATGTTTCTTTGTGTGTGGGGGGCTTGTTTGTTCATTCATTCATTCATGAATGAACAAACAACCCCCCCACACACACACAGAGCCCTGAGTGTCACCTTTCATTAGAGCCAAAGATGAAGCTTCTATGTTGAAGCATTCAAAAGTTATAGACATTTTTCCAAACTGTGCCATTTGGCACAGTTGCCATTTGGCAACTGTGCCATTTGGCACAGTTTGGCACAGTTCAAAAACACCTGGGAACAACCTGAGAAAAAAGCTGTGTAATATATTCATTTTTTGTGGTATTGCTACAAAATTTTGACCTCAGCTTGATAACACTTGGTTCTACATTTCTGTTGCATTTTCCAGCCAGTATCTGACAGCTGTGTGTTATTTGCAAGCATTTGTATCTAAAAAAACCACCCAGGTGAACTTTATTTTCTTCAAATTCAGTATGTTTAGATGACTGTTACTCAGTGGCAGGAGCACTTAGAGAGATTATGACTGTTTTGCCAAAAAATTCAGAGTGTATTCTTTTAAATGAGACCAACCCCATGAAGATGCTGCAAAGGGTTGAAGAACAGCTTTTTTTTTTTCCCACAATATTTTTTATCAAACCTTTTTTTTTCTACAAACATAACACAAACAATCAAACACTAACACTAATGTAATTAAAAAAAATGTACTAAAAACACCAACAACCACTAACAAAGGTAGGTCTTCAACAATGCTCCTCAGTTTAGTCTAGGCAATCCATTACATAAGTATACATATTATACATTCATCAGTTTGGAATTTACAAGGTCCACACACATCATTCACCTTCTTCTTCAAAAGTTATGTTTAAATTCTTTACATAATCGATGAAAGGTCTCCATATATTCTCAAACACAATTTCCTTTGATTTCAGTATGTATGTTATTCTTTCTAGTGGAAGGTTTGTTAACATCTGTCTTAACCACTGAGTCACATCTGGTCTATGAGTCTTTTTCCACAATAGTGCAATACATTTTTTTGGCGTTAAGCAAACTGAGGTCTATGAATGCTCTTTCACTCTTATTAAAGTTATGTTTTTCTGGATACAGACCCAACAAAAACAATTTAGGATTCAATATGATTTGTTTTGAAATTATTTTTTCAATTGTTACCCTCACCTCTTCCCAAAACATTCTAATTTTTCTACATTCCCATAAACAATGAAATAGGGTTCCTTTACTTTCCATACATTTTGTGCACGTATCTGGTATGTTTTTGTTATATCTATTTAACTCCACCGGTGTAACATACATCTGCATTAACCATTTAAAATGTATCAGTTTAAGACGTACATTTATTGATTTGGTTTGAGCTTCTGTACAAGCCAATTCCCACTGTTCCTCTGAAATTTCAGTTTGCAGGTCTTCTTTCCAATAGTTCAGTCTTTTCTGTGAGTTTTCACTTGAGGATAATGTCAATGAGTTATAAAACTCTGAAATAATACCTTTTCTCTTACTATCTTTCGTCAAAATTTTTTCCAAGGATGAATAAGTAGGTTGGATGACAGCATTATTTTGATTTGATCAAATAAAGTTCCTAAGCTGAAGATATTTAAAAAAAATGTGTTCTATTAAGATTAAATTTGATCCTCAGTTCTTCAAAAGACATTATGTTATCTGAACATGACAAATATAAGTCTTGAATCTTTTGAATCCCTTTTAAATTCCATACTTTAAATACAGCATCCGCTCTCCCTGGTTTAAAATATTGATTACCCCATATTGGGCTAAATTGTGACAATAAATGTGGTTCTTTTAAATATTTTTTGGTTTCACACCATATTTTGATCATATGCTTTACAAATGGATTTTTAACTTGTTTCTGTAATTTTTTTGCCGAGTCTGAGTATATGAATATGGGATGAGGTAAAGGTAAATTGTATGATTCCATTTCAGTCCAGTGAGGGAGATCATTTGATGAAAAATAATATGTCATAGACCTCAGTTGTGCTGACCAGTAATACAACATAAAGTTTGGACATTTCAGACCTCCATGATCAAATGGTAAATATAGTAAGGACAGACGTAATCTAGCCTTCCTATTGTTCCATATAAATTCCACTAACTTTTTTTTAATTCTTGAGAATAGATCTGAAGGTGGTGGTAAAGGAATGTATTGAAATAAATAAAGTAGTTTGGGTAAGATATTACTTTTAAGTATATTAATTCTCCCAATCATCGACATTGGTAGTGACATCCATCTCTGAAGTAACTCATTAATATCTGTCATAAAGGCTTCATAGTTGGCACTGGCGACTGATTCTAGCTTAGGTTCAATTTGAATTCCTAAATACAGTGATCCCTCACTTATCGCGGTTAATGGGTTCCAGAACCGACCGCGAAAAGTGAAAAACCGCGAAGTAGCATCACCCCTAATGACGTCACCCATAAATAATACATACGTTCATTCTCTCACTCTCTCTCATATGATACGTGTGTGTGTGTGTAAGTGTACATACATATGTAGATGTAAATAAAGTGTACATAAATATGTTTTTAGAACTCTTTTATTCTTATAACAAGATACGTAGCTCAAGATGAAGATGATTTACTGCACAGGTTAATGAGAGCTTTACTGCTCCTCAGGTGACGCCTCATCGTCAGGTGCTAGAGGCGCAGCATCGTCGAGGGCAGCTTCCGATAGAGCTGGAGAAGCTGCAGGAGGCGGTGTAGTGGCTCGACGGGAAGACTATTTCGCACAAAATGGCACAAGAGAACAGCAAAAAGTTCCACGCGGCGAGACTAAGCAACACGAGTGATAAAGAGCAATGAATGCGGTCTTCCTTCGCTGGGTGGGCGCTCGGCAGGAGAGAAGCTGGGTGAAACGTCTCGGCCAATCAGCTTGCGGGGTGAAATGTCTCGGCCAATCAGCTTGCGAGATTCCAGAGCCGAGCCAACACGAGAACAGCGAACAGAGAGGTGGATTTTGAGTTGTGCAGCTCTCCGTGTTGATACCTGAATGTTCTAATGTAGTCTCCCTGCCTTCTGCTAGCGCCCGCCCATTATTTCTCAATTTTGAATTTTTGATGAATATTTTTGAAAAATCCGCAATGCACTGAGGGCGCGAAAGGTGAAGCGCGAAGTAGCGAGGGATCATTGTATTTAAACTGATTTACAACATTGAATTGATTTACCTCAGGAGCTGGGTGATTTCTCTGGGTCTCATTTAGCATTAATATTGAAGATTTAGTTTTATTTATTTTATATCCTGATATTTCCCCAAAATTATTTACTAAATTCAACAAGGTCGGAATTGATTTTTTAAAATTTGACATAAACAAAATTATGTCGTCGGCATACAGGGAGATTTTATGTTCTGTTGGTCCTACTTTAATTCCATATATTTGTGGATGTAAACGTACTGCCATCGCTAAAGGTTCAATTGCCATAGTAAACAGTAAAGGTGAAAGTGGACAGCCTTGTCGACATCCTCTATTGATATTTATTGATTTTGAGATATTACTGTTTGTTAGTATTTCTGCTGTAGCATTATTGTATATTATCTGAACCCATTTTATGAAATTATTTCCAAGTCCAAACCTTTGTAGGACTTCAAAAAGAAAGGGCCATTCGACCCTATCAAAGGCCTTTTCGGCATCCAATGATAGGAGAGCTGTATCCGGTGCTTCTTTATTAGAATAGATAATATTAAATAGTCTTCTTACATTATGGAAGCCTTCTCTTCCCATTATAAAGCCATTCTGATCTCAGTTAATAATATTTGGTAATATTTCTTGTAGTCGTCTTGCTAAAATTTTACAGATTATCTTAAGGTCAGCATTTAATAGGCTTATTGGTCTCATATTTTCACATTTATTAGAGGGTTTACCTGGTTTTGGCAACAGTATAATTAAGGCATTATTCATGTATAGTGGCAAATTACTATTTTGAAATGCTTCTAAAACCATTTCCAAAAATGGTTTTATTAATTTATTCTTAAATTTTTTATAGAGGTCAGCTGGAAGACCATCTGGTCCTGCACTTTTTCCTGATTTCATATTATCAATGGCTAGCCCAACTTCTTCTTGACTAATTTTAGATTCCAGTATCTCCCTGTTTTCCTTTGGAATACACCGGTATAGATAATCCGTCTAAAAACCCATTTAGTTTTGTTAAGTCAGTTTCATTTTTTGTATCATATAGTTTTTCATAATAATCTCTAAAGGCACTGTTAATTTCTAAAGGATCTACAACTGCCTGTCCGTTACTTATAATACTGGTAATTGGTGTTTTAAATCCTAATTGTTTAATCTGCCATGATAATAATTTCCCTGATTTTTCACCTTGTTCATAAAAAGATTGCTTCAATCTTAGAAGACTCGAGGCAGCTCTATTCGCTGATTTTTTGTCATATTCAGCTCTCAGAATCAGTAATTCGTTCTCTAACTTTGGGTCACTTCCTGCATACACTTTTTCTTGAAGAATTTTTATTTTATGTTCCAATTGGACTCTCTCCTCTCGAGTCTTCTTAGATTTTGAACCTGTATAACTAATAATATGCCCCCTAATAAAAGCTTTGAAAGCCTCCCACTTTATACATGCTGATGTTTGTGTAGTATTGATATCAAAGAACTCATCTATCTGTTTTTCTAAATACTTAACAAATTCCTCATCCTGAAGCCATTTATTCTGAAATTGCCACCTACCTGGTTCCTTTGTCAATTTCTTATCTACATATATTAGACAGCAGAAGAATCAGAATCAGAATCAGGTTTATTGCCATTGTTCATGTAGTACACAAACTAGGAATTTGTCTCGGTACAATGCTGCAACATTAAACATGATAAGATAAGATAAATAAACTATACATGTAATAAAGTGTAGGATAAGATTAAGTGATACTGGTCAACAGTTAAAATATATATTAGCCAGCAGCAGATACTGTGGAGAACTATATAGTGCAGTCGGTAATGCAGGAAGAAAACAGTGATGATTGACATGAGTCTGGTTGAGCTGCTGTACATGGTGCACGAGAGTCACTTAGTGTTCAGCAGTCTAATGGCAGAGGGGAAGAAGCTGTTCATGTGACGGGAGGTTTTAGTCTGGATGGACCGAAGTCTTCTACCAGAGGGGAGGGGGGCAAACAGTACGTGACCAGGGTGTGAGGGATCGGCTATGATCCGGCCAGCACGCCTCCGGGTCCTGGAGATGTACAGATCCTGGAGAGATGGGAGCTTGCAGCCGATCACCTTCTCAGCAGTGCGCACGATGCGCTGCAGCCTTAGTCTGTCCCTGGCAGTGGCTCCTGCGTACCACACGGTTATGGAGGTGGTGAGGATGGACTCGATGATGGCTGTGTAGAACTGCACTAACATCTTGGTGGGTAGCTTGAGCTTCCTCAGCTGCCGCAGGAAGAACATCCTCTGCTGGGCTTTTTTGATGAGTGAGCTGATGGTCAGCTCCCATTTGAGGTCCCTGGTGATGGTAGTGCCTAGGAAGCGGAAGGAATCAGCAGTGGTGATGGGAGAGCCTGAGAGGGTGAGGGGGGGCAGAGGAGTAGTGACTTTCCTGAAGTCTACAATCATCTCCACTGTCTTCAGAGCGTTCAGCTGCAGGTTGTTATTGCTGCACCAGGACGCCAGCTGGGCCACCTCTCTCCTGTAGGCGGACTCGTCGCCGTTGGAGATGAGCCCGATGAGGGTGGTGTCGTCCGCAAACTTGATCAACTTGACAGACTGGTGGCTGGAGGTGCAGGAGTTGGTGTAAAGGGAGAAGAGTAGGGGGGAAAGTACACAGCCCTGGGGTGATCCGGTGCTGATGCTAGTATAGTCTGAGACAGTCTTTCCCAGCCGCACATGCTGCCTCCGGTCCGTCAGGAAGTCGATGATCCACCTGCAGAGGGAGTCAGGCACGTTGAGCAGGGACAGCTTGTCCCGGAGCAGAGCGGGGCGGATGGTGTTGAATGCGGAGCTGAAGTCCACAAACAGGATCCTGGCGTAGGTTCCCGGGGAGTCCAGGTGCTGCAGGATGGAGTGGAGGGCCAGGTTGACTGCATCGTCTACAGACCTGTTGGCTCGGTAGGCAAACTGCAGCGGGTCCAGGAGAGGGGTGGTGATGGACTTGAGGTGGGACAGGACCAGGCGCTCAAAGGACTTCATGACTACAGAGGTGAGCGCTACAGGTCTGTAGTCATTAAGTCCAGTGATCCGTGGCTTCTTGGGGACAGGGATGATGGTGGAGGATTTGAGGCAGGATGGCACGTGGCATAACTTAAGGGAGGTGTTAAAAATGTCTGTGAATACAGGAGCCAGCTGTTTCGCACAGAGTCTCAGGGTGGAGGGAGACACGCCGTCTGGGCCGGGGGCCTTGCGCGGGTTCAGTCTGGAGAACTGTTTGAGCACATCCTGCTCACTGATGATAAGGGGAGGGGGGGAGGAGGGGGGGGTGCCTTAAATGAAGTAGGGAATGTGGAGGCTGTGGAGCTGGAGGGAGGGGGGGAGTTGGACACAGATGACGAGGTGTCAAAACGGGCATAGTGTTGGGACAGTCTCTGACAAAGGGCTTTGTCATCCTGACCTTTAGGAGCCTTAGGTCGATAGTTGGTGATTTGCCTCAGTCCTCTCCACACGGAAGCCGAATCATTAGCAGTGAACTGCTGCTGGAGTCTCTCTGAGTACACAGATTTAGCCCTCTTCAGCTCTCTGTTAAACCGGTATTTAACCTCCCTGTAGCAGTCCCTGTCTCCACTTTTCAGCGCTGCTTCCTTCTCCTTCCTGATCTGTCTGAGCTTAGCTGTGAACCAGGGTTTGTCATTAGAGTAACTCACCCTGGTGCGTGATGGAAGAATGTTCTCTTCACAAAAGTGGATATATGAGTTCACAGTGTCCGTGTACTCATCCAGATCAGCAGGGTGCATGATCAGAGATCACAATGTTATCATAGAAACAGTTTTGAATCTTGGACCTTAATTCTGTGGAGATCAAAAAATAGTCAATACGTGAGAATGTCTTGTAGGTATTAGAATAACAAGAGTAAGCTTTAACTTGTGGTTTCATTTCTCTCCATATATCTAGCAATCTCAATTCTTTCACAGAATGATTAATGATCATCCTGCATCCATTGTGCATACAGTCCAGTCCTGTTGATCTATCTATACCAGGATTCAATGTACAATTAAAATCCCCTGCTATTATATGTTGCCCTGTAAGTGAATCTTGGATCTGCTTAATAAGCACCTGCGCCTCCTGGGGGTCTTGAAGGTGTGGGTTCTCCCTTTATATGTGACCAGCAGTCTTGCCGGATGAATCACTCCATGACGAATCCCAAGGTTGCGCAGCTCTTTACGGGCGGGGTCAAACTGTTTCCTTATTAATTGTTGGATTCCTGTGGCCAAATCTGGGTAGAACCGCACCTGTTGATCCTGGTATTTAATTTCTCCTTTAGCTCGCGCCGTGTTGGAGATCGTCATCTTGTCTCTGTAGCTGAGGAACTTCATAATCAGCGTCCTTGGTGGTGCCTTATTATCTCTCGGTGGGCCGATTTGGTGGGCGCTCTCTAAGATGACCGATGACTGCAGCTCCGTGTTGTTGAGCGCTTCTGGAATCCACTTTTCCAAAAAGGAACATGTATCCCGTCCCTCTGTTCCATCCGGGAGACCCACCAGCCTCAGATTGTTCCGTCTCGACCGGGATTCTAAGTCCAGGGCACTATCTTCCAGACGTTTATTTTTTAATTCCAATGTGCACACCTTTAATTGTAGGCTGGTGACGTCATCCTCAGCGCTGGAAATTCGGAGCTCCACCTGCGACACTCGTTCCATACAGTCGCCTATTTCCTTTCTCATTCCTTCTATCGCTGCTATAATCCCATCAAATTTAGAGGAAAAGTCCGCTCTCATTGAGCCAATGGCAGCGAGCACCGCACCCGTGCCCTCGCCAGCAGTCACCGCTCCGCCACTAGTTTCCTCCGCCATAGTCTCCGGAGATCCTCCTGCCTTGTCACGAGCGTGGAAGTCCGTCAGCCTGGACTGTTTCGACGATTCAGTTTTTCCTCCACCTAATTTCCCAGCCCTAGGCTTTACCGGCATATCCGCGCCCAAATGCTGGGATAGGCTTTGTTCCAATTGAGAGAGTTATTAGCCAACTTTTTATTTTTAGGAGCAGAGCAGAGCGAAACACGTCTTCCTATGTGGCCGCCATAACCAGAAGTCCCTGAAGAACAGCTTTTGATTTACTTTGGGTATGCTATTTTTAGGCTTTTTTAGGGAAATTGACCAGAGTTCAACAGGTTAAATAAGGAGACCTGGATAGAGAACAGCTGTGGGATCATGAGTAAGTATAATTACTGGCAGCTGTGACAGCCCGCGGACAGAATCTGACAGCTGGAAGTGACCCACGAGCTTTCACAGCACCTGCAATAATCAGGGTGACAAACCCGACAAGAATATACAGAAACTAATAAAATAACCAAACCAAAGTAACAGGAAAAGGATTGCCAAAGAAAGGTGTTGGAAAAATTCCTTATCAAAAATCAGGCAGGATCAAAGTTTCAGCAAATTTAACCCTTTAAACAGGCAGATTTTCACACACCTCCAGTGGCACAGCACAGCAACTGTGCCTGCCAACTAAATCTGTAATCCCAGCTGTCCCCAGCTGTACTGAGGATTTGTACCAATCTGCCAGTTCAGAAGGTGGCAGACACACGTTGGAGGAATCATGGCTGACATGGAATACACCAAATTAGAAGAAATCCTTATTCCGCTTCGCCTTTTTCCTGCTTTGAGCTTACAAGACCAATATGGCCGCCATCATCATCATGCATCATCAGATAAAACTGTGTCATACACGAAAAATAGCCACAGAATACAAACAAAATTGATGTGGGATAATCATAACAGTTTGTGGATGTGGTAGAGAGTGTAAATGACCAATAAAATGCAAAATAAAGACCACAATGGACAAAAACAGAGCAACCACGCCAGCAGGCGAGCCCCCTTTGCCAGCGGTGAGTGACGAATTTCTTTGTTTCTTTACATTGTACTGATTTTCTGGTTCATATACTTTGAAGATAAGATAACAACATACCCTGGTAGAAAAAAATAGTGTCAAAAAACAGAACCATTCATTGCGTAAATATGTCCAAAGTCCGCTATTGACTGAGTTATGTAATTCGATATAGCTGCTGCATCATTTTGCAAATTAGATGCATAAATTTATTCCTATCTGAAACTTTGGATCATATTCTACATCTTTCTAATTGACAGTAAGCCATTATCTCATACAACTTTCAAGTTATAGCCTTGGAAATTTGAACTATATTTTTGACAAAAAATCTTTACCACTCTTGACCACTATGGGGTTATGTTGCCAAATGGTACCTGGGACAGTTAGAGGGTATGCACTGATCAGCGGAAGACAATATAGAATACAGCTTTCACAGACTGCTGCAGTGTATTGGCTTAACTAACAGAGTGATTCTGTATATATATATATATATACTGTATATATATATATATATACACTACCGTTCAAAACTATGGGGTCACTTAGAAATTTCCTTATTTTTGAAAGAAAAGCACTTTTTTTCAATGAAGATAACTTTAAACTAATCAGAAATACACTATATACATTGCTAATGTGGTAAATGACTATTCTAGCTGCAAATGTCTGGTTTTTGGTGCAATATCTACATAGGTGTATAGAGGCCCATTTCCAGCAACTATCACTCCAGTGTTCTAATGGTACAATGTGTTTGCTCATTGCGTCAGAAGGCTAATGGACGATTAGAAAACCCTTGTGCAATCATGTTAACACAGCTGAAAACAGTTTAGCTGGTTAGAGAAGCTATAAAACTGACCTTCCTTTGAGCAGGTTGAGTATCTGGAAAAAATTATTATTTCAAATACAAATCATTATTTCTAACCTTGTCAATGTCTTGACTATATTTTCTATTCATTTTACAACTCACGGTGGTAACTAAGTGTGACTTTTCATGGAAAACACAAAATAATTGTCTGGGTGACCCCAAACTTTTGAACGGTAGTGTATATAAGGAAGAATGTGTGTGTTCTGGGATCATTTGTGGGTCTGTCTTCTGCCCTGTTTTGGACATTGGTGGGGGGACGTCTCAGAGGAAAGATTCCTGCCTCTATACCTCGACACAAATTGGTCTGAGATGAGGGGGACTGATGCCCAGCAGGAGGGGACTGACTCTGCAATGATAACCCATCTTTGAAAATTATTTTTGTATGCCTGATAAGAATGGGAATTTCTAAATTAATAAATTAGTAAATTAAAATGGTATTTTACTGAATCCATCGATAACTTGGTAGGATGAATGAGATACTTTGTTGAATTTAAATCAGAGTTGATGAATTTAATGATCTTTAAGCAGATTGGTAAAAACGGGAAAAAAATGAAGCTGAAGAAAGTTTAATACAAACATAAAAGGTGAGTTTATTATGGGTAAATTAAATCTAGAAAATTACTGGTTTAAACATTCATCTCTGAGGAAAATGCAGACCAAGGGTCCATCAAGCAGGTATTTGTGTCTATTTTTTCTTTGAGGCAAGCTCTTACTGGTTGCATGAACACTGACTGAAATCCTGAGCTTAATCTGCCACCTTTAACACATCCCATCATAGACACAACTAATAATGATGACTAACCTCTAATCTTGCCTTGTCATGTCCACCATCGAAGCATAGCATTGTTTGCACAAAAACACATTTCAAATTAATTGGGTTTAGATTGTATACAGGTAAGTGGTAGGTATTTGGAGATATAGTTGTTTTTGTTTTTTTCTTTCTCCATTGGTAAAAACAGTAAACAAAATAAAGCTAAAAAGATGCTTCCTCTATTGGTGAGTTAAATTTTAATTTCTCCAAAGTTAAAGTGAGAGCAGACAGAAAATGAAAGAAATATGATTTAACAATGTTAAATGCTCTTGTCTTAATCCTAATGTTTTCTATTGTGCCCTCTTAGTTACAGTTTTTGTACAAAAAGAGCTATACAAATATAGCTCTGATTGATTGATTAACTGATATGATCTGATAATACATTTGCAAATCTGGTCAAGTTTGGAATAAAGTCTGATTATTGGCTGAATGACTGTGTGTGTCAAGAGGAGTGACCTTTGCCAAGAGAGACCCAAGAGAATTGGGTTCAAGCCAAGATTGCCAACAGGCCCCACACTGAGGACCAAACCTTCAAAGGAATTAAAACATAATTTCTGCTTAACATTAACTAGTAATTTAGAATGGAAAATTGCCCGCCACTCCACCACCACGCCCAGAACCTCTGGGGTTATGACAGTTTAAATACCCAGAGGGAGTTGATTCATTCAAACCAACATAATCATCAAGCCCGAGCCAGGTCTTTGTGAGGGATAGTAGATCGATCTGGTGATTGATTAATAGATCATGGACCAGAAGAGACTTAGACGATAGAGACCTAATGTTTAATAAGCCACATTTAATTTTTAAACTTTGGGGGGGAACAGAGGCCAAATTATTAATTTTATTAATTTTAGAGACTTGAGGCTGGATTAGAATTTTACCAACAATTTGTTTAATCAATCTGGGAAGTTTATGCATTCTATTTTTTTTTTAACTTTTTTATTAACTTTAGAGGGAGCAGAAAAAAGGTTCTCTAAGGGAGGAGACAGGGGCAAAGTTGAAAGGTGGTGGAAGAGGAGGAGCTTCAGAAGTGCGAGTGTTTTTCAGGTTGTGTTGTATTTGTCCTGGGTTACAATATATAGGGCAACGGGAGACAGACTCAATCTCTGATTATAAATCAAAGACTGATCCAAACGGTAAAGACCACCCGAGTTAATGGGATTGATACAATACGTGGGAACAGGACCAAAAAAGGGCAGTTTGGCAAACCCAGAAACTTCAGAGTGAGTAAACACACCAAATTTCAGTCACTGTACCAGAAAACACCGAATAAAATAGAGAAGATTGTCTCTTAAAACACGTGCACCAAGTCTATTTGGGTGGATGCCATCAGGCCTATAAGTGATGGGCAATTCCAAAATAAGTTAAAATTGTCAACAAAACCAATGTTAAAAATAGGACAAGTAAAACACAGCCAAGAATTAAGACTGAGAGTTCTGCTAAAACGATTACAGCCTCGCCTGAGAGGTGCCAAAGGCCCAGAGATGAGCGCACGTCTGCCACAGTTCATAAGAGTGGACAGAAGGCTCCTGAGGGAATTCATTCAGCAGGACAGGGATAAGAGCCTCAATATCAGAGACTCTAGCCCTGGGAAAAAATTGAGTCACACAGTACCTGCTTCTGACAATCCTCACGATCAAGTCACCAATTACCAGCGTTGTCTGGGGGGTGGGGGGGTTGTCGGTGGATTCTGATGTGGAGAGGAATTGTGAAGACGATGATGTTGTTGTTGCGAAGGCGGGGAGATGCGCTCTTTTCTTCTATCTGGAGCAGGTGTGTAATTTGACACTAGAGTTCTGTTGCCGCCCAGGACTTCAAAGATCCAGGCTCAGGACAAAGAAGGATGTCTTCTGGCTCCCACTCGGCTACGGTGGGCTCCGCAGCCGGCATGATGTTTTACACAGCCTGAGGACCCTCCAACGCTGACGTCCACGCCGATGACCCGCACGGCATGGTGGCAGGGGATCCTCGACCTGCTGGATCGAACCGCTCACCGCTGGAGACCCGGGGATGTTTCGTCGTCGGCGCAGGCTCCACACTGCAGTCCACTCTCCTCCTCTGCTCATGACGTGGCTGCGGGGCTGGAACCAGGCTCTCCAGGACCACAGGCCCCCTCCTCGTCTGGCGATGTAGGCCTGGCATCATGGACCGCTCAGCGGAGGGAGACACAGAGGCAGCAGGTTCAATGTCAGAGGCTACAGCAGGTGGTGGGGGCTCGGGGGACTGCGAACCCCGAACTCCACCCCCAGGAGTCAGACAAGGCAAATCACAACAACGAGGAGAAGAATGAAATTGCACTTGCCTGTTTCCCGGAGGAACGATGGTGCCTGCTGTAGCGGGCGGAGTTCTTCCCTTTCCCCTCCAGATGGTGATGGCAGGCCCCTTAGGAAGACAAGGAAGAGCCGCTCGCGGTGGATTGCAGACGGGCCTCGCTGAAGCAGGACTCGCAGCACTCACAGCAGCCGGAGATGACGTTGAGGAGGAGGGGGTGACAGCCGAGGCGATCCGGGCACGATGAGCTGACGGGACAGCGGGGACAGATGACCCAGGGGGAGCGGCTGCGGGGATTCCCACCTGTCATGACGTAAGAGAAGCTGCTGACTGGGAGGCTGAGTCCCTCCGATGACCCGGAACTGGATCCGGACAGGATTCTTGCTGAGGCCTATTAGTGGCTTGGCGACGACGTTTCCTGGCTGATGGTGAGACGTTGGGACCAGGAACACATGGCACCGGGGCTGGACGGGTGGCAGAAGCTGAGTCCCGAGGTGAGGAGCAGAGATGCCTCTCCGTCGGCCTCCTGCCGGGGTTCCCCTCCGGTCCCCGGATCTCCACCCTCGCCGGGGACGCTGTACTCGGGGGAGAAGGAAAAGGTTCCTTGGTCGCCTTTTCAATTAACTCACGCTGTGCCACAATCCATGTCACCCTTTCCTTTCCTTCCGGAAAAGAGGTAAGGTGATATTTTAATATGGCCCTCTGGGCGAGAAACAGGTAATCATGTGCCGCGCGAGTGGAACAACTCAGGGCAAAACCCACGCTCGGGGGCGGACATACTTATAACCACAAGCCCTAGCAAAGGGAAAAAACTCCAGCCCACGACAAACTCACGGCGACAGGCGTCTCAGTCTGGCGGCAGTCTACTGTCATGGATGGCCCTCACGAGCCATCAATAAGACGCTATATATCGACCGGTGAGTTTGCACAGTTTATTAAAGGAAAGGAAAGATGACAAAATAACGAGCCACGGGGGGCTAAAACACACTATGACGATAACTCAGACAATGACAAGGAAGAACGGATTCATAACGAAACACACTTACGATAGTAGATGAAGGGTTGTAAACGTCTGACCAGAGGAATGCTTGATCATGTCAGACGAGGGGTTGTCTGACGAGACTGCCGCACCTTTCGCCCTCAGCTGCCCTCTTAAGTAGGGCTCAAGGTGGCACAGCTGATGAGGCGATTAATGCAGCTCAGCTGTCAGAGCCTCAGCCCAGCTGTCAGAGCCTCAGCTCTGACAGTCGGAAGCCCCTCCGAGCGCTGTCACAATAAAAGCTCGGAGAGCCATAAGGAACACGCACACGCCAGATGGGAGGAAAGTACTGCATGGCCCGAGCGTGGACAAAATCGGCGCTCGAACCACGACAGTCAGTTGAGATTGTCCTTGGCTGTTTGTTTGGGATCATTATCTTGCTGAAATGTCCACCCTTGTTTCATCTTCAGCATCTTGGCAGATGGCAACAGGTTCTTATCAAGGATGTCTCTGTACATTTGTCCATTCATCTTTCCTTCAATTATATGAAGTCTGTCTGTATGATGTGCTGAAAAACACCCCACACCATGATGAGATGTGCAGTGCCATTTTTCCTCCAAACATGTTGTGTGTTGTGGCATCCAAAAAGTTCAATTTTGGTCTCATCTGACCAGACTATATTCTCCCAGTATTTTACTGGCTTGCCCAAATGTTGTGCAGCCAACTTTAAATGAGCTAAAGCATGCTTTTTCTTCAGCAATGGAGTCTTGCGAGGTGAGCGGGCATAGAGCCCATGTCGGTTGAATGCATTACTTATTTTCTTTAAAACAGCAGTACCTGTTAACTTCAGGTCTTTCTGGAGCTCTCCACGAATGGTCTTTGGCTCTTGCATAACTCTTCTGATAATTCTTTTGCCTCTACTGTCAGAAATCTTGCGAGGATCTCCTGGTCATGGCCAGTTTATGGTAAAATGATGTTCTTTCCACTTCCCAATGATGGCTCTAACAGTGCTCACTGGAACGGTCAGCAGTTTAGACATGTGCCTGTAACCAATGCCATCATTATGTTTTGCAACAATAAGGTTGCAAAGGTCTAGAGAGAGCTTTCTTTGTGATGTGACAATCTGATACTCACAGACCTTTTGAAAGGCTGTCAGTCAGGACTTAACCAGCTGAAATTAATTTGCACTGATGGGGGATTGAATGGCTTCCTAAATTCTAATGGATTTCAGCTGGCTTCTTGGCTTTCTTTTTCTTTGCATGTTCAATACTTATTCCATGTGTCATTCTGTTTTATTAAATATAACTTGTTTTGTGAACACAGTTGCCATGATGTCTTTGCATGTATGGATTACTTGGGTTGTTACTGATATTTATTGAAAATCTCAGGTCAATGGCTCCATCAGAAATATGTTTAATGAAAAAAATGTTGACGTGGTCAATATTTATTTTTCCCGCTGTACCCAGGTTAATGCAGTTCACAGTGTTTCACATTTATCAGTAGCCAAGAATGTCTGGTCTCTGACATGTATGGAAATCCAGCTTCCCCTATGGTGTCATTTTAAAGCAGTGGATAATTGCAGACCTCATGTCCTTATGTGCCTAAGTACAGTTTATATCCCTAAATCTTGACAGAAAAAAAAAAAAAAACTTGTAAAAGAAATTTGAACAGGTGTAAAACAAGGTCCTGAAAGGGCAACACTGTGCTCTAACCTCCTCATTCGGGTTTTGTTCCTCTTCAGAATGAGACTATTATCTGCGCATCAAGGACTGGCAAATCACACCTACAACATTTGTCTTGAGAGCTTCCTGTTGAAAACCAAGTACACCAACAGGCTCCAGTGGAAGGAACACTGTGACTCTACTTAACTTTCTCACCTTAGCGTGGACTAAAATAGCATAAAGCATGAAATAGTAATTATGGTTGGAATCATCAAGGGAGAGATGACTGCATATCTAAAGCCAAAAGTCCAAGACCCGGCACATCTGCTTTTGAAAGACAAAAGGAAAAAAAAATTAAAACTTTTCTTTCCAGTCCATATGGCCAATTAGAAGAGAAATCCTTAGTGAGTTTGGCCTTAATTATTTCTCTACCTCCAACAATGAATGGAATCATTTCACCGTAAAGGACTTCTAATCAAGGGAAAAAATGTCATATTATAGCTACTCATTGTGTTGAAAAGTTTTCAAGTGTAGATGTGCTTAAGTGCACCTTGTTATAGGCTGTTTAAAACATACAAAAGCCACTTCTTGTCATAGTATCTTTGGGAATGCATTAAGAATGAATAAACACCGTCAGATGCCACCCCTCTAGGAGGATTACCAAGCAGACTGTTGATGTGAAAAAATGATTTGGGTTGCCACTATTGAAATCTGGAGGAGAGAAAGGCCTGCAGCCAGCATGCATTTAGTTATTCTTCTACGTAACAAGAGAGTGACGCGTTGCAGCTCCTCTGGGACTGCGCCACATCAAACACATTGAGCAAATGCACCAGGTAGGCACACTCGCACAGGTTTATGAAGCCATAAGCCTGATATTCATAGACTGCAAGCATTCCTTCTTATGAATTCCATTCTGCTTGGGTGTGTATTAGCTTATCACCATTTATTTGGTGTGCGATGCGACAGGGCCCAGGGAACACTGTATTATGTTACGAACTGTGCAAACTAAACGTCTTGTGTGTTTGCCAATTGTTTTGAAGAATTACAGAGTAAGAGCTACAAAGACTTTTATATTTATTGCGTTTCAAATCCATGCCTGCCCTATTCATGAGGGAAATCTTAGAAAGAACTGTCCTCCAGCACCCTGTCGTTTAATATGTACACACAAAAAAAAAATCAAACATGGTTCCATATAACCACCCTCTCTTATTTGGACAGCAATCAAGACTATGTATATCTTTCATTAAATGTCGTTTTTCGAATGCCATTTTGTAAACTCGAGTGTTTCAGTGTCTTCACTTCACATCCAAGTGTGGTTAAGCCTTTTTACCAGTCCTGCTTGTGTCCTTGAATGTGAGCTGCTTGTATGAATGAGCCGTGTCATTTAGGAGATAAAGAGTGAGAGGAGAGACATTTAACCTCGCGCTCCTCTCGTCTTTTTGCAATCTAACCTTACGCTTTGCAAGTCTCAACTTGCTCAGTCTGAGATGTAACGCCCCTTGCATAGCAATGCCCCCCCCCCCCCGCCCCGTCTTCAGGTGCCGTTGGCCCATGCAATCCCTCTCAGTCATTCTTCATTACACAAGAGATGGAGAGGCTCATCCTAGCCTGTATTGCTCTGACTCCTTTACAGGCACCCGTGTTTAGATGGTCTCGAGTCTCTCGCTGGGTTTCATCACGAAAAGGCGTCTCAGCTCGGAGTGCAACATTGAAGGTCTTTTATTTTGTTTCTGCAGTAATCAGCTAGAACAGAAAAAGAGGAGAAGAACCCAGGCGTCATTATTCTGCACAGACGTCTGCTTGCATGGGGTCAAACTATGGCAAGATGCTTGTCTGAGGGTTATGGTGCTATGCAGAGCTCTCTTTACTGTCAACAAATGTGAGGAAAAGAACAATAGCAAGAGCACCTTTTTTCATCTCCTGACGCTTCTTTTTCTGCCTGTTTTTTTTTTTTTTTTTTTTTTTTAAAGCGACATTAGGACTGTGTATGGGGAAGTGACTCAAACCAAACAGCTGTGGCCATGTTGAGGTGATTCAGCAACTGTCACCTACTTCAAAAGCATCATTCATCATTTTGTTTTTGGACAATAGTGAAGGTCTGTGCAGCAAACAGCATTCATTTTTTTAACTAACAAGCCAGCTGGACTATTGTATGAAAATAATCTGTTGATCAATCAGGAACCTTTTTATGTTGTTTTTTTTTTTTAATTTAGTCATTATTCTAAGAGGCGGGAGAAAAATCTGATCCATATCTTAACTGTATATGGAATAAAAATTTATCTACTGAATGGAAACTATACCCGTATTTGGTGTATGGTCCATGTGGGATTTTTGCCCTAGATGACAGGAATCTTTTAATGCTTTGGAAACACTGTCCAGGGCTGCCCCTGCTTGTACGCAAAGCATGCACTGTGTGTAGTGCCTCATGATGCCATAGGGAGGTCACTTTATGCACAAGTGCAGTGCACTTATGTGTGCACTAATGTAGTGAGTAGTCAAATTCAGAAGAAAGGAGGTCTCAGGTCTGTCTTCTGTTAACCCACGCATTGCTGCAATGACTGGCAATCAACATCTGACAAATCACAGCCTGAAGGATGGTAAAAGACACTATAAATTTGGCACAAAAAAGTGGGAAATACAAGATGATGTTCAAGCCCAGGGACATTATAACAGGGCTCAAATAATAAATATCTCAAGCCTTGCTCCTTGACTACTGTATATGGGTGTACCGCCAATGAAATGTGTATGGCAGTTGCTTCGGTAAATGATTTTGGTCCAGTCTGCTTTCACATCTAGTGGCTGTTTAAAAGCTGTTGAGATAAGTTTTTGTGCTCTTGTAGTTTCTTTCCTTGCTCCAGATGCATCTGGGTGATGACGTCTAGAAATGTGTTAACATGTTGGGAATATTTCCACTCATGTACCGTACAGCCATTTACAACGTGGACACACCACCTTCATCATATCCACCGCTCCTTCTTCACTGCGGCTATAGTTCACAGGGAATCCAAAACTTTCCCACACTGCCGATTCAAATCAAGCAGGCAAGGTTTCAAGCTCTCGCACATCATCTGAACTGGCCATTCTTGTTTTGGCTCTCCATCTTGCCTAAGAAAAATGAAACATTCCAGTTTGCACAGCACACGCACTTTAGGAGGGTTTGTCTTCTTCTGCCCTTTTTTCTGTTGCGACAATTAACAACCAGCAATGAATGACCGCATTCGGGCCCGCTGGACTGGAGAGTAAATTGTCAGTGACTATTCATTAAATTCAATTCATCCACCGAACCATGACGTCAGGGCCCCACTTTGGCAGTCCTGGCATTGTCAATACATGGCATTGTCGAAAAGGAAAGAAGCATGACACATTCCCCTCCAACATTCAGTTGCAGGATATTAAGTAGCATGTTTACTTTTAACATTCCTAACATGCTAACATGTGCTTATTATCACTAAACACAAAGTAAAGGTGAAGTTAATGATTTAATTTCATACACACTCAGAATCAAATGTTTTTATTCAAAAGATTCAAAGATTCAAAGATTTTTATTTGTCAATACTTCTATACGTACAGGACATACAGGAGGATTGAAATGCCATTTCTTTCTCTCTTAGTGGTGTGCGCAATATGTAAGAAAACAAAGAATAAGGATGAAAAACAACAACAGTTTATATACAGTAATGCTACCCGTAGTGCAAATAAAGGTAAAAGATGAAACCCAGCAATCCTATATACAGAAAAAGTAGAGCCGTAATACTTGTAATTGCAAGTTCAATGTGGCAGTGTACGTGCAGACAGTGACAGATTGGACTGCACATGATCAATATTGCAATAACAGACAGGCAACAGCAGGTATGGCATTTGTGTTTTATTATTGCTTTGGGTGCTTAACAAAACATGGCATTGGGACTGGGGTGCCAAAATATTCTGGTATTTATATTATGAAATGATACTGTGTTATTATAAAAATAAAATAAGTGTGAGCTTGCATCATACTTCAAACACAGACTGATCAGAAAAGTTACAATTCAGCTTAAAAGGACAATGAGTGTCTTGCACTTGCAAATTTCTATGGTTGTAAGAACAAAAAAAATAGTTCCAAATCCATAAGAAAGCATCAATTAACTCACAAGTTCATATTTTAAACATTTTTTTAATTGTGATCTTTTTGCCAGCTCTGGAACATTCTGCTGTGTCCCTCTTTTTTGTGTCTTTTGGGACATCCACTTTGTGATGACCAAAATGCTCAAGATGAGGGTCAAGCTGAGGTTGCAATGGCTTTAACAACCCCTGCTTTTCAAGATGTTGGGCCACTGCAAAAATTTAAATCATCACATAATGCTGTGGTTCAGCAGTGTTCCTCTAATTGTTTTGAGAGATGAAAATATTGCTGTCCATTAAATTAATCAGACTGTGTTAAATTTCAAGATATTTTGCTTGTTTTTGTGCATAAATTTAATATGCACCCTTGCACATTATTGCTTTTTTTCAAGCAGCTGAGGCAAAAAATGGATAGACAATCCATTACCATCCATACTGATAAGGAAGCACATTTACTTACCTTACACTGCTTCACCAATGTCTCCTGTTTCATTTTAGTGTCTATGAATCTGACAACTCTCGATACAGAACATAGCTGATCTACAACTTCAAATAGAAAAGCACTATTCAGTGAAATGATTCCATATGAAAAGCAGAGGTGGGTGTTAGGCTTTGATTTGAGACAGCTGTCTTAGGACATTGCACGAGATTGTTTTAGTTTCTGTTTTTTCAGCCCTAAATTGTCACCTGGGGTGGAGTTAGATGAATTCAAGTCTAATCTGTGATTCAATTTTAAACATAATCTTCTCACAAGCGTTGGAACAAAATGTGAAAAATAAATGCTGGTGACAACTCCTCATGCATTTTATGCAGTAGATCAAATATTAGGGTATTACAACAACTTGACACATGTGCCGCAACCTCCCTGAAGACACAACATCATGTTCATCTCTCACAGCTATAAATGGATCTGCAAAGTGTCTGTTATTGTTTGATAAGTCGCACCAAGAAGAGATTTAGGTGTGCTGTCTGACATGGACGCTGGATTAGGGTTGAAGTGACTTCAGAGTGACTAATTGCTCAACGCTTCTCCCACTGAAACCTCATGCTCCTGAGCTTTACGCTCAAAATTAACTGCACCTTTTTTGCACGATGCACCTCCAGTCGTATCGGTTTTTCAAAACATGGAAGCTGGATTGCAGTTGTTTTAGTCCGCTCAGTCAGGCGAACTACTATTTGGAACAGCTTTTTTTATTCTGGTGCCTGCAGTCAGTGCTGCCTGGCTTGATAAATAACCCCCTTAAGCGAATTCCATCTACTATCCCAGTCCAAGAATATGTGTGCCCTGCGTCCCTTGCTTGCATTTGATAAGATGGCAAGTAGTGAATATTCCTCCCAATGACTGAGACCCTGAGCCCTCCTCTGCTGGTTTTGGAATCACATACAAAGAGGCCGGTGGGAGTTCAGTGCCAGATGGTTTTAAACAAGAAACTGGGTGGTAAGCTTTGACTGACAGGCCTTCAGTGCCAACACCCCCCTGCAGCTTCTCATTCTCAGTGATGGCTTAATGGTGTCAACAGGAGAGATAGGGTCCTGACTCCTTTATCTGGACAAAATCTTAGACCCATCACCTTCTCTGTTTGCAGTAATTGCAAGAGCACTGTGGAGTCTGTGGGGGGAAAAAGGCAAAGTAAAAGCCAAATCAAAAGGCTCAGCTTCAATCCACTTGACCGAGTGGGTCAACGGAAATAAATGACTTTCCTTTGACCGGCTGTACATCCATCTCTTCAGTGTCACCACTGTCAAGGACACTGGGGCCCGTCTCTGCTGCACTGCTGCTCTGATAAAATGAAAACAGACTGGTGCCTTTAAAACAAAAAAAGCGGTTGTGCTTTTCTGTCCGTTGGCTTTCCTATCAATGAGAAATGATCTATCTGTGGCATTGATTGTAGGGGAGAATAACGCATGAAGGAATGCAGCAGATGTGCAAAAAAGCATGAGGGTAGTTTAAGGTAGGAAAATGTGTGATTACTCTACATTTAGATTTGGTGTCTACACATCTGGCACTTTCAAGTTCATCGATCTTTTAGTGTGCACATGTGTGTCCACAGAAAATGTGGATCCACCTGAGAAACGCAGGGAAGGAGGTGGTACTGGCTTAGGCAGACATGCCAAGTGGCACAGCAGATGGCTCTCTGCTTATACCATCATTTCCTCTCCCATAATGCTTCAGGAGCATGCATACTACACTCTGTCTCCCCATGGGAGGAAGTATCTACGGGCTAGTCATTTTTAAAGCGCAAACAAGCCTGAGCTCTTCACGGGAGTCTCAATTCTTTACCAGATGCTCATTCCTATTATTTTTATTTATTTATTTTAACAACAAAGACACACCACAGAAAAAGCAACATTTGCGTGAATAGTTGATGCAGCCGATGATACCTTTTCTTCCTGTTTAACCACCTGCCTCGTTAGCCACCTTGCAGCGGGTGCCAATGAACTGGACAACAAATTCAATTGGAGCTTTTCATGATGTTCCGCTTCTTCCTGGCTCCCGCCATTCTCTGTTCTTTTCATTGGCTGCCCAGGCGCCAGATGGAACCCGTCGTCTCTGCTCCACCCCGGGGCTCTTTCTCTCCTTTTTGCGTAGGCAGAGCAAGACCTGTTTACACTGCTGCAGCCAGCACTCACACAGGGATACTTCAGCACTTCCTTTTTCATATCCTTTAAAGGCTCTCTTGGTTATATTGTGAAGTGCTCTAATTGTTCTGAAGTCATGGGAATGGCGTGCGAGCTCCACACTTTGATGCGAGCTGCATTTTGATTATTACCGCGGTGATTTTATGACACTCTCCCTTCAATGCAACAATACCTTTCTAGCAGTTTGTGCTTGCTGTTATGACTGACAAACTGCTCTCCAAGGTTACCGGGGGTATGAAAGCAGAAATGGAAAACAATGCTCTTCGTTTGTTTTGACAGAATCCTGAGCATTTGCTTTGTGTTTCTGCAACAGCTCTGGTCTACACAGCAGCAGCAGCGGCGGCAGCAACACAGCACAAAGCAGATGGTGGTCATCTGGTCTGAAAACTTGAAATCATCTGCTGCCCTACTTATGCTGGATCCAGCGATGCTGCAGGATATCAGAGAATCTTGAAGCATGCTTATGGGCTTTTCCTTTAATATTAATCAAGACATATATACAGTAGATTATAGGGTTTATACAAACTGCCTGGAAATTTGAACATGCAGAGGGTGACACATAAAACCAGAGCCAAGCGGAGTGAAATAAGAATCCTTTCAGTAGCTCAACTTGGAGTCTGCTAATCCCTTTTGCTGTCTGTAGATGGCAGAGAAGAACATGGAGTGTGCATGCATTTCTCTCCTATATCTGACTTTTGGCCATAACCGCGTCGCTGATAACTGAGGACTGCTGATTCAATCTCATTGAATATGCTGGAAAAACGGAATAAAATTACAAAAAAAAAAAAAAAAATCAACCCCAAGTTCAATCTGAGCAGGTGCTCTCTGGGGAAGATAACGCCCTGGAAGATAATCCATTTTTCCATGAGCATACTTAAACCTGCCATCATTTAGTGTAATAGGTAAAAGGCAAAGAACTGCCGAGGACAACAGCCTGCCATCCATCACTATTTTACCAACACTTGTATGATTACACGGGGTGGCACTGATGAGCATAAATCAAGAACTAAACCCTTGAGGGTTATAGAATAAATCAGCAAACATTAGCAAGGCCTCTCCATTTTTCAGATAATGAAGACAGGTTTATAATCATCTCACATTCAGCCCAATATAAAACCCCATGGTAAATAAACCATCTCTCATGCACTCGCTAACTTGCCCCATGATGTGCCCGCGCTGTAAGTAATTGTTCCACGTGCGCACATCGATATATTTCACCACAGACAGGTCAAAAGGCATTATTCGTGCCTTCTGCTGCAGCCAAGAGGAGCCTCCGCCCCTGCTGCCACCACCACCGCTGCTGCTGCAGGTGTTTGTCTGTGTGAGTGGGTGTGCATGGCACATTTGTGTAAGTGCATGCCTACATGTGTCTGTGCGCGGAGTATAACAGCTTTGATTGGCACAGCACCGTGGCGATGTAATTGGCTTTTGGAGAGAGGTAAACAGGGCTGCAGCCACGTGGAGGGCAACTAAAGATTGACCTTCAGAAACGCGAATGAAACGAAGGGAGGGTGGCTGCCTTGGGCACATTGTTGCTGTAGCTGACATCCCACTGCAGTTTTGACATGGACCTGTTATTTTCAAATTTTTCTCCCCTCCCCCTGTTGGGATGGGGAGCCGTAGCAGTGTTAGGATAATCGTATCCAACCTTCAATATCCCCATTACTCATACGGAGCCAGTTTGCGAGGAGGACACCTTCCTCGAGGATGACTGGGCTTCTCACATGACCGGGGTCGTTCATGTTTCTCCCTCAGATAAGGCTGAGCAGTGTCTCTTGGCTGTGCCAGTGCACTCTGATGCTGGAAGTGTGATTACTACATATCTGCAGAGATGTGAGCAAGACACCCCGCTGAGAGCTTCTAAAAGGTGTCACAGGGAGGGTGACGGTTTTGTGTGGGCTTTCAGCTGCAGATTTTTTTTTTTTGTACCTTTTCCAGCCAAGAGGAGAGACCCTCACTCACTGTGGCTGCCGGGTACAGGGATGATGACAGACTATTTGTTGAACTAATTGCTCAGTTGCATATTTCGGCATGGCTTTATGTGCTTCTGTGTCATAAATCAAAACCCTTGCTTTTGCAAACTATGGAATATTTAAATGGATGTGGACCTGGATTATGATTTTATCCCCAACGATTCTCTTTCTTCTTCTCAGTTCATCACCATCTGCCTGTATATACACAATTAATGGGGACCAATAATGGCCTTATACTTCCTTTACAGTGGCAGTTTATGATGAATGTTAGGGAATTTAAATTGGGAATAACGAGGGTCTTATTGGTACATCATTTGCCTAACCAGGAGGATTACATGAGCACAGGCTCCAATCATGCCCGCTTAATATAGTGGGTGTCATTACTGAGAGCTGGAGATTGGGATGTGCTGAACTACTGCAATTATGATTTAAAAAACTATTCTAACAACTATATATCACCACTTCCCCATCCGAGTTCAGATTTACTTTTTTGATTGATAAAAAGAGCGGCGAGTGCGCTTGATTAGCTTCAGCTAAGAAGGCCGGTCCTGTACACTGATGACTTTCTTCCACTCAATCTTAATTAGCAAGTGGAGATGCTTCCGCAGGTTTGATGAGGTCAAAGTCATTCATTTTCCAGCTCAGTGGGGACCTTTCTCACCGTCTCCCTTTTGTATTGACACCTCGGGGATAATCATATCAGTGACCTCTCTCTCGCTTGAGTCTGCCCTCTGCCTCTCATTGAACAACACAGCGGCTGTCTCGTCTGAACTGTGAAGGAAGCAATGCCCTCAAATGAAGGGCGTAACTTTGTTTCAAACATAGGGGGGGTTGAGATCTCTGCCCGTATAGAGAGCCTAAGTCACGTCCCTCCCTGCAATGAGTTACCCATATGATGTTTGTCAATTTTAAAGATAACTTTCCATATAATTAAAGTTGTCAGCTGTCATATAATAACAGAGTAAGATTTAGTTTTTGTTTAAACGACTAGTGGACAACAACTCCCATCAACCCACATCTACAAACACAGTTACATTTTAGTGAAAATCTGAAAAGCACTGATTTCTCATAGCATTGACCACTGCACTGACAGACAAGTCACTAGGATTATCTTAGCCCAGTGGTAATAACAGAATGGATTTGCCTGACTGCCTGCCCTCACCCCTGTGTCTCTCTGTGAGGAAATCACATGAACAAAAAGAAAATGTCAGTCACTAATGAGGACAAGTCTAAAATTCATTAGTTTGTCCAACAGAACATTATTATGACAATCTAGTCAGAAGTCTGTTCTCTAAGGCGCAAAGTTCATTTTATATTGTTACCTGGTCACTTGTGCCTCCTGTGCTGCCTCACTCTCCCTCTGGTCACCTGGGCCACCTCTCTCCTCCCTCTCTCCCTCTTTGTTATCCCTGCTGCCGTTGCTTTCACATTCTTGCTCCTGACATACAGTCGTGAAAAAATTAGGACATCCTGTATAAGCTTCTGTGTGTGTGTATGTGTGTTTTAACGTATTTGGACATATGGATATGATATGGATATCTCCCAGTATTAAAAATACTGGAGATTCACATACTACAACTAAACAATTAAAAATGAATTAATACTTTTTTTTTTTTTTTTTTAGGAGAAATAGTATAAATTCACAAGAAAAAAAGTAGCAACTTGATGATAGTCAAAAAATTATTTAAAAAATCTGAAATTTAAATTATTTTGCAAATATGTTAGGAAAAATGCTTATTCTTCCATGACAAATTTAAGAAAACTGCTACATTTTTGTGAGAAACTAAATTTAAGGGGGAAAATAACATGGGGGAAAAAACTGCATATTTATACAAAAAGAAGGCAAAATTTACAAGAAAAAAATGTCTCTGATTTACAAGAAAAGCTGTAAAACTATGACAAAGAGTTGCACGCATGAAAATGTAACATTGGAAACGTCACAGTGCTACATAAAAACACTGAAGTTTACTGAGGGAGAAAAAATATTGGACAGAGCCCCTAAAGTTGGTAGTGAGGACCGCTCTAAACTTTAAATGGGTTTATAATTTGTGTTCTGTAGGTGCAGCGCAGTGTTCTGCAGAGACCCCTATTGACAGGAAAAGCAACAGGCTGGAGGAGGTGACAGATGCTGCAAAAAATGCTGAAAGAAGCATTGCAACTTTTTAGTTATCAATTTATCTATTTTTTTTAGTGCTCCCCTTTATTGCAAATGGGACCCTTAAACACCAACAACTCAAAAGATACAGTGTTAAGGTGATGAATCATACTAGGAGCTAAATCACTATACAGTGATAATAAGCAATCAATTTTTCAGTGTTTGGTCACTGCCTAATTTGTGTAATGCTTGTCTCGTGATTAAATAAAATGGGAATGGAAAACTAAAAATGTGATTATAAGCTCAATAATTAAATAAATAAATAACCAGTGATGCTGGACTGTAATGCTTTTGAACTCATTTTAAACCATGTAAAAAAGGTTTATAAACGTTTAGTAATATGAAATGCATCTATTCTTTCATTCATCTGTTTGGTGTTTATTTCTTATATAATTGTTTAGATACTCTGTTGTGCAGTTGTGGTATTTTAACAGAGGATAGAAGGTCTGAAAATGATCTGCAGGGAAAATAATCAACATCTTTAACGTGAATATTTAAGAATAGACCTCAGAGTGACTTAGTCTGTAATCAAAAGTGGTAAAACTTGTTTTTAATTGAATTTTATAATTATCAAACTCATTCCATTTTAAAAATACAATTTAATGTTTACTTGAATTTCGTGGGGGATGACAAGCAATATTTAAGCGCATTTATATTTTAACGACCTGGTGGTTCGGAGTAGATTTCGTTTGTACTTGATAAATTTTTGGAGCTGCTAACATTTTGATGAGTGCTGAAACACATAAATTTCAATTTAACAGTTAACGAACAAATACATTCTGATCACATTTTATGAATAATTAATGCAAATATAAAGACTAAATTTGCTGAGAAAAGCTAATCATTTCTCAGATACAGCTAAATCCAATCAGGCAGCACATTTATTCTGTGGTGTAACTCCTATTAGCAAACTAGCAACCAGCTAACTTCACACAAACAATTCACGAGCTAAACCAATAATATGATATTTACCTCATTTTGGCACAGAGGGTTTGGCCCTTTTTGTTTGACAAGTTCAACCAATTTAAAATGGTTTGTTGCCTTGTGGAAGCTCGTTTCATGTTCTCTCACTGAGCTGAATGCATTCCTGACTCCTACTCAAAGAAGGCGCAAGTACTGGTTGGGCAACACCAAGTCTGCAGCGGGGGATATAAATGTCTGATTATTAGAAATGTTATTTTTTGTTGCTTTCAAATGAAAAAACGACAACTTCTTCATGCTTGATTGAGTTGTAGATTTTTTTTATTAATTATAATGATATGATTATTGGGGGGGGTATATTGGCTGGATTTGCATATTGGGGGGGAGGGGTTATAACCCTCTAACCCCCCCATAAATTATGCCTATGATCCAATGCTTCCGCCCAAACCCCCCAAAAGAGAGAGAGAGAGAGAGAAGAGAGAGAGAGAAATCCTGATTCACAGATTCCACTGAAAGAAAAATGGCAGTGTGAGGAATAATGTGCTGGCTAATGCCACCTCTGAAGGATAAAGGTGTTGGATTCAGCAGTGCATGAACTGCAAATCTGTTTTTGTTACAGAACCATCAACCGGTTTTTTAAAATCAGTTTTGCAATATAAAGCCAGAATTGCAATCATTTTATTACAAAACCTCTGGGCTGAAAGAACTTTTGAAACTCTTATTGTAGTTAGTTACAAAAACCAGTTTTTTGCAATAAATAAACTGAATTGCAGTAAACTTTTTCAAGAACAAAATCCCTATTCATTCATTTGTCTGTTCTAAATCATTTCAAATATATTTCTACACTGATCATCAAAGAAAGTGAATACGGTGATGAATGCCTGCATTAGCCATGGCAAAAATTTTAAATAATGAACTCAGCAAATGCAGGAGAGCCAGAATGTCAGGATAATCAACTGATTTCTGTATTTTGACTTTTTTTTTTTTTTTTTTTTGATGGTGTAGGGGCCTCTTTACACAGCACTGGGATCGCTGAAAAATTGGGCCAGTTTCTGATGTTTGGAATCTTTCTGGAGATCCTTGTCTGTTTTGGATGGGAGTCAAAACTTTGAGGAGACCATGGTGACTGTGGAGATCATTGAAGATCCCCTTCCACAGCTTGTGGGACACCATGTGGTGTATGGGGCAGCACCTATCTCCATTTCTCTGACCCTAGGCCACACAGCTACTGTGAGTAGTGAAAGCTACAGTGGGGGGGGGGGGGCAGTCCTCTGGTAGCTTTGTGCGTTACTTTCCTTTCCCCAT
Source organism: Pholidichthys leucotaenia (assembly GCA_020510985.1). NCBI lineage: Eukaryota > Metazoa > Chordata > Actinopteri > Cichliformes > Pholidichthyidae > Pholidichthys > Pholidichthys leucotaenia. The sequence goes on from CM035837.1 coordinate 389,826,725, forward strand.
TCTATTATGCTGAACACCAAGCTAGACGGTGGAAAGTACCATTTTTATGTGGTCTTTGGTATGACCCAGCTGGGATTTGAACCCACAGCTTCCTGTTGTGGGGCGGATGCTCTACCAACTTGGCCACCCACTCCGGTTCAAGCTCACTGATAGATCAAAAATTGGCCAGATCTCTCATTGGTCTCCCAGTAATCTCCATCCCTGTGTAAAGGGGGGTATAAATGAGTGTTTCACTAATTTTGGCATCTCTAGTATGCTTTTCTTTCCTGACAAATGCAAATCAGTCAATCAAAAGAAAGGAATGCTAGCTAAAACAACAACAAAATGGATGCTAAAGTGGCTCATTCAAAGCAGGATTTACTGAAGTATTGCGCAATATACCGGATGATTTTAAGTTGTGCTGAAGTGGTAAACTTTATGTATATCATAATAAAAAATTACTGTGCTTTCATTCAAGCTGCTCTTAGAAGTGATGGATTAACTCTTGAATTGCTTCAGACTGAAGTGAATAAACCAGCTGTAAACAGCTGATGTATCTGTCACAGCTGTGCATGATGGTTATCACCCTGACACAAGAGTACAGCTACTATGGAAGAGGCAGTGTGAGGCTTGATTCCATTACAGCACGCAACTCTTTAAAACAAGTCCTGGACAACAGGACACCTATGATTTCACTTATGTTTTAATTTAGGTGCTCCAGCTCGTATTTTCCTGTCAACATTTGAATATTAAGTGATGTTATGTGACACAAAATACAATTAAAAATTCTCCTTTTAGTGGTATAATGTAGACAAGCCACACTCTGGTCCATTTAATCATCAGCTTGACTCTGTAATAATGCATGGACATATGGACTTTATGGCAAATAACAGATGTCAGTAATCACAAATAAGAACGTTGACATTCAGACTTACAGAGGCGTACTACTAAGTAAGAGAAGAAGAAAAACACAAACAGCATATGGGCTTGAATGTGAGTACTTACAATAATTACCTATTTGATTTGTCTCTTTCTTTTACTTGACAGTCAAGGCAACATGCTTTTCTTGAAGAGAGCAATTTGTGGGAAGTGGTTTCTTTAACCACACAAATGCTTGCTGTACACACACCATCAAAGCCTAACAGCCCCTGTCTCCCCGTCTCTCTCTCTCTCACACAGACACACAGGCGCACACCACTGCAATCCTGTATCTCCATCTAGCATTACCAAAAGACCTCTGGACACTCCTGGGCAGGCGTCGCCCCCAGAGGCCAGTCTGTGCTGAGGGACGACTTGATGGAGTGGTGCGGGATGGCGGTGAGACAGACCACATGGCTAGGGGGACTTGGACTGTGACATATTACCTTTGGAGAGCAGCAGCAGGGCCACTCACCAGAAACCTATTAGCACAGGCATCTGCAGCCAATCCATATACAGCTCAGCTGTATATAAAAGCCACTACCATGCTATTACTGGCAGCATGCTTACACTTAAACACACAGACGTATATGGGCTACTCAGTGGACTCATAAAGCAGTGTGTAAACATGGACAGTTATGCTGCCACTCATAATTATTTAACAGGTCTAGATGAAATTAAAAGGGACTATGAAGATAATATGTTTTGTCCATCCTTTACGTCAATAAAGGGGTAACTGACTGTACTTTCTTCCACATTTTAACAGCTCACCCATGTCTTAATGAAATGTTTGGCTTATTTTGTGCACATTTTCTTTAATTATTTATTTATTGCAGCAAATTTGCTTTTTATTTTCCAGCCTTTCTGGAAACAGCTGGTTTCAGTGCTTGCCTCTTTAAAATATCTCAGACCACATTCAAGCCCTCCCTCGCCAACATTAGCTGGCAACTAATGTAAATTTGTTGTAAAGAATGAATAAAATAATGCATCACTTGTATTATAGGGGTGTGTGGTTTCAATGGTCAGTGGGACATGACTGGACCCTGGAGTACAATAATAAGCACCATAGGTGTCAATCACCTAGAACATAGTGTGAATTGTCCCACCACAATGTTACCATAAACTTTTTATGTTATTTACACAATTGAATAAAATGCATTTGAACACCTATGCAAACCATGCAGGCAAAATAATATGGTTGTTTTAATTTTAAAATATTGGGCCACCCCTCTGTTCCTCATAATGGTTTGCTCCAGATCCACACGCTGTGTTCACTGTACCTTGCAAATCAGCCATCACACATTTTTCCTGGTTCACTACTTCTTCTATTCATCATTGTTTGGTTGGTAATTGTATAACACATACATTTAAGGTTCATACATAACATCTCCTCCCTACGAAGATATGTTGTTAATAAACTGATATTTCTTTAACAAAACATAAAAATGCAACTTTCTTCAATAACCAGACTAAATGGGAAGTTATTTTACCTTCTGTATGTAACTTTAAGGTTGAAAACAATATTTCAAAACTCAACCAATTTAACATCTATTATTTCAGTGTGCTCACTCGTCACGGTAACGTACTGGTGGTTTAGTGATCCTCACAGGACAGCATCTTACAGTCTCTGTTACCTGAGTATGTCCAGTCTGTGGTGGATTTTTGGACTGATGTGTTTCTAGTGGTACGGTGGTCTCAGGAATTTGATCAGCATCCTTTTCATGGTGAGGTGTACTTGGGTGAAGTGTGATACTACTATCATTCTGGAGTGGTAACACCGGGGGGCTGACAAGAAGGTTTACTGCAGGCTGCTGAGGCACTGGCTCAGAGCGTGTTAGCATCTGGTCGACATGGCGCTTCCATACCCCTTGTGCTCCCACATTTACAGTAGCTTGTATGACACTGGTCCAGTCTTCTCCATGACCACACCTTGTACCCACTTCTCCTCCCGCTTCCTATAATCATGCACAAAGACTGGCTCACCAACATCAAACTGTCTCTACTTATAATATTGTTGGCGGTGTTGTTGTTGGGCATCTTGTGACCGGTGCACTGCTGCAGCAACACTGTGCTTCAGGAAATCCAGCCGAGAGTGCAGCTTGCATCCCATGAACAACATAACTGGCGTTTCTTTTGCTGTTGCGTGAGGGGTATTGCGGTATGTCAAGAGAAATGTATCCAGACGTTGTTGCACTGGTGCTGTACCCCTGGAGGATTTTAAGGCATGTTTGAACGTCTGCACAAAACGCTCGGCCAAGCCATTAGCGGCAGAATGGTATGATGCTGAGCGAATGTGTTTGACTCCATTGGACTTCAGGAATGCACTGAATTCTTCAGAACAGAACTGAGGTCCATTGTCACTCACAAGGATGTGTGGAATGCAATAGCGACTAAACAAGCCCCTAAGCACTTGTATAGTTTTACTGGCTGTGGTACTGTCCATGATGTGCACCTCAGGCCACTTGGAATGCGCATCGACAGCGACCAGATACAAAAGTCCTTCAAATGGGCCTGCAAATTCCACATGTATCCTTTTCCAAGGACTGGAAGGCCACATCCACGGGTGTAGAGGTGCTAGCCCAGGATGTTTTTGTACACGCTGACAGGCATGGCAGGCTTTAGTCTGGAGCTCAATTTGAGAGTCTATGCCAGGCGACCAAACATAGCAGTGTGCTAAACTTTTCTTCCTCACTACACCTTGGATGTGCTGTGTGGAGCTCTTTTACAACACGAGGAACACAGTTTAGGCGGCACAATCACCTCTGACACCCCACCATGAGACATCCCTGTTGTATTGTGAGATCATCCCAGCACAGCAGGTAGGGTGACAGCCCTTGATCTATCTCCTTTGCAGCTGGAAAATGACCAGTTGTGACCATTTCTAGAACACGAGACAAGGTGGAGTCAGACATGGTGTCATGTCTGATCTCAGTGTTACTGACTGGTAGTATGACGAACTGTGATGTGTAGAATACATCTACTGTGCCTAGCTTCTCTTCATGAGCATGTGGGAGAGGTAGTCGTGAAAGTCCATCGGAATTGGCATGTAATGCACCCTTCTGGTATCGAATGGTGTAATTGTGTGCCGACAGGAGGAGTGCCCATCGTTGCATTCAAGCAGCGGCCATTGATGGTGTACTTTTCAATGGACTCAGGATGGAGGTCAGTGGGTGATGGTCAGTGAGCAGGGTGAACCTGTTATCATACAGGTACTGGTGAAACTTGCGCACACCAAAGACTATCGCTAATGCCTCCCTCTCAATCTGAACGTATTTCGTTCTGCTTTGCTGAGAGGTCGTGATGCATACGCTATTAGTTTTTCTTCGCTGTCAGGCATGACGTGCGAGAGCACAGCTCCGACCCCATAGGGTGACGCATCACAAGCAAGGCGGAGGGGCAGCGCAGGATTGTAGTGAGTAAGTACTTCCTGTGATACTAGGAGTGCTTTAGCTTTCTGGAATGCTGACTCACAGGCTGCTGTCACTGCCATTTCTTCTCTTTATTCAGCAGTTCATTCAGTGGTTTCAGGACAGCAGCTAAGTCAGGAATGAAGCATCCATAATAGCTTAGCATCTCTAGAAAAGAACGTATTTGGTTGATATCATCAGGTGCGGGGGCTTCCACAATGGCACGCACCTTCTCAGGTGATTTATGGAGTCCAGTGGCGTCAATTATGTGACCCAACTATTCCATGGATTCCTGGAAAAACAGTCACTTCTTCTGCTTGAGGCACAGACCATGGTCCTCTAGCCTGCCCAGGACTGCATCCAGAGTTTTGAGGTGTATCTGCTCATCAGGACCACTGACAAGGATGTTTTCCAAGTAATAATGAGTGTATGGCTGGATTGTCTAGACTAAACAGAGGAGCATTGTTGAAGATTTGATTTTGTTGGTGGTTGTTGGTGTTTTTTAGTGCATTTTTTTTTTTTTTGTAGTACTTTAGTGTTAGTGTTTGATTGTTTGTATCATGTTTGTTTAAAAAAAAAAAAGGTTCAATAAAGATATTGTGGAAAAAAAAAAAAATAATGAGTGTATGGCAGTCCAAGAAGCACTTGGTCCAAAGCCTTCTGAAATAAGGCTGGCGATAACGCTACACCAAACGATAAACAACTGAAGCAGAATAGCCCTTTTTGTGTAGAGATAGTCAGCAACTTCTTAGACCCCTCTTCCACTTCCATCTGTAGGTAAGCATTTGATAAATCTAGCTTACTGAAATGTTGACCTCCTGCTAGAGAAGCAAACAGGTCCTTAGTGCGTGTGATTGGGTACTTGTCCACACAGAGAGCTGGGTTGAGGGTGACCTTGAAATCCTCACAAAGTCTCATTGTGCCATCCTTTTTACTTACAGGCACCACTAGAGTAGCCCAGTCACTATGCTCCACCTGGTGAGATCACCCTAAACTCATCAGGCATTAAGCTTGGCCTCCACATGAGGTCGAAGAGCAAAGGCACATTACGTCGTGGGCAGCCTTTAGGTACACTGTTAGGCCTAAGAGTCAGTCTAGCTTTAATCCCCTTCATTGTGCCTAGCTTTTTAGAGAAAACAGCTGAGTGGTCTCTTTTAATACAGTCTCTAAGTTGTCTTTTTCTCTTTGGGCTCAATGATATGCACAGTCTTTAAGTCTTTCCAGTTCAGTTTATTAACTCTCAGCCATTCCCTACCAAACAGCGGAGGTGCATCCACTTACACCCCATACAAGGGCAAATGAGCACATTGCTTGTTTAATTTTACCTGCACTTTGATTATCCCTTCTGGGTGCCAGAAGGTCTCCTGTGTATGTATTTAGCATGATATCTGTGGGTTGCAGGGGCAATTCACTCAGTTTGCGTCTGTACTGTTCCCATGGAATCAAAGACACAGCAGCCCCAATATCCAATTCATTTCCATTTTCTCTTCATTTATTAAAGGCATCACTGAGATTTGTGAATATTTTCCTTTTCGAGACACAGAATACAGTCCCAATCTAGAGTCAGTGTTAGGATTTAGCTTGCTCACTTTACTTTCATTTGCCTGGACATGATGAATCTCTTCTTTTTGTCTTTCACAATGGGTTTATTTATATTACCTTTCTGTTCAGATTTTCCTTGTTTCAGCTTCCTTTCTTGTCTTGGCTTGCTTTTGACTTTGCTTTTACACACACGTTTCATGTTGCCTATGCTCCCCACATGGTGGCAGTCACGGTATTGTACCTGCAATCAATCATCAGTATGACTTCTTTCCTTTCCTCCCCCCCCACAGCCGCGGCATTGATCAGCTTTTTGGGTCAGCGCGCCGCTTCTACTTTAAGAGAACTGCTCTATCTGCCTGCACGTTGTGTGCTGCTGTCTCTGTCGACACTAGCATAATCCACTGCTTTCTGAAAGGTGAGATCTTTCTCCATTAAAAGGCGCTTCTGAACAGTTTCACATTTTAATCCACAAACAAATCTGTCTCGTAGTGTGTCTTCCAAATAAGCACCAAACTCACAATGTTCTGAGAGTCTTTTCAACACTGCAACATGCAACTGCAACTGTGATACCATTTCTCCTTCCCCCTGATTTTGCTTGTGGAGCCAGAATCTTTCAGCGATCATGAGTGGCTTTGGAGCAAAATGGGCTTCTAAAACTTCCACAACACGATCATATTGCATTGTCCCAGACTTTGCAGGAGCTACCAAGCTGCAGAGTAGTCCATACGTTTTAGGTCCCATCACACTAAACAGCACAGGCAGTTTCTTTTCGGCCTGAATGTCATTAGCCAGGACGTAATGTTCAAAACGTTCAATATACGTTGTCCGTTGCTCACCGGAACCATCAAAGGGATCCATATGAGTGCTGGGTATTAGTGGAAAGCTTAGAAATCATACTTTCAAAAAATACATATGTTTTTGCTGAAGACGTAACTCCCAACCAATCGAATTTTCAACCTAGCCAAAATATAAAAAAAATTGTCTTTTTCAGAGTCAGTTTTTGTGCAGTTCCTACAAATTAAATATCATTTTGAAGGTATTTCAATACAGAATATGGAAATAACGTTACATCAGTGTTGAAAATGTCCTTTAAAAGTGACTCATTTTGCCAGCACGGGTCATTTGTTTACAGCATTAGCATCTCAGCAGCGGCGCTAACAAATGGAGCTACAGTCTACAAGGCCACTTTTTAAGGTCATCTTCTCATCCCTTGATAGTCGTGGGAAGTGGAATGATTATATTACTGTTTTGAAGTGCAAGAGGCTGTGTTCCCGCATTTCTAATGCCAAAGTCATTGTTTTTTAACAAGGAAAAGTGTCCCGTTTCAGTGACAACCATATAGTCTAAACTAGTACCGGATGTTGGTACCATAATTCATGCAAGGCATCATGGGGCCTAGGCATAAGGTGGGATAAGTCGGACCATAAGGAGCCAAATGTTTGGGTGGATGAGCTCAACACTGGTGGAGAGCCCCAGTGGAGACAGACTAGCACCGAGGAAGGGGTAAAGTTAATGTATTTCATATAGCTAGTGTATGTTCCTGATGGACTGTGGGGCCACTGGTCTGTGAACCAGATTATGAGAGGACATTTTTCCCAGGCCAGGATCACCTCATCTTCCCTCTACTATCTCCTCACTAATGAAGGTAAAAAGATTTTTTGTTATTCTCTGCTGTTTCTTAATTTTCATGGTGGCTATACTGTTCTGTGTGTGTGTTCATATTTTTTAGTGTAGTTACTGTAAATCCCACAAGCTAGTTGGCATTTTTATCATTAGACAGCAGCATGGGGTGCTGCACAGCACATTCAGCGCTGAATTTAAACAGATTTTATACTGAGATTAGGCCTACTGCGTCTATATAAATATTGCTCTGTTTGTGAAAATAGTGTTGTTTCATTCATGGCCAGCAAAGCTTATTTTTCTTCCATTATTTAATAGCTTTTGTATCTTCTGGTTTTCTGTTAATTTAATTTGTAATTTTGTAATATGTGCTAGATGCAGCAGTGTGTACTGTCTGCAAATGAATGAAACAGCCCTGTATGACCCATTTTCTGTGCTTGGTATCTTTGTCTCCTTCACTGAGCTGTTTGAACATTGGCCTGGTTGTGTTCCGGGACCTCTTACTTGAATTAACATAAAGTAGTGTGAAAAAATGTTTGCCCCCTTCCTGATTTCTCATTTTTTTTGTATGCTAGTATCACTTAAGTGTTTCAGATCAACAAACAAATTTAAATATTAGACAAAGATAACACAAATAAAAATAAAATGCAGTTTTTAAATGAAGGTCTTTATTATTAAAGGTAAAAAAAAAAAAAAAAATCCAAACCTACATGGCCCTGCATGAAAAAGTGACCCCTCCCCCCCGTTAAAACACATTAACTGTGGCTTATCACATCTTTGGAAAGCTGAGTTCAATTTCTCTAGCCACACCTAGGCCTGATATCTGCCACACCTGTTCTCAGTCAAGAAATCACTTAAAGAGGACCTGCCTGAAAAAGTGAAGTAGACCAAAAGATGCTCAAAAGCTAGACATTCATAACAAACATGACAAAGAAATTCAGGAACAAATGAGAAACAAAGTTATTGAGATCTATCAGTCTGGAAAAAGGTTATAAAGACATTTCTAAAGCTTTGGGACTCCAGTGAACCACAGTGAGAGCCATTATCCACAAATGGCGAAAACATGCAACAGTGGTGAACCTTCCCAGGAGTGGCCAGCGGACCAAAATTACCCCAAGAGCACAGCGACGACTCATCCAGGAGATCACAAAAGACCCCACAACAATATCCAAAGAACTGCAGACCTCACTTGCCTCAGCTAAGCTCAGTGTTCATGACTCCATCATAAGTAAGATACTGGGCAAAAATGGCCTGTATGGCAGAGTTCCAAGACGAAAACCACTGCTGAGCAAAAAGAACATAAAGGCTCATCTCAGTTTTGCCAGAAAACAGCTTGATAATCCCCAAGTCTTTTGGGAAAACAAAACTTGAACTTTTTGGGAAGTCTGTGTCCAATTACATCTGGTGTAAAAGTAACACAGCATTTCAGAAAAGGAACACATACCAACAATAAAATATGGTGGTGGTAGTGTGATGGTCTGGGGCTGTTTTACTGCTTCAGGACGTGGAAGACTTGCTGTGGTAAATGGAACCATTAATTCTGCTGTCTACCAAATAATCCTGAAGGAGAATTTCCAACCATCGGTTTGCGATCTCAAGCTGAAACGCACTTGGGTTCTGCAGCAGGACAGTGATCCAAAACACACCAGCAAGTCCATCTCTGAATGGCTTAAGAAAAACAAAATGAAGACTTTGGAGTGGCCTAGTCAAAGTCCTGACCTGAATCCGATTGAGATGCTGTGGCATGACCTTAAAAAGGCCATTCATGCTCGCAAACCCTCCAATGTGGCTGAATTACAACAATTCTGTGATGGTGAATGGGGCAAAATTCCCACAGTGCGGTAAAAGACTCATTGCCAGTTATCGCAAATGCTTGATTGCAGTTGTTGCCGCTAAGGGTGGCCCAATCAGTATTGAGGTTTAGGGGGCTGAGAGGAAATTCTATGTTACACTGAGTTATATGAATTTTTCTGTAAAGCTTTATGTGTGGGATAATGTGTAAACTGACTCAGGAAATCCTGTTTCCATATTTGAAGTTGTTGAGTAGAGGAAAAAATATAAATCGAAGATGCTGATGGGACTGTTGTCTATCGCTGGGAATGTCAGTTCTATCAATGTAACTGGTTCGACTTGATCACTTGTGTAACCAGTTTTTCTGCATGTACTCTGCAGATACAATCTTATGCCATGAATGAGTCACAAATGAACTAAACAAGAAGAGACCCCTACCCCGACGATCCCTTGGGTATATATATTAGGCAGAATCACTCTATTAGTGAAAGCAATACGCTGACAGATTGTGACAACTGTGTTCTGTATTGTGTTCCGTGATCAGCGCTCTCATTAAATTTGCTGAAACTTTGATCCTGCCTGTTCATTGACTGAGCATTTCCTATCCTAACAGGGAATTTTTCAAACAGAGGCAATCACTTTTTCACACAGGGTAGGTACACATGTAGGTTTGGACTTGTTTTCCCTTAATAATAAAAACCTTCATTTAAAGCTGCATTTTGTGTTTACTTGTCAAGGACCTCCCCATGTGCTTTGACGCAAGCGCACAGTGAGGGATAAAATGATAAGGATCTACTGTACGTGTGAAGGTTTCACCTCAACACATTTATTAAAGAAAGCGACAAAACTGTCCCAAGGTGAAGATAGACAAAAACACAAAACACACTTACAGTTGGCGTTTGACGCTGGCATTGCCCCACGAAGACAGGAGGGAGAGACATGTAGCCAGGCTGGCGTCCCACAGCCGGTATTGCGTTGGTAAACGCGAGAGAACCACGGAGAATGTAGAGCAGCTACACGTCGTTGCAGTCCTGACAGCAGATTATTCTACTAACAGTTCACTGAATATGTACAGACCATACAAATACCCAGCAAGGCGTGATGGCAAAAAGCTGCATAAATACACACATTGCTGGTGATGGTGAGATTGGGACCACCTGGCGAGGGCGTGAGAAAGACACTCACCGGGGGAGAAAACATCTGGTTGTCAAAAGAGAGAGAGGGGGCGTGGTCGGACCAGCGAATGTTAGACAACGCCCACACAAAAGTGGGTCAAAGAGGCTGCCTAACAGCCGCGGCCAGAGCAGTGACTACAGGCATGGAAAAGAAGCAGAACACAGACATAAACACAAGAAGAACTCAAAAGATAACACAATACATAATGCCCGAGCCACAGAGAGCAGTCAGAACCGAGCTTACAGAAGACACCGGCTCTGCTCATAACAGAGCCCCCTCTTCTAGGGGTGGATACCAGACACCCACGGTAACATCATAAGGAAGAACACCCCCCCCCCACCCCACCACCACCACCAACCCCAACAGGAACAAAGAGCACGAATCCAGGTGGGAGGTAGGGGGAACAGGAAAGGAGGGAACACAATACCCCGCCTAGGGCCCACAATTATCCTCCCCCCTAAGTCCAAAGGCGTGGAGGCTCGGGAGGGCCGCCCGGAGTCCCAGGCCCAGCAGGCAGTCCGGCGAACACAGTCCGGAGGCTGCCGGGGAATACAGGCCATCTGGCCCAGAGACTCAGTCCCTCCGGGCGGCCGGCCAGCATTATTAAACCACCAGGACCGAAGGGGTGAAGCAGGAGGCGGCCTGCCCACTGGGAGGCTCACTGGTGGGTGACCGGGCCATAGGGAGGAAACCCCCACGGCGTTGGGAAGGGAGGAGAAGAGGGCCATGGCATCCTCAGGGCAGACCCGCAGCACCCGCGGTGGACCCCGAACGGGCCAATGCTGCACCCTTGGTGGACCCCTACCAGGCCTACGCTGCACCCTCAGTGGACCCCGACCGAGCCAATACAGCACTCATGGTGGGTCCTAGCTGGAGCACTGCAGCCCCCTCGGTTGACTCCAGCTGAAGCTCAGCAACCTCTGAGGTGGCTCCCGACTGGGCCAACGCTGCAAACCCTCAGCGGACTCCGGCTGGGAGCTCTGCAGCAACCCGCGTGGCCTCCCGACTGGAGCTCTGCAGCCCCCTTGGTGGACTCCAGCTGAGGCTCAGCAACCTCCACGGTGGCTCCCGACTGGGCCAATGCTGCACCCTCAGCAAACTCCAGCTTGAGCTCTGCAGCACCCGCGGTGGCTCCTGACTAGAGCTCTGCAGCACCCGCGGTGGCTCTCGACTGGAGCACCGTTGCACCTGCGGTGTATCCCCATGGGTGACCTCATTGCTCCCGCTGTGACCTGCCCCAGCGAGGGAGGTAGGACTTCCCCATGACCCTCTGGCGATGACCCTGGATCCTCCGGTGGCCTCAGGTGGTGTTGGCAGCTCTCCGGTGACCCTGAGAGAGACCTCAGAGACAGGACAGAGAGACAATGGGTCAGGGTTGCAGGGGGTGGCGGAGCCTGGCAAGGCAAGACCAGGTGCAGCGAGTGGCTGCATCCAGCTCTCCTCATCGAGAGCCCGACAAGGTTGCTCTAATTCACGAGATAGGAGAAACAAATGAGAGCACTTGCCTGTGCTCGAGCTCCACCCGCCTTCCAGGACTCCATCGATCAGACGACAACACGGGCCCGACTTCGAGGTGGTCTGGCTCAGGTTCCTTCTCATCTGTGACAACCTCAGTAGCTGGTTTGGTGGTGGTGACAGTCCAGGTGCCCCAGGCAAGGACTCCAACGCTGGAGACTGATCCAGCAGAGAAGCAGAAGGCTCACTCTGTGCTGGCGCTGGTCTGAACTCCTCCAGGGCCACGGGCTCCTCCATCGTCCAGCGGCTAAATTCAGGAGCCGGCGGACACTCAGCGAAAAATGGGGGAGACACAGAGAGAGTAGGAACAAATTCAACCTTTACAGCTGGAGGAGAGGACCCAACAGACTGCTGAGACTGGGCCTCCCCCTCGGGGGACAGACAAGGTTTATCATAATTAGATGGAGACAAAAGACAAAACACTTGCCTGTCCTCCCGGTCTCTGATGTCCACAGCTGCAGATGGAAGCCAGTCGTCTCATTCCATGCCCAAATTGGAGTCGGGCCCCCTCGTGGAGAGTGGAGGAGCTGTCTCCACGGTGACGGAGGCAGATGAGATGGGTGGCAGGTCAGCAGAACTCTTATGGCGGGCCCTCCAAGAATGGCGGCGACGAGAGGAGACAGGCGATGGGAGCTCCAGTTTCCCTGGTGACAGCTTCTCCTGTGTCTGGGACCCATCTCCCGTCATAGACCATGGCATGGGAGAAACAAGAGAGACAGGTGGACAAACACGGTCGTCAGCTGACAGTTCATCAGGAATCAGGCAGGCAGGTTCAGGTGACATTAAAAGTGACTGAATAAGCACTTGCCTGAATTCCTGGGAAGTGATAACGTCAGCTGTCATCTTGGGGTCAGGGAGGTGTGGAGACTCCATAGTTAGAGCACGCTCGTCCTGGGGCTGTGGCTCTCCCCTCCCTCGGGGAAAACTCTTCCAATCTCCCAGCCATGTCCAGGAGGAACCACTAGCTTCGCCTCCAAGATGAGGTCCGTCCTCCTGCCTGGAGAGCCAGTCTGTGTTCCTCCAGCTCTTTTGGGGACTGAGCGGGACACGGCTTGAGACGAGGAGGCAGTGCTGTCATCGGTGAGGCTAGATGCTTCTTTCGGCAAGAGTTCTTTTTCCTTTTTCTTGTTGCGGACGGTTCGGAAACTAGAACGTCCTCTACGATAAGCCCCTCACTAGGCGGCGAGTACCAAATGAGGAGAAACTCCTCATCCGACTCCTCGCATGGCTGGGCGAGGATGTCCTGGAGAATCTCCATCACCTCAGGGTGATCCCAGAGGCTGTCTCTTTCCATTACCCTCATCTCTGTGTCCTGAGCCTGTTGAACGGCCTGGAGGGAACAGGGCTTCCATGTCCACGAAAGAATCTCCTCCAAGAGGCACAGCGAGCCCAGCTCCCTCTCCATCCGATCCGCCATAGTGCCCAGGAAGCGATGAATGAAAAAGACAAAATAGTTCAAAAGAAAAAAGTATGTGAGGGTGTAACCCACAAGGCCGCCCCGTGGAGACATCGCAGATTAGGGGGGGCATACCTATTTGCTGCACCCTGTGCTCCAGCCTTAACCCTATTGGTCCAGACTGGAGCGTGCGCACATCCGCGTCGCTAACCTGCTCCGCGGCCATGGCTGCATAATCTAAACCCACGCGGACCGGGGCTGCGTGCGCTTCCGCACCACAACCCTGGCCCGCGGCCACGGCTGGCGAGTCTGCCCCCACGGGGCCTGGTGCTGCTACCGCATGCGAAAAACAGTCTGCCACTACATTATGTTTGCCCGCGAGATGCTGAATATCGGTGGTGAACTCCAATATCGCGGCCAGCTGTCTTTGCTGCCGGCCCTGACCAAGGCTCTGAAATCTTGGCCATCGCAAACGTTAGTGGCTTGTGGTCCACAAACACGGGTGAAACGGCGCCCCTCCAGCCAGAACTGGAAATGGCGGATGGCCAAATGCAGGGCCAAAAGCTCCCTGTCGAACGCGCTGTATTTTCGCTCGTTATCGCGCAAGGTTTTGCTGAAAAATGCGAGCGGCTGCCAGCTCCCTGCTTCAAACTGTTCAACGACCGCCCCCACGGCTAAATCGGAAGCGTCCGTGGTGAGTGCCATGCGGGCCGTTGGCACTGGGTGTGCCAACAAAACCGCATTTGCCAGGGCTGATTTGACTTGGGAGAATGTGCGCTCTCGCTCCGGAGACCATTCGATTTTACTTGTGGGTTTTTGTTTTTTTAGTGCCGCGTACAATGGTTGCATGAGCTGCGCTGCGCTTGGGAGGAAATGGTTATAAAATTAACCATTCCCCAAAATTCCTGCAATGCTTTGACCGTCTCAGGTTGGGGAAAGTTTGTTATTGCGCGTACTTTATCGGGCAGAGGGACCGCTCCTTCTGGTGAAACGCGATGCCCCAAAAAATCAATTTGCGCCACCCAAAACTGACACTTCGCTGGGTTAATTATTAACCCGTGCTCTGCCAGCCTCCGAAAAACCGCTGTGAGGTGGCTTTCATGTTCGTAATGATGCCCAGCTTTTCCAGGTTGGCGAATTCCTATGGTGCTATGGCCAGTGCTATGGCCAGTTTAGCTGAGTCCAAGCGTCGAGCCTTTGCTAAAACGGGGGGCCCGGTGTTAGTGATAAAATGTTCCACCCCATGTTTAGCCACTGACGCCGAAAACGTTGGGACTGTGAGTGCTGGAACTGAGTGAGTAGTGCTTGGAACTTACCACCCGCAGCTGTGAAGTTGGCCTGTGCAGTAGGCGGGACCACCCGGGCTGTGCAGGAAATAGAGTGGAAAGACAGTGCATTAGTAGACGTCTATTAGCAAGATCAACCAATAAACCATGCGAGCACAAAAAATCAGCACCTAACATGTTAAAACTGACTGCCGCTATGACGAAAGTCCACTCGAATGCCCGGCCGTGAAAAGACAGGGGGAGGGTCTTCTCCCCGAAGGTCTTGATCGTCGAGCCGTTCGCCGCCGACACCAGGGGTCCGCTGGAAGGTGCCAGCCGGTCAGCATAGGAAGGTGTGATGAAACTCAGCTGGGAGCCTGTGTCCACAAGGAACTGCCTCCCTGATCGCGCGTCCGTCAGGTAGAGCAGCTTGTTCTTCACGCCGAGAGCCGCAGCTGCTACCAACTCCCAGTCCTGGCGTTTCCCGAGCGCTTGAACTGGCACGGTGGAATGCACTTGCGTGCCCTCTCGGCGAAACGGCGATGGTAAAAGCAGAGGGCGTCGCCTGCTCCGTGTCTCCTGGCCTCCGCCGCTGCTGACGTCAGCGAATCTGGTGCTGCAGCCTCAGGCCCCCTGCCGTCTCCGGGCGTTGCGCTCAACTCCGCTGCTGCCGTCGTGGCCGTGTGTCGCCTATGGGCGTCGACGAGTCGCTGCGCCTCCTGGCCCAGCTCGTGGTAATCTCAGTGGGCTAGCAGCTGTGAACTGGCCGGGGTAACTCTCACCGCTGACGGTAGTGTCCTGAGGAAAAGATGGGCGAAGATAAAGCCATCATCTTCGTCGTCTCTCAAACTCAGCATCCTTGTCATCAGGTCTGCAGGCCTGTCTGCCTCGCCTTCAGTCAACACCAGGAGCCTCTCTGCTCACTCTCCCAGCGAGGGGGTGAAAGCACGGATGAGAGCGGCTTTCAATGCGCCATACTTGTCGTCGTCTGGTGGGTGGTTAGTCAGGCTCTCCACCCGCTGGGCTGTGAGGCTGTCCAGCTTTGCGACTACATGGTAGAATTTCGTGGCATCCGCCGAAATTCCCCGAAGATGGAACTGTGCCTCAACAGTGTTAAACCAGGAGCGCGGGCTATGTTGCCAGAAATCAGGCAGCTGGACTGCGGTAGCTGCATTAGCCTGGCTGGCTCCTGAAGAGTCCGGTGCGGGAAGGTCGTCACCGGCCATAATTTGTCGTAGGGTCACCAGTGTAGAGAATGTGCTCAAGGATGAGGCTGAGTTTATTTCTCAGGTTCAGCTTTATTGTCAGAACACATCTCTAGCAATCTCTCAACAAGAAAAGAGGCTGATCAATGAAACATCACACTCTTATACTCCTGGAGCATCGAAACCTAAGTAACATGGTGCTTTAGCAAACAAACCTAAGTCGAAACCTAAGTCACATGGTACTTAATCCCAGTCACAATGCAACTCTTTGATCTTTCACCATTGTCTCTTATTCTTTGATGATCCGGAAATCCCTCTGGGGCATCTTCTCTGAGACAAAGGCCAAATCTCGCCCCCTCCTCGTTATCTCCTGCAGACCTCTGCAGATCCAGACCTTCTTTGTCCCGCGAGACGTGAAGCACCCAATACACATACAGCAATACATTTGTGGAAAATATGAACCCAACATATGTGCCACAGACTGTTCATTTCTTTGTAAGGACATAAAGTTACACATTCAGAAGGGGATCAAATACTTATTTCCCCCACTCTATGTACAAAACAAATGATCAAGTGTTGTTATTAACACAGATTCCAATGTGGGGGAATAGAATTTATAGAAAATAGCGATCAAAACTGATCAGATCCAGGGGTACTGTTTGTCACCCTCCTAAACACCGAGGTGAGTTGTTTCGGGGTCCAGGGGTCGACTTGGTCTGCACGCTAGTTCCAACAGTTCAATGTAAAATCATAGTGAAAATGTAAAAAATCAGCCAGAATAACATGAGATAGTATAGTGTCGACTGTGGATTAGTGATCCTCAAAAAAGTCCTCAACAGCAGAGATGACCTCATCGTCGGTTCAATACTGCTTCCCAGCCAAGTGTTTTTTTCATGTTGGGAACAGAAAATAGTCAGATGGTGCCAAATCAGGACAAAACGAGTAAACCATGCTTGTTGTGAGCTTCCTAGTACCACTGTTAGCTAGGAAGCTAATACGTTTGACTTCCGGTCCTTTTACATGACATACAGCTGGGCTGGTCAGTAATAGACCAGTGGGCAGTTATCAAGACTAGTGATGTTTACCTTTTCATGATGCCGAATAGCTGACTCATTTATTGTTAAGTGGGCAGTTCAAATTATGTGTCACTATTTTATTATTTGTAGAAAATCATATCCACTAGATTTTTACTTATGAAAGTTAATGATATTAAATTACATCTTTTGAGGATGTTTGAATTAAAGGAAAAAGAAAGAAGAAACCTTTAGAGTCAGAAACTGTATCTGGAAATAGGATGATTAATTAAAATGAATATGTTTTTCTCCTGTAACCTCAGTTCCAGTCTGTTATGACAACATTTAGATCCTCAAGAAAGAGAACAGTTCAAGTAATAACTCTAAATTAAAGAAAAGGAACATGCAGTGCTCTCTGTTTTGTTTATTGCCATGCAGATTATTTTGGTGTTTGACATGATTTAACCAGTACTTTGTCTCTCAGTCCAAAAAGGCGATGCATCTTGTACTGTGCCTGGATGTGGATGGATGCACCTGGCACACATATACACAGATGAACTGACCAGAGGTTGTGATAGACTTTTATCTGTCATTTTGACGTATAGAGTTGTACGGGGGGGGGGGGGGGGGGGGGGGGGGTGAAAAGTTCATAGTGGTCAAATTTGACCAAAATGTGGTTTATTTTTCAAACGCAGGGATCCAAGCGCTACAGCACCGATGGAAGAAGTGTGTGGACCAAAGGGGAGACTATGTTGAAAAATAAGTCATATTTGGTCAAATTTTACCACTATGAACTTTTCATCCCCCCCCATAAAAATTTTGCCATAATCTATTATTACCTGTTATTATAATAGATTTTAATTAGATCACCCTCAGTGTAATCTGTCAAAATAACAGACATCTTTCAGATTTTTTCTGTCACTGCTGATTTTTTCTGTCAGTTAAGGACAATTTTCAGTTAATGCAATCTCTTAAGTTGTGCAAGTTGTATAATAATAATAATACAACCTATAATGTTGCAGCATCCCTGTAAAAGGAAGTTTTCATGCTTATATGTTATGCCTATTTTCCATTTATTCAAATACGAATAGGAATTATTTTTTTTTTTTAAATCTAACCAAATGCAACCATAATTTAAAAAAGCAACTGCAAATACTTGGTGCTCCTAACACCCATATCAGATGGACACACAGACATTTTAAACAGGATTGTAGCTGCATATACAAGTGAAAAAAAGTAATGCAGAGCCAGTTGACTTCATATATGTACAGTAGCTAGTGTACAGTATAAGCATTACAGTGGGAATTTATATCATGCAGGAATCCTGAACATGAAAACAAAGTGCATTTTCACTTTTGTTTACAGGCATTGCAGGTGTTCACACGTGTTCACAGGTGGAGGTCTGTGTGACTGAGCCATAATGTGATCGTCTAAGGAGTTAAGTATGCTGGGTTTCAAACTTTCAGTCCTCTGATGTGAGATTTGAGGGAAGTGGTTGGGATGGGTGGGATAGAAGATGGGAAGATATTTATACAAATTTCAATTATTTATGGTAATTTAATTAAATTGTAATTTGTTTTAATTGTCCACTTAATTAAAAGTAAAGAAAACTACACCGTAAAATCACACTGAAGCCAGTCCAAATTTGCTCTGTATTGATGACACTTTTCGGCAGCACGGTGGCGCAGGTGGTTAGCACAGTGGCAGCACAGCGAGAAGGTCATGGGATCGATCCCACCCCCAGACCATCGGTGACCCTTCTGTGTGGAGTTTTGCATGTTCTCCCCGTATCTGCGTGGGTTTACTCCGGGCACTCCGGTTTCCTCCCACATGCCAAAAACATGCAAGTTAGGTTATTGACATCAACTGAGGATTCTAAATTGTCCTTAGGTATGACTGTGAGGAGTGAATGGTTGTCTGTCTCTCTGTGTTGGCCCTGCGATGGACTGGCGATCTGTCCAGGGTGGACCCTGCCTCTCGCCCAATGACGCTGGGATAGGCTCCAGCCCCCCCGCGACCCGAAAAGGATTAAGTGGTAGAAGATGGATGGGATGCATGGATGGATGATGACACTTTTAAATAATTTTAATCACAGATTGTTTTAAATGAAATTATTAAATTATTTTGATAGTTTGTGAACAACAGAAACACATAAATTCAATTGAGTAGAATTTCTTGATTTATAAGTCAACATACAATATTTCTAATTTGTAGCCTCTATTCCATGCAGGTTTGGTTGTCCACATTTAATAAGAAATTGTAACTCCATGATCCTCAGGTGGGTCTGCACATTGATGTCATGCAAACACTAGACTGGACATGGCTAGTAAGGCCAAGTGATGGAAGCCATATTGAGTAGCCAAAAGAAACACAAACGAGTCATAGCACTGCATAGGGCATGTACTGAATTTTCTTCATTTTTCTTCATTTTTTTGTCATTCTGACTCAAGAAGCTGATTACTGTACAAAATAAACAGCACTCATTGTCACTTTAAACACCAGGTAATGACAGAAAATTACGGAAAAAAAATATGTTCAGTTTTAATAATGTATTACTTGATTTAACACTGATGTGACTGTTTTCTCAGCACCCAAGTGCCAACTTTTCAAGATTGTCTCCTGTGCATACCAATGATTTCTGTTTTCTGCTCTTCTCTTTATTTCTTCTTACATTATATTCATATGCTTTTCATATGCTTTTTTTATTGTGATGCTCATTCATTCATAGAATTGTAATGTGAAGGATGGAAAGTCCAAACACACAGCGGGAAATCTGAGAACCATTTGAGAACTTTTTTCTTAATAATAATGTAATGAGTCAATGAAAAGCTCTCATGGTCAGCCTTCTTGGTGAAACAAGTAAAGCGCAGGGACTCTGGTGTGGGAGGCTGTGAGTTTTAACCACCAATTGGATGTGACCAGCTGGGCTTCACCGCTCATCCCTAATGGTCCCAATAGTAACTAACGATAAATAAAAGGGCAGCACGGTGGCAGAGTGGTTTGCACTGCGGCAGCACAGCAAACTCACCCTTGGCCGGGGGATCCTGAGTTCGATCCCAGCCCCCGACCAACAGTGATCTGTGTGGAGTTTTGCATGTTGTCCCCGTGTCTGCGTGGGTTTACTCCGGGATTTCTCCGGTTTCCTCCCACATGCCAAAAAACATGCAAATTAAGTTATTTGGCATCAAACTGGGGATTCTAAATTGTCCCTTAGGTATGGCTGTGAGAGTGAATGGTTGTCTGTCTCTCTGTGTTGGCCCTGCGATGGACTGGTGATCTGTCCAGGGTGTACCCTGCCTCTCACCCAAAGATGCCGGGATAGGCTCCAGCACCCCCGCGACCCGAAAAGGATTAAGTGGAAGAAGATGAATGAATGAATGAATGAATGAATGATAATAAAAGAATGGCAATATCAACTGTAAAGCAATTGTATAAATTGTGTGGGAAATATGTGAGTAATAAAGTCACCAGGATGAGATCAAAAATGATGAGATTGTTGGCATTCAAGAAATAAATACCAGTGGCCTGATGGAACCATGAATTTTGCTGTCTTACCAAAAAATCCTGAAGGAGAATGTCTGGCCATTTGTTCCTGACCTCAAGATGAACGCTCTGGTTTCTGCAGCAGGACAATGATCAAAACCCACCAGCAAGTGCACCTCTGAATGGCTTAAGACAAACAAAATGAAGACTTTGGAGTGACCTAGTCAAAGTCCAGACCTGAATCCCATTGAGATGCTGTAGCATGACCTTAAAAGGGCGGTTCATGCTCGAAAACCCTCCAATGTGGTTGAATTACAATTCTGCGAAGATGAATGGGGCAAAATTCCTCCACAGTGCTGTAAAAGACTCATTGCCAGTTATTGCAAATGCTTTACTGCAGTTGTTGCTGCTAAGGGTGGCCCAATAAGTTATTAGGTTTAGGGGGCAATTGTAGAGGAGCTGGAAATGATGAGGCGATTTTGTATTAAAAACAGAGTCTTTAATGAACAGCTCTCCTATCTTGTCTCATCTGGTGCAGAGCTTGGCAGAAGGCAAAGAGATTTCTGCCCAGCTCGCTGGTTAAATACAGGCACACATCAAAGACATGCAAAACACAAGCCGACATCCCCCGTTATCTTAATCCCCCCATTGTCCTGTTAACTCCTCCCTTCGTCTTGGGAGGTGATGGGAAAACCTCTCCTCGCCTTAGGGGGTGAAGGTGTCAAGTCTGTCGCTGCCGTGTCCTGTGACGTCATTGATCTTCACACGGCGGTGAGATTCCTTTGTCCTTTCGGAGGTGTGAAGTTCCTTTGCATATGTTGTCCCAAACATTTCCACATGCTCTAACATATGCAGGTATGGAATATATGAGTAATATATACCACAGGCCCCCCAAACAACTAGGAAAGGACACAGAAAGATTCACAGTCCTAGGGTAATTACTAAGACATACTACGTGTTACAGCTGTTGCCACAGAAGAAACTTTCAAGCAGCCATGCTCCTAAGAGAGTTCAGTGGAAAACATAACAGCATAGTATAATCATAAGTCAGTCCTAAACTGTTGCAGCACAATTTAGCGAAAAATTGCAGAGTGGTGTAATCAGTCCCTGTGCAGTCTGGGTTTTAATCTTCTCCCAAAGCTGCTGTAGGTTGGTTTAGGCGTCCTGCTGGGACCTTCTTGTGAGGAATCTGCAGTGTGGGAAGGAGAGAGATTATTTGTTCCCTGCCTGGGGGCTGAGACTTTTCCCTTGGGGGGTCTACCTCGCCGAGGTGCTCGAGCCAGCTGTGCAGGTTCGTCTCTCAACAAGAAGGCAGGTTTGAGTCTGTCAATGCTGACCGTTTCATTTCTATCCCCATAATCAAGCACAAAGTGTTTGTCACCATTTTCCAGCACTCTATACGGGCCATCGTATACTGGACGTAACGTTGGTTTTAGAGCTTCATGCTTAACAAAAACAAACTCAGCGTTTTTTAAAGTTTGAGGAACAAAAACTCGTGGAAAGGAGTGATGAGCTGGACCGTGGAGAGAGTCCGGTCCGTTACTGCCTAAAAACCTTGGGACTGGGAGGTGCCCTGGTTCCGGGTTTTCTGGTAAAAATTCACCTGGTAGTCTGATAGGCTGAGCAAAGACTAATTCTGCATGGGAAGCGTCTAAATCCTCTTTTAGGTGCCGCACGCAACCCCAATAAAACCCAGGGAAGTTTATTTACCCAATTTGTGTCCGTTAATGAGGCTCTGAGGGCGGCTTTTAAGGACCTGTGAAAACGCTCGCATAACCCATTAGCCTGAGGGTGATAAGCGGTGGTACGGTGAATTGTTGCCCCTAAACTGTTGGACATGGCTGACCAGAGCTCTGAGACAAATTGAGGCCCCCTATCTAACGTGATGTCTGATGGGACGCCGAAATGTGCCACCCAATTTGTTAGAAAAACGCGAGCGACTTCCTCCGCTGTAGTTGCCGCTAGAGGGACTGCTTCTGGCCAGCGCGTGGTGCGGTCTATCATCGTTAGCAGGTGTGTGAAACCCTGGGAGGAAGGTAGTGGCCCCACGAGGTCGACATGAATGTGGTCGAACCTTCTAGCAGGGATTGGAAAAGGCTCCAGAGGGGCTTTTGTGTGTCTGTGTATTTTGGCGCGTTGACAAGGAATGCAAGTTTTTGCCCATTCTTTTACGTTTTTGCGCAGGCCTGGCCACACAAACTTTTCGGCAACCATTTTGACCGAGGCGCGCACACCTGGGTGCGCGAGGGAGTGAATTGCGTCGAAAATGCGGCGGCGCCAAGCAGCTGGTACTAACGGGCGAGGTCGGCCGGTTGAAACATCGCATATTAGGGGGGGCACGCCGTCGCGCAACCCTTTTTTCTCCAGCCTTAACCCTGTTGGTCCAGACAGGAGCGCGCGCATGTCTGCATCACTGCTTTGTTCTTCCGCCATGGCTGCATAATCTATCCCTTCATAGATAGGTGCTGCGTATGTGTCTGCGTTAGTGAAGAGTTCCGCTGCTGAGGCAGTGTAATCTGTCTCCTCGCGCTCTGGCGGTGCCACAGCGCGAGAGAGACAGTCCGCTACTACGTTAAGTTTGCCTGCTACGTGTCGAATGTCTGTGGTGAACTCTGAAATCGCAGCTAGCTGTCTTTGTTGTCTGCCCGACCATGGGTTCTGAAATTTTAGCCATAGCAAAAGTGAGCGGCTTATGGTCCACAAAAGCCGTGAAACTCCACCCTTCTAACCAAAACTGGAAGTGGCGGAAGGACAAATGAAGCGCCAGCAGCTCTCTGTCAAAAGTGCTGTATTTGCGTTCAGTTGGGTTTAGCGATTTGCTAAAGAATGCTAAAGGTTGCCAGACCCCGCTGACAAGTTGTTCTACCAACTGCCCCTATGGCCAGGTCTGAAGCATCTGTGGTTAGTGCAATGCGGGCGGCGGGATCTGGGTGGACTAACATTGTGGCGTTAGCTAGGGCATTTTTTACTTCCGCAAAAGCGCGTTTGCGCTCCGGGGTCCATTCGACCGCGTTGGAAGCTTTCTTTTTTTTAAGCGCGTCATATAGGGGCTGCATGAGCTGAGCTGCGTGGAGGAGGAAGCGGTTGTAAAAATTAACCATCCCCCCAAATTCTTGTAGCGATTTGACCGTTTGGGGCCGTGGAAAACCTACTATCGCATGAACTTTGTCTGGAAGCGGAACTGCCCCCTTCGGGGAGACTTTATGTCCCAAAAAATCAATTTGCGATACGCCAAATGTGCATTTGGCTGGATTGATTATTAGTCCATGCTCTTCCAGCCTCTGAAAAAACGGTAGTGAGGTGCTGCTCGTGCTCTTCCTCGGACAGGCTGGCTACCAGCATGTCGTCGAGGTAGACGAAAACAAAGGGGAGGTCGCGTAGGACTGCGTCCATCATACGTTGAAAAGTTTGGGCAGCGCCTTTGAGGCCGAAAGGCATTCGCAGGAATTCAAAAAGGCCAAAAGGGGTTATAACCGCTGTTTTAGGAATGTCTTCAGCTCGGACTGGGACTTGGTGATAACCGCGGACTAAGTCTATCTTTGAAAAAATGCGCGCACCCACTAGATGCAGTGAAAAGTCCTGAATGTGAGGGATTGGGTAGCGGTCATGCGCTGTAGCGTTGTTTAATCTACGGTAATCTCCGCACGGTCTCCAAGAACCGTCGGATTTCGGAACCATGTGAAGTGGTGAAGCCCAGGGGCTCTTCGAACGTCTAACAATGCCCAATTTTTTGAGAGTTGTAAACTCGTCCCGTGCTATGTTGAGCTTGGCCGCGTCTAAGCGGCGAGCTTTGGGAAAAACGGGAGGTCCCGTTGTCAGAATGAAGTGTTTAACTCCGTGTTTAGCCACAGTGGCTGAGAATTTGGGGGTTGTGAGTGCTGGAAATTGGGTGAGGAGTTGCTCAAACTTACCTCCTGCTGTGGTGACGTTGGCCTGCACAGGTGGTGGAGAAACTCGAGCTGAGCATGGAATAGAAGCAAAAGAGAGTGCATTAACCAGGCGCCTATTTGCTAGATCCACTAATAACCCGTGCGCACACAGAAAATCTGCGCCTAACAAGTTAAAACTCACCGCCGCTACAACAAATGTCCATCTGTAGCTGCGGCCGTGAATGAGGAGGTGCAGGCTCTTTTCCCCGAACGTGTCGATGTCAGAGCCGTTGGCTGCCACTGCTCCGTTGCCCCGGGTGCCCGTGGCTCGATCTGCGTGGGAGGGCATGACGAAACTCAGCTGAGCTCCTGTGTCGATGAGGAACTGCTTGCCTGTGTGTCCATCCGTCACGTATAACAGCTTATTTTTTCTCGCCGAGAACCGCTGCTGTTAACGGCCCTTGGCTTTGGCGTTTTCCCGACATCGTGAACTTGCAGGGGGGAACGCATTTGTGGGCTTTCTCAGCGAAGTGGTGGTGATAATAACAGACGTCGATCTGTTTGTTACGCCTGGGCCGCGCCGCTGTCACCGTGGGCTGGGTCTGCTCCATGGGTTGTGGCTCTCCATGGCTCGGGGCGTCAGTTTTGAGGTCCGCGGATGCCGCTGTAGGTGTCCGCTCCTTGCAGGCGTTGACGAGCCGATAAGCCTCGCTGGCCAGTGTGCGGAAGTCTTGGTGGGTGTTGCACTTCGTATTGGCGAGTGTCCCTCTCATGTGTGGTGGAAGCGTGCTGAGGAAAATAAACTGGAAAAGGAAATTGTCGTTGTCCTCCTCCTTAAGCTGCAGCAAATCCTCCATGAGGGCCTTCGGATTGCCCCCTCTGTGGCCGTAGACCGCCAGGATCCTCTCGGCTCTTTCCTCCGCTGGTGGGACATAGTTCGCCACGATGGTCGCCTTGAGCGTCTCATACTTGTCCCGGGCCGGTGGTCGCCGGATCAAGCTCCGCACACACTTCGAAGTGGCGGGGTCGAGTTTGGAGACGATATGGTAGAATTTTGTATCGTCTGCTGTGATGCCCGCCAGTATGAACTGGGCTTCGGCTTGTAGAAACCAAGAGGTGGGGTCTTCTCGCCAGAAGTCTGGCAGCTGGACAGCGACGGCGTTCGTGCACACCATCACTGTTGTGCCCGCCGGGTGAGAGTGCCTTGCCTCGGCTCTCACAGCGGTGCTGGAGCTCGGTTGAGCTCTCTCAATTCCTTCTGCCGGAGGGGACAGCTGTCTGTCTGCTCCCTCGTCTGCGTCGTTGCTGGCGTATGTCAGAGTCGCCACGGATGAGTCGCTTGAAGAACGCCTCCAGTCCATACTCGCGTCAAGGTCACCAGTATAGAGGAGCTGGAAATGATGAGGCGATTTTGTATTAAAAACAGAGTCTTTAATGAACAGCTCTCCTATCTTGTCTCATCTGGTGCAGAGGTTGGCAGAAGGCAAAGAGAGAGATTTCTGCCCAGCTCGCTGGTTAAATACAGGCACACATCAAAGACATGCAAAACACAAGCCGACATCCCCCGTTATCTTAATCCCCCCATTGTCCTGTTAACTCCTCCCTTCGTCTTGGGAGGTGATGGGAAAACCTCTCCTCCCCTTAGGGGGTGAAGGTGTCAAGTCTGTCGCCGCCGCGTCCTGTGACGTCATCGATCTTCACACGGCGGTGAGATTCCTTTGTCCTTTCGGAGGTGTGAAGTTCCTTTGCATATGTTGTCCCAAACATTTCCACATGCTCTAACATATGCAGGTATGGAATATATGAGTAATATATACCACACAATCACTTTTTCACACAGGGCCATGTAGGTTTGGACTTTTTTTTCCTTAATAATAAACACCTTCATTTAAAAACAGCATTTTGTGTTTACTTTGTTATCTTTGTCTAATATTTAAATTTGTTTGATGATCTGAAACATTTAAGTGTGACAAACATGCAAAAAAATGAGAAATCAGGAAGGGGGCAAACACTTTTTCACACAACTGTAAATGATCATAAATGATAACATTAAACTGTCATGTTTTTCACTGGCCATGTAATTAAGAATTTATTTTATCATTCAATCTTACTGATATACATATTAAGATTGAATATTAATATTAAATATTTAAAGTAGTTAACAGTAATTTATCTATTTTGTGGTTTTAATTTGCCTAATTTAACTGTTGTGTATTTGACTTTAACATGAGTTAAAAGTTTTGTTTTATCTGGATGTGGTCCGCTCTCAGTCTGGTGAAGCTTCTCCAGTAAAAGATAAAGAAAATACAATAATAAAAAAGACAAAAATAAAGTTCCCTCTCTGTCAAAAAGTTGGCAAAAAATCTCTCAACTGACACTGTTATGGTTGCTAGGCAACAGGGTAATGAGTGGCCATGCAAACATAATGCCAACCAAAGACTAGACCGTCTCATTTAACAGCCATAAATCAGCCTTTTGATGCAGCTATCTGACCTTGGACCTGGACCTCCTGGGCCGTGGTCTACAAGGCTGCAAACCCTTGACTTGACACATCGCTTATGACTGTGTATCATTTCAACTGTCAGTAGCCCTAGGCTGTATACATGTATATATGGAAAGACATAGGGTCTTCATGACCTTAAGGTCGTTTTATTGGGAGGGAATAAGCTACTGCGTCTGGTTAAACATTCTAAACTGGGAAAAAAATTACAAAAAAAAACCCCAAATTGCTCTTTTAATCTCTTTGCCATTCAACATAATCTTGGGTGCTTGTCTGTGTCTTTCTTCTCCTTCTCCCAACTTGCTGCAGTGCATGCCTGTGCATCCATGCAAGTATTTGGTTATGAGTGCAGTAGCTGAGCAGGTATTTATAATCTCCCATGTCAAAACTGTGCATATTGTCCTCATATTTTGATTTTCTCAGTCTGCAAGCTTGTGATTACAACTGATAGCAGGGTGTACTGTGTGAGCTATACATACAGTATGTACATACCTCCCTAGAACTTCAAAGCTGATTAGCATATGTTCATCTTGCAATATAAGGAATTGAGGCATTTGATCCAGGGATTTTTGAAATATGTGAACTTCAAAATCACTGACTGATATGATAATCCAAAATCCGAATAAGACTGCTAAAGTATGTGAAGGAAAGTAGTGTGCTTGAAGTAATTATTACAGAACACAGTGCTGTTGTGCTTCCATACTTATGTATACAAAATGGAGGGAAAATAGCATGTTTGGCTGCCCTCATGTGGATTTGACAACAGCCATGGATTACCATAAATTTGTTTTATAGGAACATATTAGGAGTCGAAGAATGTAAAGAAGAGATTTTTACAATCTCTGGGTGTCAGGGGATTTCTCGGCGTCACTGTTTCTATTTTTCTTTTGGGAGATATGGGAAGAAGGAATGGAAGTGTCGGGGAGGGTAGAGGAGGGATTCTCTGTTGAAGAAGTAGCTCTTGTTTGAATAGGGGGAAAATGTGCCAAAATTAAGGCAAGACCAAAGTTGTGTTGAGTGGCTTTGCCAGTCACTGCTATCTCCATAAACCTTGGTTCAAATGAGGATTTCAGACATTTGTATTAGAAAAATTCAACATTAAATTTTGGGGAGGTATTTTTATTATTTTTGGATTGATGAAACTGTGCTTTGTCAGAATATAAAGTTTTGTGGGGAAGAGTTATACTACATAACCTCTTCTTGGGAAACAAACTCCATACTTAGTATCTTCTCCCCAACAAGCTGTATATATTTTTGGAAATGTATTATAAATTATTCCATATTTTAATATAGTCCAAGATGCAAATTGTTTTTTTTTTCTTCTTGACTTGTACAAATAGAATGCATACAAGTGAGGGGAAAAAAAAAACAAAAAAAACCAATTGGTAGTCAGTCAGAAACCAATGCCCTGAAACTAGAGCAGAGTAGGAATGTGAAGAAAGATGCTTTAACAAAACGGGAGGAAAAAGTACCAAGCATTTGGCAGCATGTACACTGTACTTGTATGCATGAATTTCTTGCAAAAACCACAGTCAGCAGACAGCAGTGAGTATTATGAATTTTCTTATACCCATCACAAACTCATTGCTCTGGAACCAATCCTAGCTGTCACTCAGCAAGGGGGCAGGAGGTCCCAGAGAGCAACACCAAGACAAAGACAACAATACCATCACGTACAAACCTATAGAATTGGCATGATTTTGCATTGTGGTAGGAGTACTCAAGCCTTATTCATGCTGCATTTCCCCTTCTAGGGCCGCTTTGGTCCGCGTACGTTTTGGATCAAGCCCGGCATGCACATGGCGCTGTTCATGCTCACTTTTTTCATCTACCCAGGCCAAGCGGTTGACGCATGCACACAACCATCATTTTCACTCCATCAGTTTCACTCCCACCCGATAGGTAGCACCAATGTGATGACGTGCCAGGATTTTCACCAACGAAGAAACACTGCTTGCTTTCTACTGCTTGACTTCCCGGTTTTCACTCCTTTTCCATGAAGATGCTGCTGCTACTGAAGTATTTATGTATGATTCATGTATTTTTATTCTCATCTTCCGCTTCCTCATTGTCGTCTTTGTCTCTTGTCTTGGTATGCTGTGCCGATATCACCACCTCGTGAATTGGGATGTGTCAGTCTTGCGCATGCGCTTTTCAACGCTTTTAGGTCATGGACAGGTGGCACGGTCACAAAATTTGGGGCTCCACGCGGTTGTCCGCGGTCGAGCACTGCGGACACTAGCGGAGTGGAGACGCTGACGTATATTTCGTCACACAAGGTTTCCGGGTTACACGTACGTGGACAGCAGAGGGTGCAGCATGAATTCAGTTTCAGGACTTAACCCATGCTGACACAAGAAGAACATGCAAACTCATGACAGACCTCTTGGAATCTTCTTTGAAGCAACGGCGCTCAATGCTGTTCCAGGTTCCACTTCCCTACGTCACTTCAGTTTCAACCCAACACCATGCTATTGGCTGTGATGATTCAGTCCCTACCCAGAATTGAGCCCAAGGCATTAGCTTCAGAACTAACAGTGCTTCAACGGATTAAGCTTATTTCATTTGCCTGCCTATTTTTGTCTGGCCTTAGTTTAACTGTCGAATCATGGCCAGTTTTGAATGCAGTTTTCTACAAATGCGGTCCACCCCCACTGGAATTCTTGTTCATTTATGCTTTATTTCATTCATTCTTTAAGACAAATTTATGTTAGCTGAATCAGGTTTGCTACCTGAGCTAAGTGTCAGCCACTTAACATTAGCAATAGTGACACAAGATGAGGGTGTGTGGTGAACTGGGGCTCAGGAGCATTTAAAGCACATGTCAACATCAAGGCCTGCAGGGCTAAATCTGGGACACCATGCCATTTTATGTGGGCCTATGGTACTTAATCAGAACATAATTTTCTTAAAAGTGTGATTACAAACTACAGTGACAATAAACTACATGTTCCACAATGCACTGGAGTTTTTGTCATCAGTTCAGTGGTAGCATCCAACCATGGAGTGGCAATGTTTCAACATCAGTCATTCCCCATTAACAAAATACATCTTTTTAGCCCAGTTGAGTGATTGGGTTGGGAAAAATGTGCAAGAAAAGAAAAAGTGATGTAGAAATAAGGTCTATTGAAAGACTGACTGGGAAGTGACACATATTTGTGCTGAAGAAGAGACAAAATAGTGTCTTCTTTTGCAATGAGCCAGTGTGCTGCTAAAGGAATCAATTATAGTCTTAAAGTTGCAACCGCCCTCTGACAGCAAACATAAGGCTGTTGTGGCCCGGAATTAAAATGAGCTTGACACTCCTGATTTAAAGAGACATACACCGAAAGGAGCCATTCGGAGTACGCTTGCAAAAGACGATTTACAGTGATGCTGCAATAATTGAATAATTAAAGGCAACTTGAACTGAGTGTACCTCAGAGACTTTATTAAGACCTGTGGGAACTGTCAGCAAGTGGAAAAAGGGGCAGTGAATGTGAATCCACTGGTGCAACACAGGATGCGTGGGGGAAATGTGCATCTTGCACTGTGGTAATAGGACCCTTAATGCACACTGAACTTTTGAAAGTCAGCCATAACAATGCCCCAAGATTTTCAACAACTGACGTTAACTTAGTTATACCTGACACTGCAATATTAAGCAAATATTGAACTTGAAGCTTGGTTTAATGCTCCCATATTTGCAACTCATCTTTTAAAAACAGGTGTGCAGTGCCATGGTAACAAAGGCTGCTTAAGGAGAGAATTGTATCAGCAGTGGAATTTAGATAAATGATGAATTTAGATGAATTTAGATAGATGAGCAAAAATCATTGATATGTTCAGTAGAGTGTGCAAATGAATGTCTAATTAATAGAACATTACAGGAGCATAGTATTAAATAATTATTAGATAGCCAAAGTGTATTTGTGCTTGTATTTGCGTGAAATGGTGGTGTGGCCAGAGTTGTTACAAACCTTGCAGGCAGTCTCTCTGGATTGTCTGCGAGACACACGCTGGAATCTTCCAATGTACATCACGTGAGGTCCATTCATGGATTGGTTTGCATTTGAAAATAGAAGCAAGCTTTGGGTCTGGACAGTGCTATACAAACATAAGAGCCACTTCATTATTCAGATTGTCAGTCATGTTCCCCTGTTTATGCAGCGCTGTGAGGGACAGTTCAGCTGCCTTGTTCAGGCGGATACAAGCGGCTGAAATGAGCTTCCTTTGTAGGATTGCTGGACTCACCATCAGAGATAGGGTGAGGAGCTCAGTCATCCTGGACAGGCTCAGAGTAGAACCGCTGCTCCTTCACATTGAAAGGAGCCAGTTGAGATGTTATGGGCATCTGATCAGGGTGTCTC
Organism: Pholidichthys leucotaenia; assembly: GCA_020510985.1. Lineage (NCBI taxonomy): Eukaryota > Metazoa > Chordata > Actinopteri > Cichliformes > Pholidichthyidae > Pholidichthys > Pholidichthys leucotaenia. Next base: position 389,857,753 of record CM035837.1, read on the forward strand.
CTGGACGCCTCCGACTTGAGGTGTTTCGGGCACGTCCCACTGGGAGGAGACTCCGGGGTAGACCCAGGACTCACTGGAGAGACTATGTCTCCCAGCTGGTCTGGGAACTCCTTGGTATCCTCTCTGAAGAGCTGGAGCAGGTGGCTGGGAGAGGGAAGTCTGGATCATCTGCTTGAACTGCTGCCTCCGCGACCTGGACCGCTTGTAAAAGGCGTAGAGGATGGATGGATGGATGGATGGATAGCCAAAGTGGGCTGGCGGGCACTGGTGTTGAGACATGTCCACCTTGATCAGAGATATTATAAATGTTTGCTGCATTTTCAGCCATTTGGCAAGTCTGTCTTTTAAAAAAAAAAAAATCTCTTTGTTCTATTCAGTTAGCTTACATCAGTTGACTGTTGTTATCAATAATGAATTCAGTGCATTGAATATTTAGCGTGCTGGAATTAATTCACAGGATTCCCGAGAGTGATGATGCAATATACTGCATATTTGATCAGCATAGCCCTCAACAGCAGATGCGATGGACTCTGTGAATAAAAGTGTTTCCACCTTCTCAGATGACATGTACATGCAAGGCCTCAAGATTGTGTTTGGATTCACGGAGACTTACACATTTTGGACACAACCTTGTACAATTTACAGTGCATCCAGAAAGTATTCACAGCGCTTCACTTTTTCCACATTTTGTTATGTTACAGCCCTTATTCCAAAATGGATTAAATCCTTTTTTTTCCCTCAAAATTCTACACACAAAAGCCCATAATGACATCCATTTTGGAATAAGGCCTGTAACAAAAAAACTGTGGATAAAGTGAAGCGCTGTGAATACTTTCCTAGATGCACTGTACTCCTGCTGATACTTTTAACATATAGCCTGCAGCATCTGTTGAATTCCAACACAAAGACACCTCAGTCTTATTAAGGGGGTACTATAGGTGATCATCTCAGCATGGTAAGATGGATGAAAGCTATGAATAAAAATCAGTTATTCCACAAATACAGGATTTCTTAACCTGAAGCAACATCTTTTTTGTTTGTAACTGGCCAGTTGTCATTTTTTTTGTAAATAAATGCTCTAAATGACAATATTTGACTTGGAATTTTGGTTGAGTTGTTTTCAGAAGATTAGAGAATAAAACAAAATGTTCATTTATTTTACATACATATAAATCGTAAAACCAGATAAAGTGATGATTTGGTAGCAGTCTCTTTGCTCTCTTATTATTTTTCCAGATCTGTAGATGACATTATCAACTAATTGGGGAAAGTAATGTAGCATTTAGAATTTAAGAACATGAGTTATAGTACTGTTGTTGTTAAAAAAATCTTTCAACTACTTTAAAATGCACTTTATACACAGAAACTGTTAGAACATTATTGACATTTATGACACTGAAAGCAGGAAAAGATCATTTCTGTGCTGTTCTGGAATAACAGCTGTTTAATCGGATTATTTAGGGTTTTACAAAGCTTGTTATCACATCTGAATTAAATATTTGGTGATAACAGTTTACTCTGGGGCAGAGATGTTCAGGAGTCACTAACTTAGTCAGAGTCAAGTCAGAAGTCAGCAGGTTAAAGCTGAAGTCAAGTCCCAAGTCTCTAAACATTTTCCAGTGTGCATTAATGCTTATCAAAAATTGATGGCCAGTGTTTTATAGTACAACTGAATTGTAGACTTATTTAAAAATAACTGGGAGAAAACAACAGTTTGCGTTTCAATTGTAATGGTTTTTTAAGTATTTTTCATATTAACAACTTGGAAAAACCAACTATGAGTTCAATGGGTTTATAAATATTTTCAGCATTATGTGTGTTTGAACTGCCAACTGCCTGTATTAATGAAAGCACCATAGGTGTAGACACTTCAGTGCTTGTGGCATTAAGGTGAGCAAATCATGATTTTCTCCAAATTTCCACTGAATACAGTTACAGTCTGTTGCAGATACAGTCGGGTTCCAGGCTTGCATTACTTGTGACCGGCTATGTTTGCATTTTGAAGCAGCACGGATGAAAGGTTCATTTGACAAGATCATGCCAAAATCATATAAAGTAACACAAGAGCTCAAGAGGGACTGAGAGACTGAGGAGGACCCGTCATGACTGCGTGGCAACAACAAGGAAGCATGATGTGCTGGCTGTCTATCTGGAGTCAGTGGAAATCAGGGGTTATCTTGACAACAAAACCTTATCTCGAAATTCTGCCAAATTGAAAGTTGAGAAAGCATAGTGATAGTGATACTTGGGATGAGCTGATCCAATCCGTGGTATTGGTATAGGGTTTGATCCATGCAAAATGGCTGGATCAGTATTGGTGAGGAATAAAAGTAATTTACCAATCCGATACATTAATATAAAATGAAGGTGGGATCACCGTTCTCAGCGCATGGCTTCTGTAAACAGAAGCAAAGAGTGTTACGTGTCACTGGTGTAGGGTAAAATAGGGAATATTAATAAATAATAAATATGATCAGGTATGAATTATTTAATTTATATTGATGTATTGGAATCTGAGACCAAATCTCGTTTTAAATACATCAGAAAAGTTAATAACACTCGTGGGGGCACCAGCTTCTATCTCTAAGAAGCAATTTAATCTTTAATTTCACTTTTATACTGTTTAATCACTCAATAAATTAATCAATAATCAGTCTCAAAAATTTTCGTGAATTCGATACCTGTGCTTTGAACAGACTCAGAAAGAAATAAATCTCAACAACTCCTCTCATTTTCACATATTATATTAAACGAAATGATTCACAGGACATGGCAGTAATTTCATTAATCATAGAATCAATCTGGTAAATAATAGATTAAACAATGTCAGTATTTTCGGAACCAGGGTTAAACTGAGAAATGAATTTCTATCAGTTTGAGTTAACAGATTATGGAAACAACGCAAATTTATGGAGAAAGTTTACTAATTATATGAAAAAGTCCTGGATTAATCTTAAGAAAATAAAAACAGAATTTTAATAAAAAGAAGAGTTATGCTAAGGGCTTCTTAATTTGCATCTGATTAGATATACAAATTATTTCAAACCTCAGACGTTTTAATTCAGCAGATGATTAAAGTTTCAGCTCAAGTGATCCTCGGTTGATGATGTTCTTTCGTCGTCCTCAGCCCAAGATTTCGTGGACGTTAATATCTGCCCACAGATATTTTCAGAGTCCACATTTCGACCTTTAAATTCAAGCGGTCGAAGAGGCTGGATTCTGCGCGTTGGAATGACCCACATGGAGGATGGCCCACAGTTGAAACTGGGTTTGGAGCCAGATGATGACGACGTTTCTCTCAGCATGTGATGAACAGCTGCGCGTTGATTACCTCAGCTGCACGTGAGTGGAGAGCTGCGTCTTCTAAGAGGCCTTCGATAACTATTAATTAAGGATATCTAAATCGATCTCAAATTAAAGAGTTTCGGACTTTAGATAAAAATGGTAGCTTCTGGTGGGTGCTTGGTCAAGAAAAACATTATAAAAATAAAGTCAAAGATTCAAGTTTACATTAAAATTAAACAAACGGTGATTTTTACAGAAAGTTTAACAAAGGAAAAGAGATAAGTAAAAATTGGAGTTTAACTCTGATTAAGAATTGAGTCAAAGAAATAGGAAGTCCTAGGCATTTAAGAGAAAAAGAAAAAACATTAAAATACAAAGTTACATAAACAAAATTACGAGTTATCTGCTCTGTGTTCAGAAAAGTGACATGTGGTCGGAGTCTTTGTTCTTCCTTGCTAGTGTTGTAGACAATAGACTTCAGAGAGGACGAACGAGTCCAAAGAGAAAAAAGATCGGTGGAGAAGGGCGAGCCGAAAGAGAGAAAAAGAGTAGCCAAAAGAGGCAGAGCAAAGAGCTCTTTCGCCTTTTATAAGTTCTGGTGAGCTTCACGGCTTCCAGGATCTCAGCCATGAGTGTCCTTCGTGGGTGTCCTCGATGAACTTTTAGTCCAATAACAAACAAGTCTACAAGGGACCAATGAGATGAAGAAGGTGGGGTCTCTCTGAAGACTGATGAAATGTGATATCAGTCCAAATGAATACAGTGGTACCTCTACTTACGAACGTCTCTACATACGGAATTTTCAGGTTACGACACGCCTCAACGGGAAAATATTGCCTCTTGTTACGAACAAAATTTCAGGATACGAAAGGCAAAAAAGTATGCGCTCCTCGCAGCTCCCGTAGTTTACCGAACGTAAACATACCTGTAGCTGCTCTGCCATTGGCTATCGCCTAGCATCTTCCTGGTATCCCATTGGCCATGAAGTTTTGTTTTGTTTTTTTTTTTTCCAAACTTTATTAAGAACAAGGTGAAAGTTTTACGTGGTGTGTACAGTACAGAATTAACATTTATTCGCTATGGGCCCCAATGAAAGTGACGGAGATAAGTAGAAAAGGAGAAAAGAAGAAGAGAGAGTTTTTTTTGTCCATACAAACAAAGAAGGAGATAATCGAAAGGTATGAAAAGGGGATGCGTTAGGTTGATCTCGCCAAAGAATATGCCGTAATACATCAACGATCAGCACGGTATTAAAACAAAAGGAAGCCCTTACAAGCCGACAAAAGCAAACGTCCTTGGATCGTTTCTTCACAAAACGTCAGGGCAAAAAACACTGATGAGACGATAGCAGTTAAAAGGTAAATGAACATAATTTTTATTATTCTTTCTCTTTTATTATTCTCTTTTATTATCTTTCTCTCATTTTAAACTCTCATTTTATGTTTATTGTGCAGTAATCTAATTGTAACATGTATTTGTTACATGTTTTGATGCGTTTTTATGATTTATAAAAAATTTATGCCCGAATTTTGGGGGGCTTGGAACGGATTACGGCATTTACATGTAAAACGCGCCTCTACATTACGGAATTTTTCACGTTACGAGAATACTTCCGGAACGAATTAATTTCGTAAGTAGAGGTACCACTGTACACACAATTTTAAATACATTGGAATATACACACTTATGTATAACTAAACTAACCTTAGTGTATCTTATAAGCAGTGCTTCTAAATCAACATGCAGGAATAAACATTCATTTAAACATTAACATGTACTGTATATATATATATATATATATATAAAATCACAGATTAATGCATTTCACACATACTATTGATTTTCCACATTAAAACATCAGAGTCCATTTGCTTTTCATAGTCCTCAACAGAAGAGAAGGTTTAGAAATTGAGTTTGTAATAATGTACTTTAAAATTCACTGGTTAAATCCAGCATGTCCCCAGAGCTTTAAGGAAATTTTATTGAGCTGTGGATCCATGTTTGGCCAGGTCTGTTGCAATGTTTATGGGGGCAATAAAAGCATAGCCGGGACACTGGGGAAATTCCTTAGGCTGGTTTTAACAAGGAATGGGATTTCATCTGTGGCCTGGGGGGAGGAAAATCCATTTCTTTGTCTTACTCCTGGGTGAAAACAAAATGTCTTTAAGCAGAAGAATAATTATTGCTGAGCCATAAGTGAGATGAGATGCTACACTGGAGACTGTCTGTAGGACTCGCCTCGGTATGTTTGCTGTGTGAAATTATGGAACTGTTTCGCGGGGTGGTACCAGCGCTTACAATTTTAACACCACCAACTTGATATCTTGGTATCCTCTCGGCGCCACACGAGTAGGCTGCCTTTTTGCAACAGCGGCTCGATTCCGAGTTTTTTTCCCTTCCTCTCTTTTTTGACCAGTCTTTTTTTTTTCACCCCACTTATATCACGGACACACAGATCGTCCCAATGTCTCCTGAGCCGGTGGACGGAGCCACTGTTTATAGCAGGATACGATACAACAGGGAAGAGCTGCTAGCATTTAACCGCCACCCGGTCCCATTGGAAAAACTCGACATACCGAGAGAATTGAGGTGAAAGCGTCGCGGCTGCCGGGCTGGAGTAAGGCGGAGAACAAAAAATATAAGGTACAGACCCTCCCTTCCATCTGTTGTCATGGGAAATGTAAGGTCGATACTGGAAAAGTTAGATGAGCTAGCGGCTATCTCCCGTTATGATAGCACTTACCGGGAGTGCTCTCTCCTTTTGTTTACTGAGACGTGGCTAACTGAACTAGCAGCAGATGCTAACATTGAGCTGGAGGGTTTTCACATGATACGAGCTGACCGAACACCAGACAGTGGCAAAGCTAGGGGCGGTGGAGTGATAATGTATGTTAACAACAACTGGTGCAGACCGGGACATATCACTGTTAAACAACGACACTGCAGCAAAGACTTTGAGTTGCTAGCTGTTAGCATGAGGCCTACATATCTCCCGAGAGAACACTCACACGTGATCTGCATTGTTGTTTATGCAAATCCGACGGCGAACGCTGGGACAGCGCGCGACGTCATCTATTCAGTAACCAGCAGGCTGCAGACAGAACACCCAGATGCTCTTCTCCTCATCTCAGGCGATTTCAACCACGTTTCACTGTCTCCCATTCTACCCACGTTCACCCAGTATGTCACATGCCACACTAGAGACAATAAAACACTGGATTTATTCTACGCAAACACTAAGGAGGCGTACACCTCATCACAACTCCCCCGACTCGGAAGATCGGATCACAACTTGGTTCATCTCCGGCCGGTGTACAAACCCCTAGTGCACAGACAACCTCCGGCCATGCACACTGTGGAGTTATGGTCTGAGGAGACAATGGACACTCTAAAGGACTGTTTTGAAGCCACCGCCTGGAAGCAGCTCTGCGATCGACATGGTGAGGACATCGATGGCCTCATTCACACCTTCACGGGCTACCTCAGCTTCTGTGTGGACAAATCAGTTCCCACCAAGACCATACGGCGTCACTCAAACAACAAACCCTGGATCAACCCTGAGATAAAAACACTTCTGAGAGAGAAGAAGAGGATCTTCAGGTCGGGGAACAGGGAGATGCTGAAGTCCGTACAGAGGGAGCTGAGGAGAAAGATCAGAGAAGGCAAGGACAGCTTCAGGAAGAAGATGGAGGACAAGCTGCAACAGAGCGACATCAGCGGGGTCTGGAGAAACCTCAAAACCATCTCGGGGCTCCAGAATACCTCCCCCCAGGCCACGGGGGGCAGGGAGTGGGCGAACAACCTGAATCTGTTTTTTCAATAGATTTGACCAACCGCCCTCCCCCCTGTCTGCACAACAACCACTGCTGCCTCTAAGAAATCAAGTCCTGCTGCCCACTCCTCACTCCACCAACACCCCCCCCCCACTCCCAACACACAGCCCCCCATCCTGACCCTGACCAAGACCCAGGTGAGGATGGAGCTGAGGAAGATCAAGGTGAGGAAGGCGTCGGGACCGGACGGCATCAGTGCAAAGCTCCTCAAGTCCTGTGCAGACCAGCTGTGTGGGATTGTGACGTATATCTTCAACATGAGCCTGAAACTGGGGAGGGTACCACAGCTGTGGAAAACATCTTGTGTGGTACCTGTACCAAAAACTTCCCACCCCAAAGACCTGAACAGCTACAGACCGGTGGCCTTGACGTCCCACTTGATGAAGACCCTGGAGAGACTGCTCCTTGCTCATCTCCGCCCCCTGGTGGAACCAGCGATGGATCCACTCCAGTTCGCCTACCAGCATGGCATTGGGGTGGAGGATGCGGTGATCTTCCTCCTTCACCGTTCTCTGTCCCACCTGGAGAAGCCCGGGAATATGGTGAGGATCATGTTCTTTGACTTCTCCAGTGCTTTCAACACCATCCAACCGATGATCCTGAAGGACAAGCTGCTGCACGCAGGGGTGGACCAGCACCTGTCATCATGGATCCTGGACTACCTCACGAACCGGCCTCAGTTTGTGAGAACCCGGGACTGTGTTTCCGACACGATCATCAGTAGCACGGGGGCCCCCCAGGGAACAGTGCTGGCTCCCTTCCTGTTCACTCTTTATACTGCGGACTTCTCACACAACACAACACACTGCCATCTACAGAAGTTCTCTGATGACTCTGCGATCGTTGGTCTCATCTCCAACGGAGATGAAGCTGAGTACAGAGGGCTTATCCAGGACTTCGTGGACTGGTGCCATCGGAACTGCCTCCAGATCAACGCGAGGAAAACTAAGGAGCTGGTGGTGGACTGCCGCAGGCATGGGCAGCCCCTCACAGCACCAGTAAATATACAGGGAACAGACATTGAGATGGTGACATCCTATAAGTACCTGGGTGTTCATCTGAACAATAAACTAGACTGGTCACACAATACTGACGCACTCTACAAGAAGGGACAGCGCAGGCTGTTCCTGCTGAGGAGACTCAGGTCTTTTGGTGTACAAGGGGCGCTGCTGAAGTCATTCTATGACACGGTGGTGGCATCAGCCATCACTTTTGGAGTGGTCTGCTGGGGCAGTGGCATTACTGCAGCCGATAGGAAGAGACTGAACAAACTGATTAAGAAAGCTAGCTCTGTCCTGGGGGCAGCGCCTTGATCCGATGGAGGAGATAGGAGAGAGAAGGACGGTGGCTAAACTGTCATCTCTGCTGGAGTCCGAGTTCCACCCTATGCAGGACATACTGGATGCACTGAGGAGCTCATTTAGCAGCAGACTACATCATCCCAGGTGCACAACCGAGAGGTTTCGTAGGTCCTTCCTACCAACGGCTGTCAGACTGTACAACCTAAGCAGGGGCTGCTCGCAGAGATAGCAAAAAGACGTAACAAACTAATAGTTTTTTGAATGCAAAAGATGCAATAGACTTACACAATGGTCCTCTCCGGCATACAACTAGGAACATACCGGTCGCTATGGAGGGTGAGAATATGTATGGGCACATAATCATACCATGTAGGATAACTAAGTAGTCGGTTATGCTGTTTCATCCCATCTAGCAACAATGCTCTGCACTGTGTGTGTTTATACATTTACATATTTATTCCATCTAGCTACAATGCTCAGCACTGGGTGTGTTTATATTTATATATCTATATATTTATTCCATCTAGCTACAATGCTCCGCACTGTGTTTTTTATATATCTACATATTATTCCATCTAGCTACATTGCTCCGCACTGTGTGTGTTTATATACATGCATATTTATTCCACCTAGCTGCAATGCTCCGTACTGTGGGTGTTTATATATTTACATATTTATTCCATCTAGCTACAATGCTCTGCACTGTGTGTTCATATATTCATATATTTATTCCATCCAGCTACAATGCTCTGCACTGTGTGTCTGTGTGTGTGTGTGTGTATATATATATCTTATAGTAATATGTACATATGTATATTAGCTGCTCTTGCTTGCTTGTTTTTTTTTCTTGCCTTCTGATTGTTGCTCTGAGTGTTGCTATCCCTGTGCTGTTGCAATCCTGGAATTTCCCCGTGTGGGACTAATAAAGGCTTATCTTATCTTATCTTATCTCTTATCTTATCTTGATACAACACTTGCAAAAGTATCATGGTAAAGGAGTATGCTGAATTCTATCAAGAACTGAGCAGAAGTAAGTGTGTCGCACATCAGCAGCCACCGCTTTTCCAGCTCAGAGGCTGGAAGACGTTAAAACTGAAATGTAAACAAAAGAGCCAAACTTGAAATGCAAATCAATATAATTTTCAATTCAGTTCATTTCAACTTTATTTGTATAGCACCTAGTTACAACAGAAGTCATCTCAAGGTGCTAGATATATAAACATAAGTCATAAATAATTCAGACAAAAGCCCCAATGATCAAATGACCCCCTATGAGCAAGCACTAGGCAACAGTGGGAAGGAAAAACTCCCTCGTAAGAAGAAACCTCCGGCAGAACCAGGCTCAGGGAGGGGCAGTCTTCTGCTGCAAATGATTGGGGGGGTGAGGGGAGAAAGGAAGAGAAGGAAGAAAGAAGAGACATACTATTCATAACAACAACATCCAGGTAGACAGATATGATGTGCAAATTCTATCAAAGCTAATTTGACCTAAGATTACAGCATGGGCTTTTTTCAGGCTTATTTAGCTAACTAAAGAATTTCATAGGAAACACTGCAAGCAGTTTAGAAAGCTTGGGATCAGTCCGCCAAGGTCTCCGCCTTTAACCGCCACCTAATCCACATCCACATGTCCATACCACCTCAGTTGAGGTGGTATGGGCATCTGATTAGGATGCCTCCTGGACGCCTCCCACTTGAGGTGTTTCAGGCACGTCCCACTGGGAGGAGACCCCGGGGCAGACCCAGGACTCGGTGGAGAGACTATGTCTCCCAGCTGGTCTGGGAACGCCTTGGTATCCCCTCTGAAGAGCTGGAGCAGGTGGCTGGGGAGAGGGAAGTCCTGGCTTCTCTGCTTGAACTGCTGCCTCCGCGACCCGGACCTCCGGAAAAGCGGTAGAAGATGGATGGATGGATGGACACTGCAAGCAGACACATCCGTAGCTGGACCTGATGGTGTAATGCCCAAACACTATGCACAGTAAGCATAATAGCTAGTTTTTTTTTTTTTTTGGGGGGGGGGGGTCATTTTTTATATATAAGTGGACATAGTAGATACTATTAATAAAATTCAAAACTATGATATGCAAAATCCAACCTGCACTTGTGAATGACGTCCAGTTAAAATATGATGTCATATCTAGCTAGCCAGCTGTCACATACAGTAGCTCATACACACAATCAGGAGCATAAAAAATGACAGGAACAAAGACATAACATGGTGTTAACTTTTGGTGGAGAATGAGGAACAGCTGATGAGCGTTCGGTAAAAGAAATGTAAATACCAAATCACAACAATGAACTGGAAGCAGGACTACAACAATAAGGCTACATGAAAATGGAACAAGAATGACTTCAAAATAAAAGCAAACCTAAAAACTAAGAATGGAGAGAAAATAATATCATAAAACTACTAAATAAACCTGCCTGGAGTTTTCCTGGGGTCAGCCTGCTGCTATTCTGAGTGTGGCTGAGTGTGGCTGGCTTTGCCTCCCTGGACTCAACCTGCTGCTGCTCTGAGTGTGGCTAGCTTTGCCTGTCTGGAGATAACCTTCTGCTGCTCTGAGTGTGTCTAACTGGGCCTACCCAGAGTTTAACCTGCTACTTCTCAACCTAGCCTACCTGGAGTAGCCTACCTGGAGTCCAAATGCTACTGTTGCTCTGAGTGTGTCAAGGTAACGTTTGGAGAAGGGTGAGCATTGGATTGCAGATAATGGTCCACAGCAAGACCGTTTAACTCCACAAAGGTACTGTGCAGATATGATGGGCATTTGGTTCAAATGGTGGCAACAGCAGAGAAGCTAATGAGTTAGAGTGATCCATATTAAACCAGAATCTATTTGAATCAGTTGGCACAAGTAACACAATGCCACCCAAAAGGAATGTAACATATGATGAGGTTGAGGAATTTAAAAATCACTTGACTTTCTCTCAGAAGAGGTAACTGTGGTGAGAAAACAACAAAAACAGATAATTGATTTGGTTGGAAGAGGTCAAAGCCTTGAGGCTGAAAAATTAAGAAAAAGCCAAAAAGACTGCTTTTCTGGAAAATAGGGTGGACAACCTGAAACAGTATACTCGAATGAATGACATTATTGTTTCAGGATTAGAAACACCAGCCCAGATCCTATGCCCAGGCCTGTGACAAGAATGGATGATACAGACCTTTGTGAACTGGGCGCCAGGATCAGTGGAAGAACAGGTGACAACCTTCCTCCATTCTAAAGGCATAGAGATAGACAGTAACAACATAGAGGCTTGTCATCCTCTTCCTAAAAGAAGGAAGGGTGAAAAATCGTCAATAATCATCTGTCTTACAATACAGAAAGTATAAAATGGATCTGCTGAAACAGGGGGCGCAGTGGCTCAGGAGGTCGAGCAGATCATCCAATTACCCACATGGTTGGCGCGTTCGAATCCCGCTCTCCCCGGGTTATCCTGCCGTTGTGTCCCTGGGCAAGACACTTCACCCCAATTGCTTCTGGTGGGTCTGGAAGCGCCATGTTAGGTAGCATGCCGCCATCAGTGTGTGAATGTGTGTGTGAATAGGTGGATAGCAGAATCTGTAAAGCGCTTTGGTCCATCAGAATCAGAATCAGCTTATTGGCCCAAGTATGCACAACACATACAAGGAATTTGACTTTGGCTAAAAACTTGCTCTCGTTGTTCAGGTGGAGGATTTAAATAAGGATTCAATGACAACAGAGTATGTACAGTAAATTACAGTCTGTCCACGTTTCTATAAAAGGATGCAAATATATACAGGAATATATGCAGTTATTTACTCAGACTATCCACACTTTGCAGAAATATATGAAAAAATATACAGTCACACAGTATTTCAATGTGAACTCAGATTCAGTGATATAATGTGAATGAATTAAAAAGCAGTGTGAGAGTTATGTGCAATGTAAGAAGGATGAAAAGTCATGAGTACAGCAACAGGTAGGACTAGGTGAATGTTAGGAGTTCATCAGAGTGATGGCTTGAGGAAAGAAACTGTTCCTGTGACGGGTGGTTTTGACCTTCCAGTGATCTGTAACGACGACCAGAAGATAGAAGTTCAAACAGTTTGTGGCCGGGGGTTGTGACGGGTCAGCACAGATGTTTCCCGCACCGTTTCCTGGTTATGGACCGATATAAGTTCTCAAAGGAGGGTAGGTCGGTACCAATGATCCTCTCTGCAGACTTAATGATCCGCTGCCAGTCTGGTCTTGTCCTGTTTAGTGACAGATCCAAACCAGACAGTGATGGAAAAGCAGAGGACAGATTGGATTGATGGCAGTGTAGAAGACAACCAGCAGCTCCTGAGGCAAATCAAACTTCTTGAGCTGACGCAGAAAAAAACAACCTCTGCTGGGCCTTTTTCCGGACAGTGTCTATATGGGAGGACCACTTCAGGTTCCGGGAGATTGTGGTACCCAGAAACTTGAAGGAGTCCACAGTGGACACTGTGCTGTTGAGGATGGTGAGTGGGGGGAATGAAGGAGGGTGTCCGCCTGAAATCCACAGTCATCTCCACCATTTGGCTGGGTTAAGTTCAAGATGGTTCTGGCCGCACCAGAGGATCAGCTGCTCCACCTCCCACCTGTATGCAGACTCATCACCATCCCGGCTCAAACCGATGACTGTGGTGTCGTCCGCAAACTTCAGGGAGCTTCACCGAAGGGTCCTCTGAGGGTGCAGTCGTTGGAGTAGAGGGAGAAGAGCAGTGGGGGAAAGGGACACATCCTTGGGGGGGGCGCCAGTACTAATTTTTCGGGAGCTGGATGTAAATCTCCATAGCTTCACCTGTTGCCACCTGTCAGTCAGAAAGCTGGAGATCCACTGGCAGGTGGGAGGGGGGCACCTTGAGCTGGAGGAGTTTCTGATGAAGAATGCCTGGGATGATGGTGTTGAACGCTGAGCTGAAGTCGACAAACAGGATCCTGGTGTACGTCCCTGGGGAGTCGAGGTATTGCAGGATGTAATGTAGTCCCATATTCACTGCATCATCCACTGACCTGTTTGACCAGTAGGCAAACTGCAGTGGGTCCATCAGGGGGCCTGTGATGACCTTCAGGTGGTTCAGCACCAATCTCTCCAAGGATTTCATGACCACAGAGGTCAAGGCAACAGGTCTGTAGTCGTTTAATCCTGTAACAGAGGGTTTCTTGGAGGACAGAAGTTTATCTGAATGAGCACCTGACCAAGAGAAATGGAGACATCGCCAAAAAGGCGCGTTTCTTGCGGAAACAGAAGAAAATCCAATCAACATGGACTTTCAACTGCAAAATCTTTAAAAAACTGAATGGAACACCAGAGGAGTCCAAAGTGCTGGTAATCAGAAATGTGGAGGAGTTGGATAAATATATGTAAGGAAGTAAATCACAGTGAGGACAAATGTTTACTTTAAAAACAAAACAAACAAACAAAAAAACCTTATGACTGACTTTAGTAGACATCAATAATCCCCAGTTGGAGGAAGTCATCTGACACAGAGTGAGGAAATTCAGACTCTGAAAATATGCCATTATGCTGAACATAAACCACAAGAGATGGAGAATGATATTGATCCTGATAACCACTTCTTCAACAATATTCATAATCACTGTGAATATTATACTGAAAAGCAACTCAAAAGTCAAGTGCAATTAGATGGTAAACTATTGATAATACACTTCAACAGCAGAAGTCTTAACAAAAACTTTCCACAGATTCAGGACTATTTAAAATGGCTAGATAGAAAATTTACAGCTATCGTGGTCTCTGAAACTTGGCTCAATGAAGAGCAGGCTTCTCTGATGACAATAGAGGGATATCAGATGTTTTATATTAATAGATCTTAAAAAAGGGTGGTGGTGTTGCACTGTATATTGATGACCTGTATAGGTGTAAACTTGTAAATGGAATGTCCTTTGCACTACCAGGGATTCTAGAATGTGTTACTGTTGAGATTGACCAAGATAAAACAAAAAATCTAATTATAAGTTGTATATATAGAATGTCGGGAACTTGCGTTGAGACATTCAGAGATAAGTTAGTCAAGCTGTGCAATAATATAACTAGTAAGAAAATGGTTGTAATTTGTGGAGACTTCAATATCCCCCTCATGGATCGTCACCTTATCGTGGTGGGGGGGTTTGCGTGCCCCAGTGATCCCAGGAGCTATGTTGTCCGGGGCAATTTGCCTCTGATAGGGTCTCCCAAGACAAACTGGTCCTGGGTGAAGGGCCAGACGAAGAACGATCCAACAGACTCTCCAAGTCCGAGTCCATGGTCCTCAGCCGGAAAAAGGTGGATTGTCCTGTCGGGTTGGGGACAGGCTCCTGCCCCAAGTGGAGGAGTTTAAGTATCTTGGGGTCTTGTTCACGAGTGAGGGGAAAATGGAGCGAGAGATCGACAGACGGATTGGAGCAGCATCTGCAGTGATGCGGACGTTGTACCGGTCTGTTGTGGTGAAGAGGGAGCTTAGTTCTAAGGCAAAGCTGTCGATTTACCAGTCAATCTACGTTCCTACTCTCACCTATGGTCACGAGCTTTGGGTAATGACCGAAAGAACGAGATCGCGGATACAAGCGGCTGAAATGAGCTTTCTCCGTAGGATTGCTGGACTCACCCTCAGAGATAGGGTGAGGAGCTCAGTCATCCGGGAGAGGCTCAGAGTAGAACCGCTGCTCCTCCACATTGAAAGGAGTCAGTTGAGGTGGTATGGGCATCTGATTAGGATGCCTCCTGGACGCCTCCCACTTGAGGTGTTTCAGGCACGTCCCACTGGGAGGAGACCCCGGGGCAGACCCAGGGACTCGGTGGAGAGACTATGTCTCCCAGCTAGTCTGGGAACGCCTTGGTATCCCCTCTGAAGAGCTGGAGCAGGTGGCTGGGGAGAGGGAAGTCTGGGCTTCTCTGCTTGAACTGCTGCCTCCGCGACCCGGACCTCCGGAAAAGCGGTAGAAGATGGATGGATGGATGGATGGATGGAGACTTCAATATTGATTTACTAAATCCATTTCAACAAAATGTAATTACAGAGTTCATGAATTCTATGTACAGTATGAGTCTATATCCCACAATAACACATCCCAGTAAAATCACAGTTCACACTGCTACACTTATTGATAACCTGTTTGTTAATATTATTGATAAGAAAATAGAAAGTGGATAATTGGCAAATGACATAAGTGACCATTTGCCAGTCTTTGCACTTATCCATGGCCACACAGGGGCCAATACAGAAAAAAACAACAACTTTAAAATCTTTCAGATACAAATCACAAAATGCAATCAGCTCTTTTAAAGAAGACCTGCTGAAGCAAGACTCGACAAAAGTCTACGTATCAGATGTAAATGAACCCTATGACACATTCATGAATATTGTAACCACTCTTTATGAAAAAAAATTGTCCATTAGTAAAGAAAAAGCTGAAACAGAAATATGTCGACAAGCCATGGTTAACCAAAGGATTACAAAAAGCATGTAAAAAGAAAAATTCATTATATAAAGCTTTTATAAAGAAAAGGACAAAAGAAGCAGAGCAGTGGTATAAAACATACAAAGATAAGCTAATATATATAATGAGATGTAGTAGAAGAGACTATTATAGTAAAGAACTGGAGAAAAACAGATATAACATTAAAAATACATGGACAATACTTAACAATATTCTGAGAAATAAAAACATAAATACAAGCTACCCGACCAATCTTTCAAAAAAAAAAAAGAAAAAAAGACTCAGAGTGTGAATGCAGTCTCACCTGCAGATGAATTTAATACATTTTTTGTTAACATTGGTCCTAATCTTGCAAAACATGCAGGTTAGGGATACGGGGCGCTTGCACACTCAGTGACCGGCAGCTGGTGGCTTGTCACCAGACTGCAAAACAAATCTACCTACAGGTACAAAATAAGTAATAAAATTAAATTAAAAAAAAAAATCTGGCTCAAGAAATACCCATTATGGCACCTACAGGTGATACAATAAGCAAAAACATTGCTATAAAAGACTCCATTTTCATAAAGAACACAGACAAGATAGAGGTCATTGAAACTGTTAAATTGTTTAAGTAAAACATCTGTGGATTGTGATGGTATTGACATGCTTTTAGTCAAAACTATCATTGAATGCTTAGTGAAACCACTGACATATATCTGTAACCTGTCTCTCCAAACAGGTATATTTCCCAATGCAATGAAAATAGCTAAAGTAATTCCAATATACAAGATGGGTGACAGAGGAGAATTTTCAAACTATAGACCTATTTCACTATTCCACAATTTTCCAAGATACTTGAAAAAATATTCTGTGAGAGAATTGACAGCTTCATAATGAAGAATAATTTATTGTGTGAGCAGCAATACGGGTTCAGACATAAGAGGACAACTGCATTTGCTTTAATGGAATTTATAGAAAAATATCAACTGCCATTGAAAATAAAGAGTATTCAGCTGGGGTATTCCTGGAGCTTAAAAAAAACATTTGATACAGTGGATTATAAGTTATTATCAAAGAAACTACAAAATTATGGTATTGAGGGGATAGCACTGTCCTGGTTATGTAGCTACTTAAAGAACAGATATCAGTATGTATATGTGTTGATAGCAAAAACTCACAGTTACTGAAGGTTACTTGTGGAGTCTCACAGGGTTCAGTTTTGGGGCTATTGTTATTCAATATGCATATAAATGACATACGTAAAGTTTTGAAAAAAATTGATTTAATATTGTTTGCAGATGACACTAATTTATTATGCAGTGGAAGCAATCTGGAACAACTTTTGGATACACTTGGAAAGGAATTAGGAAAGCTTAAACTCTGGTTTGGTTCAAACAAATTAATGCTCAATTTAAATAAGACAAAATTTATGATTTTTAACAATCATCACAACTCAGTATCTAAACTCAGTGTAAATTGTGTAGAGATTGAAAGGGTATCCAAAATTAAATTTCTTGGAGTAATAATAGATAATAAACTGTGTTGGAAGTCACATATTAATTATGTTAAAGGTAAAATATCCAAATCAATTGCAATACTACACAGAGTGAAATATTTGCTGAATCAATCCACACTATATATTTTGTATCATTCATTAATACTCCCATACATTACATATTGTACTGAAGTATGGGGAAATACATATAAAACAAACATATATCCAATATTTATGCTTCAGAAGAGAGCTATTAGAATAATAAACAAAGCTGCTTACAGGGAACCAACAAACCCACTTTTTCTTAAAAGCTCTCAAGTTGAAAGATCTGGTTGACTTTAAAACTGCAGTAATAATGTTTAAAGTGAAGAATCCTATCACTGCCTGCAAATATCCAAAAGTTGTTTCAAATAAGGGAGAAACAATATCTTTTCAGAGGAACATGTATATTTCAAAAACCTTCAGTGAGAACTACCACCAAGCAACACTGTGTCTCAGTGCAAGGAGTCAGACTGTGGAACGCTTCTGGACCTGAATTAAAATCATGTACAATGCTTGGCCAATTTAAACAAAAACTAAAGAAATACTCCAAACATATATACAAGATGACATGTAAAATCACATAAGAATTATCATATTCAGTATGTGTTGTGCTGTTGCTTAGTTTTTTTTTTCTGTTTTTTATTTTTTATTTTTTTTGTCATGTTTTGTCTTAGTTTTGTTCTGAATTGTAATCGCTCCTGTTTTGTTTTTCTTCTGAATTTTTGGATGGAATATGGGTGGGAAATTTAAGCTGCGGCTTCAGCCATCACCCATTTCGGATAACTTATGTTCAACTGTATAATCAGATGAGTTATTGTTTAATTTGACCTTGTTAGATTTTTTCCCTCTTTGTTATATTATTCTGTTCTTTTCTTTTAATCTTTACTTTTAATCTATCCGAAATAAAGATTCATTCATTCATTCAGGACCAGAAGAATATATATGATAATAATAATGGATGACAAAAATACAACTTAAAGGATTAGTTCCTTTATTTTCAAATCTACGGCATTTTTTTACCTCATGCATAAAGTCGCACTTTGAATTTGAATCTGAAAGGTTACTTAAATACTCAGCTTTAAAGTTTTGCATAAACTTGCACTTAAAACTTCAGAATGCATGTTTACATGGTCCTGACCAGTGAAATGTTCAGTTCAATTCAATTCAATTCAACTTTATTTATATAGCACCATTTCACAACAACAGTCATCTCATAGCACTATCAACTGTAGGGGGAACCCCCATAGTTGCAGAAAGACCCCAGCAATCAGGCGATCCCCTGTGACCAAGCACTTGGCGACGGTGGAGAGGAAAAACTCCCTTTTAACAGGAAGAAACCTCCAGCATTAAATATTGTAACATTGGTAACATGTTACCAATGTTACAATATTTAAAAAAAACAAACAAGCAAAAAAAAAAACAGCAGTGTTGCTGAACTCAGACAAATTTGTAATATATTATTTGACTTTTAGATTTATGTTTTTATATGTGTGCAAAATACAAACAGTCATTACGAAAGTACGTGGGGGGGCGGTTCATAGTGGTCAGATTTGACCAAATGTGGTTCATTTTTCAACTGCAGGGTGTAGTGATCTGCTCTGCATGCCTGTTGCCTTAATTTCCTCCACAACTGCACGCACACCTGTTCTCCTCATTAAGTCTGCCTGTTAAAGCCGTGCTGCCCTTGGGTCTGCACGGAGATGTCAAGCTCCCTGGTCTGGCAAGACCTCTTCGCCTTCTCATCACCTCTATGATCCGGAGTTCCATCTCCACTGATCCTCCCTGCCTCGTCGGAGTTTCATCTCCTCTGATCCTTCCGGTCTCGTCGTCCTCCTGGGAGTCCAAGCTTCCCAACGACTAGTAAGCCCTCATCATTTCCTCATCTTCACCCTTCCCTGTGCACAGGTGGAAACCCACTGGCGGTGGACCTCCTCCTCCTGGCGGTGGACTGAGCTCAACCTGCGCTTCTCCAGCTCTCTGCACGTCTCATCACCCTCTCACCTCCTCAGCAGCCGGAGCCGAAGACGCTGTCCCACTGGCTGGAGCCTCCGGGAACTCTCCTGTGCTACACACCAACTAGCCAACAGTAAGACTGAACATTCTCTGAATCATTCCTCCAGATCCCAGTCTCTAATCCACCTGTCTTTGCTCTTCCTTAGGGTTGCCAGTCTGAACGGTGCTCTGCTCACCTGGCTGCTACATTCCTGCACTCACGCACACATTTACACTCACACTTCACAATAAAAGATAATTGAGTTTATTCTGGAGTCTGTGTCTGCCTTCTGGGTCATAAATCACACACATGATTACAGGGGTCACAGGGATGCAAGCGCTGCATCACCGATGTAAGAAGTGTATGGACCAAAGGGGAAACTATGTTAAAAAATAAACCGCATTTGGTCAAATTTAACCACTATGAACTTTTCAGCCTATGAACTTTTCACACACACCCCCTTCCGGTGCGTTCTGTACTTTTGTTGTTTTAAATTACAGAGATGGTATCAGGATTGGATCGGGATTGGGTTTGGATCGGTATCGGCTGATACTCAAGGTCACAGCATCAGTATCGGTATTGGACTTGAAAAAGTGGTATTGGGTCATCCCTAATTAAAACAAGCCTTTAGTTTCACTTGATTTTGACCGGGGGAGCTGAAAACCTGGAAACAGACAGATACTGTACATGCATTCACACACTATCATATGAGTTATGATGCATAACTAGTTTCCATTGTAGATCAAATAATATTATGAAGAGGTCTTCCATGTGCAGAAAAGGTTAGCTTTAATCACTTTACACATTTACAACATTCCCCTTAGAAAGGTCCAGCAACTGGTCTCCTCAGTTCCCCAATGTCTCACTTCAGCAGTTGATATTGTGGATAAAATAGTGATTTGTGAGATTTGCCCATCGTTGTTTTCTGCATTCATTTAGATTTTACACAGTGTCTTAACATTTTTGGAATTTATGTAGTACATGCTTAGTGCAGTCAGTGTCCACACATGGCAAACAAGCTGTAAGACAAATGGGGTGTTGGATAAACTTGACTCATTCTGTGATACAACTAAAAAATATAAACTTCCTGTGGATGAGACAGTAATTCTTGTGCACTTTGCTGTAAACACACACGTCTTTCTGTTTGTTTACCACTACAGAGGATTGTTAAAAGCATTTCTTATAAATACAAATATGGAGCATGTTTGGACATCTACACAGTAAACAAGATTTCTGCTGCTCCAGCTCAGCCTGTTTTCACTGTAGGAACGGGCAGTTTATTTATTTCTTTTCCATCACTAACTACATTTGTTTACAAACTGTCATAATAGTAACCAAAGAAGTGCAAAGTTGAACTCACATTCATGTCCATATCTTATATGCAGTCTGATGGCTGCTTTTAGAATAGGATAATCACATTAATGGTGGTTACAGCCCCATTTTGCAATTATGCATCATTTAATGTCTATTTTAAAGTGCCAATCACGTCAGATTTTTATGAGGTGTTTTTTTTTCCCTGTGCACCATTGTTAGTTGTTTGATGTGTTATATTTCCACATAAATTCCATTATTTTATTTTTTTTTTACTGTAGATTATTCAAAGAAGCTTTAGCACAAAGAAGTCTGGCTTTATGCAATGAATGGCTTTGTTTACATTGGATTTCCTATGCATGATAAAATTCTGTTACAGGTATTACATGAGGTATTAACGGTACTTTACAAATAAATCAAAGAATTACCCCCTACTAACACAAAGTGAACAATGTGCTTTGGTTTCTTCAGTTTATTACGACGGGGCATAATGCAGCATCAATCCACGTCTGTGCACAAACGATATGTCATTTTCGTCTTCTTCCGAATGCATTCATCGTCAAGCTTTGCAACATTTTTTTCCCCATCACTCTCCCTTTCTTCCTCGAGGAAGCGGCTTGAAGCTGTCAGGGCCCGCTTGCCGATAACAACCTGGGGTGGAGAATGACACCTTGAGAGTGACAGATGAAAAGGAATCAAATTCTCCCTGCAGCCAACTGTATGGAACTGATACAGCCTTCCCCCAATTTCTCTTCCCCCCAAACACTCCACCGCATTAACTTATTTAAATAGGGGGTCAAGCCTTAGTTTAGACGCTAGACCTGTCCCAAAGTGTGGAGCAGGGAGAGGATATAGAGAGAGAAAGTTGTGAAAGGAAAATTGAGTAATTGTACTTGTGAATTAATGCCCTTAATCTCTTCCTCCGCCATTGAGTGATGATGAAAAAAGTAAGAAAAGGGCACTGAGAGTTTGTGAGGCGAGGCTGTGATTGTGCCTTTGCAAAGACCGACTTACCCGACCTAATATGAGGGCAACCATTCTGAGACATGTTCAGAAGAGAGCCCTTAAGAAACCTGATTCAAGAGCCTCTTCCCACTTTATCCATGCTGCAGGGAATCAGACTTCTAGTCAGAGAGGTTACCAGAACCCATGCTGCATACACCCAACATCATTCTGATACTTAGCCCAGGCTGTGGAGGACACTTAGAATGAACTTCATCTCACATCCTTCAATTAAGTGCAAGCAGCAGTCGGTGTCAGGGTAGAGATGGCCTGGCTTTTATGACGGTACCTGACATTATAAGCAATGTCTGAATTTACTCCTTAAGGTTTAGACCGTGTAAAAGGTAAAGGTTGGGTGACTCACGCGCGGCTGCAGAGATTAGAGATTGTTCCCCAGACACGAGCGTGTTCCTGTGTATTCTGGGCTTCTTCCGCTGCCTCTCATTTTTCCTTCTTATTTCTTCTTCTCTGAGAGCAGGGACCCATGCTGTGCTGCAGATTGAAGACACTGCATCTGGAAATCAACTGCTTGGCTAGGTAATTTGGCTAATGGACTAATCTCAGCTAAACTTTTGTAAATGAGGGTTTTATGAGGTGACTCTGAGAAAGAAACATTTCGCCAATGTCATGGATGATAAACATGCAATTGAGCAATCACATAGAGATGAAAGCTGCACCGAGCTGTGGGGGAATGGAACTCAGCATCCTTGTATCCTCTCCACGGCAATAACGGCGAGATCTATTATATGGATATACGATCTCAATTTGATTTCCAGGCCCAGTAAATCACAGAAATGACTGTGTATTGTTTTAGTTCTGGTGATGAAGGGCACTCCAAACTCCAAAACTTTGTTACAATATCTTCACTGTGAGGAACATTTTATTTCTGCTTATAATAAATCCCATTGCTGTTTTCTAAGCAATCCCCCAGATGAAAATTACTAAATAAAGTGCCTACATTGTAATGGTAATTTGCTCATTAGATCTACTCATTGTAATTTGTTGGAAAGTTTCTATTCTGTAGTTGGCTGTAACCTTTGTGGAAGCTACAATTTATGTGTGCTTGGTGTCACTCCTTGAAGCTCTGGTGTCTCGCTCTCAGTGCACCACGGCAAGCATCTGCATAAGAAAAAGGCACTTAAATACCTCGCACACTACCTGTTTTGCCATTACTCTGTTCTTTGCCTATGGGCAACTGGGACGCTTCATCATGTAGGAGCTGTATAAATGGCCCACATTTGCAGAAGTGAAATGATTAGGTTTGGGGGAATTTAAATCAAAAATAAAAATGCAAATATCACCGAGTATGAAGCACAGTGCTCGCCTAATGATTTAAAAGCTCCTACTTTGTTCAAGCCTGCATTGCAAGAACATGTAGGTCACTTTTCTTATGTATCATGTTCTTAGTCATTTTTCGCTCATCTCTCTAAAAAGTAATGAAAGACAAATCTCATTTGGGCATTTTAATGGATCCCATCACCCTGGGCCAGGTGAGAGATGGGTGGTAAAGTGAGGCAGAGAAAGAGAAGTCCGTCTGCTTTCAGTTCAGCCTGCGTGCATTTGCTGAATTAAATGACACTGCCTTTATGTGAGCTGTATGTGTTGCATCTGTATTTTTAGCATTATCACTTATTATGACTCAAGAGAAAGCCTTCACACGCATTCACATGCATGCACATACACACACTGCAGAGCAGTTTGTAGTTGCGCTGTCACATGCTGTAACTCTTATTTTGTCCTTCATCCCTTAGCTCAGAAAGCAATTTCTGGCAATAGCACAAACTTTGAAGGAAACATTGCTGCGGAATGAACTGACAGACAGACAATATGTTGGTTCTGATTAGGACAAAGAGGTGGTGTGATAGAGGAGGATGGGGCCGGCGAGGTCTGCCACGCCATCTCCACTCTCGCTGCTTGAAGGAGCTCCAAATTGTCTCACCCTGGAGGTCAAACGTACTCTGGATGCAAAGCTCTCCCTGCACACACACACACACACACACACACACACACACACACACACACACACACACACACACACACACACGCACACAGTTCTTGTTTGCCTGCTGACTGTGGATATTGCAGAGCCGTGTCTGGTCCTCCAGCGATGGGCCTGTGATTGGCAGGTAAATGGCTGCTCTGTTTACAACATGGCCGTCAGATCCAAGCCCACACTGTCCTTGACCTGCAGCTCTACCTGAGCTGCATAAATTCGGATTAAACCTTCTTCATATCAAAAGTACCCAGAGGACTTGAGCCTTTTGATTTCCACGGCAACAATGACCATCCATGTTCCCACTGATGCAAATACAGCGAGCAAATTAAAATTTTTTAAAAATGGTGTCTGTTGTATACATTTGCTAAACGTGTTCCATTTTCCTGTAAAATATCAATTGGTTATGATTAGTCCAGTGTTTTCAAACCTTTTTTGAGTCACAG
Organism: Pholidichthys leucotaenia; assembly: GCA_020510985.1. Taxonomy (NCBI): domain Eukaryota; kingdom Metazoa; phylum Chordata; class Actinopteri; order Cichliformes; family Pholidichthyidae; genus Pholidichthys; species Pholidichthys leucotaenia. The sequence continues at coordinate 389,881,863 of CM035837.1, forward strand.
AAGCCTTTTTACACTAGAACAAACACCCACCAGGCGGCGCGGTGGCGGAGTGGTTAGCACTGCGGCAGCACAGCAACTCACCCTTGGCCGGGGGATCCTGAGTTCGATCCCAGCCCCCGACCAACAGTGATCTGTGTGGAGTTTGCATGTTCTCCCCGTGTCTGCGTGGGTTTACTCCTGGATTTCTCTGGTTTCCTCCCACATGCCAAAAACATGCAAGTTAGGTTAATTGGCATCAAACTGGGGATTCTAAATTGTCCTTAGGTATGACTGAGAGAGTGAATGGTTGTCTGTCTCTTTAGGCGCTTTTCCACTTGGAACCCAAAGGCCTCGTTTGGCCTTGGACCGAACAGTCCTGTTCCGGTCCTGTTGATTTTCCACAGCACAAGGCTCACTGTAGTATGGGTAGGAGCGGTTGGTGTAGGAGGTGGGATTTGGAGGGAGTTGGAGGCGGTGCTACACTCCCCTTGAGGCGGCGCCATATTCCTGTTCAGTAAAATCAACATCAAAACATGTAGCAATACATCTCCAAAAATAATGCAAAAGTTAAATATTTTTGGACACTCATGTCAGAAAGTGAGACCCATATATTATACAGAATCATTAATCAGACAGTGAAGTATTGTTAGATTTTAATCATTTATTGGCTCACAGCGCATGAATATCAAAAATTACTTTTCTCGACAAATAGATGGTTAGGTAAAAATACATGATCTATGTCAAAATCATGGAGAGACTGTTGAGACGTCATGGAATTTATCTGCTCCAGCCAGTGGTGTCGTGGCAAAACATGGATCAGGTGCCATATGAACCGTTAAATATATATTTCAACAGGTAAACAGTACTGAGTTAGGCATAAGATATATTTAGCAATTATGATGCATTTTAAGCCAAAACAAATGGATCTAGGATTAGAAGTAATTAAAATAAAGCAGTCCCAAGGTTACATGGAGAAATACGTGGATTAACTGGAAATATATGGTATTGAGTATTGCTGACTACATGTAGATACTGTATAAATATATATTCTCTGCATCAACAGTGAACTATACTTGTATTCATGTAGTATTGCCCTGGGAATTTTGACAATAAACCTTTGTACTTTTGCAGATGTCTCTATTTTGTTTTACAGTCTTCAGCAAATAATTGTGTTGGTTACTTTTCTTATAATGAGCCATTATTTTCAAAGTCACTGATAAATGGTTCGTACTGTTGACTCTTTTCCCACTGGTGTCTGAACAGACAAAATAGAAAATCATGATGCAAACAAATAAATCACTTAATTGTTTATTCCAATCAGCAGCAAATTACAGATTATTTAGAATGTGCAAAAATCAAACTGTGAAAAAAAAAAGAAACAGACAAAAACGTGACAAAAAATAAGCAACAGCACAACACAGACTGGATATGATAATCCTTGTGTGATTTTACATGTCGTTTTGTATATACAGCCGTGGACAAAATTATTGGTACCCCTCTGTTAATGAAAGAAAAACCCACAATGGTCACAGAAATAACTTGAATCTGACAAAAGTGGTAATAAATAAAAATTCTATGAAAATTAACCAATGAAAATCAGACGATGCTTTTGAATTGTGGTTCAACAGAATTATTTTAAAAAACAAACTCATGAAACAGACCTGGACAAAAATGATGGTACCCCTAGAAAAGATTGAAAATAGGCCATAGGGACATGAACATGACCATAGGGACATGTTCAACCAAGATGTGTCCTCTAATTAACATCACAGGTGTCTACAAACTTGTAATCAATCGGCCTATTTAAAGGGTGACGAGTAGTCACTGTGCTGTGACCATTGTGGGCTTTTCTTTCATTAACAGAGGGGTACCAACAATTTTGTCCACGTGTGTGTGTTTGGAGTATTTATTCCTTTAGTTTTTGTTTAAATTGTCCAAGCTTTGTACATGATTTTAATTCAGGTCCAAAAGCGTTCCACAGTCTGACTCCTTGCACTGAAACACAGTGTTGCTTGGTAGTAGTTCTCAGACCCCAGGGTAGACCCAGAACTCACTGGAGAGACAACATCTCCCAGTTGGTCTGGGAACACCTTGGTATCCTCTCTGAAGAGCTGGAGCAGGTGGCTGAGGAGAGGGAAGTCTGGGCTTCTCTGCTTGAACTGCTGCCTCTGCAACCCGGACCTCCGGAAAAGTGGTAGAAGATGGATGGATGGATGTCATGTATGGGAGCATTAATGAATGATACAAAGTCTATAGTGTGGGTTGATTCAGCAAATATTTCACTCTGCGCAGTATTGTGACTGATTTGCATATTTTACCTTTAATATAATTAATATGTGACTTCCAACACAGTTTATTATCAATTATTACACCAAGGATTTTAATTTTGGATGCCCTTTCAATCTCTACACCATTTATACTGAGTTTAAATACTGAGTTGTTGTGATGGTGTGAAATAACGTTATCAATAAAGTTTAGCCACAGCTGTGTCACCCTGGTTTCAAGTGTGGGTGGTGTTTTGTGCTTGTATTGCTAAAATATAAAAGGAAGCACTACAATGGCTCTCAAATATTTGTAATGTGTTCTATTACTGAATGAGTTTAAAGATGAAATACTATACACATATAAACTAAATTCTAATGGTGACTGAACATCTCCCATTCCCCAAGGTGCAAGATACACTATTATGACTAGAACTCATAAAGGATCACAGAAATGATCTGATAAAAATAAATAATCAAGCGGTTTATTTTATGGTGGCTATTATTGGATGTGCCATTCATTTTCAATTACTCTGTAATTAATATTCACACAAATAAATCTCAGTTCAGTCCCTTTCATATTAAGTGGAAATTGTGTGACTTTAAATTTGGCACTTTACCTAAACTTTAACTTAAAGCGAGGTAGTCGGATCTGGGAAAAAAAAATGCTTTTTTTGCGTGCATGGAAAGAAAATCCTACAGACACATATAGCGCGATTGTCTGCGAGTGTGAATGACCTCTTCCATGAGCAAATGTACGTTTTTTGGTCCCTGGCTGTTTAAATTAAATTCTTTCCTCCCGAAAATATCATTTTTGAATATTAATTACAGCTAAATGGGAGCAGTTTCGATGCCGACATTTCACATCCTAATATACGTGTTCTATACACCATCGGCTTTTGCGTATCCGACTACCTCGCTTTAAAAAGCAAAAGTTTGACTATAAATATGACGTGTTGTTTACCTGTCACAGTACATTGGTGTCAAAACGTTGCCATTCTGAGCAGATCCGGTTTGGACTCTACAATGAAATACACACAGATTAAGTACATGCACAGCACGAAAGTGCAACATGTAAAAAAATAAATAAATAAATAAAATAAACTTTCAACCAGGATTACAACTAACTATTTCATCAGATATTGTCAACACAAAAAAACAACATACAAGGATGGACATAGCATTAAGCTAGGTCATCGTTTAAACACGATTAAGTTTTCGTCTGTCCTAAGTGAACTTTCCACAGTTTGAAAAAATAACATAAAGCATGAATATCACATCACTCACCGTCCTGTATATCACAATATCACGGCTTCAACTGCTGAAGTTGGGTGCGTCGCGGCTGCACATTCAATTCAATTCGGGTGGCTGGGTCTAATTCCCGGTGCGTCTCCGTGTAATTTCTGGTGCGTCTGTTTGTGCGCACCACTGCAAGCTCAGTCTGCTTCCCTCTGCATTCTCTCATCAGCCGAAATGCACAGGAAACTCTGCTGGACTGCGGTGTTAGATTTCTGCTGATTTCCGTTAAGCCATTCTATCGTTGTGGTTTATAATATCACTTGTTCGCGGGCTCACTGACGAAACATTGCAAATGGCGACCAGCAAGCGATTCTCGAAAGTCAGCGTAACGCCCACGTAACGCCCACTCTGATGACACTACGCACAGACCAATGAATGGCCAGCAGTGGCGTGACGAAACGGGGCCGGTACCCTTCGGACCTGCTTTTAACGGTGCCGAAAAAAGTGTCGGTAAAACTGGAACTGTTCTGAAAAAGCGAACTGTGAGGCCTTTGGGTTCCGAGTGGGAAACCGGACAATGGAGGCCGATCGGTACTAAACGAGGCCTTTGGGTTCCAAGTGGAAAAGCGCCTTTTGTGTTGGCCCTGCGATGGACTGGCGATCTGTCCAGGGTGGACCCTGCCTCTCGCCCAAAGATGCTGGGATAGGCTCCAGCCCCCCATGCGACCCGAAAAGGATTAAGCAGAAGAAGATGAATGAATAAATGAAAAACACCCACCAATCTAAAATGTAATAAAATGACACATTGTAGCCTATTGCAGCATATTGAATGACGGCTTAGTCTTGCAGTTAGTTTATCCTCAGCGTGAAATGTGGTGTGATTATGTGCAAAGTCAATGGAAAGATGCTAACACCAGCACATTTGCTCTGGGCGACATGTGAGTTAGCGTCTGCACGAGTTTGATGTTGTTCAGCTTGGGCCGGGAGTGTGCTTGATTGTTGGTCATGATGGCCATTCACCGCTGGTGTTCCAGTGCTGTCAGGAGAGGGAGTTAGTTTAAAAATGAGACAGCCACCTACCAGAGATGTCGCTCGCCGGACTTGCGCTCCCGCAAAGGGGGTTCTTGTTGCGGAGGACATGCTTTTGTTGGCACAGCACCGGCCGACCTCTGTTGCGGTTGTGTTCACTGCGTGTTTGGTGCTGGGGGCAGCCGACATCAGGAATGGGGGAGGATTTTCCCCATCCAGATGTTGCTGTGGGCTCAGGCAAGGTGGCGATTTTTAATTTTTTTTTTTATTCTCCACGGCAGGCGGCAGGTACAGTTTGTAATTATAACTCCTTGTCCGGCATGAGGCTGCCATAACTGAATACAGCTCATCATTTTGTCAAAAGAGCTTTATTGTGACTAGTATTGTGATTATTATTATTTTTGGTGAGAACTGTTATTAGTGCCAGGTGAAACATACAGTACGTACAGTGCTAGGTGAACAAAGTGTTAGAACAATTACAACAACATAGCATAGCCAGTATGTGTGTGTGTGTGTGTGTGTGTGTGTGTGTGTGTGTGTGTGTGTGCACAAGACCATGTGAGTCTGTGGGGAGAATAGATTTGCAAATATTCATGCACTAAAACCTAGATACAAATGTAAATGAGTATATACATACACCTACTGTATACAGAATATATTTCTCTACCTACATACACAAATCCAGCCTGCCCTTTTATCCCCCTCCAAGTATTTAACAAGTATTTGAGAAGCTAGAACAACATATCAAACAATTAAAAGGTAACCTTTTGGTCCGGGGTGGGGGGGATATGGCCCTGTATCGGGAGCGCCATCAGCCGAGAAAATCATCCCAATCTGGGCTCCCACATGGGTAGAATTTTCCTTTGAGAGGAACAAGAAGAGAAAGGATTGCATTTGTACAGCCGCGGGCTGCCACTAAGGAGCCACTGCAGGCACCATTGCACAACAACAGCAAGTTGTTAGCAATTTTTGGACCAACTAAGAAGTGAAATCAAGTAATTTATCACATGGCTCCCTGGGGTCAGAGGAACCTCAGCTGAAAAACACTGGATTAGGCTATCTAAGACATGTTTTAGCTGATATATTAAATGTGAAGTTTTTCTTCCACTTATATATTTTGTCAGCAAAGAATACCTTAAAACAGATTACTTGTTTAACTGCATGACACACCAATCTTGTGTTTGTACTCAAAGGAGTTTGAGTTAAGCTTTTAAAGATTAGCCACAGGCTGTTTATGTTGGGAAATTTGTTTTCTTCATACTTAGTGCTCTGTGTGTCCTATCAGGGTGCCTCCTGCAAGTTCAAATTCCTGCGAGAGGAGGGGGTCTGCATAAGAGTGCCCCTGACAGGCAACTTGTTTTCAAAAAACTGTCAGTCTTAAAAAAAAGTTGCCTGGAGGAGGCCCCAGCTTGCAAAAATAAAGGAGTGCACCAATGGACACTATATGCATGTGTGTATTCTAAAAGTTTTCCTTTCTGCAGGTGGTGCTCTTATGGCAACTGGGAGGCAGTTTTCTTCCACTCCACCCCCCATGATCTGGTTGCCTCCTGGGAGGGCGAATTTGTGCTTTCTAACTGTCGTTAGTTCAAACTTAAGCCCAAACATGCACAAAGCACAAAAATCCATGTGGCTTCTCTCTCATATGCCTGCCTCCTCCTTGTCTAAGACCCTTCATTACCTCCCACCAGCACCACCAGCACCACCACCACGCCCCACCCTCCCATCAGCAGGAAAACACCTGCAGTTAAGGTCGTGGACCTTCCTGGCAGCTTCCTCTGCTGCATTAAAGGTTCACTCTGTTCTCTGGACTCCAGCTCTCTGCCCTCTGCACTTTTTGATCATTTGTTTGCATCATGGAATGCATTTCTGCAACACGTATGGATTCTGTTTGAGCGGATGAGTGCTGCCCCCAGGGAACCTCGCCATGCTTTGATTTGCCAACTCTGAAACCATCCTCAAAAGCTACTGTATGTCTCTACATTCTGAAATAGTTTACAAAAAATAGCAACGGTCCTATTACTGTTGGTGGAGCCAGACTTGCTGTCTTTGGTGTGATTGTCACTAAAAATATTAACCAGCTCAAATGACGAGGGCAGCTGAGCTCGGGGTCAATAGCAGACAATAAATTTCATTTGTAATATTTAATTCCATTTGAAACATTTTATCACACACACACACACACACACACACACACAGCAAGACAGAAGAGAAAAGAGACAAGAGCAAAATTGTAAAATTAGATTGTTATAGCTTACTCTGTAACATAGAATGTACTATAATGTTCAATTTTGCTGTGTTAAAAAATAGCAACATGAAAGGGTCTCTGTTATTTTGTGCTCTTACTTGGAGTAAAGGTGCACAGAAAAACAAACAACATTTATGTGCATTAGTTCCACTTATGTTGTGCCACAGTCCATGTTTTGTCCAACGTGTGAACAAAATGCCAGAATAGAATGCAGTTCATCAGTTTTTTCCTGTCACTTGCACTGACGTGTGCTAAAATCAGTAGTGGTTGGCGGTGAAAAAAACGCCACTGATTTGTTTCATAAAACAGCAAAATTATCAGTTGTTAAAAATATAAAATTACAGTATTCCCCGTCCTCCCTGATTCTAAAAATGTGCAAATAATTGTCAATCCAAGTTATGATGAGAACACCATTTAAAGGAATCAGCAACATCATGCAGCAATGTGAAAATAATTCAGTTATAGTCCATGGTTGGCTGTTGCTAGATTTGTGAATTTGGTTGGTCCTGTCTTAGCAACTTTATCATCTGTTTGTTGTTTTTTTTTTCATCAAGAGAACACTTAGTGAAAGTCATTTTTTGTAGGGGAATGACTGAATTTTATTTAATTCTCTCTGTTTTTCATCTTCCTGTTATGCTGGAGAGACACAAAGCTAACAATGAGCCATCTGGCAAATTCAAGCCATTGGCGAACCTAGTGTGTTTGTTGTGTCCACTACCGCTGGCACAAAACAAACTTTGTCTGCATTTTTTCTTTTTTCTTTAGCCACGTCAGCATATTTAATCTGTATTGGAGTTATTGGTGAAAGGGATCACTGTCACTGTTGAATGTACCAAATGAGTGAGCGTAGGCGCAGAACACACATGTTTTTTTTGCCGTTGGGTGTAGTCCACCCACTGTGTCCAAGTGCAACTTTTTTTATGGCAACAAACTCGACAAAAGAGGACTCAGCAGGATATCGTTCATCTGGTTTTGGCAGGGACACCGGCTTGGTTTGTCTCCAGCCTTAGGCAGAATGTCAGGAACACCTGTGCAGCTGACAGAGGGGAGTGATTCTGAATGACGGGTATGGAGATTCAATCTCATTTCATATATATATACTGTATATATATATAAAAATCCCTCCCTTAAATGCAGCTCTCTATATTTGAGTGAAAAAGTTGAAATAGAAAATCAGAGGCCAGCATTATGATTAAAAAACTTCTTCAAGATGTCATGACTGCCCCTCTGGAGCAAAAGATTGGACTTATGTGCAGGCTTTCTTTTCTTAGGCAAAATTTATTCCACAAAAGCAACCTTGCAGACATGATCCTGAAACAGGAACCAAAATGTGAGCGCGCTAGCATGATTTCATGACAGCATGAAAGTCACCCTTCCGAAGGCAGCCCACAACCTCTATAAATAAGAAAAGAAAATCAAGAACACCCGTGAACAATCAATAATCAAGACATCAAAAGCAGCCTTGAATAATTAACAAAGCAAAAACTCAGCGCAAAATGGGAAGTAAACAAAAGGTGCTGTCAAAACAAAAGCCCAAACCCAAATCATGACAGGAAAAAAACATGACGACATAACCATGAAAATAATAATCATCAACAACACCAAAAAACAAACAAAACAAAACTGTGACCATGATAATAAAACCCAAACAAAACCAAAAACATGATAACATTAATAAAAAAAAAAAGTCTTAACATGAACTTAAGGTGTGAGCATGGTCTGGGGACCATGCTTAGAACTTGACAGAGCCCTGCCTTTGAGGGGTGAATTCCAGACACCCCAAAACAACACCAACAAAAAACAACCCCCCACCCCCAACAGAGTCCAAAACAAAAACAAAACAGTTAGTTGGGGCCAACCAGAGTCCCAGGCCCCAGACCAAAGACCATGACGTGTTGGGGCCCAACCAGAGTTCATGAACCCCAAAACCAGAGAGCGTGGCGAGTCCGGTGGTTGAACCGAGTCCTTGGGCCACCAGAACAAAGAGCGTAATGCATCGGGTAGCCTCCCAGCATCCCTGAGCCACCAATCCGTAGGGCGTAATGTGTCGGGTGGCCTCCCATTGTCCCTGAGTGATCAAAACATAGGGCATGATGTGTCGGGTGGCCTCCCAGAGTCTTTGGACCCCCAGACAAAGGAGCATAATGTGTCGGGTGGTCTCCTAGTGTCCCTGGACCACCAGACCATAGACCGGGATGTGTTGGGTGTTCTCCCAGCGTCCCTGAACCACCAGACCAGAGAATGTGATGTGCCGGGTGGCCTCCCAGTGTTCCTGGGCCACCAGACCAGAGAGCAAGATGTGTACCCCCACTGGAGACAGCAGCTGAGAAACATGCTCCTTATGGACTGCAGGGGCTGAAGCATGGAGTTTGTGAGACAGCAGCTGGGGAACTTTGACCACCAATGATGAGGGTTGACCAGCGGCAACAACAGACGAAGACTCCCGATCAGTGGTGACACTAGACGATGACTGCTGATCAGCGGTGACACCAGACAATGACTGCTGATCAGTGGCGACACCAGACGATGACTGCCAATCAGTCACGAAACCAGATGATAAGGACAGGTCAGTAATTAGCCCAGGTGACTCTGCTGCCTTGGTCATGATGTCCTCAAAATGGCCAATCTGCGGTGATGAAGCAGACTTGTCTGAGGTGTGCACCTCAAGGACAGCTGGGGAAAAATTGTGCTTCTCCACCCCAAACACAGCCACCTTGAATTGGGAGGAAGAAACACAGGCAGATGTCACGTCCATATCACCACTACCAGCAGAAGAGCTCGGTGGGGAGAGCTCAGAAGCAAATGGCCGCTGCAACTGGGTCTCCCCACCCAGCTAGACAAGACCTCTCTATTTTCAGTGTTAACGAGAAAATTGGGATTTACCTTTTCTCCTGCTCTTCCACTGGCAAGGACCCTGGTGACTCTGCTGCGAGAGAGGCAACCTCCACCTCTGGGGATGCTAGAAGGGCAACAGGCGATGTGCTCTGACATGTTGCAGTGGGCGGAGGCACCATCGTAACAGATGTGGGAGCTGGCACTGCAGGCGTGATGGCGGGCGATCCTTCTGACATGATGACAGGCGAAAGTTCATACGTGGCAACAGCTAAAGCTACAGGTATGGTGGCCAGTGAAGCTTCAGGTGAAGCACCAGGTGCTGGTGGAACCCCAAAGGGATGGAACTAGCGGAACCCCAGACGTGGCAGCAGGAACTGGTGGAACCCCAGACGTGACAGCTGCCATCCCCTCCGACATGGTGCTCAAAGAAACAGAGAGGGGAGAAGCAGGTGAAGATGGATGGATGGATGCAGCAGCAGGTGGTGAGGGCTCAACCAGGGTGGAGGGCTGTCGCTGAGCCCCCTCACCACCACCACCGGGAACAAGGCAAGGCCTTTCATTTTTTGATGTTAAAGAATGAAAAGATACTTGCCTTAGTTCCTATGCTGCTGTGGCTGCTGCTGCTGAAGACTCAGGCAGCTCCACTACTTTGGTCACAATGACCTAAGGATGACCGATCAGGGGCTATGAAAAGTGCTCCACAACCGGTGAGCTCCACAGCGCCGGAGTGGACACTGACAAAGTGGCATGGAGGTGTAGAAGCCAAGGCATGATGTGGTGGGTAAGGTGCAGGAGCCAGGGGGCACTTCCTTATCGGCTTAGGCTTCAGCAATTCCAACCTGTCTCCAACCTGTGGTGTGGGTGTGGGGTTGGTGAGAGGCTGATTGCGGCTGGAGGGTGAGGAGATGGAGATGATGTTGGAATTAGGGGACGCTGTCTCGTCGACACACTCCAACTCTAAACCTCCACACAGCAGGGCCGCCAATGCTTATAATCCAACAGCAGTTCTATTTCAGATAGCAAAACCTGCTGGTGCTCCTCCAGCTCCTCAGCAGTAGCAGCGCACGAGGGCGCAGATGCTGCAAACCTGATCTGACAAACAGCGGGATCATCCAGCGCTGGGATGGCAGCACACGAAGGAGAGCCTGGTGGTGTTGGGGAGAGAGCCAGCGGTGGCACAGTAACAGATGGAGTGGAGGATGGGAGGGGCCCGGCGTTGAGCAGGAAGGTCCGCAGCCTCGAGGAAACCATTCAAAGCACCTCTGGTCTGCTTGCCATGATCCTTTGAGCCTTCTCCAAAGCCACAGGTTTCCACTCCTCTACCTCTTCATAAATCCTGTGCCACTCTACCCAGTCCGAGAAAACCTCCCCTAGCTCTCCCTGCCCAGCCGTGAACAATTAATAATCAAGAAATCAAAAACAGCTGTGAATAATTAACAAAGCAAAAACTCACAATGCAAAATTGGAAGTAAACAAAAGGTGCTGTCAAAACAAAACCCAAATCATGACACGAATAAACATGAAGATATAACCATGAAAATAATAATCATCAACAACACCAAACAAAACTGTGACCATGATAATAAAACCCATACAAAACCAAAAACTATCATGTTTCATATTAATAAAGTCTAAACATGAACTTAATGTGTGACCATGGTCCCCAGACTATTCTAAGAACCTGACAAAAGATAATAATTCACTACGGACTGTGGTAAAACATCGCCATTGTTGGACACAAACCTCGTAAAGGCATTTTTTGTGTTTCTGGGTTTGTTTTTGTATAAACTCATTCTGTTGGGCACGTCTTCTGATTTTTTTTTTAATAAACTAATTATAAGCATTAGAAAATCCATGTCAATAAATTTAATAACTGCTAAATCAAGCAGAAAATGCAGGATTTTTCTAATTTTCTAAAATGTATATGTTTTGAAGATTTGAGGTTTGTGTCTGACAGCAATGATATGTTGGTTGTTCTCTGTCTGCTGTGTATAAAATTTGAAGCAAGTGTAAACAAAATAAAAAGCTTTTAAAATGGAATCATACAGGTGGAATAAGGAAGATGTCAAAGTATTAGGACAGAAAACTCAGAGCAGTATACGTTGAAAATCCAAAATGCCCTACAAAATAAATGGAAAAAAATCAACGAACAAATAAATTGGCAGAAACAGGAGTCAGTATCTGTGACAAAAAATGAGTTGAAAGAGATGCTGGCTCAGGTAGGTTCATTTTGTCTTCTTTTAATTATTTACCTTTTGTTCTTATTAAAGACAAAAATAGAAAGATGTTTTCACCTTCTTTACATGTTTCAACTGTGCGCTGCAGCCTTTGTCAGAAGAGTCAGCTGATTGCTGCCAGGTGTCATTTTATCAGCTGACTTTTGTAGGCGACAGGTCTGCTGGGCTGGCCCCGCCTACACAAGCTTCACACCCCTGACAGCTGTCATCAGTAAAAGGGTAACGTAATCAATTGCAGAATAGATAATAATTACAAATAAAACATGGCCAAAACAAACTGAAACATAAACAGAAAAATAGAAAGTATTATAACAACTCAAAAAGGCACAGAAATACATCAGATATGTATAAATGCAGAGAAAAGCCACAAGACTGAGTCTGGCAGAACATCCAGAACTCAGCTCGTGACATAAATGTAAATTGTGCCTCCATGCTATTATCATCCCATGGTGCATTTCACTTTGTGCATTAAAAAAACTAATGAAAAATTAATACATGTTTAATGCTTTATATACCCTTGAGAATGTAGGAATGCTGGAGCAATAAATCCCCCTGACACACACAACGTATTACCAACATCTGGAAACATCAGCTTTTTAAGTCACACTGACACACAACATGCCGACAAATACTGACATTATTACATGTAGGGTGCTGTCTAGGAAAGGGACCAGTTGTATGGAAGGCCATCCCATTCAAAACGTTGCCACGATGTGGAGTTAGATTTCTGAGGAGACTTGTCAGGTCAACAAAAGCTATATATTTATTGCAGCCCAGCTGAACTCTGGGGGGAGCAGAAGTTGGTCAACAGGTCCTTCATATCACTGTTGTAGTATCATCAAGACTAAAGACTGCATATTTTATTCACTGGGTATTGCTGCTAGTTTATTTAGCGAATGCAAAGTCCTTAAGCCAAGCAGTTGCCTCCTGGTTTGCTGTATGGAGGGTGTGTAATCCTCCTTCCAGTCTTTGGAGCGGGCAAGCCTCTATGATGTGTTCCATTGTTTGCTCCTCTCCACATGCGCACAGTGGGCTAGGGCTACTGCCCCATCTGTAAAGGCTGGCCAAGCAGGGGCCATGTCCAGTCCTGAAGCGATTGAGTGTAGACCACTGTCTCCTTGGGAGGTTGGTGCCCGGGACCTGTTGGTTGGGGTTTATCACCAGCTGTTTGTTTGGGACCTCCTTGGTCTCCCATTCCTCTTGCCAAGCTGTCTGGATGGTAAAGTCAGCTGGGGGAGGGTTTTTCCAAATCGGCCGTCTGGATGAAAGTCGGGCAGTGGGTGGAGTGTAGATATCTGCATGGATTGGTAAGTGAGGAGAATCTTTAACTTTTTGGAGCATCCTTTGAGTTAATGCTGCTCGCCGGATGTGTGGAGGGGCTATGTTTGACAGTACAGAGAGCCAGGGGAGAGGTGTTGAGCGGATTGTTCCAGTTATAGTTCTCATGGTTGTGTTGAGCTGGGTGTCTACATGGTGTAGACACCCAGCTCAACACAACCAATGGTATTGTGTCACTAGCAGCAATACCAATGGTGGTATTGCTGCTAGTGAATCATATAAGATTATTGCTTGAAGAATACAAGCAAATTTCCGAAACGAAACAAAATCCCACTCAGGACCCACACCAGGAAAAATCCCAACCATCTAAGCCCCCTGAACCAAAGAACTGGACAGTTCAGGTTCAGGGTGGTCAAAGTCCCAGGCCCAGCAGATAGCATGATGGAAAGAGTCGGCTGGCATACCAGGGAACGTGGGCTACCCAACCCTGTGACACTTTCTGTTGGGTGGTCTACCAGAGTTTTTTACCCATCTGAACAGAAAGGGTGGTCCAGGAGGTGGCTGCCCAATGGGAAGAATAAATGGCAGGCAAGCTGGAGGAGTCGGGGAAACCACGACGATGTCAGGGTGAGGAGAAGGAACCACGACGGCCTCGGGCAGAGGAGAGGGAACCACAACGGCCTCAGGCAGAGGAGGAGGGGAACCATGACGGCGTCAGGCAGAGGAGGAGGAACCACGACGGCGTCAGGCAGATGAGAGGGAACCACAACGACATCAAGCAGAGGAGGGGGAACCACGACGACATCAAGCAGAGGAGGGGGAACCACAATGGCATCTGGCAGAGGAGGGGGAACCACAATGCCCTCCGACTGGCCTGTAGCACCCTTGGTGGTCCTGGAATGGGACATTGCAGTAGCCACGGTAGCTCCGGGCTGAAGCAAAGCTGCACCCAAGGTGGGCCCGGACTGGCCATAGCTGCACCCATGGTGGGCCCAGACTGGCAACAGCTGCACCCATGGTTGGCACGGACTGGGCCATAGCTACACCCACGGTGGCCCCTGGGCTGGAGCATAATGCCCACAGTGGGCCCACACTGGAGCGCAGCACCCCAGTTTGTTTTAGGCTGGGGCGCAGCATCCATGACAGTTCCCAACTGGGACACAGCAACCAAGGAGTCCTGGACTGAGGAGCTGCACCCACGGAGGTCCGGGGCTGGAATGGCGCGCCCGCGATGACCTCATCAGACGGGGAAGCAGCACCCTCAGAGGCCCCCGGGTTGGGACGGAGCACCTGTGACGACCTCAACAGGAGGGGGAGCAGCACCCACTGAAGTCCTGAGCTGGGACGGCGCACCCGCGATGACCACAGTGGGAGGAGCTGGACTTATGGGGATCTCGGGCGGCGAGCCTGGGCCCATAGAGACATCTGGTAGAGCTGGACAATCCTCGGTAACCCTGGAAGACAGCTCAGGCAAGAGAGACAGAGAAACAGTGTCAAGGTAACCGGCAGCAGTGGAGCCCGGCGAAGTGAGGTCAGGTGCAACTGAAGGCTGCACTTGACTCTCTCCACCAAGAGCCCAACAAGATCTCTCCAAAATTGAGACAATGAAAACAAAGGAGAGGAGTTGCCGGAGCTCGAGCTCCACCACCATCCAGGACTCCGTTGATCCAAGCAACGATGTTTCGGGTCCAGTCCTCTGGAGAATCAAGTTCGAACTCTGCTGTGGCGGCCAAAGCAGCAGACATGATGGTCGATGCAGTCCCGAGACCCCCATTGATGTGACCCACGCAGGTAGCTCGTCCGGCATGGAAACAGGAGTTCCATTCCCTGTAGGCGCTAGATCCGGCACAGCTGAGGCCTGGGGACGCTCCATTGTCAGCGCAGATGTCAGCTCGTTACCAGCACTCTCCCTGTCTTTGGCTGCGGGGCTGGGACTAGGTCCTCCAGGACCGCAGACTCTTCCATCGTCTGATGGCTCAACCCTGTAGTTGGTTAGTTGGTGGACACTTGGGGAGAATAGGAGGAGACACGGAGAAGGCAGGTGAGAAACTGATGACTGCGGCAGGTGGTGAGGGCTCAGAGGACTGCAAACACTGAGCCTCACTACTAGAAATCAGGCAAGGCATGTCATCATAAAATGAAGGAGAATGAAATGACACTTGCCTGTTTTCCCGGGACTCAATGCTGCAGTGGGTGAAGAGTCAACCCTCTCTGTCCCTACGGTGGATATGGGCCCCTCAGAGGATCGTGGAGGAGCCACCCCTGTGGACACGGAGGCAGGCGGAGCTGAAACAGTCGACTTCTTGGCAGCGGGAGAGAATGTCGAGGTGAAGCAGGAAACAGCAGCTGCAGAGCAGGAAGAAACTGACGATTCAGCCACAGAACAAAAACAAGGAGAGTGCACTGCTGAGGCAAGCTTCTGTCTCAGCAAAGGGGAAGTTGCTGCCAGAGAGGCGGGAGTATTCCTCCGGCGGTCCGGAGCTGGAGGACGGTGACGTCGTGGAGCTGATGGAGCAGGAGCTGCAGGTGAAGCTGGAGGCAGGTGAGGAGACGGTGATACCAAGGACCAGGGACGCCTCCCCGTAGGTGCTGACCTCTGCTTCTTCGGGAAGTTCCTCTCCGTCCCGCCATTCTCCCTTCGCAGCGCCACCATCAGCGTGATCCTTTCTATCCCCTCAGCATGCTACGTGAGCTGAGGGCATTGGTGAGCAGCCACCTCTGCAAGGCCCAGGTAACAAAGAGTGTCTTCCAAGGTAAGAGCTCCATGCGCGTTAGAGATAAGGTTGTCCACCTCCATCAGTGTCCTAAAAAGCTTCCACCCCAGGCTCATCGGGTACGTATGCCCATAGAACCAGAATAGTCAGGGACCATGCTGACAGCTCCAGGAAAAAAAAAAAAAAAAAGAAAAAGAAAAGGTAACAAAAAGGCACAAACCCACAGCAGCTGGGTCTCTTACTGGCCCCAGTCTTCTGTCAAGAATTGCCCTTCAGGGCAGAGAGGCGAGACCCACTCGCTGAACTGTGAGTTTTTGACATTTATTGAAAAAGCAACAAACATAAAGTCCAACACGGTGTGCTTAACATTAAAAAAAAACACAAACAAGAGAGCAGACTTACTGATATAGCACACCAGAGCAAGGCAGGGCTCTGGTGGAGACGAGGAGAACTCAAACAAGACTGCGGCGACAAGAAATGAAAATAACTGCCCTTAAATAGGGTCAAAAACAATTTACATAATAAATGACAGGTGTGGGTCACATGAGCGGGCAGGAGGAAACAACGACACATAATTAGGACCAGCTGGGAGCAGTGAGAGGGAAGCGTAACTGAAGCCGACAGCTGACAGGGCAACACCCACACGGAGCACCACGCCACTGACAGCTGTCAACCAGTGAAAGAACAACAGTAAAGATATAAAGAACAAAACATCAACCAAAGCAGACTAAAATATAAATGTAAATTAATACAAAATAAAAGTGTAACTAAACTAAAACATAAACAGGAAAATAGCAAACAGTACACAAATTACAGAAACCCAAAAAGCACAAAATGCAACAAATATATAAATATAAGGAAAAAGCCATGAGACCGAGCATGACGGAAACCTCCAGTGCTCGGCTCATGACTGCTTGACTTATAAAGAATATTTCGTCTACATGATCTGAAAAAAGCCATTGATTATTCATTTAAAACAATAAAATTTTTGGAGGATGTGTTTTAAGAGGTCGGAATGTTGGGGTATCTTGTGTCATTACCTCTCCCCCTACAGCATATAACAGCTAAATAAACATCCTCCAAGAGCGGTAATGAATGTTGATTCCACTTTTTTCCAGGGGTTTTAGTCATGGAAAGTCATGGCTGTTATTGTTGTAGGACCGTGGTCTGTAGAATTAAAAAGAAAATGCATACAGATTCCATTGTTACTCCTGTGCCTCACAGGTTGGATGCAGACATTTTGTGTGTGTTTTTTGTACACCTTTAGCCACAGCTGTCTTTTTATGCCCTCGTCTCCTCTCAACCTGAGTACAGAAATACTCTGTTAACTGGGCTTCCTAAGGAAAAAAAAAAATCAATAAATAGACTTTAACTGGAGCAAAATGCAACTGCCAGAGATCTGACCAGCAAAAATGAAAGAGAGCACTTCACATTGATAATGGCTCTTTGTCTCTTATTAAAATAGATTTTAAAATTTGTGACTGACTGGCGATCTGTCCAGGGTGTACCCTGCCTCTCGCCCAAAGATGCTGGGATAGGCTCCAGCCCCCTCCCCCACCCCCCGCGCCCCGAAAAGGATTAAACGGAAGAAGATGGATGGATGGATGGATGGTGACTGGTTTACACACCCTGGGTGGTTTTAGCATCTTCGTTGCTGGAATAAAAACACAGAGAGGGATAATGCGTTTTCTTTTCTGCAACTGTTCTGTTATTATTTATTGTTGTTGTTGTTGTAATTAGGTTGTCCTATTGTCAATGTGTTTGTGAGTCTTAACAGCCAACATGATCCCCTAGACTTTTAATAGAAATACTCTGATACAGAAATTGGATTACAAAATTAGCTGATAGAAGTCAATAAAATTCCATTGACAAATGTGGGATTATAGATAGTAAATCACAGATAGCATGAAAGGATAAATACACAAAACACTTAAGACTGCATAATTTCCTTTATTTATTTATACAAAATATGTCATCATCTCCTTGAATCCAAAAACGTACTTTCTTTTCACAAAGCTGCCTTATGTGTCTCAGTAAGAGAAATAAGGATATTTTCCCATATCATAATTTCAACCGTGTTTCTCTTCTGTGATCCCACTCTGCTGCTCTCCATGTGACTTCCCATTTTTCCCCCATTTATTTTTCCCCTTTTTCATCAGAATGAGGATATTGTAAGAATGACAATATAAATCCAGAGAAGTGACTGGAGTAATGGAAGGTCATATTTAGTTTTAGTTTTATATGAGGTGAGCTGAGTTAAACATTCTCACTGCCAAGACAACATCACCAAATGCTCAGCATCTGATAAAAAGTAATGCTACGGAAAATTATTTTAATTTAACTTTAAAGGACAGAAAGCTACAACATAACAGATAAGACAGAATTTTAATCTAGATGAGGAGATTCATCTGCAACAAATTTAACCTTGAAAACAATATCAAAAAATTCTTTATATTTCTTCTTCTTCCTATGTATTTAATTCCTTAGAGAAATGCCAATATAATTAATCTTACTAGATACTGACTTGGAAATAGAGCAGCTAGATGAACACCATACAATTTGTTATGCCTCGGTGAAACGAAGGCATACAGTAATCGGTTAGTGCATCTGTTTGTGGCTGTGTGTATTTGTCCATCTGTCTGTCTGTCTGCCTCTCTGTTTCAGCTCGCCTGGTCAAAATTAAGTGGAACTAAAAGCTAGTATCATTGTATCGCCATATTTTCTCGACTTTTAATTTGCCAGAATTTCAAAATAACACTTTGTTTTTGAAATAAACACAAATTCAACTCACCATTTCTGTCAATGCCACAGCAAAAAAAGGTATTGTAATATCTATCCCGGGCCAGTAGAGATCGGAGTGACACTTTTTTACAGTTGCCCATGCTTCCATGCCACAGGCACCGAGACACAGCACCTTTGTGCTTTCATTTTTTAGTGCAGTGAATAAGAATAACATTTTCACTAAAGAGGATTTACTTTAAAGGAAAGAAGCCATATATATGGCTTTATATATATACTGTATATATAAGCCATATATATATTCTTTTCCGGAGGTCCAGGTTGCGGAGGCAGCAGCTCAAGAAGAGAAGCCCAGACTTCCCTGCCAGAATCTCTTCGAGGCCAACCAAAAGTCTTGTTCCATGGCCTCACCAAACTCCTCCCACACCCAAATTTTTGCTTCAGCAACCACCTGAGCTGCTCTCCACTTAGCCTGCCGGTACACCTCAGATGCTTCACGAGTCCCACAAGCCAACCAAGCTCGATAGAACTCCTTCTTCAGCTTGATGGCCAACCTCACCACTGGTATCCACCAGCTGGTTCGGGGGTTGCCACCATGAGATGTACCAACAACCTTGCGGCCGCAGCTCTGAGCAGCTGCTTCAACAATGGAGGTGGAGAACATGGCCCATTCAGACTCCATGTCCCCAGACTCCCTTGGAATGTGGTCGAAGTTCAACCTTACAGTCTGTTTAAAATACAAGGTGAAGTAAAAAAAACAGTTGTCATTCCAAATTTAACCAGACCGTTTGCATCAGAACAGCTGGCATGTCTCCTTTAAGCTACATTCATACATTAACAGCAGAAAAACTATCCTTTGGCCGACGACACCTGAATTTCCATGATAACTGGCAGACTGGAACTGTTGCTATGGTAACAGGAGTGTTTACATGGTATTTTTGTTATATTCAATGATAGGAGGGAAATAAATATTGAGGGAAGTGGCAGCCTTTTTGTCATTTTCACCAAGCTCTACAAAACAGGAAGGCTTTGACTGTGAGTGTTTTATATGCCTGAAAAAGCAGATGAATGTAGGTTCACCCTATTTTACAGGCTTGCAAAGTCCTGGAAGTGTTTCACTGGTTAAGTCAGGAACTTAAGATGGACAAATAAACACTCAGACAACATTTTCCCACTGTTCAAAACTTTGTGACAGAAAGATAAGATAAGATAAGATAAGATAAGCCTTTATTAGTCCCACAACGGGGAAATTCCAGGATTGCAACAGCACAGGGATAGCAACACTCAGAGCAACAATCAGAAGGCAAGAAAAAAAAAACAAGCAAGCAAGAGCAGCTAATAAACATATGTACGTATTACTATAAAATATATATATATACACACACACACAGACACACAGTGCAGAGCATTGTAGCTGGATGGAATAAATATATGAATATATGAACACACAGTGCAGAGCATTGTAGCTAGATGGAATAAATATGTAAATATATAAACACCCACAGTACGGAGCATTGCAGCTAGGTGGAATAAATATGCAAGTATATAAACACACACAGTGCGGAGCAATGTAGCTAGATGGAATAACATGTAGATATATAAATATATAAACACCCACAGTACGGAGCATTGCAGCTAGACGGAACAAATATGCAAATATATAAACACACACAGTGCAGAGCATTGCCGCTAGATGGAATGAAACAGCATAACCGTCTACCCAGCTATCCTGCATGGTATGATTATGTGCCCATACACACTCTCACCCTCCATAGCGACCGGCATGCTCCTAGTTGTATGCCGGAGAGGACCACTGTGTAAGTCTATTGCATCTTCTGCATTCAAAAAACTATTAGTTTGTTACGTCTTTTTGCTATCTCTGCGAGCAGCCCTGCTTAGGTTGTACAGTCTGACAGCCGTTGGTAGGAAGGACCTACGAAACCTCTCGGTTGTGCACCTGGGATGATGTAGTCTGCTGCTAAATGAGCTCCTCAGTGCATTCAGTATGTCCTGCATAGGGTGGAACTCGGACTCCAGCAGAGATGACAGTTTAGCCACCGTCCTTCTCTCTCCTATCTCCTCCATCGGATCAAGGCGCTGCCCCAGGACAGA
The DNA here is from genome assembly GCA_020510985.1 of Pholidichthys leucotaenia. Lineage (NCBI taxonomy): Eukaryota > Metazoa > Chordata > Actinopteri > Cichliformes > Pholidichthyidae > Pholidichthys > Pholidichthys leucotaenia. The sequence continues at coordinate 389,902,531 of CM035837.1, forward strand.
GCTAGCTTTCTTAATCAGTTTGTTCAGTCTCTTCCTATCGGCTGCAGTAATGCCACTGCCCCAGCAGACCACTCCAAAAGTGATGGCTGATGCCACCACCGTGTCATAGAATGACTTCAGCAGCGCCCCTTGTACACCAAAAGACCTGAGTCTCCTCAGCAGGAACAGCTAGCTAGCTAGAGTGATAGCAGCTAGAGTGAAAGGGAAGATTTACAAGATGGTAGTGAAACCTGCTATGATGTATGGTTTGGAGATGGTGGCACTGACAAAGAGACAGGAGGCAGAGCTGGAGGTGACAGAGCTGAAGATGCTAAGATTTTCATTGGGAGTGACTAGGATGGACAGGATTAAAAATGAGTATATCAGAGGGACAGCTCAGGTTGGAGCAGTTTGGAGACAAAGTAAGAGAGGCAAGGCTGAGATGGTTTGGACATATGCAGAGGACGGATAGTGAATATATTGGACAAAGGATGTTGAAGATGGAGCAAACATCAGCCTTACGGTTTATCTGACATCATATGGACTATGGTTTATCTGACTTCATATAGACATCATGTAGCTGGTCCTATGATCGCCAACATCATAGGAACATCATAGGCGGCCTATGATTGTGACACACAGACACAGTGACAGAGCTTTCTTGAATTTATAGAGTGATAATGCCCCTCTCCACTGAAAATAATTGACTATCCGAGTTTCAGTCTACCATTTTCCTTCAGCATTTAAACGCACCATTACATGTAAAGTATCCTTAGGCTCCTCCATGATACATAAGGGGTTATGTATCTCTTGCTTGTCATTTAACTTGCTGGTTTGCTGCTGTATAGGGCAGTGTTTAAACCCAAACCACAATCTAGTTCTAATCCTAGCTCAAACTTTAACCTTATGCATAAATTACTACGACTGAAAAAGAAAAGAAAATCATAACCCGGTAATCTAATGGAGAGTCAAATTCATGCCACCTCTACTTCTGCACTGGCAAAAGAGAAATAATTTTTTGATCCTGATCAAATTTTGCTGAGCTACATGTTGTGTATGAGAATGTGTGTGTATGTGAAGCCGTGCCCACTCATTGGGTGACACCAGGCGGGCGCGGCCCACTCTGTATATAAACCCCTGTTCTGTAATATAGTAGAGAGTTAGCTGCATGAAGACTGGATTCCTGCCTGCTCATTCCTCATACATAACAATGGCGACTAGGAGACAAATGGAAGCGTGCTGGCTACCTCCACCACTGCTGCCGTTTCTGGAATGAGCTGGAGAGCCGGTGAACCTTTGGCTGAAATGGAGGGCTGAGTTTGAGGTTTACATTAGGGCGCTGGGCCTGCATGGGCTGGACGGGAGACAGCGGCAGGCACTCCTGGCTCACAACCTTGGCACAGAGGTCTGGAGACTCCTTGGTGCTCTGGGCGTAATGGAGTGTTATGAGGATGCTGTCGAATGACTGGGCAAATACTTTGAAGAGCATACATGGTCCATGAAGTTGCAGGTACTGGAAACAATGGAGCCAGGAGCGTCTGAGCTAGTTAGCTTCAGGAAGCTAATGGCCCATTCTAAGTCTATGGACGGGCTAGCTGAGGAGCTAAGTTGGCGCCAAAGCCTGACAGCGAGTGGCAAGCTGGACCTCGAGGCAGAACCGGGACCACGAGTAGAAAAGTCCCCGGTCACTGAGGACAGCAAGCCTGCTGTGGAGCCCAGCATGATGCAGGACCACAGCGCTGATGGGTCAGACGGCACGGTGCACAAAGACGGCAGAGAGGAGAGGCAGCAGGAGTCAACCCCGCAGCTGGAGGGTGAGGACCCCGGGGAAGAGCAGCAACTGGCGGGCGTTGAGACAACGCAGCGGAATGCCTGGGTCAAGGGCATTGGGAGCAGCGACAAGGTGCCCGAGTCAGACAGTGGGACCAACGGGAGTTACACTGAGAGCCCAGAGGGAGAACAGCCACAGCTGGGTACGGTGGCGACGCAGCAGGGTGCCTGGTACGTGAGTGCTGGATGCAGCGGTGAGGTACCTGGGTCAGAGAAGGACATTGGCGAGGGCATCGTGGTGAACACCAGGAGTGAGCAGCAGCAGCCGTGTGCCATGGAGGTCAGGCAGCGCCTCAGTGCCGGAGTTCCATGCGCCTTGGACGAGGGCGCTGGGCGGTATGGTGAGGTGCCCAAGGCGGTGGACGTCGCCGCCAAGCGGGCTTCAGTTCTTCCCAAAGTGCGGCTACTGGTGGCTGGGGGATTTGGAGCCATGACGGCGGTGCATAAGGCAGTCGGGAGCGGCTCGTTGGGCACTGAGAGGCACCAAACAGTGGCACGGCGGGCCCAGAGGGAAAAAGCGCCAAACGGCGGGTAAAGACATTTTCGCCAGGGAGGGGGACTTCGACCCTGGGAGCAGACAGCGGCTAAGGGCACAGATGCAGTGGGGTTGCTCAGGTCCTCCGTGGTAGTGTGGAAGATGGTGGCTGCCCAGAGACATTGGGGTTACCTGAATAATCCTTCTTGTGTAAATATTTGTATATATATGAACATGTGTTTTGTTTATATTGATTGCTGGTGTGCATATGGGTGAGAATGTGAGTAATATGGGATTATTTTATACATTTTAAAGAGACATGGTCCAATTTCAGTTGTTCTTTGTGTGAATGTGACAGGACGTTTCATTTTAGTATACTGTTCCATAGGTTCTCAGTGTGTGATTCGGGTTCTAAATTTGAGAAGTTCAATTGTGTGTGTGGCTTCACATTTTTCAAAAGGGGGGGATGAATGTTGTGTATGAGAATGTGTGTGTATGTGAAGCCGTGCCCACCCACTGGGTGACGCCAGGCGGGCACGACCCACTCTGTATATAAACCCCTGTTCTGTAATAAAGTAGAGTTAGCTACATGATGACTGGACTCCTGCCTGCTCATTCCTCATACATAACACTACACATAAAATGTTTGTCAGTTTAAAAGATAATTTTCCACATAAAACCCCCCCACTAAGTTGTCATCTAACTGTCAAAGTTTAAGGTTGTGAAAATACATAAATTGAAAGACTACAAACTCAGACTTACATAAGTTACATCATCATTTTCAAAGCACGCCCAGGGGAAGTAACTAAGAGTCCTTTGGATTAGCTGCAGCTCTCAAAATACATTTGTATTGTTTTTCTCCTCTTTGGATGCTTCTTGTCTCAGAGAAAAGGATGTGCATTTTGAAACGGAAACCACCATAATTGTGTTTGGTGACGTACAGTATATATTCCGAGACAAGTAGTCCACTAAACAGTTTTTACAAAAACTGAATAATACTCTTTTATTATACAACAATCTACAACTTTATTTACTTGGAAAAATATATTTAAAATTGACAAACATCATATGTGTAAGTTGTGGCAAAATTCAATCAGGATGGAAAAATAATTTCTCCCTTCCCATAGAATCCAATACTGAATTTTTAAAAAGTTAGCTTCCCATATGTGGAAGTAGAGGGACTGGGACTTAGGGTCTCCATTAAATTATTGAGTCATAATTTTCTTTTCTTTTTTCAGTCATAGTAATTTATGCATAGGGCTAAGAGCAAAGTCAAAATCATTTAAAATTTAAAACAGAGTTTGAAATAGCACTGGTTCAATGTTATGAATGTAGAAAGTATGAAAGATTAACTTTTTAAAATTGAATTAAAAAAAACAAACTTTTCCCACAGTATTCTGATTGGACTAGTAGCTTTTTTGTGCATAAACATGATCATGTAAAAGTTAAAGGAATCATCATGAGGGGAAAAAGAAAGTACATGTGACTTACCACCACTTCTCTTAGCCTTCTTTCATTAACATATAGCAGCTTTTTTTCAGGATAGCTTGCAAAAGGACAGCCTGTGTTGTCATGATCCCTGGCACAGAAGGGGACCGTGCTCAGTCTCTTGTTATAGTTTTGTCTTTTTCTGTTTGTTTATTTCCTTGTTCATTTGTATCTGTTGTAATCATATCTTTATTGTCCTGTTTATTTATAGTGTTATTTTGGGGTTATGGTATTATTTATGTTTGTTGGGGGTTGTGTTATGTTAGTTTGTATCTTTGGTTTTTTACTTGTTTATGGTAATTTCTTTACTGGTTGTGTTTGTATAGTTTCCCTTGTATCATTATTTCATATCCCGGCCATGGAGGTGCTGTGACAGTTCGCACATCATTTCCGGATGTCAAGTTCTGCTCGCGGGCTGTCACAGCCGCCTCCAATTTGGTAATTCCTCTCACTTCTGATCCCACAGCTGTTTTCATTTGTGTGTGGTTTATTTAAGACCGTTAGGTGGACTTTGTCTCCGCAGCGGTCTTAGTGAAGTCAAGCCCTGATGTCCATGTCACATTCCCTGGAATCTATGATGGAATCCCCGTCTGTATTTTCCCCGTGTGTTCCTCGCTTGTTTCCGTAAGTGTGTTTTTTGTTATTTTGTGATTCCTTTAATAAACATTGCAACTCACACCTCCTGCATTTGGCGTCTCTGTTTGCCCTTGGAGAGGGCCGTTCATGACACTGTGCAATATTGAGGAACCACATTCACATGCTGAAACCAATAAATGAAATCTAGTTTGGTTTCAAAAGTAAGGTTTTATTAAAGCCTGTGGAAAACAAAATGCCATCTTGGATGCATGATAAATTTTTCTTGATGAATTTATCAGTAATTTTAAAGGGCTGATGACAAGTTTTTGACATTTTTTAGCATGTTGTGTAAACCCAAAAGTCATTGTCTATGATCAATATAATATTTACAACAGCGTCTGCATAAACTAGTTACCGTAAAAAAAAATGCAGCTGCTGACTGGACTGTGGTGCCACCCACTGAATTAAGGGCGGCACCCCAATGGCGTAATCGACAGAACGGACTCCGGTGTTGTTAACTAGAATGACAGCAGCTTTGTAGCTCACAGTTTCTCTGGTTTCTTGTTTTAATTTTAGGGCTATGCCTTTGCATTGTGTTGCAGGCTTAGATAAACAGCAGACCATGAAAGACCACATCACATGCTTCAGCTCCAACTGTCGTAAGCCTCCTCATGCGCTTCTCGTGTGTTTTTAGGCAGGAGGACCGCACGAGGAGGGGAAGGATTAATGGATCTATGCGCAGCTTTGACCTACTTTCTGTGATGCCATGCTGACATCTCACTAGTCCGGACATGTCCCCTCTATCATTATCACCAGCTGATTCAAACTCCCGCTGATCATGTTTCCCGGTCCTCGCCCAGGTGCTTCTCATCACACCATCACCAGCAGTGCATGTGCATATTAGTGGCCGTTTGCCAGTAACGCACTGCTGGTTAATAGTATTGCCATCTGTGCTGTTAGTCTGCCAGTATTTTCAGCACTCTCACGACATTAGTCACTCCATGTTCGCCCTGGTTCTCGTGCGTCCTTGAAGCAATGTCGGCTCTGGGGCGCACCTGTGGCTAACACGTCTCCTCTCATTCGTTCTCTGGGTGATGCCAGCCCCCGAACGCCATCAGTAAGTGTGTCTGTGGTTTTTTGTACGTCTTAACCTTTTTGGGAATTGTCTGTCATTCTATATTAAATGTGCTGTGGTGAACCCTGCACGTAAATCCTCATTATTTCATGGAGAGGGATCTCTGTTCCCTGTGTTAGAGCTCACGGAGAGAGAGGATTTACGTGTGAATAATGATGATTTACATGAGGATTTGCGAGCAGGATTCACCACAGCACATGTATTGAACATAAAGACTGATCCCAAAAGGTGAAGACTTACAAAAATACACAGAAACACAAAGAGTAGGCATTCAGGGCCGACATCGCCCAGTGAAACTAGAGAGGAGACGTGTTAACCATGGTTGCACCCCAGAGCCGACATCGCTACAAGGGGCACAACAGAACCACGGCTGTCTGGAGTGGCTAACACGTCATGATAGTGTTGGCAATATTGGCTGGCTGACAACACGGCAGATGATGCACACAAAACATGAACAGCTGACTCACTGAGTCTGACTTGCTAGGCACAATGCCTGCTTGGCACGGCTCAAACCTATGCGGTTTGATGCCCCCAGATTCTTCACTGTCATCCCATTCTTCGGAATTATAATCATCTGAAGATTGGACCACACAAACCAATTCCAGACTACATGTGCTGGAACCATTGCCGATGTTTTCAACCGCTTCCATCCTGTGTGTACAAAGGGCAGCCAGGCACTGGCTGTGTTCCGTCGATGACGTTACAACATGGCCGGGGGGGGGGGGGGGGTTTCCAGCCACTGACGCAATGGGTGATGTGGTGCTCATGAAAACGTCGGATATTCGCGTGAAAAAAAAAGCTTGTTTGACTTAAAAGTGCACAGACCAACCTATTACGTCATATTGTATTATGTGTTGAAAAATTAGAGGAAGTCAAAAACATGTCATCAGCACTTTAAGGTTTTTCTGAATAGCACAACATTTTTGCTTTGTACATTATCGACCCTATCAGAGTTAACAAGGATGAAAAGTTGTTATATACTGTAAAGAAACCAATACATTTTGTGATCCACCCTTTAGTTCATGTGTCCAATTCCCTTGTCCATCTCATTAAGTGTCAACCAGGAGTCACTGAATATAGATCTCAAAACAGTTAGCAATGATTTAAATATATAGTTTGCATCAGTAGTCATAAATCAGAATTTTTATTTTTAAATTTGTTTATTTTGGCATTGACAAACAATATGCTGTGTAATACCACCAACTCAAAATAAAATGTGGATTGAGAATCAAACAATAAATTCAATTCAGTGTTTTCAGGAAAGAATGTCACAAAACAAGAAATGTTCACTAGTGATATTGCTTCTTTGAATACAGTGAAATTATGTTTATGCCTAAAAGAAACTGATAAAGGCCACAAAAAGTTACTTACTGTATATGTAGTGCTGTGGAGATCCTTTTCACCCAGCTAGGAATCAGCAGCTGTTTCTTCCCATCCTGCTGTGATTCAGAGATACTCAGTAAAGAGTGTTTTTATCCTATGACATTTTGAGAATACTGGATTGTTCTCCTGTGGCTGCGTAGACGCTAGGTATTTGTGCCTGTGTGGGCAGAACACTTTGTATGAGTTTAGTTGCTGATGAATATCTTGTTACTTCCCACTTTGTACTGAAAAAAGTCTCTGCACTTGGACACATCTGAATCTTTGCCTCCCTGTCTCCACATTATGCAGACTCATTGCCTTCTCTGCACACAACATCTGCTCCATATTTGACATTAAAGTGTGATAGCAATTGCTGGACCTCCCGCATGGTAACAGCTTTTTTCATCCTTGAGTCTACACTGAAGGAGCAGACTCTATTGTGGCCATGTTACCTGACCACCACACTCCTAAAACCCTCTCATTTACATTTAGAGTGAATGCCATACTGTCAGTGAGGCTCCATTCAACTTGGGCAAAGCTCCTCACAGCCTCCCTGTCTTACACTTTGCACTACACAGAGAGTAAAACAATTGTTTTAGTGATGGAGCAACATCAGACACACTAATTCGGTGGTCTGACAAAAGTCGTTACCAGAATGAGAAACATAATTTTGGAAGATGGATTGAAAAGATTAAATCTCACTGTGACAAAACGGGTGAAATTGAACTTCTTTTTCCTGATGAAAACAATAATAATAAAAACAGCTAGAAGAGTTCATATACTTCACTCGAGGGGTACCTTTTCATTCAAGAGCCCCACAAATGGATCTACATTAGATGACAGAGACTGAATGAAGACATTTTGTGGCAGAGTTTCATCATTTAGTTGAATTCTGATTGCTGCTTTCCTAGGATGTGCAGATATTGATAACACGAAAGAGACATTAATCAGTAAACTGTAGCTGGTGAGGCTACTACTTTGTTGGACTAATATATACATGAATATCAATCAATCAATCAATCAATCAACTTTTTTTATAAAGCACTTTAAAAGCAACACTCACTGCACAAAGTGCTGTACAGCAAGAGAACATAAAAGCAGGGCACTAACACAGGGCGCTAACACAAGAACCACAGTAAAAAATAAATAAATTCATAAATAAAATAAAAAGTAAAATAAATGAATAAAAATCCATTTCATTCAATAAAATCAATGTCTCATACTGGGTCAAAGGCCAGGGAGTAAAAGTAAATTTTAAGACTGGTTTTAAAAATGCACAGTGAAGATGCTTGTCTGATGTCCAGGGATAAATCATTCCATAACCTGGCGGCCATGATCGAAAAGGCTCTGTCCCCTCTGAGCTTGCACCTCGCCTTTGGCACCCCCAGAAGCAGCTGTTCTGCTGACCTGAGGGACCGGGTGGGAGCGCAGGGATGCAGAAGCTCAGAGAGGTAAGGTGGAGCAAGACCGTTCAAGGATTTAAAAACAAATAAAAGAATTTTAAAATGAACTCTAAAATGCACGGGCAGCCAATGGAGTGAAGCTAACATGGGTGTGATGTGATCTCTTCCACGTGTTCCTGTTAAAAGATGAGCAGCAGCGTTTTGAACCAGCTGCAGACGGGAAAGAGATGACTGGCTGACACCCGCGTAAAGTGTGTTACAGTAATCCAGCCGAGATGAAAGAAAAGCATGGATTACTGTTTCCAGGTGCGGTCTAGAGAGAATGGGTTTTACTTTTGCTAAACGCCTTAGATGAAAGAAGCTGGATTTTACCACAGAACGAATCTGCGTGTCTAATTTAAAATCACTGTCCATTATAAAATCAAGGTTCCTACCTGTGGATTTGACGTAAGGAGTAAGGGGGCCCAAGTATACAGGAGGGGACTACTATCATCACATCTGAATTTAAATTTCAGTTTCAGTTTTTTGTTCACTCATCCAACAGCATGTGTGTGTGTGTATGTATATATACACACACACACACACACATGTGTGTGTGTATATATATATATATATATATATATATAGTAAGGAAAATTGGTTATAAGGTACAAAGATTATTTACTTTATACCCAGAGGTATGTGTGGAAATATTCATGAATTCTCCTGAGTGACTTCATAAACAGACACAGGAAAAAGAAATCAACAGAAACTTCCATATACCTTTTACAGTTTTAATGATCAGACTCAGATTAAATGACATTACATTCAATGGACTTGTTGGTAAAGTGAAATGATCACGTATCACCCATCACATTCAACTTGCAACTGATTATTGAGCAAAAGAGTGTAATCCCATTTGTGGAACAAAGGAAACCTTAGTGTGAATTTGTAACTGTGATGAAAATGGAGACTGAAATAACTGTAACCAAAATATGAAGAAAATTGGATGCAAATTTTATGACGAAAATTATAAAAACTGATTATATGGAAAAGAAATTCTGGGTTTCTCTAAAAAGTAAAATGGAAGTTATTGAAAAGGAGAATATTATTTTTCCTTCAGCTTTATAGATCCTATCGTAGCTTATGGACTAACTTTTAACATGGAAAATTGGTCATATTCAATTAGAATTAGACATCATATTTAGGAAGTTGGAACAGGAACTTCAAACAGGAAGTTGGAGTCTGGCTTATGAACAGCTGTGTCTTCAGAGTTCAGCGATGATCTTGAACGCCAGCAGATGGCAAAAGGGGAAAAGACTGCCTGCAGTCCTTTGCAGTCGTTGCAGCAGTTCTTACAGACTCAGCAGCAGGCCAACAGTGGAGCCGGCAGTAGGGTGAGCGGCTGGCCCCTGGGCAGATGAAGTCTTCTTCTAGGAAACAAATCCTTCCCTGGCCTGCAACTTTGGGATGTCCACCGGCCGACAAGAACCACAGGCTGAAGGAAAAATGGATTTAAAACAGTTCCACCCACAAAATCCTAGTTCTTCAGATGTTGTGGGGATTGGCGAAAACAGCTTCCAGTGTGAGAAATAAACGATCAGTCCACTTTAAAGCACGGTGAGTTAAGGAAAATCAATAGATAAAGTTTAACAGAATAAAATAGAAAAAAAAAGTCTGTGAACAAGGCATTTCACTCCATATAAAAGAAAAGTTTGAGCTCAAAACAGAAGAAAAAGTATTTTTTCCCAGACTTTTAAAAGAAAAAAGAATTCAAGGCAGGACACACAGACAACTTAGACAAACTTTCAGAAAGAACGTTTTGCCTGAACTAGGGCATTTCTTCCTATTTAACAGCTCGATTCTTTGGTCATAACATAAGACTGGCAGCAGGAAGAACAAATTACCGACGATTGTGGGAGATTTAAATGGGCTATGGTCCAATAAAAAAGCGGTCCTTTGTCTGTAACTGACCAATAGAATGAAAGGGGGTGTCGTTCAACAGAGACAGCCTGGTGATTGGTTGGTACCAGTCAGATGACTGGCATAAGTTTTTTTTAGAAGGCAAACATATTAACTGTGAAATTCACATCATATACTTATATATGTAAAATCTAAGCTAACGTCAGTGATTCATGACTAATTTTCACTTTTGCTACATTGAACATGCACTTTCATAAACTTGTCCCTCTATAATTAGCATGCATTAGAATAAGGTTAATTTAAGCATTTTCAAACATGCAATATATTTAAACCAATGATTAATGAAACATTTCAAACCAGAATGGTATATCAGAGTCCCGCTTGATTTTCCAGGATGTCCTGAAAAAGAAAATAATGTGAGAATTGAGAGTTTTTGTTAAAAGGAAGTCATTTCATTCATTAACCCCAGTTCAGCTTGCAGAGGCAACAGCAAACATATTCTGGAGTTGTCCACCAGGGGGTAATGTTGAGCTGTGGATAATTCCTAGAGACCTGTGGAATATGGTTCAATGTACATATCTGGAAGGTTTCAAACAGTTCTTGAAGCATAAAACTGCCTGGTTGGGGAGGAAGTTCTGGGATTTATGATTGCAGACTAATCCGTTCTTGGCATGAAATGGGATCCTTATCATCCCTTTTACCGTGGAATGTGTTTTCCAACTGTGGTTCTTGGGTGAAGGAAACAATTCTTGACCAGACTTTTGAGTGAAACAATTCCTTTAAGGTGAAGAGTAATTTCATAGATTGGAGCAAAAGGGATTGATGCCCCCCCCCCCCACACACACACATACACACACACACACTGTAGGTATGTGTTTGAGTAAAATGAACGTTCTTGTATTATTCTATAAGCTGCTGACAATGTTTCTTCCAAATTCCAAATGAAATTATTGTCATTTACAGAATTTATTTGCAGAATATGACAAAGGATCAAAATAATTAAAAAAGATGCAGTGTTTTCAGACCTCGAATAATGCAAAGAAAACAAGTTCATATTATTTTTTAAGCAACACAATAATAATGTTTTAACTTGGAAAGAGTTCAGAAATCGATATTTGTTGGAATAACTGGGGAACATTTGTCAGGGTGCTGAGCACCGGTGGAGAACCGTGCTCATGCTTTAAGTTCATCTAGATTATTTTCTGGGTTTCCTTATTTTAGTGTTATTATTGAGTTCATGTTTGGGTTTGGATGCATTATGTTATTTGAGTTTGTTATTTGAGTTTGCCATTTGTTTCTGCACATGGAAGTTTTGTTTTTAGCTCAGTTACTATTATTTTGTCCTTTATATTATGCATCCATGACCATCGAGTTTCAAATTATAAATATTATTTGCCTTTTACTTATTTATTTATTTGGCTTTTATTTTGACAATGCTCTTTATTTACCTCCTCCCTAGCTCAAGTTTGCGGGCTGTCACAGCTGTCATTAGTTGGTTTGATTATCCTCACTCCTGCTACCCACACCTATTATCATTTTATTATCATGTCCCTTTGTCTTATTTAAGGACAGCTGTATTGCAGCTCGGTGTGGCGTCCTTCACTTTGTCCTGCCCTGAGGGGCCGTTTATGACAACATTGTCAGAGCAGAAGGAAGCATGTTTTCTTCCAGGATAACCTTGTACATGGCTTGATTCACACGTCCGTTGCAAAGACAAATCTGCCTGATTTCAGCCTTCCTGAAGTACTCCTAGATCATCACCGATCTTCCACTAAATTTCACAGTGGATGCAAGACAATGTGGCCTGTAGGCTTCTCCGGGTCTTTGTCTAACCATTAGATGACCAGGTGTTGGGAAAAGCTGAAAATTGGACTCATCAGAGAAGATGACCTTGCTCCAGTCCTCTACATCCAATCCTTATAATCTTTTGCAAACCTCAACCTCACTCTTCTTTGCTCCTCATTGATGAAGAGCTTTTCTCTAGAAAACAAAAAACACAACATGAGGCTGGAAAAAAATAACATAAAGCTTCACGGTAGGATAACGGGAACAAAATCCTAAACCGTGAGCAACTTGGAAATAATAATGCTGTACCAAACAAAGTGGAAAGGCAGCAAAAAGTAATCTTAGCAGACAGCTAAAAAGAGATCTTAACAGTAGCTCGCCACCCTGAAAATGAGGCGAGTGCAGAATATAAAGAGTAGGTGATAATTAACCTCTTGCACTCCGGCGTACCGCGGACGGGCACATCTCTGCGTCCCAGAGCACACGAGGGCCCACAAGAGCGCCGTCGTGCGCTCTAGGATGCACGAGGGCGCTGCGTCCAAGTGCGCACTGAAAAAAAAAAAAGCTGCATTTGTCCTTCCACTACAGACACAGCCGCGAACAGATTAGTTCATCTGATTGACCTCTCATTCGACTAATAAGAGCCTTGAATTGGGTTTCTGAAACCTTGAAGAACCAATGACTGGAAACCTAGCAAGAAGGACCCGCCTACCAACGCTGTGAATGCAGCGAGCCGATTGAAGCACAGAAGTTCGCGAGCTGTTTTGTGTAAGGCTGGGTGAAGAGAGACTGACTGCTGCAGCAGATGAAAAAAAGGACCCGCAGGAAGAACCTGCTACAGACCCAGCAGCACGGAGACCACCCACAAGTGCAACCTGCACTTATTCCAGCAGAATAGACGTTTAGGATTCTCTTCCATGGTCATCATAGACCGACGGAGGCTGACAACGAAGGTCGTAAATCATTCGCCAAAACCGCAATCATGGAAGCGCAAAACCGCAATAATGGAATTATGTTTTGACCGGAAACCACGAGCGGACCAGCGTCACGTTCGTGTGACAATGAGGAAGAGAAGTTCGCCAGGACACTGTTGCTGTGAAGAGGTAAGTGTTATAAGCTAAATTATTCTTTATCCCTGAAAATTGTAATCCAAAATGACTTTTGACCGATCGGTAAATTACAACTGTGCGGCGCACAAAGTCTGAAGTGCGTGCGCCGCGGTACACGGTTCGTGCGCAGCATCCAGACCGTGAACGCCACCCCCCCGCTACTCTTCTGTAGCGAGGGGGGGTGGAGCCGCGGTGACTGCGCCGCGGTCGCCACATCGCCACGGGTCTATTCCGTCATGTAGCGATGGCCGATGTCGGTCATCTGTAGCGGGGGGGGGGACAAACCCCCCCCCACACACACACACAGCCCTGAGTGTCAGCTTTCATTAGAGCCCAAGATCAAGCTTCTATATTGAATCATTCAAAAGTTACAGACGTTTTTCCAAACTGTGCCATTTGGCACAATTTGGCACAGTTCAAAAACACCTGGGAACAACCTGAGGAAAAAGCTGTGTAATATATTTATTTTTTGTGGTATTGTTACAAAATTTTGACCTCAGCTGGATAACACTTGGTTCTACATTTCTGTTGTATTTTCCAGCCCGGATCTGAAGCTGTGTGTTATTTGCAAGCATTTGTATCCAAAAAAACACCCAGGCCAAATTTTATTTTCTTCAAGTTCAGTATGTTTAGATGACTGTTACTCAGTGGCAGGAGCACTTAGAGAGATTATGACTGTTTTGCCAAAAAATTCAAAGTATTTTCTTTTAAATGAGACCAACCCCATGAAGATGCTGCAAAGGGTTGAAGAACAGCTTTCGATTTACTTTGGGCACGTTATTTTTTGGCGTTTTTAGGGAAATTGACCGAAGTGCAAGGGGTTGATGTGATCAGGTGCAGCTGTGAATAATTAAAACTACAACAGAACTAATCATGGGAAAATAAGGCACTATCACAACAAGGAAACACAAGATGACAGGATGATGGCCATAATAATAATACAGAAGATAACATGACAGAGTGGATAAAAGTGGGGTAGAATTTAACCTAAACAAGGGCAGGAGAGTGCAAATAATGATGATAACCATGGCAATGAGTCCCAAAGAAACAAAGTGTGGACAGGGAACTGCAGCATTTTTTCTGAGAATTTAATTTTGTTGCTGTAATATTAATATGATAATAAGATTTAGCAGCATTCTGAAATATAATGGACTGTTTAATGCGATACTTCCCTCATTAAGAGAGTGGAGGGCAATGATCAGCGTTCTCCGTCGCACCCTCCGCCAGTACCCGGGCTGCCGGGGGAAGCTAATGATCCTACCAGAAGACTAAATTCGAAGAGACGACGCCTCAGTGCCAAGTCAAAGAAATCCTAGTCACAGTCCCAAAGGCCGAAAGCAAACAGCCCCAAGAGCACACCTTGCAGTAGGACCTGCCCTTCGCATACTACAACTAAACGTTGAAGGCCTATCCGCAGCCAAGCGAAGCCTTATCGAAGTCCTCGTCTTCCAACACTCGATTGATGTAATCTGCCTCCAAGAGACTCATATTGGCACAGAGGAAGCTGGCCCCTACACCATCAATGGCTTTGACCTCCAGTGCTATGTTCCACATGCCAAACATGGACGTGCCACCTATGTGCGTTCTGACATAGTTGAAGTAAACCACCTGACAACAACACATTTCTCAGACACCATAACCATTGGTGGCTTCCATATTGTCAATGTGTACAAGCCCCCTAGTGCCAACTGGGATCTGCAGGTCTTACCCCACCCTACCCCACGCTGCCATCTATGTGGGGGACTTTAACAGCCATCACCCTGACTGGGGGTACCCAGCAGTGGATAGTGACGGGGAGGTACTTTCAGAATGGGCATCTAGAAATGATCTCGCTCTGATACACGACCCCAAACAAAGAGGAACCTTCGACTCTGCTAGGTGGAAGAAGGACTATTCTCCTGACCTGTGCTGGGTCAGCTCTTTGAATGGGATGCCATATCCTACACAGATCCTCATTCTTGACGATTTTCCACACAGCCAACACCGGCCCCTGTTTGTACACATTGGCCTACAACTTCCAGTCATAAACAGCCCAAGGACGATGCGCTGGAACTTCCGCAAAGCCAACTGGAAGAAATTCAGTGAATCTCTGGATCGGAGTGCTGTTACCATCCCACTCCACACCATCACTGTAGATGAAGCATACAACCGCTTCTGCAGCGCAGTCTTCAAGGCTGCTCACACTGCAATCCCACGAGGCTACCGACCCCTCTATGTCCCATGCCTGGATGGAGAAAGTGCTGCCCTCCTACAATCCTATCAAACATCAGGGGACCCAGAGATAGCAGACCATCTCATTGAATCACTAAGTACAGCCCGGCGAAAGAAATGGGAGGAGAACAGTTGCTGACCGGAGACTTTACCCACTCTAGCAGGAAATGTTGGAGCCTCATCCGTCGCCTAGGAGCTGCACAGAAGCCCCCTAGCCAAAGCCGAGCATCTGTCACACCCAACCAAGTTGCATCCCACCTACTGACCATCGCCAAAGCACCCCAAGACAAAGACACCAGAAGAGCAGTTACAACTGAGTTAAAAAAACACCCAAAAATGCCCGTAGAGGAAATGAACCCTGAACCCTTCGAGGCTGCTGAACTGGAGAAAGACCTACAGGGCCTGAAATGTGGAAAGGCAGCAGGATATGACAACATCTTCCCAGAATTCATGAAAAATCTTGGCCCCCGAGCCCTAACCTGGTTGACACAACTCTACACAAGGATCATACAAACAAACTCAATCCCAAAGAAATGGCGGACAGCAAAGGTCATTGCTATACCAAAACCTGGCAAAGACCACAAACTACCAGCAAGCTACCGCCCAGTCTCCCTACTCAGCGTTCCTTATAAAATCATGGAGCGCCTGATACTGCAGCGTATTTCCCCAGGAATAGAGGAAATTCTAAGTGTGGATCAAGCAGGTTTCCCCTAGGACTGCAGCACAGGAGAGCAAGTACTGGCCCTAACCACCTTCATCGAAAATGGTTTTGAGAGCAGACTGAAGACAGGGGGCTGTGTTTCTCGAATCTTACAGCCGCCTATGATACGGTCTGGCACAAAAGGCCTCCTCCTGAAACTTACAAAGGCGATCCCTACCTGGGCATCAGCAGTTATAAAAACCCTGCTGACCAACCGAAGGTTCGAGTCCACCTCGGTCAGAACACAAGTGCATGGAGAAGGCAGAAAAAAACGGACTCCCACAAGGCTCAGTTCTAGCTCCAACCCTGTTCAACCTCTACATAAACGACCTGCCCACTACAAAAATCCCGCAATTCATCTATGCAGACGACATCTGTTTGGCAGTCCAAGCACCAGACTTTGAGCCACTGGAACGGGTGCTCACGGAAGATCTTGCCAAACTGGACCAGTTCTGCAAAACCTGGAACCTAAAACCAAGCCCAGCAAAAACCGTCTCCAGTGTATTCCATCTCCACAATGTAAAAGCTGCCAGAGAACTAAACATCCACCTGAGCGGACTTAAGCTTAAGCATGCCTCGAATCCAACCTACCTTGGAGTGACCCTTGACAGGACCCTATCCTTCAAGGAACATTTAAAGGGGATGGCTGCTAAGGTGAAGGCACGAAACAACCTGCTCTGCAAGCTCGCTGGTGCAAAATGGGGGGCGGCAGCCTCCACCCTGCGCACCTCAGCGCTGGCCCTTTCATACTCTGTAGCAGAATATTGTGCCCCTGTCTGGTCCAGGTCATCCTACACACACCACGTAGACACCCAGCTCAACACAACCATGAGAACCATAACTGGGACAATCCACTCAACACCACTCCCCTGGCTCCCTGTACTGTCAAACATAGCCCCCCCCCACACACACACACACACATCCCGCGAGCAGCACTAACTCAAAGGATGCTTCAAAAAGCCAAAGATTCTCCTCACTTACCAATCTATGCAGATATCTACACCCCACCCACTGCCCGACTTCCATCCAGGACGGGCCAATTTGGAAAAACCCTCCCCCAGCTGACTTCACCATCCAGACAGCTTGGCAAGAGGAATGGGAGACCAAGGAGGTCCCAAACAAACACCTGGTGACAAACCCCTACCAACAGGTCCCGGGCACCAACCTCCCAAGGAGACAGTGGTCTCCACTCAATCGCTTCAGGACTGGACATGGCCCCTGCTTGGCCAGCCTTCACAGATGGGGCAGTAGCCCTAGCCCACTGTGCGCATGTGGAGAGGAGCAAACAATGGAACACATCATAGAGGCTTGCCCGCTCCAAAGACTGGAAGGAGGATTACACACTCTCCACACAGCAAACCAGGAGGCAACTGCTTGGCTTGAGGACTTTGCATTTGCTAAATAAATAAAAATTAAGAGAGTATTAAATAGTTTGAGTTTTGCCATTTTCTTTTTGCAACTGTATTGGAAACCTAGAAGAAGAATGTTGTTAGCAAGGTGTTGTTGTGCTGTTGCTAATAAACGAGAGAAAGGCAGTGCAACACAGTGTTTTTAGAGTCGTGCCAATGCCAAGACATTCAGCTTGTAAATACAGTCTGCCGTCTACTCATTTATAGAAGTGGTTACAGTAACAAAGAAATTAAGAACAAGTAAAGACCCTAAGATAGCCACAACATTAAGTAAAAGTACCTCATTCACCAACAAGAAGACTGCATCATTACGAGATTGGAGCAACAAAAAAAGGACTACACAACATACAGTTAAGTGTCAACCTGAAGCGAAAACAACATGGAATTATTAAGATGGCATCAGGTTGACATGATGAACGAATAAAGAACTGCCAAGCTAATGCTCAGATTCATGCCAAAGTCGAACAGCTTCTCTTAAAATTCAGACAGCAAGAACACTGTGGTTTTAAGAAGATGGCGCTATCGTAGACGGCTACGGATGTTTGTGTCAAAAACAAGTTTATGTCGAGAACACTTGTTGAAAGCCGAGCTGCAAAAGGAAACATGGTAGATGGTGGCGCATATGAAACAGGGCCAAAGGATCACATTGACAGTACTGGCATTAGCCACAAGAGGATGCTCAAATACATAGAAAAGGGTCCGGAGGAGCAGATAACCAGGCTATTAAGAGCAAGACGAACAAAGCTTTCACAGCTGATATCAAATACAAATATAATTAATGTTTTGATGAAAAAAAAGAAAATCCTGACATTGTTAATGAACATTTAAATGAATGCTCAAAGCTCTTAAGTGAATTCCTAAAGGCCAATGATGATGTTCTCCTGTTATAGCCAGATGAAGAAAAAGATGCAGATCAGACATATGGGTTTCTTCCTAAAAAGGAGCATTTTCATGACTTCATGACTGAAGTTGAAAAATGGACAACTGCAACAAGGCAACAATGCCATGATGATGCATGCCCAGATGACAGCGCACGCCCAGATGACAGCTTGTAAAACACAAGCCTGCCTTCTGTGCTAATGGAAGCACAGTTAGCAGCACAGTTAGCAGCCATTCATCTAGATCTTCAAGAACTTCATCTTCATCGTCTGCATGCTTCAAGGAAGCAGAGAGAGCTGCTTTGATTGCACGAGCAGCCGCCTTAAAGAAGATGGAAGAATTAGAGATGGAAGAATGCAAATTAAAGACTGAAGAATGCAAGTTAAAGGCAAAGAAAGAACAGGTTGAAATAGAAACAGCTATTGCTGCTTCCACAGCCAAGATAAAGGTGTTGGAAGAATGTGAGTATGACCAACACCGGAATGAAAGTAGTGCTCATCTGCAAGCAAGTGTAGCAAACAGTTACCACCCAAGCATTCATGAACCCATAGTGATAAATGATCAAAGAAGCACTAATGAACGGTCAAACAGACTGTATGATGTCCAAGTGAAAAAGAGAACAACATACATCAACCTAGTGAACATACCATAATAAACTTGTGTGAAGTAATGCAGAAACAAAATGACATCACAGAAATGTTAGTGAAACAACACTTTCACATCTGCCCAAGAGAGACATTCCTGTTTTCAGTGGTGATCACTTAGAGTTTAAACCATTTCTGAAAGCATTTGAACACAACATTCATGATAAGACTGACAGTGACAGTGACAGGTTATATTACCTTGAACAATTCATCAGAGGTGAGCCGAAAGATTTAGTCAGAAGTTGCAAACACATGAGTCCACAACAAGGCTACAAAGAGGCAATGCAGTTACTGCAGCATCGTTATGAGAATGAAGTGAAAATTGCCACTGCATACATGAACAGAGCCTTTAACTGGCCACAAATTAAGTCAGATGACACCAAGGAATTTCATAGTTACTCCCTGTTTCTCAAAAGCTATAAAAATGCAATGCAGAACATTAACCAGCTTGAGAAGTTAAATAACCCCACCAACATCAGACTCATACAGTAGTTTCTAAGCTCCCATATAAACTATTAGAGATGTGGAGAAGTTCTGCCTTTGATATCCAAGAAAAAAGTAGGAGAAGAGCAAAGTTTCCAGATCTTGTCAGATTCATCAACAGACAAGCTAAAATACCTTCAGACCCACTATTCGGCGACATTAATAATACTGATAACAAGGGTAAAGCCACCACATTTGTGAAAACAACTACAACATCTAGACCAGGGATGGGCAGTGAGGGCCATTCCACTGCAGATTTTCTGTTCCACTTGGTCTCTTCAGCAGGTGTTTGCACTGCTGAGCTTCAAGGATTGCTAGTTAGAGAAAGCAACTGCTGAAGAGACTGGGTGGAACAGAAAACGTGTAGTGGAATAGCCCTCCATGGCACATAGTTGTCCATCCCTGATCCAGACCAAAACGAAGCGCATTTGTGTAGTACCTGTTGTAGTACCTGTTGTAAAAGACAAGTGACCAGAAAATAGCAGAGGACTTTCTCACCAGATGAGTCATGCCTTTCAGAAGCCATGCATGAACTGAGAAAAATCACACACTAGCTGAATAGCTCAAGATCAGAAAACAGCTTCACAAAGAACGACTGGATTTTCTTAGAGGAAAAGGACTATGCTTTGCATGTTTGACACAAGGACACCTGAGAAAGGACTGTAAGCAAAGAATAGTGTGTGAGTACTGTTCTAAGAAACATCCTATCCTGCTCCATGTCAAATAGGAAGAAGATGGATCTGTTGAGAGCAGTCACAGAAATGCAACTGAAATCATCACTTCAAGTGAGTCAGCGTCTGTTTCAAGTGGAACATATGGTGTCACCAGGGCCGGTAACAACAGTTGTGTTTTGGCAATTGTGCCTGTTTCAATCAGGTTGAAGAAAAGCAACAAGACAATTGAGACACACAGTGGTGTGAAAAAGTGTTTGCCCCCTCCCGATTTCTCATTTTTTTGTATATTGTCATGATCAGGTGAGCGCGCATTCCCCCTCCCTTCCTGTGAGAGTTTCCCCAGCTCCGCAGGTAGTCGCTGCACCTGCGTGAGTTGACAAACCTGCTGTCTCTTCGTTGCCAGTACTGAAAAGGAACAGTTTGTGAATGCTCCAGCGCTGGCTTGTTGGGTATACTGCCTAAGCTAACAAGCAAGTAAGTTATAGCTCTCTTTTGAGGAACCCTTTGCTAATTCCTGTTCTCCTCTTCTTCTCCAGGTTGCTGCCATCTTTGCGGTGTCTCCAGGGCTCGTTGTGTGCTCACCTGCTCCATCAATTCCGTCATCGCTCCAGGCTTCTTCACTCCACTCGATTAGACAGCTCACCCATTTCCACGCCTTCCCTACTCCCTGCCAGCTCCGTCCCGCTGGCTTACCTGTTCCTACTGGGTTCCTCTGCCGGGTTCTCTGCTCGCCTCCTATAAGTTGCTTTCTTGGAACTCCATTCCTGTCTCCCTCCTCTCACTAATCAGCTCTCGTCTCTCCATTACAGGCTGGGTTCTCCTCTGACGAGTGGCTTCTTTTTCTAACTTCGTGTTCTCTTGATTAATAAAATTGTGTTTAAACGTAGCTGCTCTGTGTCGTGTGTGTTCATTGATGTAAGATCCCTGCATGTGAGCTGATCATTCACTCATCATGACAGAACAAGCCAGACAGAACATAGGCTCAGCAGGGGCTGCATCAGCGGACACTCCGCCTTACACCGCCTCAACGTCACAGAGAGGCAGGTGGCCACACTCACACAGCAGCTGCAGACAATTACGTAGCAGCTGAGCACGGTCACCGATCATCTTGGCCAAAGGTCTCATTCGGGTTCTGCCCCCCCACCTGTTGCTCCTGTCTCTGCCACCATTCGCCAAACTACCTCCATTCCCTCACCGGCCCCATATGTGGGGGAAGTGGGAAAATGTAAGGGATTTTTATGCCATGTTCAGCTTTACCTGGGCCAGGTGGGTGGGGAGTATCTGGACAATACATCCAAAATTCACTTCATGATGCTCCTGCTGCGAGACCGAGCCCTCAGCTGGGCTCAATCCATTCTTGATAGTGCGGGGGGTCCTAGTTATACTTTTGATAGATTTGTTAGCAAATTCTTCTGAGCTTTTGACCATACAGAGAGTGAGGGCAACATCATGAGCCGTATCATGTCTCTCCACCAGGGAAGCCGGTCTGCCACCAACTTCTCTGTGGAGTTTCGGATTGTTGCTTCAGACTCTGGCTGGAATGACATTGCTTTAGGCAGCGCCTTCCTCCAAGGTTTAAATGTCAATCTCCACAATGATCTGGTGGTTCATGCCATTCCCTCCTCCCTGGATGGACTCATGGATCAGGCCATCAGTCTTGACAACCCATACTGCAAGTGTGCAAAGGAGCTCAGGACCTCCTTTGACCCACTTGTTTTGTGCCCGCCTCTCCCGGCTGCTGACACTCTTTCCCCAAAGCTATGGTGCTCAGCCAAGCCCATCTCGCTCCAGAGGAGCACCAGAGACGGAGGAGAGCCGGTGCATGCATGCACCGACTCTCCTCCGTCGCTGGCGGCTTCAAGTGGCTTCAAGTGGCACTCTTTAACTGCCACTTGATGCCAAAAGATACGGCCATCTAGTAGCCATGGGGGGGTCTGACGGGCAGGAACCTTACTCATCCCCCCTGTAACTTTTCCATCTCGGCCCTCATTCAGTTGCCGGGGGTCGAGAGGAGGGTGAGGGCATTGATTTATTCAGGGGCTGAGCAAAATTTAATTTCTTCATGGCTCGTGCAGGAAGTAGGCATCCCCATGACTAAACTGCCTACTCCATTAAATGTCAAGGCATTAACTGGTAATATTGTAACCTTTATTACCAAGTGCATGGAGCCGACTTCCCTCCTCCTTTCCCGGAACCACTGGGAGACCTTGTCGTTTGTAGCATCAACATCTCCTCAAACCAATCCGGAAGATCACTTTTCTCCATTCTACAGGAATTTCACCTTTCTTCATTCTACAAGAATCTCACTTTTCTTCATATTAAAGCAACTCTTACTCAGGGCCTGACCAAGAATGCTGTGCCTTTCCCAGCACCCCAATGTAAATAGTTGCCCTCTTGCAGAGATGGTAAGGATCAGAATTTGCTTTTAAAGACTTAAATGGACCATATAAACTCTAGAGTCCAGATCCCCAAAGTAAACAGTTCATATTGATAGCATCTGCCATACAGAAACTAATGTTCTTAAAAAAGCCATAAACTTCTATATGGCCTCCTTTCCTCCCCCTTTGACAGATACCAGAGACTTAAAGACCCCTGTTCAGATATCAGAGACCTAAAGAAGTTACCTACAGCTCAACAGTACCTCCTAGTGGACATCTACGGAATATGTTTCCTTGTGTTAATGTTACTAAAACTTTAAGTTTTTCTAATTTCCAGCTATCATCTTCCCAGGATCCTAAGGACAATGAAAATCATCCTTTTGATCACCAACCAGGGTTTGCAGTAATTCATTAATCCTTGATCTAAATGTGAAGTGCATGTATTAGGAACATGTATTAGGAATGTTTATTTTCATTAGTGCTATTCAAATGAATGTTAATATTATTAGTAATGGTAGAAATGCATGATCACTGAATATTAGCTGAGGCATTTAATTTAGTTAGATTTTATATTGAGTACATAATTTCATAAGAACTGTAAGGGTATTAATCCTTGTACGATATCAGTCTTGGTAAACCACTCCTCTCTACCTTTCACAGGATAATGCCTTTTCATTTAATTGGCTGCTCCCAAACAAAGAAATGTTTTCGCATTGGACAAAGGCTCGTTCAAACTCCTCTTTATGAAAGCTGATTGGTCTGTCTTGTGACCGGCCCCTGTTTTATGACCCAACGGCGCGCTCAGTTAAAAAGTGAGGAGGCGCCCTGCATGTTAGAGAGATGATGAAGAATTTATGCAGGGAGAGAAGAATACAGAAGGAAAGAAAGAATATATGTTAGAAGGAAAAGAAGAAGTTTAAGATTAAGATGAAAGAAGCAGAATAGAAATCTAGATCTAAGAGGAAAGTTTTTGCTTCACTTCTTCAAAGTTACTTGCAGTTTCTTGATCTAATTGTTCCGTGAAATTTAAGAAACCTTTTGTGTGTGAAGTTTGTCAGATGCTGCGTTAGTTTTCTCATTTTTCTGGTTACTGAGGGGAAACCATCTTTTTCTTACGAGCTCGTCTTAAAGACAGTCAAACTCTTGAAATCTTTTTTTCTTCACCTCAGAAGCCATTATTATCCAAGTAAATGTTTTTCTTAGATTTTCTGAATTTTCACGCCGTTAAAGTGGACCTTTAATTTTCCTATTTTAAAGTGAACAGAGATTGTGTTTTTGGACTTTCTTTCTGGCCTCATACCCGCCTGACTGAGAAGTTTTCCTTCAGTTTTTTGGTCTATCCCGCGGCCAGAGACCTCACAAATTCAGACTTGTTGCCCAAGGACTCTTCACGCCGCTCTGAGACAGCTCTCCACTGCTGCTCTTCGCTGTCCGTCTACGTGAGCCCCCCCCCCCCCCCCCGGCTGAGTCTGCACTTCTTACGGTTGGTTGTGAACATCAAGGAGCCTTGCAGTGGTCACTCCATCTCTGGGTCCCAATGGTCAAAGCCCAGCCGGCACCGACCCGCTGAACACGTGGAGCTACAGCTGTTTGTAAGTGAGACTCCCATTTTCCTATCTGCTGGGTTAAACGTGATGTCCTAACATTTAAATTACAATTGAACATAACCAGTATTTCATGGTACAATTAGTCTCTCAGCCATAGGATAAAGCTATAAACTGAAGGAAGACTCTTATTCATTTTTTTTTTTTTTGTAACTTAAGATTTTTATTCATTTTTCATTATATATATTGCATTCAGATCACAGTCTACATTTAAAAAAAACAAAGGGGCTAGAGTAAAAAAGAAAAAGGAGAAAAAAAAAAGGGGGGGGGGACAAATGTTGGAGCATCAAGTTTTTAGTTTCCATCTCTTAATTCTTCTGGTTTTTCCAGCGTCTTTGGTTATTCTTTCAATATCTGTCTCGTTGTTGCACTTTGTAGTGTGTCCATTTCCGCCATTTTTTTCCCATAGTCCTTCTTGCATTCTACTCTTATTCATTTTTAAGTAACCTCCCTTCATTTTTGTAGATTAATTCAGAAGTTCATTTTTAGATGATCAGCTTATGAATTTTCCCCATAAAATTGCGTTCTGTTTTGTTAGACATTTCAGCCTTCATTTGCCATTGAAATATGTCTGGTTTCTCCTTGGTTCTACAAAGGTTTAACGCTAGATTTTATATTCAGGAATTCACTAACAGTTGATGTGATATTAGACACCCGTTATCAGTTAAATCTGTTTATCCATCATTTGAATGCCATATCATGTAACCTGAATGAGTTTAATAAAAGGGTGAATGAGAGAAGTTGAAGCGTTTTCCTTTCGCATATATATAGGCACTTTTCCACTAGCCCAGCACACCTCGCCAAGTCTCGATTCACTTCAACACAGTTTGGCTCGCTTTTGTCTCCATTACAACCGTGTTAAGCTGGGGTGGGTGGGATTTCTATAACAGCGAGGCGGCGCCACACTCCCGTGACATAAAACATGTGACCCAAGCAAAACATAAACACATGCGGCTGTATAAGGTGACTCCTCGGTCTGTGGCTTTTTTCACCGTAAATGCCAAAAAAGGACCGCCAGACAAGGGTACAGGCAGCGAGATGAAACACTCTGGAATAGTTCTGCAGCTTCTGGGAGAGCCAAAGACGTGAGGATACAAACTAGGTCATATATGACAGTAAGCTAATGTTGCTAATGCTAGTTTGCTATAAGTACGTCGTACTATACTTTAATGTCTGCAAGTTATCGCTGTTAGGTACTAAAATATGTATGCTGTGTGTGTTTCAAATGGCTCTGTTGTGGGGAAATAACCGCTTTAAACAGTTGGTCTGGGCATTCAGCACAGCCTGTCACTGATGACACCCCAGCTTCACAAACAATCAGTGGTTATAGAGCTTAAAAATGTCTGTAGAAACGTTTATTTCCTGTGCAACAAATTGCTCAGCTCTGCGTGAAAATCATGGAGAGACTGTTGAGACATCATGGACGTACCTGCTTCTGCAGCACTGAGTCTGAGGTGGTGTCATAGAAAAAAAAAGATCAGCTGACACAACTTGATTGCCATGTTAATAAATATATTAGCCACAAAATATATATTCAAAAAATAAACAGTACTGAGTTAGGTATAATAAGATGTATCTGACAGTTATGATGCATTTTCGGCCAAAACAAACTTGATCTAGGATTAAAAGCAATTAAAATAATGCAGTCACAAGGTTACATGGAAAATACTTGATTTACTAGATACATGTACTGTAGAAATATATATTCTCTGCATCAACAATGTACTATACATGCATTCATGTAGTATTGCACTGGGAATTGCACTGACAATAAACCTCTGAAGTTTTTGCAGATGTCTCTTTTTTTATATGTGAAGGTTACCACCATGTGGCATAAATTAAATACTGACAGATTGGAAAAGCTGTCTAAGAACAGTCCATCAGTTTGAGAAATCACTTTTGGTTTGGTGTAAGTCTGTCAACAGAATTATGAACCATAAAGCAGTTTGTGTTAAAATGTTAAATCCCATTAAACCTAATCCGAGGGCTTCCAATCATGTGTCATGGGGGGGGCAAGACCCTGCAGGTTCTCTCTTCTACCCAGTCTCTTCAGCAGGTGTTCTCACTGATCAGTCAGTGGAAGAAGTTCAGTGGAATCTGCTGTTGAAGACACTGGTTGGAGGTAAAGTCTGCAGGGTCTTGGCCCTCCATGACACATGATTAGACACCCCCGCCCAAACCCATTATGATGAAGAGCAGATGCTAATATGACCCAGAATTCCTCCATATACTGGTACTGTCACTAAAGTGTGCAGGGTCTTCTGCGGTGGCACATCCAACAATACAGTCTTCAGTTAATAAAGTAATTGTTTTGGTTACTTTTTCTTAAAAATGAGCCATTATTTTCAAGGTCACCGATAAATCCTTTGTACAGTTTATTCTTTTCCCACCGGTGTCTTAACAGACAAAATAGAAAATCATGATGCAAACACATAAGTCACTAAATTGTTTATTACAATCAGCAGCAAATTCCAGATTATTCAGAATGTGCAAAATTCAAACTGTAAAGAAAAAAATTGGAATGGGTCACACACGCCAGCCACACTGCCTCACTGAGAAGCAACTGGATCGGCCCCTCGTACTGGTCCTGATTCAGCAGATCTTCAGCCTGCATCTCTGTAAATAGTGTGGCAAGGTCCAGTTGGGGTGGACAGTTTCCCTCTTGCCTAGACAAAAGACAAATGGGTGGTGGTTAATTAAAGCAAGTTTAAAACATATTTGGAAATACACTTGTTGCTAAAAGCCAGTGGTGGAATGTGAATTAATGAATGAATCTTTATTTCGGATTGATTAAAAGTAAAGATTAAAAGAAAATAGAATAATATAACAAAGGGGAAAGAAATCTAACAAGGTCAAATTAAACAATAACTCCTCTGATTATACAGTTCAACATAGGTTATCTGAAATGGGTGATGGCTGAAGCTGCAGCTTATATTGCCCACCATATTTCATCCAAGAATTCAAAAGAAAAACAACACAGGAGGGATTAAAATTTGAATGTGACAATAAAGTACTTCGTTGTTGTATTTAACCACAATTTTCATGTAGCTGCGCTTCAGTAGATTTTACAAGGGCTGGGTTACATTTAAAATCATCTGTTTTTACTGTAATTTTACTGTACTGTTTTTACTGTAATCATCTGTTTTTACCCCCTCATGGATCGTCACCTTATCGTGGTGGGGGGGTTTGCGTGCCCCAGTGATCCCAGGAGCTATGTTGTCCGGGGCAATTTGCCTCTGATAGGGTCTCCCAAGACAAACTGGTCCTGGGTGAAGGGCCAGACTAAGAACGATCCAACAGACTCTCATGATAAATTGTATATCAAGGATTCAGTGTACCCCGCCCGGTATGGGGTTACCGGGGCCCCACCCTGGAGCCAGGCCTGGGGGAGGGGCTCGAAGGCTAGCGTCTGGTGGCCAGGTTTCCACCCATGGGACCCGGCCGGGCTCAGCCCGAAGGAGTTACATGGGTCCGCCCTCCAGTAGGTTCACCACCTGCAGGAGGGATCATGGAAGTCCGGTGCTATGTGGATTAGGTAGCAGTCAAAGGCGGAGACCTTGGCGGACTGATCCCAAGCTTTCTAAACTGGCTTTTGGTACGTGGAATGTCACCTCTCTGGTGGGGAAGGAGCCTGAGCTGGTGTACGAGATTGAGCGATACCGGCTAGATATAGTGGGCCTCACCTCAACACACAGCTCCGGTTCCGGAACCAGTCTCCTGGAGAGGGGCTGGAGCTTGGCCTTTTCTGGAGTTGCCCCGGGCGAGAGGCGACGAGCAGGGGTAGGTATTCTTGTATCGCCCCACCTTGCTGCCTCTATATTGGAGTTTTCCCCGGTGGACGAAAGGGTTGCTTCCCTGCGCCTTCGGGTTGGGAAACGGGTCCTGACCATCATTTGTGCCTATGCACCAAATGATGTTTCAGAGTACCCACCCTTTTTGGAGTCTGTGACTGGGGTGCTGGAGGGTGCTCCTCCTGGAGACTCCATTGTCCTACTGGGGGACTTCAATGCGCACGTGGGCAACGACAGTGAAACCTGGAGGGGGGTGATTGGGAGGAACGGCCTGCCCGATCTGAACCCGAGTGGTGTTCAGTTATTGGACTTCTGTGCTAACCACAGTCTGTCCATAACGAACACCATGTTCAAGCATAAGGGTGTCCATATGTGCACCTGGCACCAGGACACCCTAGGCCGCAGGTCGATGATCGATTTTGTTATCGTATCATCAGACCTGCGACCGTATGTCTTGGACACCCGAGTAAAGAGAGGTGCAGAGCTGTCAACTGATCACCACCTGGTGGTGAGTTGGATCCGATGGCAGGGGAGGAAGCCATTCAGACCTGGTAGACCCAAACGTATAGTGAGGGTGTGCTGGGAGCGTCTGGCTGAGGCCCCTGTCCGGGAGGTCTTCAACTCCCACCTCCGGAAGAACTTCAACCACATTCCGAGGGAGTCTGGAGACATGGAGTCTGAATGGGCCATGTTCTCCACCTCTGTTGTTGAAGCGGCGGCCCAGAGCTGCGGCCGCAAGGTGGTCGGTGCATCTCGTGGTGGCAACCCCCGAACCAAGTGGTGGACACCAGTGGTGAGGGGGGCCATTAAGCTGAAGAAGGAGTCCTATCAAGCTTGGTTGGCTTGTGGGACTCCCGAAGCAGCTGAGGTGTACCGGCAGGCCAAGCGGAGTGCAGCTCGGGTGGTTGCTGAAGCAAAAACCCGGGTATGGGAGGAGTTCGGTGAGGCCATGGAACAAGACTTTCGGTCGGCTTCAAAGAGATTCTGGCAAACTGTTCGGCGGCTCAGGAGGGGAAAGCAGCTCCCCGTCCACACTGTGTATGGTGCGGATGGGACACTGTTGACTTCAACTGGGGATATCGTCGGGCGGTGGAAGGAATACTTCGAGGATCTCCTCAATCCCACTGATACGCCTTCCACAGAGGAAGCAGGGTTTGGGGACAAGGGGGATGACTCGCCTATCACAGGGGCTGAGGTCGCCAAGGTGGTTAAAAATCTCCTTGGTGGCCGGGCCCCGGGGGTGGACGAGATTCGCCCCGAGTACCTCAAGGCCCTGGATGTTGTTGGGCTGTCATGGTTGACACGCCTCTGCAACATTGCGTGGAGGTCGGGGGCAGTGCCTTTGGCATGGCAAACCGGGGTGGTGGTTCCTCTCTTCAAAAAAGGGGACCGGAGGGTGTGCTCCAACTTTAGAGGGATCACACTCCTCAGCCTCCCTGGGAAGGTCTATGCCAAGGTACTGGAGAGGAGAGTCCGGCCGTTGGTCGAACCTCGGATTCAGGAGGAGCAATGTGGTTTTCGTCCTGGCCGTGGCACATCGGACCAGCTCTTTACCCTCTCGAGAATTCTTGAGGGTTCGTGGGAGTTTGCCCAACCAGTTTACATGTGTTTTGTGGACTTGGAGAAGGCATTTGACCGCGTCCCTCGTGGATTTTTGTGGGGGGTGCTTCGGGAGTATGGGGTATCGGGCTTGTTGTTACGAGCTATTCGGTCTCTGTACGACCGTTGTGAGAGTTTAGTTCGTATTGCCAACACTCGGTCGGAGTCATTCCCAGTGAGAGTTGGACTCCGCCAGGGCTGCCCTTTGTCACCGGTCCTGTTCATAATTTTTATGGACAGGATTTCTAGGCGAAGCCAGGGAATGGAGGGTGTCATACTTGGTGACCACAGGATCTCATCTCTGTTGTTTGCAGATGATGTTGTCCTGTTGGCTTCATCCAGCAATGACCTACAGCTCTTGCTGGGACGGTTTGCCGCTGAGTGTGAAGCGGCTGGGATGAGAATCAGCACCTCCAAGTCCGAGTCCATGGTCCTCAGCCGGAAAAAGGTGGATTGTCCTCTCCGGGTTGGGGACAGGCTCCTGCCCCAAGTGGAGGAGTTTAAGTATCTTGGGGTCTTGTTCACGAGTGAGGGGAAAATGGAGCGAGAGATCGACAGACGGATTGGAGCAGCATCTGCAGTGATGCGGACGTTGTACCGGTCTGTTGTGGTGAAGAGGGAGCTTAGTTCTAAGGCAAAGCTGTCGATTTACCAGTCAATCTACGTTCCTACTCTCACCTATGGTCACGAGCTTTGGGTAATGACCGAAAGAACGAGATCGCGGATACAAGCGGCTGAAATGAGCTTTCTCCGTAGGATTGCTGGACTCACCCTCAGAGATAGGGTGAGGAGCTCAGTCATCCGGGAGAGGCTCAGAGTAGAACCGCTGCTCCTCCACATTGAAAGGAGTCAGTTGAGGTGGTATGGGCATCTGATTAGGATGCCTCCTGGACGTCTCCCACTTGAGGTGTTTCAGGCACGTCCCACTGGGAGGAGACCCCGGGGCAGACCCAGGACTCGGTGGAGAGACTATGTCTCCCAGCTAGTCTGGGAACGCCTTGGTATCCCCTCTGAAGAGCTGGAGCAGGTGGCTGGGGAGAGGGAAGTCTGGGCTTCTCTGCTTGAACTGCTGCCTCCGCGACCCGGACCTCCGGAAAAGCGGTAGAAGATGGATGGATGGATGGATGGATGTTTTTACTGTGGCCTCAGCAATCAGAATGAATTAATACATTCACTTGAATGGAATATAGTACTTTAACTGAAGGTGTGCATCACCGAGTATGGAGTCGCTCAGTCAAAATATGAAGTTTTTATCAATAAAAGTTTGCCATGTCTGTAAAAGTGTCTCTTGTTGCCCTGGCTTCATGTGTGGGCGGTGTTTTGTATTAGTATTGCTAAAATATAAAAGGAAGCACTACAATGGGTCTCAAATATTTGTAATGTGTCCTGTTACTGCATGAGTTTATTAATGATAGACCATAAACTACACATATAAAGTAAATTATATTGACGACTGAACATCTCACATTCGCCAAAACATACAGTTATGAACATAACTCACAAAGGATCACACAAGTGATCTGACAAAAAAAATAAACACATTAACAAGCGGTTTATTTTACAGTTGATGTGCCATATTCACACAATCAAATAAATCTCAGTTCAGTCCCTTTTATATTAAGTGGAAATTGTGCTACTTTGGTTTTGACACTTTACCTATAAAAGCAAAATATTTCAGTATGTTCCACAGTGGTGAGGTCCATTGTGGGCGGCTGCTTTCCTCTTGCCTAGATGAATGACAGAAATGGATGGTGGTTAGATTCAAGCAAGTTCAACACTTAATACAGGCACATCTCCAAAATTAGAATACCATGAAAAAATTCAATATTTTTTTCACTCATTTCAGAAAGTGAAACCCATATATAGATTCATTACAGGGACAGTGATATATTGAAAGTGTTTATTTTAATATTGATGATTACGGCTACAGCCCATATTAACCAACACCTCAGCGGCCAACATTTATATATAAAAACTATTTTTTAAAGTTAATTTTATGTAATATTCTAATTTTTTGCCAAATTGAATTTGGGGTTTTCAGGGGCTGTAAGCCGTAATCATCAAAATTAAAATAAATAAACACTTGAAATATATCACTGTCTGTGTAATGAATCTATATAATATACGGATTTCTCTTTCTGAAATGAGTGAAAAAAAATATTGAACTTTTTCATGACATTCTAATTTTTGGAGATGTACCTGTATTAGGGAAATACACCTGTGAAAGTCAGTGGTGGGATGTGACAAAAATGCTTCGTTTCCCTGACAAGCACTGCAGGATCCACAGAATAGGTGTGTGGGTCTATTCTGACGCTTTAGAAAATTATATGAATGACTTTATAAATCACTGGTTTGAAAAAGCAATTTTAATATGACAAGATTTCGGCTCCTGTGGTCCATTTCACCAGTATCCACAATAATAAACACTGAGGGCAGCTAACCCCTGGCATGTGGAAACACATTCTAGTATTAAATTGCACACAATTTAATGTGCAGCACCAAAGTGCAATATGTACACAAACCAGGACTTTAACCAGGATTAACATATTTCATTGTTTTGCTCTCACAAGCGAATACTTAAGAGAAAACAAGCGCGAATCAGCAGTTGGTACTAGCTAGCTACTAGCTAAAACTTGTTAGCCAGCACAGAACAGCGCTGTATTTATGGCTCAAAAAAAGTGAGCTTACCACCAACAGGATAAATAAGCGAACAGATGCACATTATTACAAATCACTCACCATCGATGGTTCTCTCACGTTCGTCTTCAGCTTGTCCGTAGTCCGGTTCTATGCTGGGCTGCCATCTGTATTGGTTCGGATCACTCCTCTCACTGTGGATCTGCCACCAAGCAGAGAAAACTCTGCACCTCTTCGTTGGACCACGGTGTAGAGTTCCACAAAACCTACAACGCTGTCTGTATTAATATCGTATTTACTCCGTGACCGAGTTAGTCCGTGAAATATTGCAAATGGCGGTCATGTGTAGATTCATCAGAAGACGGTCACTTTCGTGACTTTACGACCTGACCAATCAGCGGCGACCAGGCTGTTGCGGCACAACTCAGCACGGTTGTACCCTGCCCTCGAGCAGGGACAAAAATAGCGCTTGTTAAACCGTGTTGGGGCTAGTGGAAAGAGTTACAAAGCGTGCTGAGCTGTCCTGTGTTGGGCTAAGCGGGGCTATTGGAAAAGGCCCTTATGTTTCCCAGATCACGGCAGGAAAAGAACTCCCTTAAATTTTGAGACTGATCCATTAAGTAATTGAAGGTACAAAATTAATTAAAACTAAGTTTAATATAATGTCCTTTAGGACTGGTGCCCCTTTTTACGAGTGCTTATTTATCTTATTTAGTGAGTGCAGGAGTAATGGTTTAACTCCATCCACTCGCACACCCACTATTGAATAAAATAAATAATTCCTGTACCTTATCACACAATATTTTATTAAATATCCCTACACATTCTTCATTCTTTCTAATTCATCTTCCACGGTGGTTCTGGGGTACCCTTGGCTCTGGAAGCATAACCCCATTATTAATTGGGCACAGAATTCCATCTCTTCCTGGAGCCCCTTTTGTTTAGTGTCCTGCCTCACTTCTGTCATGCGGTGGCACTCGCAAGCCATTATAAGATGCCAAAAGTCGCTGGTGAAGTTTGTATAGTTATTTATTAACAAAAGAACACACAAAACAATGAGCCACAGTGGGCTAAAACATACAATACTACACTCAGAAGATCACAAGGCAATAACAAGGCACACTTACGGTCAAAACCTAGGGATGGACAATACGTCAGACCATGGAGGAATAATTGACGTCTGAGCCGAGGAATGCTCGCTCAACGTCTGGCAAAGAATAATCGTTGACAAATTGTTGACGATTTGTTGACGTTGACAAGACTGCCGCATTATTCTGCTCCCAGAGCCCACTTAAATACAGAGCTGCTGATGAGCCGAAAATGCAGCACAGCTGTCAGGCTTGACAGCAGGAAGCCCCTCCGAGCGCTGTCACAATAAAGGCTCGGGGAGCCAGAGGGTAAACACTGCTGTCAAACCTGGTAAAGATGATGCATGGCTCGCGCGCAGATGAGATCGGCGCACGAACCAGGTCTTTTGTGACCTGCTGGATGAGTCATCGCTGTGCTCTTGGGGTAATTTCAGTCGGCCGGCCACTCCTGGGAAGGTTCACCTCTGTTCCGTGTTTTCGTCATTTGTGGATAATGGCTCTCACTGTAGCTTGCTGGAGTCCCAAAGCTTTAGAAATGGCTTTGTAATCTTTTCCAGACTGATAGATCTCAATTACTTTATTTGTCATTTGTTCCTGAATTTCTTTGGATCGCAGCATGCTGTCTAGCTTTTGAGAATCTTCTGGTCTACTTCACTTTGTCAGGCACATCCTATTTAAGTGATTTTTTGATTGAGAACAGGTGTGTCAGTAATCAGGCCTGGGTGTGGCTAGAGAAATTGAACTCAGCTTTCCAAAGATATGATAAACCACAGTTTTTCACAGTAATTGGGCTGCACGGTGGCGCAGTGGTTAGCACTGCGGCAGCACAGTTTACCCTTGGCCGGGGGATTGTGGGGATCGTGGGATCGTGGGTTCGATCCCAGCCCCCGACCAACAGTGATCTGTGTGGAGTTTGCATGTTCTCCCCGTGTTGCGTGGGTTTACTCCGGGATTTCTCCGGTTTCCTCCCACATGCCAAAAACATGCATGTTAGGTTAATTGGCTGTTCTAAATTGTCCCTAGATATCTGTTTCCTATAGGCCCTTAGAATAGAGGGTTAGTATTAATGAAAGCGCTTTGAGTGGTCTTTGTGACTAGAAAAGCGCTATATAAGTGCAGGTTAGTTAGTAATAAAAAAAACTCCTTCATTTAGAAACTGCATTTTGTGTTTACTTGTGTTATATTTGTCTAATATTTAAATTTGTTTGATGAGCTGAAACATTTAAGTACAACAAACATATAAAAAAATGAGAACTCAGGAAGGGGGGAAATGCTTTTTCACACCATTGTATGCATTCTTGGACAATGATAGTGAGTCTACATTGTGCAATAAGAAGTTAATGAGACAGTTTGGCATTGAGAGCAGGAAAACTGAGATCCTTCTCCGCACAATGGGTAAAGAAAAGTTAGAGCCAAGTTACATTGTCTCAGATTTGGAAGTATGTGGTCTGAAAGAGAACATTTACATTGACCTACCAGATACATTCACTCACAAAGACATTCCAGTGTCCAAAGAGAACATTCCTGTGCAGCAAGATTTGGAAAAGTGGTCATACCTGCGTGGCATTGAGCTACCACAAACAGATGCAAATATTGGACTTTTAATTGGAAAAAATGCTCACAAGGTCACGGAGTCATGGGAGGCTATTCTTAGTGTTGATGATGGTCCATATGCAGTTTGGACGATTTTAGGTTGGGTTATCAATGGTCCTCTCGCAAGAAGTGGCTGCACACTTTTGTCAGACATGAGTGTATCAGTGAATCGCATTTCCATCACAAATATTGAGACTTTGTTGCTGCAACAGATCAACCATGATTTTCCAGAAAAGCCTGCAACGAAAGGCAAGAAATGTCTCGAGAAGTTATTCAGTTCATGAACTCTGCTGCTGACATTACAATATCGGTCTCCGTCTGAGAGAGAAATAAGTCAAAATGGCTAACAACCACAGCTTGGTTGTACAAAGAGCAGAACACCTGAAAAGAAAACTAGTCAAGAACAAAGAATTCCACAGAGAATACCAAGTATTCATGTCTGACTTACTTAACAAAGGCTTTGCAGTTCCAGTGTTGAATGAACAGCTTAAACCACAAAGTGGCAGAGATTGGTACATACCTCATCACAGTGTGTGTCACCCTCAGAAGAAAAAGTTTCAAGTAGTCTTTGATTGTGCAGCATCATACCAAGGCAAGTAACTAAATGGAGAACTTTTCCAAGGTCCAGACTTAACAAAAACATTAGTTGGTGTACTGACCAGATTCCAACATGATCACATTGCCTTTATGTCAGATATAGAGGCTATGTATCATCAGGTTAAAGTAGCACCAGAGGACATTGATCTGCTGCGTTTCTTATGGTGGCCTAATGGAAACTTGAATGAGCCCTTACATGAATACAAAATGACTGTGCACCTGTTCGGAGCAACATCTTCCCCCAGCTGCGCCAACTTTGCCCTAAAAAAGACAGCTGAAGATGCTGAGAACAAAATGTCACCTGCTGCAGTGAATGTAGTGCTGAACAACTTTTACGTGGACGATTACCTTTTGTCAGTGTCGACTGAGAACCAAGATTGCACAGTGATCGAAGAACTGATAGCATTGTGTGCAAGTAGAG
Source organism: Pholidichthys leucotaenia (assembly GCA_020510985.1). Lineage (NCBI taxonomy): Eukaryota > Metazoa > Chordata > Actinopteri > Cichliformes > Pholidichthyidae > Pholidichthys > Pholidichthys leucotaenia. Next base: position 389,938,283 of record CM035837.1, read on the forward strand.
GATTCTGTCTGACGAAGTGGAACAGTAACAGCAGAGCTGTTCTCTCTTCTATTCCTGAGTCAGAAAGAGCAACAGAAATCAAGGATTTGGATCTTTGTCATGATGCATTACCTGAGGAGAGAGTTCTTGAAGTGAACTGGTGTATCGAATCAGACTCATTCAAGGTCAGGATAATGCAAAATACTGTATATGCCACAGACAAGATGTGGAATCCTCTCATTTGTGAGTTTAATATATGATCCTCTTGGATTTTTGTCTCCTGTCATCCTCCCAGCAAAAATGATCCTACAAGAACTGTGTGGAAGGAAATTCTCTTGGGATGTGGAGATTCCTGCAGAACTGGCTCTCAAGTCATCAGTATGGGTTTCTGATTTCCTGAATCTGCACGGTTTCAAAGTTGAAAGGTGCTTAAAAACAGCTGAATTTGGAACCATTGCATCTGCTAGACTACATCCCTTCACTGACACAAGTGAAAAAGGTAATGGAGTAGTTACCTTCCTTTGAGTTGTGAATGAAAAAGGTGAAGTCCACCATTCATTTCTCATAGGCAAATCCAGAGTTTCACATTGAAACAAGCAACGATTTCACATTTGGAATTAACAGCAGCGGCTGTTGCTGTGAAAATGGACAAGCTCATGAAAAAGGAGTTATAGATGTCATTAAAAGATTCTCTGTTTTGGACAGACAGTACTATTGTGTTAAGGTACATCGCCAGTACAAGTGCCAGATTCAAAACATTGGTTGTAAACTGAGTATCACTAATCAGAGATAATTCTCAGCCAAGTCAGAGGATGCATGTAAACTCCAAGCTGAACCCAACAGACCATGCATCATGAAGGATGAATGCAGACTCGTTCATCAAGCGCAAAGACTGGATCAACAGTCCAGATTTTCTAAAAAAAGGATGAAAAACATTGGCCAGTCATAAAGAACATGCTGAAAGAGATTCAGCAAGATGTCAAGTCAAAGCAGTCATGAGTGTGAATGTTACTGATGTGCATGCCAACCCACTTAACAAACTCATTTGTCACTACTCAGACTGGCACAGTTTGAAAAACACAGTTTCCTGGATGTTGAGGCTCAAAGAACTGCTTCACAAGCTGAGTGAACATTGCAAGACTATCTTGTCTCAGGTCAGTGATAGTCAGAACAAGAAAGATGTGGTGTCAAAGAAAATGCAAACATACAAATCAACCATTAAAGGGACTCTATTAATGCTGCAGATGTTGCACAAGGAGAAATGGAGATCATCAAATTTAGCCAACGTCAATGTTTCAGGGATGAAATCACAACTCTTCAGAGAGGTGACAAGCTTAAAAGAACAAGTCACATTGTCAAGCTTGATGCTGTTATACAGATGGGATTTTGAGAATTGGCGTAAGGTTGCAGCAGTCTGCCCTACCTGCAGATGTTAAGCATCCAGTCATACTTCCTAAAGATCGTGTATCCACGTTGATCCTCAGACACATTCACAGAAAAAAAAAACAGGACATAGTGGGAGAAATGTTATGCTTTCTAGGCTGAGAGAGAGATTCTGGATTCCCAAAGGAGACTATGCTCTGAGAAGAACACTGTCACAATATGTGACATGCAGAAAGATCTCAGCTAAACCTGGAGAACAAAGAATGGCAACCCTGCCAAAAGACAGAGTAATTCCAGATCAGCCCCCATTCACTAATGTAGGAATTGACTACTTCAGGCCTTTTGAGATTTAAAGTGGGCAGAGTCTAGTCAAGAGGTATGGTGTTTTGTTTACATGTCTTACCACCAGAGCAATACACATTGAAGTTACCCACTCACTGGAGACAGGCTCATGTATAAATGCCTTCAGAAGATTCATATCAAGAAGAGGTCAAGTGTCCATTATGAAATCAGATAACGGCACAAAACTGGTGAGAGAAGAGAAAGAAATACGTGAGTCAGTTAAAAGATGGAACCATTGTAAGATTTCAGACACTTCTTCAGAAAGGGATAACTTGGATATTTAATCCACTGGCTGGATCCCACTTCAGTGGCATCAAGGAGAGACAGATTCATTCTGAGGAAGATATTCAACCAGATCTTTGAAGCAACAGACTCTTGACGATAAATGACTTCATACATTGTTTTGTGAAGTTGAGTCTATTATCAACAATAGACCAATACCTAGAGTTTCTAATGATCCAAATGATGTTGAGGCACTCATGCCTAACCATCTACTCTTGTTGAAAAGACAACCTGTTCTACCACCTGGTGTATTCCAAAGGGAGGACTTGTACTCAAAAAGGAGATGGAGACAGGTGCAGTATCTTTCAGACATTTTCTGAAAATATTGGATCAAGGAATACTTGCTACTTCTACAGCAGAGACAGAAGTGGTCAGAAACAACGAGAAAACCTGAAAACTGGAGAGGTCATTCTCATAGTTGACGACAGTGCACCGAAAAATTCCTGTATAATAGGAAAGGTTAAAAAGACTTTACTTGAATCAAAGGGATTGGTCAGACATGTACTTGTCAAAACTAAATTTAGTTTTCTGGAAAGACAAATGGATAAGTTGTGTCTTTTGCTTGAAATGGATGATTAATATGACCATTTAAGTAATGTGAGACAAAGGCTAAAGACGAAAGTTTGTGTTAACAGTCATAATTTGAGTAATTTTTGATATTTCAGGAAACACCTGATGTAATTAAGTTTGTGTAATGGTAAAGTTTCCAGATCTTAGTTAAGGTTACAAAGAGAAACATTTTAGTTTGAGAGTAAATGATGTTTTTATGTTGTTTAGTAATTATTATTTCATAGTAATAACAATTAGGGGCCAGAATGTAAGCACCATTTTTATTAATTAAGTAAATTTTTCTGATAATTTAATTTTGCTGCTGTAATATTAATATGATAACAAGATTGATCAGCATTCAGAAATGTAAGACTGTTTAATGCAATATTTCTTCATTAAGAGAGTATTGAATAGTTTGAGTTTTGACATTTTCTTTTTAGGCTTCCATACACCTGCATTGGAAACATAGAAGAAGAATGTTGTTAGCAATGTGTTGTTTTGCTGTTACTAATAAACAAGAGGACGGTGGTGCAACACAATATTTTTACCCTCATGCTGATGCCAAGACACTCAGTGCATAAATACAGTTTGTCATTTACTGATTTATAGAAGTGGTTACAGTAAGAAAGAAAATAAGAACAAGTAAAGAACCTAAGATAGCCAATACAGTAACAATGGTAATTATGGCCAAATAGTTCAATTTTAGTTTCATCAGACCACAGGGCAAGTCTCCAAAAATTAAGGTTGCTGTCCCTGTGTGTATTTGCAAACTTAAATCTGGCTTTTTATGTTGCCTTTGGAGTAATGGCTTCTTCCTCGCTGAATGGCTTTTCAGCCCACATTGGTACAAGACTGATTTCACTGTGGATAATGACACCCTTTTACCATCTTCAGTCAGCATCTTCACAAGGTCTTTTGCTTTTGTTCTGGGGTTGACATGTACATATTGCACCAAAAGACATTCATCTCTGGGACACACAACCCGTCTTCTTCCTGAGCGGTATGATGACTGGACATTCCCATGGTGTTTATACTTGCATATACGTAATTGTTTGAACAGATGAACATGGCATCTTCAGGCATCTGGAAATTGTACCCAAGGATGAACCAGACTTGTGAAGGTCCACAATTCTCTTCCTGATATTAGTGTATGTAAACTTCGGACTTTGAAGAAACTAATAATAATAATAAAAAAAAAACTCTAAAGAAATTATCTAGCATATATAAAAAATATTTTGCAAATAGAATTAATTTTGATAATCCTAACTGACCTAAAAACAGGAAAAGTTTAGTCTGATTTAATGTCAGACTGAATGAAAAAAAGGTTATGTGTCTTTTTGTACAGTGTATGTAAACTTCTGGTTTCAGCTGTACCTAGTATATATCTAAAAGGGATTCTGCAGTTTGGGTATGTATCTATGTATGTAGGTGGCAAACTTTGTCCCCCTGCTAAATCAGACTCCAGTTGACAATGGTTTCTCATCTCTTGAATAGTAAGATAAGCCTTTATTAGTCCCACAACGGGGAAATTCCAGGATTGCAACAGCACAGGGATAGCAACACTCAGAGCAACAATCAGAAGGCAAGAAAAAAAACAAGCAAGCAAGAGCAGCTAATATACATATGTACATATTACTATAAAATATATATACACACACACACACACAGACACACAGTGCAGAGCATTGTAGCTGGATGGAATAAATATATGAATATATGAACACACAGTGCAGAGCATTGTAGCTAGATGGAATAAATATGTAAGTATATAAACACACAGTGCGGAGCAATGTAGCTAGATGGAATAATATGTAGATATATAAAAACACAGTGCGGAGCATTGTAGCTAGATGGAATAAATATATAGATATATAAATATAAACACACCCAGTGCTGAGCATTGTAGCTAGATGGAATAAATATATAGATATATAAATATAAACACACCCAGTGCAGAGCATTGTAGCTAGATGGAATAAATATGTAAATATATAAACACACACAGTGCAGAGCATTGTTGCTAGGTGGGATGAAACAGCATAACCGTCTATTTAGTTATCCTACATGGTATGATTATGTGCCCATACATATTCTCACCCTCCATAGCGACCGGTATGTTCCTAGTTGTATGCCGGAGAGGACCATTGTGTAAGTCTATTGCATCTTTTGCATTCAAAAAACTATTAGTTTGTTACGTCTTTTTGCTATCTCTGCGAGCAGCCCTGCTTAGGTTGTACAGTCTGACAGCCGTTGGTAGGAAGGACCTACGAAACCTCTCGGTTGTGCACCTGGGATGATGTAGTCTGCTGCTAAATGAGCTCCTCAGTGCATCCAGTATGTCCTGCATAGGGTGGAACTCGGACTCCAGCAGAGATGACAGTTTAGCCACCGTCCTTCTCTCTCCTATCTCCTCCATCGGATCAAGGCGTTGCCCCAGGACAGAGCTAGCTTTCTTAATCAGTTTGTTCAGTCTCTTCCTATCGGCTGCAGTAATGCCACTGCCCCAGCAGACCACTCCAAAAGTGATGGCTGATGCCACCACCGTGTCATAGAATGACTTCAGCAGCGCCCCTTGTACACCAAAAGACCTGAGTCTCCTCAGCAGGAACAGCCTGCGCTGTCCCTTCTTGTAGAGTGCGTCAGTATTGTGTGACCAGTCTAGTTTATTGTTCAGATGAATACCCAGGTACTTGTAGGATGTCACCATCTCGATGTCTGTTCCCTGTATCTTTACTGGTGCTGTGAGGGGCTGCCCATGCCTGCGGCAGTCCACCACCAGCTCCTTAGTTTTCCTCGCGTTGATCTGGAGGCAGTTCCGATGGCACCAGTCCACAAAGTCCTGGATAAGCCCTCTGTACTCAGCTTCATCTCCGCTGGAGATGAGACCAACGATCGCAGAGTCATCAGAGAACTTCTGTAGATGGCAATGTGTTGTGTTGTGTGAGAAGTCCGCAGTATAAAGAGTGAACAGGAAGGGAGCCAGCACCGTTCCCTGGGGGGCCCCCGTGCTACTGATGATCGTGTCGGAAACACAGTCCCGGGTTCTCACAAACTGAGGCCGGTTCGTGAGGTAGTCCAGGATCCATGATGACAGGTGCTGGTCCACCCCTGCGCGCAGCAGCTTGTCCTTCAGGATCATCGGTTGGATGGTGTTGAAAGCACTGGAGAAGTCAAAGAACATGATCCTCACCATATTCCCGGGCTTCTCCAGGTGGGACAGAGAACGGTGAAGGAGGAAGATCACCGCATCCTCCACCCCAATGCCATGCTGGTAGGCGAACTGGAGTGGATCCATCGCTGGTTCCACCAGGGGGCGGAGATGAGCAAGGAGCAGTCTCTCCAGGGTCTTCATCAAGTGGGACGTCAAGGCCACCGGTCTGAAGCTGTTCAGGCCTTTGGGGTGGGAAGTTTTTGGTACAGGTACCACACAAGATGTTTTCCACAGCTGTGGTACCCTCCCCAGTTTCAGGCTCATGTTGAAGATATATGTCACAATCCCACACAGCTGGTCTGCACAGGACTTGAGGAGCTTTGCGCTGATGCCGTCCGGTCCCGACGCCTTCCTCGCCTTGATCTTCCTCAGCTCCGTCCTCACCTGGGTCTTGGTCAGGGTCAGGATGGGGGGCTGTGTGTTGGGAGTGGGGGGGGTGTCGGTGGAGTGGGGAGTGGGTAGCAGGACTTGATTTCTTAGAGGCAGCAGTGGTTGTTGTGCAGACAGGGGGGAGGGCGGTTGGTCAAATCTATTGAAAAACAGATTCAGGTTGTTCGCCCACTACCTGCCCCCCGTGGCCTGGGGGGAGGTATTCTGGAGCCCCGAGATGGTTTTGAGGTTTCTCCAGACCCCGCTGATGTCGCTCTGTTGCAGCTTGTCCTCCATCTTCTTCCTGAAGCTGTCCTTGCCTTCTCTGATCTTTCTCCTCAGCTCCCTCTGTACGGACTTCAGCATCTCCCTGTTCCCCGACCTGAAGATCCTCTTCTTCTCTCTCAGAAGTGTTTTTATCTCAGGGTTGATCCAGGGTTTGTTGTTTGAGTGACGCCGTATGTGATGCCACATAGTGATGCCACAATACCTGAATAGTGACCATGACATGGTTTCACTGACTGCTTGACCATAAAAGAGGTCAAAGGTGACCTTTTATTAACTGGCCTTTACCAGTGGAGGTGTACACTGGGGGAGGAATCAAGTGCAGTTTAAGTTACACGGGTCTTTCTCCACAATGCAGGAATTGTAAACTGACGGGGAGATGTAGGTACAGGTTAGTGCTGGGAAACCGAAACGATATTTACATTTAAATATATTGACTTTTCTTTATTAATCCCCTCATATAACCCCTAGAGGTGTACACCGGGTGATAAATCACGAGCACCCCGGATCCAATCTCGTGCAGTCCACTGATCTCTCCGCATGGCTCGCCCTTCACACCTGTTCTGGAGTGTTGTCGGATGGTGAAATGGAGACAGATTGTGCTGCTTACTCTCCGTAGAACACTTGCTGTGAAGTATCATCGAACGGGGAAATGGATGTGTATGGTGTTCAAGGAATTGTGCGTACCCTGACCGTACATCAGCCGGGTGGACAGCAGGGACAGGTAAAACCTGATTTAAGTCCCTCTGTGGAGCTTATGCTCCCTGTGTTCACAGGATCATATTGTGCAAATAGGCCAGGGATGGGAAACTGGTAAACCCCACCCTTATTCAGTGCGGCCTGCCAGTCCATTTCTAAAATTCCATTATTTATTTATATCACATTTGAGCATGTTTGAAACTGCATTCTTAAATGCAATTATAGTGTCCACGAGCAGAGGGAGCTCTAATCAAAACCTAGGTGATGCTCCATGTGAGTGGTTGAGAAAGAGGACGAGTGAGGCAGTGGTGTGCACCGGAGTCTGTGTTTATTGGAGCAGGAGTAAAGTAAGCATTAACAGGCTGTAAACAGCAGTAAATGTACATGGTAGGCTGCTTTTACACAACAAATGCTCCAGCTCTTCAGCAGTGATGGGCAGGTTAAGCCTTTCCTTCTAATTGTGCTGAAAAAGATTCAAAGCTTTGAGGCTTCATTCTAACTAAGAACAGTGGCATCTGGTGGCCATCATGCACATACTTACATACTGTTAGCATTTTATTGCTGTTTTACGTAATTTTTCCTTTGTTTTGACCTACTGTTATTATGACGGCCTGTACTATATGTATATGTACTGCTCAAAAAAATGAAGGGAACACTTTTTAATCTGAGTACGCTGGACTAGCCTGCCACAATTTCTTCACTTTAAGTTTTGGAGTGTTTTCATTTCCATCAAAAGACGTGGCATCTTTTCATTTTTAACACATTATCCAGTCTATATCAGTGTAGATATCCAGCTTATTTTTTCCCATTAAAATCTGATGTGTTTTCAAAGTGTTCCCTTTATTTTTTTGAGCAGTATATATATATATATATATATATATATACACTACCGTTCAAAAGTTTGGGGTCACTTAGAAATTTCCTTATTTTTGAAAGAAAAGCACTGTTTTTTTCAATGAAGATAACTTTAAACTAATCAGAAATACACTCTAATATCTAATATACATTGCTAATGTGGTAAATGACTATTCTAGCTGCAAATGTCTGGTTTTTGGTGCAATATCTACATAAGTGTATAGAGGCCCATTTCCAGCAACTATCACTCCAGTGTTCTAATGGTACAATGTGTTTGCTCATTGCGTCAGAAGGCTAATGGATGATTAGAAAACCCTTGTGCAATCATGTTAGCACAGCTGAAAACAGTTTAGCTGGTTAGAGAAGCTATAAAACTGACCTTCCTTTGAGCAGGTTGAGTATCTGGAAAAAATTATTATTTCAAATACAAATCATTATTTCTAACCTTGTCAATGTCTTGACTATATTTTCTATTCATTTTACAACTCATGGTGGTAAATAAGTGTGACTTTTCATGGAAAACACAAAATAATTGTCTGGGTGACCCCAAACTTTTGAACGGTAGTGTATATATATATATATATTTTTTTTTTTAGAAATACCATATTTTCCAGCTTTAAGATAAGATAAGATAAGCCTTTATTAGTCCCACAGCGGGGAAATTCCAGGATTGCAACAGCACAGGGATAGCAACACTCAGAGCAACAATCAGAAGGCAAGAAAAAAAGCAAGCAAGCAAGAGCAGCTAATATACATATGTACATATTACTATAAAATATATATATACACACACACAGACACACAGTGCAGAGCATTGTAGCTGGATGGAATAAATATATGAATATATAAACACACAGTGCGGAGCATTGTAGCTAGATGGAATAAATATGTAGATATATAAACACCCACAGTATGGAGCATTGCAGCTAGGTGGAATAAATATGTAAATACAGTGGTACCTCTACTTACGAACGTCTCTACATACGGAATTTTCAGGTTACGAGACGCCTCAACGGGAAAATATTGCCTCTAGTTACGAACGAAATTTCAGGATACGAAAGGCAAAAAAGTACGCGCTCCTCGCAGCTTCCGTAGTTTACCGAACGTAAACATACCTGTAGCTGCTCTGCCATTGGCTATCGCCTAGCATCTTCCTGGTATCCCATTGGCCACGAAGTTTTTTTTTTTTTTCCAAAACTTTATGCGTTTGGTTGATCTCGCCAAAGAATATGGCCGTAATACATCAACGATCAGCACGGTATTAAAACAAAACAAAGCACTTACAAGCCGACAAAAGCAAACGTCCTTGGATCAGAACATGAACCAAAGAAGGCAAACGGTGACGACGTCGACGACGATAGCAGTTAAAGGGTAAATGAACATAATTTTTATTATTCTTTCTCTTTTATTATTCTCTTTTATTATTCTTTCTCTCATTTTAAACTCTCATTTTATGTTTATTGTGCAGTAATCTAATTGTAACATGTATTTGTTACATGTTTTGATGCGTTTTTACGATTTATAAAAAATTTATGCCCGAATTTTGGGGGCTTGGAACGGATTACGGCATTTACATGTAAAACGCGCCTCTACTTGCGAATTTTTCACGTTACGAGAATTCTTCCGGAACGAATTAAATTCGTAAGTAGAGGTACCACTGTATATAAACCCACACAGTGCGGAGCAATGTAGCTAGATGGAATAATATGTAGATATATAAACACACAGTGCGGAGCATTGTAGCTAGATGGAATAAATATATAGCTATATAAATATAAACACACCCAGTGCGGAGCATTGTAGCTAGATGGAATAAATATGTAAATATACTGTATAAACACACACAGTGCAGAGCATTGTTGCTAGATGGGATGAAACAGCATAACCGTCTACTTAGTTATCCTACATGGTATGATTATGTGCCGATACATATTCTCACCCTTCATAGCGACCGGTATTTTCCTAGTTGTATGCCGGAGGGGACCATTGTGTAAGTCTATTGCATCTTTTGCATTCAAAAAACTATTAGTTTGTTACGTCTTTTTGCTATCTCTGCGAGCAGCCCTGCTTAGGTTGTACAGTCTGACAGCCGTTGGTAGGAAGGACCTGCGAAACCTCTCGGTTGTGCACCTGGGATGATGTAGTCTGCTGCTAAATGAGCTCCTCAGTGCATTCAGTATGTCTTGCATAGGGTGGAACTCGGACTCCAGCAGAGATGACAGTTTAGCCACCATCCTTCTCTCTCCTATCTCCTCCACCGGATCAAGGCGCTGCCCCAGGACAGAGCTAGCTTTCTTGATCAGTTTGTTCAGTCTCTTCCTATCGGCTGCAGTAATGCCACTGCCCCAGCAGGCCACTCCAAAAGTAATGGCTGATGCCACCACCGTGTCATAGAATGTCTTCAGCAGCGCCCCTTGTACACCAAAAGACCTGAGTCTCCTCAGCAGGAACAGCCTGCGCTGTCCCTTCTTGTAGAGTGCGTCAGTATTGTGTGACCAGTCTAGTTTATTGTTCAGATGAACACCCAGGTACTTATAGGATGTCACCATCTCGATGTCTGTTCCCTGTATATTTACTGGTGCTGTGAGGGGTTGCCCATGCCTGCGGCAGTCCACCACCAGCTCCTTAGTTTTCCTCGTGTTGATCTGGAGGCAGTTCCGATGGCACCAGTCCACGAAGTCCTGGATAAGCCCTCTGTACTCAGCTTCATCTCCATTGGAGATGAGGCCAACAATCGCAGAGTCATCAGAGAACTTCTGTAGATGGCAGTGTGTTGTGTTGTGTGAGAAGTCCGCAGTATAAAGAGTGAACAGGAAGGGAGCCAGCACCGTTCCCTGGGAGGCCCCCGTGCTACCGATGATCGTGTCGGACACACAGTCCTGGGTTCTCACAAACTGAGGCCGGTTCGTGAGGTAGTCCAGGATCCATGATGACAGGTGCTGGTCCACCCCTGCGCGCAGCAGCTTGTCCTTCAGGATCATCGGTTGGATGGTGTTGAAAGCACTGGAGAAGTCAAAGAACATGATCCTCACCATATTCCCGGGCTTCTGCAGGTGGGACAGAGAACGGTGAAGGAGGAAGATCACCGCATCCTCCACCCCAATGCCATGCTGGTAGGCGAACTGGAGTGGATCCATCGCTGGTTCCACCAGGGGGCGGAGGTGAGCAAGGAGCAGTCTCTCCAGGGTCTTCATCAAGTGGGACGTCAAGGCCACCGGTCTGTAGCTGTTCAGGTCTTTGGGGTGGGAAGTTTTTGGTACAGGTACCACACAAGATGTTTTCCACAGCTGTGGTACCCTCCCCAGCTTCAGGCTCAGGTTGAAGATGTACGTCACAATCCCACACAGCTGGTCTGCACAGGACTTGAGGAGCTTTGCGCTGATGCCGTCCGGTCCCGACGCCTTCCTCGCCTTGATCTTCCTCAGCTCCGTCCTCACCTGGGTCCTGGTCAGGGTCAGGATGGGGGGCTGTGTGTTGGGAGTGGGGGGGAGTTGGTGGAGTGGGGAGTGGGCAGCAGGACTTGATTTCTTTAGAGGCAGCAGTGGTTGTTGTGCAGTCAGGGGGGAGGGCGGTTGGTCAAACCTATTGAAAAACAGATTCAGGTTGTTCGCCCACTCCCTGCCCCCCGTGGCCTGGGGGGAGGTATTCTGGAGCCCAGAGATGGTTTTGAGGTTTCTCCAGACCCTGCTGATGTCGCTCTGTTGCAGCTTATCCTCCATCTTCTCCCTGAAGCTGTCCTTGCCTTCTCTGATCTTTCTCCTCAGCTCCCTCTGTACGGACTTCAGCATCTCCCTATTCCCCAACCTGAAGATCCTCTTCTTCTCTCTCAGAAGTGTTTTTATCTCAGGGTTGATCCAGGGTTTGTTGTTTGAGCAACACCGTATGGTCTTGGTGGGAACGGATTTGTCCACACAGAAGCTGAGGTAGTCCGTGAAGGTGTGAGTGAGGCCATCGATGTCCTCACCATGTGGCTCGCAGAGCTGCTTCCAGGCGGTGGCTTCAAAACAGCCCTTTAGAGTGTCCATTGTCTCCTCAGACCATAACTCCACTGTGCGCATGACCGGAGGTTGTCTGTGCACTAGGGGTTTGTACACCGGCCGGAGATGAACCAAGTTGTGATCCGATCTCCCGAGTGGGGAGAGTTGTGATGAGGTGTACGCCTCCTTAGTGTTTGCGTAGAATAAGTCCAGTGTTTTATTGTCTCTAGTGTGGCATGTGACATACTGGGTGAACGTGGGTAGAATGGGAGACAGTGAAACATGGTTGAAATCGCCTGAGATGAGGAGAAGAGCATCTGGGTGTTCTGTCTGCAGCCTGCTGGTTACTGAATGGATGACGTCACGCGCTGTCCCAGCGTTCGCCGTCGGATTTGCATAAACAACAATGCAGATCACGTGTGAGTGTTCTCTCGGGAGATATGTAGGCCGCATGCTAACAGCTAGCAACTCAGTGTCTTTGCTGCAGTGTCGTTGTTTAACAGTGATATGTCCCGGTCCGCACCAGTTGTTGTTAACATACATTATCACTCCACCGCCCCTTGCTTTGCCACTGTCTGGTGTTTGGTCTGCCCTTATCATGTGGAAACCCTCCAGCTCAATGTTAGCATCTGCTGCTAGTTCAGTTAGCCACGTCTCAGAAAACAAAAGGAGAGAGCACTCCCGATATGTGCTATCGTAATGGCAGATAGCCGCTAGCTCATCTACCTTTCCCAGTAACGACCGTACATTTCCCATGACAACAGATGGAAGGGAGGGTCTGTACCTTATATTTTTTGTCCTCCGCCTTACTCCAGCCCGGCAGCCGCGGCGTTTTCGCCTCAGTTCTCTCGGTATGTCGAGTTTTTCCAATGGGACCGGGTGGCGGTTGAATGCTAGCAGCTCTTCCCTGCTGTATCATATCCTGCTATAAACAGTGGCTCCGTCCACCGGCTCAGGAGACATTTGGGACGATCTGTGTGTCCGTGATATAAGTTGAGTGAAAAAAAAAAAACGGATCAAAAAGAGAGAGGAAGAGGAAAAGACTCGGAATCGAGCCGCTGTTGCAAAGGGCGGCCGACTCGTGTGGCGCCGGGAGAAAAAAAAAAAAAGTTTCCTTTTTTAATCTTCACCTTTCCGTCACATTGATGTCCAAAACTTAGGACACAATATTATAAAATTACTGATCCAACAATAGAAAAAAAGGATTTTATAGGATTCCATGGACTGTCCTGTAGGATAACTGATGGGAATGACTGAAGTGAGTAAGTACAAATTAGCCACTTAACATCTCATCAGATGTCTAAAATGTTCATTGGTGCAGCAAGTTGATAATACGCAAACCTTGCTATTGCTCTTTCTGTATCAGAATACTTAAAGCATGCCAGATACATTGTGTCACTGGTGCGTGTGGATATATGTGGATGAAACTTGCTTGCTGTTGCTATTGTAGAACCACCACCCTTAAACACTACATGCCATATTTAATAGGCATTGATGCTAGTATAAATATATATACTGTATGTGTATAAGTCGGATCAAAGATAATGCAGTAGTAATGAGTTAATGCCCCACCCTGTATATGCACAATTAATGCACACATGGGTGCGTGTTTTTGACCCCGATGGCTATATATATTTCAGGCTGTCCACCCACACAGCAAATCAGGAAATTAAGAAGCAATGCAGCATGCCTTGGCAGCAACCCCAGGAAAAAGCCTCCATGAACTGAAATTATAAAGAAAAGGTGAAACTGAATGGCACGTTTCACTTTACATTTATAATAGACAGAAAATGTCCAATTAATCAAGAGTTAACGATCAACATCATGGAATTAATCATGATAAAAATTTTCAGTCGACTGACAGCATTTACAGGTGCAGCTCAATAAATTAGAATGTCATCGAAATGTTGATTTATTTCAATAATTCAATTCAAAAAATGAAACTCATATATTATGTAGATTAATTACATACAGTGATATACAGTATTTTAATAGTTTATGTCTTTAATTTTGATAGTGATGGCTTATACCTCATGAAAACCCCAGATTCAATTTCTCAAATAGAATATTATATACACTACCGTTCAAAAGTTTGGGGTCACCCAGACAATTATTTTGTGTTTTCCATGAAAAGTCACACTTATTTACCACCATGAGTTGTAAAATGAATAGAAAATATAGTCAAGACATTGACAAGGTTAGAAATAATGATTTGTAATTGAAATTGAAATCTAGCTACATTGCTCCGCACTGTGTGTGTTTATATACTTGCATATTTATTCCACCTAGCTGCAATGCTCCGTACTGTGGGTGTTTATATATTTACATATTTATTCCATCTAGCTACAATGCTCTGCACTGTGTGTTCATATATTCATATATTTATTCCATCCAGCTACAATGCTCTGCACTGTGTGTCTGTGTGTGTGTGTATATATATATTTTATAGTAATATGTACATATGTATATTAGCTGCTCTTGCTTGCTTGTTTTTTTTTTTTTTTTTTTTTTTTCTTGCCTTCTGATTGTTGCTCTGAGTGTTGCTATCCCTGTGCTGTTGCAATCCTGGAATTTCCCCGTTGTGGGACTAATAAAGGCTTATCTTATCTTATCTTATCTTATCTTAAATAATAATTTTTCCTTCAAACTTTGCTTTCATCAAAGAATCCTCCATTTGCAACAATTACAGCATTGCAGACCTAACATGATTGCACAAGGGTTTTCTAATCATCCATTAGCCTTCTGAGGCAATGAGCAAACACATTGTACCATTAGAACACTGGAGTGATAGTTACTGGAAATGGGCCTCTATACACCTATGTAGATATTGCACAAAAAACCAGACATTTGCAGCTAGAATAGTCATTTACCACATTAGCAATGTATAGAGTGTATTTCTGATTAGTTTAAAGTTATCTTCATTGAAAAAAAGTGCTTTTCTTTCAAAAATAAGGAAATTTCTAAGTGACCCCAAACTTTTGAACGGTAGTGTAAAATTAATTTAAAAAATTGATTTTTAATAGAAATGTTGGCCGCCTGAAAAGTATGTCCATGTACAAACTCAATACTTAGGGCTCCTTTTGCATAAATTACTGCATCAGTAGCATCATAACATGAAGGTGATCAGCCTGTGTTACTGCTGAGGTGTTCTTAAGGCCCAGCTTGCTTTGACAGAGGCCTTCAGCTCATCTGCATTGTTGGATCTGGTGTCTCTCATCTTCCTCTTCACAATACTCCATAGATTCTCGATGGGGTTTAGGTCAGGAGAGTTTGCTGGCCACTCAAGCACAGTGATGCCATGGTCATTAAACCAGGTTTTGGTACTTTTGGCAGTGTGAGCAGGTGCCAAGTTCTTCTGGAAAATGAAATCAGCATCTCCGTAAAGCTTGTGTAGCATCATCGTCTCCTCAAACCAAGACAGAAGATCACTTCCCTCCATTCTACAGGAAAATCATTTTTCTTCATTCTACAGGAATATCACTTGCTTTCATATTAACTACACTCACTCAAGGCCTGACCAAGGATGTTTTTCCCAGGACCCCAATGTAAACAGTTGCCTCTTGCAGAGATGGTACAGATCAGAAGTTGCTTTTAAAGGCTTAAAGGGACCATAAAAACTCCAGACCAGACCCCCAACGTGAACAGTGCATGTGGATAGCATCTGTCCTACAGGAAACTAGTGCTCTTAAAGGGTCATAAACGGCTTAACTAGACAGTTTTATGACTTTCGACAATTATCAGATCCTCTGTCCAGATATCATGGACCTAAAGAAATTATCTACAGCTCAACAGTACCTCCTAGTGGATACCTACAGAATGTGTTTCATTATGTGTAAATTGACTGTCAATTCTCACTAAGCATTAAGTTTCTTTCAGCTTATCATCTCCCCCAGATCCTAAGGACACTGAAAATCATCTTTTTGATCACCGACCATGGTTTGCAGTACTTCATTAATCTTTGATCTAAATATGAGTGCATGTATTATAATTATGTATAAGAAATGTTATGTCCATGAGTGTTAGTCAATCGAATGTAATATCAGTAGTAATGATAAATGCATGATCACTGAATATTAGCCAAGTCATTTAATTTAGTTAGATGTTATATCGAGCACCTAATTTTATAAGAACTGAATGAGTATTAATTCTTCTCTGCATTTTCATGGGATGGTACTTCGTTTGATTGGCTGCTCTCAAACAAAGAAATGTTTTCACATTGGATGGCGGCCATTTCAGACTGCTTTTTATAAATTTGATCGGTCCGTCTTGCAACCGGCCCAGGTTTTATGACCCAACGGCGCGCTCAGTTAAAAGGAGTGAGGAGCCGCCCTGCATGCAAGGCAGAAAAAGACAGAAAAGACAGAATGAGATCAGAGATGTAAGATGAAAAAAGATTGAAAGACGTGTAGAAGTCTGGGAAGATTAGGAACTAGATTAAGGTTAAAGAAGCAGAATAGCGATCTAGATCTCAGAGGAAAATTTTATTCCACCGTTTCAAGGTTCCGTGTAATTTTATTTTATCTAAATTGTTCTGTGTGAAGTTTGTCAAATCCTGCTTTAGTTTTTTTGGTTACTGAGGAGAAACCACCTTTTTTTCTTTAGAGCTCGCTTTCTCAGAGAATCAGATTCTCAAAAATAGTTTTTCTTCACCCCAGAAGCCATTCTTATCCTAGTAAATGTTTTTCTCAGATTTTCTGACTTTTCACGCCGTTAAAGTGGACCTTTAATTTTCCTAATTTAAAGTGAACAGAGATTGTGTTTTGGACTCTCTTTCCGGCCTCATACCCGCCTGACTGAGAAGTTTCTCCTTCAGTTTTTTTGGTCTATCCCGCGGCCAGAGACCTCAAATTCGGACTCGTTTCCAAGGACTTGTCACGCCGCTCAGGGACAATTCGTCACTGTTGCCACGATCCTGTACGAGCCCCCGGCTGGGTCAACACTGCTTACGGCTGTGAGGAAGCATAGCAGCAGCCGCTTCCTCCCAATGTCCCGACTTCAAACTCAGCCGGTATCGACCCGCTGAAAACGTGGACCTACAGCTGTTTTGTAAGTGAAACTCCTATTTTCCTATCTGCCGGGTTAAAAACGTGATGTCCGAACAATTAAATTACAATTGAATATAACCAGTATTTCATGATACAATTAGTCTCTCAGCCACAGGATAAAGCTATGAACTGAAGGAAGATTCTCAGTCATTTTTAAGTAACTTCCCTTAATTTTTGTAGATTAATTCAGAAGTTCATTTTTAGATAATCAGCTCATGAATTTCCCCCATAAAATTGCGTTCTGTTTTGTTAGATATTTCAGCCTCATTTACCATTGAAACGTAAGTGTGGTTTCTCCTTGGTTGTACAAAGGTTTAACGCTAGATTTCATGTTCAGGAAAACAATAACAGTTGATGTGATATCGGACGCCTGTTATCATTTGAATCTGTTTATCCATCATTTGAATGCCATATCATGTAACCTGAATGAGTTTAATAAAAGGGTGAATGAGAGAAGTTGAAGCGTTTTCCTTCACATATATCTGTTTCTTAGATCACGGCAGGAGAAGAACTCCCTTAAATTTTGAGACTGATCCATTAAGTAATTGAAGGTACAAAATTAATTAAAACTAAGTTTAATATAAGTGTCCATTAGGACTGGTGCCCCTTTTACGAGTGCTTATTTATTTTATTTAGCGGGTGCAGAAGTGAAGGTTCAACTCCGCCCCCTTTTCACACCCATTATTAAATAAAATAAATAATTCCTGTACCTTATCACAATATTTTATTAAATATCCCCTACTCTTGTCAGCAGATGGAAGCATGAAGTGCTCTAAAATTTCCTGTTAGACGACTGTGCTGACTTTGGACTTGATAACGACCAACAGTGATCTGTGTGGAGTTTGCATGTTCTCCCCGTGTCTGCGTGGGTTTATTCCGGGATTTCTCCGGTTTCCTCCCACATACCAAAAACATGCAAGCTAGGTTAATTGGCATCAAACTGGGGATTCTAAATTGTCCTTAGGTATGACTGTGAGAGTGAATGGTTGTCTGTCTCTCTGAGTTAGCCCTGCGATGGACTGGCGATCTGTCCAGGGTGTACCCTGCCTCTCCCCCAAAGATGCTGGGATAGGCTCCAGCCCCCCCGTGACCCAAAAAGGATTAAGCGGAAGAAGATGAATGAATGAATGAACGTACAGTGGACCAACACCAGCAGATGACCTCTTTTCAGATGAAAATGAATTTTGCATTTCATTTGGAAATCAAGGTCCCAGAGTCTGGAGGAAGAGTGAAGAAGCATATAATCCAAGTTGCTTGAGGTCCAATGTGAAGTTTCCACAGTAAGTGATGATTTGAGGAGCTATGTCATCTGAATGAATTTATATAACATAGGAGTTTAATTTTTTTTTTTTATTGAATTACTGAAATAAATCAACTTTTCAGTGACATTCTAATTTACTGATATGCACCTGGATGTATTAGGGATAACCAATATGACCAAAAAATGATATCACGATCTTTCTGTGAAATTTCATCAGAACAAATACTCATGACAAAATCACTAAATATTTTTTTCTTTAAATTTATACAATAAAGTTTCACAGGCTTTCAGCATATTCAACAAAATCACAGTAGCTCAGATAGAGTTTCAATTTATTTTTTTAAATTCTGCATCAAATATTACAAGAAAAAAAAAGCCCCATATCATAAGTGCACTTTTACACACGGGTGTGTGTGTGTGTGTGTGTGTGTGGGAGGGGGGGGTTATATGCTGAATTAACACATCACACTGATGGATATATTTTTTTCTCTGAGAGGCGGAATAAATTCAACCTGAAGCAACTGGAAACAATGAAAATAGCCCATTGTACACCGGCAACTTTGGTCTGGAGCAGTGCTGTTGACATGAAGGAAAATTTGCAGACGGATTATCCGCACTGCCGTGCACATTTTTTTTCCAACATGGCAGCATTCAGAAACAGCCTTAGAAAAGCAAGTCACACAACTAGATCCGGTGTCAGATAACTCCAACCATGGAGCAGCTGCTGTCTTCCTGTGCCAGGTTGGTTTAACTTCGGTTCAGATTACTTTATTTATCCCAAAGAGCAATTCAGTTCAACAGTGTATTAATAAAGGTACAAATAACCACACAGCAAGAAACAAAATGTTAAGTACACATAGACACACATAACTTTACATCAATAGCATAATGGTGTGACATCATCACGGACCCAAGTCCTGATATTGCGATATTAATTGTTGCAAACATTTACACTGGTATTATCGTGAACAATACAATATGGTACACCCCTGTTAATTCTGTTACAAATGTTGTGTGGGCTGGTGGCAGAGAAAGAGGGTTTAGATGTGAACATTTTTATCAATTTATAGCAAGCATGCTAAAGGTTGAGCAGTGAAATATTCTAGTTTGGACAGAATGCCATCCATAGTGCAACATTGTTAAAGAGGAAAAGAATACTTTATTTATATGAATCTAATTAAAAATAGATGGATTACTTTTCTTCTGACACACAATTGAAGCATCTAAAACATCTCACAGTTGTACCTAAACCCAATTTTGTCATAATTGGCCCTTTAGGGCAGAAATAAGGCACCATTAGCCTGCTGTGAGTTTGCTCATTTAAGAAATAATAATAATGAACACAAATACCAGCCATGAAGGGCGAATACAAAAAGGCTATTTACAAAGACCACGAAGGGTGATTACAAAAAAAAAAATACAAATAAGGAAAAACCATGAAAAGTTACTTACAATTAAAGTCACAAAGCAGAGAATAAAGCACAGACTTAGACAGGTATCAGGCGTGAGGATTCCTGCCTACACAAGGTGCGAGGTCGCAGCGAGGAATAAATCTCGCCAGCAAGCTTAAATAACAGAAGAGGAGAAACCAAAATGAGAATCAGGTGCGGATGCACGAGTGAGAACGTGATTAAAGATACTAAACAGTTGTGAAAGGCCGCAAACACACTTGACAGGCAGAAGTCATGTCACAACGCTGTCAAAATAAAAGCACAAAAAATAATGGCAGAAAATCAGGACTAAATATATATACAGAAAAGGGATAACAACCAAAAGACCCGAGCACAGTACAGACCTAACTAACTAACTACTAACTAACCTGCACTTATATAGCGCTTTTCTAGTCACAAAGACCACTCAAAGCGCTTTCATTAATACTAACCCTCTATTCTAAGGGCCTATAGGAAACAGATATCTAGGGACAATTTAGAACAGCCAATTAGCATTAGGTCACTGCAGTCCTGGAACCCCCTGGCTATGTGACCCACACAGGTGGCTCGCCCGGCATGGCAACAGGAGATCCGCTTCCTGCTGGTGCTGAATCCTGCACAGTTGAAGCCCGGGGACACTTCCTCGTTGTGATCAGACTCCGGATTGCAGACAGCCCTCTTTCTCTTTCTGGACCGTGGCTGCAGGGCTGGAACCAGGTTTCCCAGGGCCACAGACTCTTCCTCCATCTGGTGGCTTAATCCCAGAACTGGTGGACACTCAGGGGGCATAAGAGGAGACACAGAGAGAGCAGGAAAAGTTTTCGTGGCTGCAGCAGGTAGTGAGGACTCAATGGACTGTACTAACTGAGCCTCACTCCCGGGAATCAGGCGAAGTAATTCATAAGATAAGATAAGATAAGATAAGCCTTTATTAGTCCCACAACGGGGAAATTCCAGGATTGCAACAGCACAGGGATAGCAACACTCAGAGCAACAATCAGAAGGCAAGAAAAAAAAAAAAAAAAAAAAAAAAAAAAAAAAGCAAGCAAGAGCAGCTAATAAACATATGTACGTATTACTATAAAATATATATATATACACACACACACAGACACACAGTGCAGAGCATTGTAGCTGGATGGAATAAATATATGAATATATGAACACACAGTGCAGAGCATTGTAGCTAGATGGAATAAATATGTAAATATATAAACACCCACAGTACGGAGCATTGCAGCTAGGTGGAATAAATATGCAAGTATATAAACACACACAGTGCGGAGCAATGTAGCTAGATGGAATAATATGTAGATATATAAATATATAAACACCCACAGTACGGAGCATTGTAGCTAGATGGAATAAATATGCAAATATATAAACACACACAGTGCAGAGCATTGTTGCTAGATGGAATGAAACAGCATAACCGTCTACTTAGTTATCCTACATGGTATGATTATGTGCCCATACATATTCTCACCCTCCATAGCGACCGGTATGTTCCTAGTTGTATGCCGGAGAGGACCATTGTGTAAGTCTATTGCATCTTTTGCATTCAAAAAACTATTAGTTTGTTACGTCTTTTTGCTATCTCTGCGAGCAGCCCTGCTTAGGTTGGTGATAAGATGGTGATATAGAATGAAAAAGCACTTGCTTGTTTTCCTGCTTGTGTTCCTGCTGCAGCAAGCCCAGTTTCTTCCTTCCCCATGACTGTGGTGATCATGGGCCCCTCTGGAGAACATGGAGGAGCCACCCCTGCAGGCACAGTGACGGGCAGAGCCAGGAGAGAATCAGCTGGGCTCACAGCAGTCAGAGGTGATGCCATGGTGGAGAAGGGGACAGCAATGGCCCAGGAAGAGGAAGCTGACGATACAGCTGGCGAGGATAATCTAGAGGCAGAAGCTGTTGTGGTTCCTTCTTGGCACGGTGAAACGGATGCAGCTGGCTGAGAGATGGAGGATTTTCTCCGGCGGCCCGTAGCTGGGCAATGGTGGGGGTTTTGCAGCATTTTCACCCGGTGATTCTCCTCCATCTGATTCAATACTGCTGTATTACGGGGAGGAGTGGAGGTCTGTGCCGGGAACTGGCGTCTTGGAGCAAGTGAAGTGGGAGCTGGAGCCGGAGCAGGAACCTGGCGAGGAGTCGACTGGACCAAAGCCCGGGAGTGCCTCTCCATCGGCGCTGATCTTGGCTTCCTGGTGGGATTCCTCTGCAACTCACGGTTCTGCTGTTGCACAGCCGCCATCAGGGATATCCTCTCCCTTCCCTCAGCATGCTCCGAGAGGTGAGGATGTCGCCGCACAACTGCCTCCGCGAAGTCCAGGTACCACAAAGTATCTTTGGGAGTGGAATATTCTCAAGCTATGGCTAGGAGGTCATCAGTTTCCATCAGAGCCTTGCAGAGCTCAAACCCCAGGCTCATTGGGTACCCCCTCCCAAACAATGCCATTCCCAAAAAGCAGGCACCCAAAAAAGGGGAAAAAATAGAACAGCAGAAAAAGAAAAAGGCAAACTCACAGCTGCTGGCACCTACGGGCTGTGACCTACTGTCATAATTGGCCCTTTAGGGCAGAAATAAGGCACCATTAGCCTGCTGTGAGTTTGCTAATTTATAAATAGAACACAAATACCAGCCACGAAGGGCGAATACAAAAAGGCTACTTACAAAGACCACAAAGACCGTGGCTGCACGGTGGCGCAGTGGTTTAGCACTGTGACAGCACAGTTTTACCCTCGGCCGGGGGATCGCGGGGATCATGAGATCGTGGGTTCGATCCCAGCCCCCGACCAACAGTGAGCTGTGTGGAGTTTGCATGTTCTCCCTGTGTTGCGCGGGTTTACTCCAGGATTTCTCCGGTTTCCTCCCGCAAACCAAAAACATGTAGGTTTAGGGCGCTCGCGCACGCAGCGACCAGCAGCCGGTGGCTTGTCACCAGACTGCAAACCAAGTCTACCTACGGGTACAAATAAGTAACAAAAAAAAATAAATAAATAAAAAATAAAAAAAAGGGTGATTACAAAAAAATACAAATAAGGAAAAACCATGAAAGGTTACTTACAACTAAAGTCACGAAGCAGAGAATAAAGCACAGACTGAGACAGGAATCAGGCGTGGGGATTCCTGCCTACACAAGGTGTGAGGTCACAGCGAGGAATAAACCTCGCCAGCGAGCTTAAATAACAGAAGAGGAGAAACCAAAATGAGAGTCAGATGTGGATGCACGAGTGAGAACGTAATCAAAGACACTAAACAGCTGTGTCAGGCAGCGAACAGACTTGACAGGAGGAAGTCATGTCACAACGCTGTCAAAATAAAAGCACAAATAATAATGGCAGAAAATCAGGAAAATACATATACAGAAAAAGGTTAATAACCAAAAGACCCGAGCACAGCACAGACCCGCACTTGGCATCATGAAACATTTAGAGACTAAGCAAAACCATTAAAGTTAATGAGACCATTACAGATTATTTGACTTCATAACTTTGTTGCCAGCAAACAAACAACATCTCGATTAAAATAGGTAGGATATGGCATAAGTTCATTAAGGAGAGCGTAGAGGTGCAAAAGATGGTCCTAGCGCCATCCCAAAGTTATTTATCAGTTCTTGCCCTCAGGTGAGTTTAATAACTCCTCTTAGAACCACACCTCATAATTGGCTGAATATTACCGCTGATATTTTCCAGCCTTCAGGGAAAGCTGCTGCTGCTTATATATCTGTCTCCTGATCCACCTGTGACTGGTGACCCACTGTCACCTGGAGCTAAAAAAATATTATATTCTTTTTGTTTGTGGATCATTGAATAATGTAACTTTTATTAGTTGTGCTACTTGGGGTTGCAGCAGTGCAGCAGAGGACCAAGGGTGCTCAGTCTTTGCAGGAAGCACTAATTATCCCTCTAAGAGATAATAACTGTATTTATCGTCTGAGGTGTTCGTTTTCTGAAAGGTTATTTATCAAATACCATGTGGGATTTGAAAATCAATTCTGAGTGTCACAAATTAATTTGCAGCCATCATCTCACTCATTCCCGTGAGATGGCAGCCAGCAGAAGCACCTTTCTAATGTTGAGAATGCCGCAGCATTGATTTATTTTTCCATATCTTACACAGCTAATGAAGAATGCTACTATGAGCCATGACAGAAGAATAAGCCTCTGAATCTGTGCTCCTGTAGGAATTTATCACTTAGTCAGCTTCACAGGAGGAACACAATCATCAACATGGTGACTGCTTAAAAAAGTTTAAGTAGGTTAAGAATTGCAGCCAAAATGTTTATATATTTGCAGCCAAGTGTAGTGTGAATGTTTTCCCCTCATAATGTTCCTCATTAGATTAATACGATATAATATTCTGGCATTTTCCACTGAATCACAGCCAAATGGATTCTGACTCGCATCACAGCATCTCTGTCAGATGACTGAATCCTGCGCGGTCCACTTAACATCTTGCAGTCATGTAAAATGGCAAACTAGCAGTTGAAGCAAGATTATTAAAAATTAAATCTGCTGTTTTAATTTCTGCTGTGGCACAGAAAACAATTAGCATTAAATTAACACGAGCAGTAAAGAATAACTATCTTATGCTGTGAAGACTAAACCAAAACAGTGTCTTGATGATTAATTAATCTCTGTATAAAATGACTATCTGTTAAAGCTGCTTCAAACTTGGCAGGTGTTGCTGCTGGAGATGTAAAGATCCAAATAAGAGATTTTTGTCTGTTTTTTGTTTTTTTTTTAATATTCTGTATCCACCTTATCCCTGGGGGTGCTGCTGTAGGAATAATTATGGGTGGAGCTTCCGGTTTCAGCTGATGTAGTGTTAAATCAGTCAGTAAGAGTGGAGTAGCAGGGGCATGTAAAATAGCGTTTTTAAAAGTTTTTCAAATTCATTTTAATGTATAGTCCACATTCGTGTTTTGCGCTCAAGTGGCAGCTAATTTCAGCTCTTCTAGTTATTGTATTTTTTGAATGTTTTTGCGTAGTTCTGATACTTGTTGCTGGTGTTCGTGGTTGTGCCAGACTGGATAAATAGAGGCTTCTCACCACACGGTGACAGATGACATCCAAGCACGGTGTTGTGGCGTGCGTCTACTCTAAGGTAAATTTGATTTTGTCCAACATATTTTAACAAAATGCAGCCGACTTTATTGCGGTGGAGACGTGCTGGTCAGAATGCACACCACGTCATTATGAGTACAGGCAACGAGAAGTCATAAATCATGACTCTTTCTTTGTTTGGTAGTGGCAGGTCCCAGGAAAACCCTGGGAGTGCCTGGTATCATTAGAAAGCTTAGAAATTGTACTTTCTAAAAATACCTATGTTTTTGCCAAAGACGTACTGTAACTCCCGACTGATCAAATGCAAATTTTCAACCTAGCTAAAATATAAACAAATCATCTTTTTCTGGGTCAGTTTTTGTGTATTACCAACAAATTAAATAACATTTTGAAGGTCTTTCAATGTAGAATATGGAAATAACGTTACATCAGTTTTGAAAATGTCCTCAAAGTGACTCATTTTGCCAGCACGGGTCATTTGTTACACCGTTAGCGTCTTAGCAGAAGCGCTAATTAACGGAGCTACTGTATACGAGACCACTTTTTATGGTCATCTTTCCATCCCTCGGTAGTCGTGGGAAGTGGTATGATTATATTACTGTTTTGAGGTGCAAGGGGCCGTGTTTCTGCATTTCTGATGCTGAAGTCATTGTTTTTTAACAAGGAAAAGTGTCCCATTTTAGTGACAATCATATGTTCTAAACTAGTACCGGAAGTTGCTACCATAATTTATGCAAGGCATCACAGGGCCGAGGAATAACGTGGATAAAAGTGTTTTGTTTTTTTTTAAAGTTTCACAACTACTGTGCAGCATTTAGGGTTGCCCATTTTCTTTTTAAATCTGTGTACATGGTGACTTTTCAAATTACAGACCTGTTTCATTGCTTTCCCATTACTCAGATATATTGGGAAAAAAAATATTTTTAAAAGGCTACATGAATTTATAATTAAACATTCAATTTTGTGAGGACAACATGTCTGTAGAAATGAAAATAGAAACATTACATTACATTATTGGATTTAGTTGAAAATATAATGGAGAGCATATTAAAAGTATAATATGTAGTTGCGGTGTTTCTTGATTTTCCAAAAATCATTTAATACAGTGATCATACTGTAAATTATTAAAAATATTAGAAATTTATATGGGATTGCACATCATTAATTAACTAGTTACTTAAAAAATCAGTATCAGTATGTACACATTATTAATGTAAGTTCCCAATCCATTTCACCACCTTTTCAAAATTTGTTACTATGTAATAAACTTTAAAAAAGATCATGGGTCATATATGGGGTTCCACAAGGTTTGGCGCTCAATCCATTATGTTTTATATTGTATATGCATGACTTGTGCTAAGTATGTAAGACTTTACAGTGCATATTATTAAGTACTGGACAATATTTGGAAGAACTCATGGATATGGTAGGAAGACAACTACAAACTGCAAAAAAGTATGTTGATGTTAAATTTTAAAGGATACCTCAATTTGGAATAGAATTAGCAAATAATGTTTTCCATTTTGCTGTGTATTACCCCCACAGAGCTACAGTATATGCACAGAAAATAAATTAATATAAACTATTAATATGATGCATAACCTTTACCCAGAATTTAGGTTGAAAACATTTTTTAAGCTGAACATTTTTATCATGTAAAATTGATGAACTCATGTTTGATGTCATTCTTAAGTGACCATTGCAGTTTTTGATTCTCCTGAGTTGAACATTCAGCTGTACATATACAGTATATACTGCCACTGGGGTCAGTTTTTAGGAGACAAAAGAGCTCTTTCCACTGTTATACCGACGATGTACAGATCTACTTGCCCTTTCGACCTAATAACAAAGATTCCAGTCAGCCCATACCAGACTGCTTGAAAGATGCTAAATCCTGGATGAATAGGAAGTTTTTAAATATTAACAATAAAAAGACTGAAATCATAACCTCCAAGGCCTCTCCACTGGTCTACTGGGTCCCTTTTCTCATTATATCAATACTTCTGTCAAAAATCATGGTGAGACCTTTGACAGCTCTTTTAAATTTCATAAGCAGGTTGTGTTATAAAAAGATGCTTTACCAACTGAGGCCTATAGCCAAAGTTAAAGGTTGAGGCTCACCTTTTTACCTTGGCTTTTGATTCAGGTTGAGCTTGACTTATTGTATGTATCATTATGTTGTTTTAGTTTAGTGTTTCTTCCTGTGTACATTTTTACTCATATGGTTTTATTTTATTTACAATGTATCTGTGCAGTAATGCTTTTATTTTTATTGCTCTTGCTTTACTGCTGTAATGCTTTTATTCATTTTGACCTGGTGCCTCATGTACAGACTTGCGTGGATTTCCTATTGATGTCATGTCCGCTGTGTGATCTCGCAGCAAACATATTAACTGGAGCAAGCCCAACGTGCAGTAATGTAATGTGCTTAATGAAAATGGAAAAATACACAAACTGTCCAAATAACAGTCATAGTGAGAATGAATGAGACAACTGGCTACAAACCTTGTTGCCTTGAATGAGATGCCAAACGCGCTCCAAGCAGACAGGAGCAGAGGGAAAAGGCACAAAAGAAAGACTTACAAACATGTTGGAGCTGAAAGGCTCTGAGGTACAACATGGTGAAGTCCAAAAGAAAGGGAGCCAAACATCGGTGGGTTAGGATGTCCAAGACTGACTAAAGCTGCCGCACTGACTGATCACACTGCCCCCCATAAGTGCACAAATCCCTAACGAAGGCAAGTGGACACAGCCGTGTGGCAAGCCAGTGCGTGACTGATGGGAATAAGTGTGTGTGTGCATGTGTGAGTGTGTGTGCGAGCGTGCGTGCGTGGGTAAGTGTGCATGTGTGTGTGTGTGGTGATACCTGACAGGGAGGGGTGTGGCTGTAGACTGGCGAGGCCCAACACTCAGGGCACAATCGCCAGCTGGAACCAATTAGCAACAAATCAGAAGCTACAGCCACAAATCATGAGCGGAGCTGAAACACCAGCTCCACACATGACAACTGAAAGGTGACATAGGTTTGAATCAAGAAAACACCATAGCCAAAAAAAAATCCAGATGTATGAAACAGTCCAAAGAAGGAATCCAAGCACATTTCCTTTGTACATCCCAATCTACTTGAAATTGAACGCATGTGAGGAAATATCGGACTCCTCCCTTGACACCCCTCCACTTGAATATGCAATTCGATGAAAATAGATATACAAATAAAGTATATATAATATATACAAGTGCTGCACATTTGATTCTCCTGTATCCGCAGTCAAAAATAATGAATTTCATGGACTGTGAGTTGGAGGCGCTCCTGAATGAGTTAGAGGCACATAAAAACGTTTTAGTTGCCACACTGTCCTCTGGACTTAGCCCCGGATACAGGTAATTCAATAGCCTGCTCACAGCCCTATAAGATTAGTTTATTGTTTTATTTTATTCAGACAGGGTTGAGATTTAACTTTGACATGTTTCGACTGACGTCTGCAGTCTTCCTCAGAAGCGTCAGCTGATCACTGTGACTTGTAGTGTCTATTGCTGAGTGGTTACAGTGCCAGATTATAAAGCAGAAGGTTCCATGTATGACACCAGCTGCAACCTCTTTTAGGGACCACAATGGAAAAAAGTGTGCGCACTTTCTTGTGTCATCCCATTGTTTTTAAATATATGTTGTATCTTTTATACAATGGTATTTTAAACAATCAATCAATCAATTAATCAATCACTTGACCAGCCGGGTGGATCAGATGGTTGAATTAAAGGAAAACAGTCATAAAAAAGAAGACAATATGAACCTGTTTAGTAGGTAGCCACGCTCACCTGTCAGTTGAAAGCAGATCATATTAAACTCAACAAGTACATATTTTATGTCCAAGATGCAAATCTCATCCTTTATAGTTATATACAACTTACATGGATCACACACACTACTATTGTAAATGAATGAAGTGCGCCGGGTGAGACTGTTGCATTTCAAACTTTACGCATGTGTTTAACTACTGTACACACAGAGGCAATTGGTGGCTTGGTAGAATGCTGTGAAACTGTAGCTTTAATCAGCAAAAAAAGAAAATTATTTACTCGGATCACTGAGTTGTAATGAAGCCTTGAAGACAGGGTGATATTTGGGGGTGCACAGGCAGGTTCTGCATGTGGTGGGTTGTTATTATTAGGACAATTACATGAATTTACTCACCAAGAAGCCACCCATCTGCACAGTATGTGCTTGTAGTTTGTTCCCAACAATGCTGTTTATTAGAATCATTAGGAAAATCGGCTCTCGCTGCAAATTGTGCTTTGATGTTGGCCTGTTCAACTGCATTGTTTGTGAATATGATGTACCTGGGTGACAGCCGGATAATGCTATCCCACACAGCTGGCATAGCTCGGCTCAGGGTTGACTAGGAAATTCCCGATTGGTCTGCCAGCTCACTCTGGCATGCCCCTATTTCCAGAAACCCCAATGCTGTCAGCACCTGCACTGGGACAGGCAGCGCACGGCTTCTCACCGTGTCGCACTCCAAGAGCAGCCGTATTTCTGAGCACAGTTCCACACAGACTGCCCGTGGAAACCTAAACCAGGTGACAAGTCAGACATCATCCTGAGCCAGAAAATCTTCTCTGTATCTAAATACCCTTTCTCTTCTCACTGTGTGATTTCCAATATCCTCTAATAATGTTAACGCCATTGTTGTTAGAGACATTTTCTGCACTTCTTTGTGTTTGCTTTTATATCCACTCATCTAATTATGCACACTTGGATGTTTGTTCATCATGTGTCTCTGGTGTGTACAATAATTTTCACTACATTATGAGTCTCCCAACATCACCTCTAAGTGTCGCCAACGGACCAACAACAGTAGAAACGTACATACGCCAGCCATCGAGTTGACGTGGGGCTGTGCATATTTCGATGGTCATTTCATTCTTGATACATCTGAAATTTTCGGTGGAAAAGGATGCCTGCCATGTTTTTGTGCATAAGCACCCTTGGTACATGAGGCCCCTGTGCAGTACTTTAGTCAACCATAGTTGTTTAAAAGTGACACTCCTCAAAAAATCAAGTTTTTTTTTCTTGTGAACATGTCTGTTAACATGTCTGTAACATATGTTTTATGACTTTATGTCTCTTTTTTGCTGTGAAATTTCAGTTAAGCTCCCTAAAAAAAGCCAAGTTTAGACACAGCATTGTTGGTGACGTAACTATATTAGGTCCATAGTGTTGAGCCAATCAGGACTCTCTGGCCTTACTGAAGTTAGCCTCCAGGGCAGGTTAGCATTTTTGGGTAGCTGCTTTGAAAACTTTACCCAAATTAAGATGGCTTTTAACATTAAACTGCTTTTAATTACCAATGCAGTTTCAGACATTATCCTGGGCCGCCAGCATACAGCTGGGCATGTCCTTCAACTGGTAAGTCTTTTTATCGTAGGATTTAAACTGTAATGCTAGCCATTATTAGCCTTGTGGGATGTGGGTGGGATTAGTCACAGATCCTAGTGTTTGAAGGAGGAGGAAAAGTAAAAGATTTTGACATGAAACTGTAAAACAATGAAAGGTTTTGTGTAGAAAAAAGGGCATAAGATAACATTTTAGACAATGTAGATTTGTTTTTATAGCAGATTTATATCCATTGGAGTGCATCTTTAAATTCCCTTCTGCAGCATGTGGGACACCATGCGGTGTATAGGGGCGCCTGTGTTTCAGCCACACAGCTACTGTAAGAAGTGAAAGCTACAGTGGGGCGTTCCATCTTCTGGTTGCTCTGTATATTAACTTTAATTTCCCCATTCTATTATGCTGATCACTAAACTAGAAGGCAGAAAATACCATTTTTCCTCTGGTCTTTGGTATGACCCAGCTGGGGCATGAACCTACAACCTCCAGGCTATGGGGTGGATGATCCGCCACTAGTCCACCATGCCAGTTGTTCTAAATTTTTATTTATTTTATTTGTTTATTTGACAGGGACAGTGCAATAAACATAGACAATTAATCAAATGACAATCAATCTAATGTGTTGCGCAAAGAGTGTATAGCTATTAGCTAATTTGCAACTCTTGTCCCTGCATGGGCTTTAGAAAGAAGAAACAAGTAAAAAGAAAGAAGGATAAGGAAAAAAAAAAATGAAAACAGAATAAACAATAACCACATACATCAGTGCAAAAAAGATTATAAATACACAATATAAAAACCTGATTCACATTTGCCTATTTCAGGCCTCCCTCCCTTCGTCACTCACTATAAACAAACACATTCATTCCTTCCCTTCATTCACTCTCACCCTGCAGACAATCATTTCATACATGGGTACATTCTTGTACCCAAATGTGCTTTATAAATAAAAGTTGAGTTGAGGCAAGTTGTAAAAATTGACTTTTATCAAGACAGATTGTTGACATAAAGCAATCCTCCTTTTTCAGTTATCAAATTGTCTTCATAATTATCTTAACATTTTTTACATTTTTTTGTTTAAAAAGCACTTATATATATATAATTTATTTATTTATTTATTTTTTACTGTACACAGTGTATGTGGACAATACTGGCTCTCTTATCCAATGATTTGAATATGATGTCAATAGGGTGTGCTTGTGACAGTGAAAAGATTTTGATTAAAAAAAATGCCTCGGTGTGTGAAAACTGGTCATTTGAAACTATTTGAAGCTGTACTGAATACTTTATCAAATGCCTTCTCCTGTCTATTAGTTACCACACGGTCGAACATGCCCCCCATTTCCCTCAAACTGATATAAAATGTCAAACATTATTGAAAGTGTTTGTGTTTGCATCTGTGTTGTTGCCTGTGGATCAAACATCAGAATGTGTATTATGTGTTTGTCGATTCTGATTCATAGATAAAAGGGGCCCACAGTCCTGAGTTGAATGGATAATCTGTTTATATTACGGCTTCAGGGAGTTTCTTTGAATTGGTGCTTTACTTAAACACAGGGAAGGAGGGATAAAGTGCTACTTTCTTCTTTACGGAGTTAGTTGGTGGAAAATGACAACAAACCCGTCAAATCCTCCCTTGAAGAATGTGTTCAGCTGGGGAACAAACACCCCCAGAACAAAAGGAACTCTTTATCTCGGCAAGAGAATAAATATGAAATACAATGGCGATTACAGAACACTATGGTGGACAATGAAGAGTGCTGTGTATTTAAAATGATTTTCAGGTTCTCTTGGTGAAAATTTGACAGATGTCCTCTGTTCCAAAACCACTTTCACAGTAGCCGCCGTGCCGGGCTTTATCTATTTGATACCACAGCTATGCCAAGACTCTGGCATGTAGCCTTGTGCTGCATCTGAGATAGCCTTTGTGATTTCTACACTTTATGTGACATGAATGAGAAATATCACGCGCACCCAACAGAGGACAGCTGAATAGGATGGAAGGTTGCCTTGCTTGTATGGGATAACAGCAGAGCAGTGGGGGACTACATGTATTTTTACATTTGAGGTCCCGCTGCTGGCTTTTCCTGTCAAAGCCGGAGGAGGAAAGTACTATCCAGCTACTGCCCCCCCCCCCCCCAACCCACTGCTCTCCTCCAAAACACACTCATGGACATACACGTGTGTGTCTGAGAAAGAGCTGTGCAGCTTTCCGAGCCCAGCATGAGAGCATTTGATATTCATGGAAGGGAAGAGGAGAAGAAAGTGAAACAACAGTGGGGGCACTGTCTCACGCGTGATATTACATTGTAATTATGATTTGGATGGGGGCGCTGTGAAAGCACTGAGGGCAAACTACAAACGTGCAAAAAGACGGACGCGCGCATCACACAGACACACACGTAGCAAAAAGGTGCGCTAACGGTGCACGGTCCTTAGGTGGGAACACTCGACACTCCGAGCTGGCTGTGTCCACATCATTGCAGGAGTAATGCAGTTTTGGGCGCAGAGCAGCGCGTTCCACGCCTGTTTAGAGAGCAGGGAGATGAGGTCTGTGAGCAAGCTCCATATTGCCATTGATGGAGCTGCCCTGATTGGTTTGTTTACCATCAATATTTGCAGATGTCAATCCGGCTGCCTTTGAGAAAATGCATTTTTCAGCATGAAGCCGAATGTTCAGAGAAATCATTGGCTTTAGCACTTTTTGAGACTGGAAAAAGCGACACACATACAGTATTTGCTGCAGTAAATGTATACACTGGAAATTTTCACTGATATGTGCAGGGGACACAAAAGCAGAGGGAGAGAATATCAGCTTCAACCATTCACTGTATGTCCTGAATGAGAATAATAGATTTTGAGTTCCATCCATGCACACTGGAAGTATTCCAGTAGATTTTTCAATTTCATGAAGCCTTTATTTTTCAAAAGAAAACACGCGAGACTATGGAATATATAAAGTTATACAGAAGGAACAAAAGGGGAGATTTGGACTGTAATATGACAAAGAAGAGCAAAAAACATATGGGTAAAGAATCACAAATACATAGTAATGCATTTTGAAAACATTCCTAGGGGGATCCTCGATTCGATTAGTAAAGGTTTGGAAGAGAAAGAGGGAAAGAAGGAGCTGTCAGGCTGCTATGCTGGCACATCTACTCTGCCTCTTTTATCAAAGATAAGTAGTATTGATTTACTTTGAGGCTGTAAAAAGTATTCGTCTTAAGAGCTGACGTTTAATAATCTTCACCTAATCCATGTTTTGCTGGAAGCCTCTTGAGATGCTGGTGAGTCCTCTATTGTTCGGTTCTCTCCTGCACATACTGTATACCTAATGAGCGGGGCTGATGTTTTTAACCCTC
This sequence comes from Pholidichthys leucotaenia, assembly GCA_020510985.1. Classification (NCBI taxonomy): domain Eukaryota; kingdom Metazoa; phylum Chordata; class Actinopteri; order Cichliformes; family Pholidichthyidae; genus Pholidichthys; species Pholidichthys leucotaenia. The sequence goes on from CM035837.1 coordinate 389,971,768, forward strand.
CACATGGCTCGCAGCTACGCCCCCACCCCACCGTCCCATGCCACAACCACTACTACACACACACACACACACACACACACAAAAATGGAGGATGAAAGAATCCAGCAACTTTTTGGGTAAATAAACCTTGATTGACTCGCTGCTGTCTGATAAAGGGATTTTCTGTGGTTGTTCTTGTTTTTACTTTGTGTGTGTGAGTGACAGAGAGAGTGAGAGTAGGAGTTAATGCAAATTCTTGCAATCGTGAACTGCAATTTTACTTCGTCTGTTTCTGAAAAAGAGGTTGCGTGATCAGCTCTATTTGTTTTAATCTTTCTGTTAGCAGGATTTCTGAAAATGGATTTGCATGAACATTCTAAGAACAGCAGGACTTGGCCCAGGCTTGAAGTGATTTTCTTTTCGAGTCAGTCAGGTAGTTTGCAAAGACTACATACTGTATAGCAAGAAAATGCATCATCCATCCATTTTCTCCCACAGATTTTAGGGCAGCGGTGTAAGCAGAGATGGGCCTGACCTCCCTCCCCTCAGCCAGGACCTATATGTGCAGAGTTAGCGCGCTCTCTCTGTGACTATGTGGCGTCTGCTGTCTCAGGCTTCCTCCCACAATCCAAAGACATGCCTGTCAGGTTAGATGGTTGTTTTATATTGGCTATAGGTATCGATGTATGAGTAAACGTCCGAAGGCTGCTGAGATAGACTTCAGCCTCCCCACGACCTTGAACAGGGTAAATGGCTCGGAAAATGGTTGAATAAAACAGGATAAAATAATAAATAAAATCAAGTTTGAAAGAGCTGAGGACAAAGAAACACAAGGAAGGGCACAAATAAACCACTAAGCAAAGGTTCAACAGAAGCTGACATGATGTTTTTCTGGTAAGGTCAGAATGTTTTGAAATTTCTGCAGCGCTTGAATAGGATCCAAATCTTACTTTCTAGTAGCCTTTTTCATAACCTTTTATTTCTTCTTTCTTTGCTGTTCCTTGGTGGGCTTGCCTGCATGCCGAGAATAATGACCAGAAACGCTTAGGTCCACTTCCAGTCCATCTTTGGATAGTTGGAATCACAATATCTTAAGGCACTCTTTGATATTAACATTTGATCAAACAACACCGCCACACTGACAGCTCTGTCTTCCCCACTGCTGCTTTGATGCTGTGGCCTTTTTGTGACATCTTCAAGCAAATACAACACAGTCAGACTAAAATTTAGCATATTAAGGGTCATGATGCTGAGGCATTCAAATCCTCTATCTATCATGCATCATCCTTGAGAGCATCCTTGACTTACTGTGCAGTCATAGAAATGCTATATTTGATTAAAAGTTAGTAGTAGTTACAGGAAAAGTTTGTGATCTGGTGCCATGGGTCACAGTTTCTTCTCTTTTTCAGTTTTTGTCAGAATTTTCATTTAATTTTTACTGTTTGCAGTATAATTATCACAGGATGTCAGAGCTCCATGTTGTGTCACCGATCTTACATCTGAATACTTTGCCTTTGGATGCCATTTCCTGCCTTCATGTCTGCAATCACCTGCAGATCTGAATACTTTGCCTTTGGATGCCATTTCCTGCCTTCATGTCTGCAATCACCTGCAGATACGTGACCATACCTGCACTAGCATGCAGATGAATTTAAAAATTCCTGCAAATTTTTCAAGTAGCTCCACATACACAACACCTGTATACCATTTAAGTCTGTTAGTCTTTTAGACTCAAACTGCATACAGTTGCAATGAACTTCTCTGCCTATATAAGAGGGGAGAGAGCTTTTTATGGTATGAAAACAAACAAACTTTAAACAATAAACGCACCATAGGTGCTCGTGCCTTGGTGTTTGTGGCATGGTAGCATGGGAAAGCTAAGTGTTGTGTTAGTCCATTCATCCAAGCTTTTAAAATGCTTGCTATTTATTTACACACATATGACACTGATGTCACCGTTACAACACACCAGTGTTGGGAGTGATGCGTTACTGTAAAGCCACTACTTTTGCAGTAACATGCTGTGTAACAAAATTATTGTTTAAAAATTCAGTAATGCGTTACAGTTACTGAAATTTGATCGGATGCGTCACTCATGTTACTCATTTTATTAATATGGATAGATATTTTTAGCACAAATAAATACAAACTGACCCTACATAGCTCATGCAGCCATCAGTCAACGTAACCTGTTGCAAAGAGTCTGTTCACTGCTGCAGCCAGCAGCCACAAATGGAGCTTCCTCCTGCTGGGAAAAGATGAAGCTACTTTCTTTTTGTGATAACAGACAGATTATTTTTCCTTTGTCATGGTTAAGGACAGAAGCATATCGGTGGGATGCAAGCTAAAGTGTGGTTGAGACCGACTGCAGTTTTCAGAAGCGCCTTGGATCAGCAACGAGCTCAAACAAAGCTAGTGCTATGCTATGCTAACAACACTGTGGAGTGGATCTACATTATCTGAACACCCATGGCTGGATTTCAAGCACAAGTATGCATCTGGACAGTTTGTGACACAGCAAGAATTAAACCAACCGGCTGATTGCCAGATACATTGTTACAGAATGAAGATCTGATAACAGTCATTTTCCATCAGACAGCTGAGACTGTGATCCACTGAAGTTAAAGCATATTTACTTGCTACCTGGATAAAGATTATTAAAAAATGGATTTGATCTCCAAAAGGAATTTAAGGGACTGGATCATGTCTCTGTCACAGCAGACATTTGGACTGTGGATAATGGACATTTTCTTTGGATCACTGCACATTGGCTTAAATCCATAATATAAAGGTAAGAAATGTTAACAGCTTTATGCAGTGTTGCCAATTCACTCTTTTGGAGTGATTCTCACTCTTTTTCTCTCTCTCTCACTCCACAAACCCTATATCTCACTCCAAATGAGGAAATTACTGGCAATATCATGTTGATTTTCTTCAGATTTGTCCCACAATAAGAGCTCTCAAGGCAGGATAAAGCATACTGAGCATGTTCTAAAAGCTCTGTTTATTTTCAGGCTGACATTAACTGCCCAGATTAAATGGATGGGTCAAGTGCCCTCAGTGGCACATTGCAGCAACTGCAAGTGTCAACTTATTGACATCCCCCGGCTATATGAATATGACAATATATGTGTTTTTTTTTTTACATTTTATTGATTTTCTGGTTCATATACTTTGAAGATTAGATAAAAAAAACATACCCCTGTAGACAGATCAGCGTAAAAAAAACGGACCATTCTTTATGTAAATGTGTCCAAAGTCCACTTTTGACTGAGTTATGTAATATATATAGCTGCCGAGACAATATGCAAATTAGATGCATAAATTTATTCCTATCTGAAACTTTGGATCATATTCTACAGCTTTCTAATTGACAGTAAGCCATTATCTCTTGTAACTTTCAAGTTATAGTCTTGGAAATCTTAACTATTTTATTGACAAAAATTTTTTACCACTCTTGACCACTAGGGGGGCCTTGATCACCCTTTAACTGTCCCTGTCGCCATATGGCGCCTGGGGCAGTTAAAGGGTTATTAATAAGCCTGTAACATAAGTAATATAATCCATTATAGGAGAGGAGGTCAGGCTTGCTAAGAGGAGCTACAGTGTGAAGTTACAAAAAAACTTCTCAACCAACGACTCTGTTTCTGTCTGGAGAGGCCTACGGAATATCACCAACTACAGGAGACCATCCCCCCACCCTGTGGAAAACCTCCAGCTGGCTAAAGACCTAAACAGCTTTTACTGCAGGTTTGAAAAGAACCTACAGTTCTCACCTCCCACCCACACAAAAGGATTATCTGCAGCCCCAGGAACTCCATCCCTCCTCCACTCTGACCTCCCACCAGCACTAACGATCTGTGAAGAGGAGGTGCGCCGGGTCTTTCAGAGACAAAAGATCAAGAAGGCTGCAGGACCTGATGGTGTGTCTCCGTTCTGCCTGAGAGTCTGCTCCAACGAGTTGGCCCCCATCTTCACCCGGATCTTTAACAGATCACTGGAGCTGCGTGAAGTGTCTTCCTGCTTCAAACGCTCCATCATCATTCCAGTTCCCAAGAAACCCTCTGTTACAGGATTAAACGACTACAGACCTGTTGCCCTGACCTCTGTGGTCATGAAATCCTTGGAGAGATTGGTGCTGAACCACCTGAAGGTCGTCACAGGCCCCCTGATGGACCCACTGCAGTTTGCCTACCGGTCAAACAGGTCAGTGGATGATGCAGTGAATATGGGACTACACTACATCCTGCAACACCTCGACTCCCCAGGGACGTATGCCAGGATCCTGTTTGTCGACTTCAGCTCAGCGTTCAGCACCATCATCCCAGGCATTCTTCATCAGAAACTCCTCCAGCTCAAGGTGCCCCCCCTCCACCTGCCAGTGGATCTCCAGCTTTCTGACTGACAGGTGGCAACAAGTGAAGCTAGGGAGATTTACATCCAGTTCCCGAAAAATTAGTACTGGCGCCCCCCAAGGATGTGTCCTTTCCCCACTGCTCTTCTCCCTCTACTCCAACGACTGCACCTCAGAGGACCCTTCGGTGAAGCTCCTGAAGTTTGCGGATGACACCACAGTCATCGGTTTGATCCGGGATGATGATGAGTCTGCATACAGGCGGGAGGTGGAGCAGCTGATCCTCTGGTGCAGCCAGAACCATCTTGAACTTAACCCAGCCAAAACGGTGGAGATGACTGTGGATTTCAGGCGACACCCCCCTTCATTCCCCCCACTCACCATCCTCAACAGCACAGTGTCCACTGTGGACTCCTTCAAGTTTCTGGGTACCACAATCTCCCGGAACCTGAAGTGGTCCTCCCATATAGACACTGTCCGGAAAAAGGCCCAGCAGAGGTTGTTTTTTCTGCGTCAGCTCAAGAAGTTTGATTTGCCTCAGGAGCTGCTGGTTGTCTTCTACACCGCCATCATCCAATCTGTCCTCTGCTTTTCCATCACTGTCTGGTTTGGATCTGCCACTAAACAGGACAAGACCAGACTGCAGCGGATCGTTAAGTCTGCGGAGAGGATCATTGGTACCGACCTACCCTCCATTGAGAACTTATATCGGTCCATAACCAGGAAACGGGCGGGAAACATCTGTGCTGACCCGTCACACCCCGGCCACAAACTGTTTGAACTTCTATCTTCTGGTCGTCGTTACAGATCACTGAAGGTCAAAACCACCCGTCACAGGAACAGTTTCTTTCCTCAAGCCATCACTCTGATGAACTCCTAACATTCACCTAGTCCTACCTGTTGCTGTACTCATGACTTTTCATCCATTATTACATTGCACATAACTCTCACACTGCTTTTTACTTCATTCACATTATATCACTGAATCTGAGTTCACATTGAAATACTGTGTGACTGTATATTTTTTCATATATTTCTGCAAAGTGTGGTTAGTCTGAGTAAATAACTGCATATATTCCTGTATATATTTACATCCTTTTATAGAAACGTGGACAGACTGTAATTTATTGTACATACTCTGTTGTCATTGAATCCTTATTTAAAGCCTCCACCTGAACAACGAGAGCAAGTTTTTAGCCAAAGTCAAATTCCTTGTATGTGTTGTGCATACTTGGCCAATAAAGCTGATTCTGATTCTGATTAATTAAATTATCTTGCTATGTGTGCAAGATGATTTAAGTATGCATTTAAAAGTAACGTGAACATTACTTTTCCAAGTAACTAGCTACTTTAATCATGCAGTAATTGGTAAGTAACAGTTATTTTTGAAAAGAAGTAACTAGTAACTGTAACTAGTTACTATTTTTTAGTAACTTGCCCAACACTAATAAATGTACGTCTTAAATTGATACATTTTAAATGGTTAATGCAGATGTATGTTACACCGGTGGAGTTAAATAGATATAACAAAAACATACCAGATACATGCACAAAATGTATGGAAAGTAAAGGAACCCTATTTCATTGTTTATGGGAATGTAGAAAAATTAGAATGTTTTGGGAAGAGGTGAGGGTAACAATTGAAAAAATAATTTCAAAACAATTCATATTGAACCCTAAACTGTTTGTTGGGTCTGTATCCAGAAAAGCATAACTTTAATAAGAGTGAAAGAGCATTCATAGACCTCAGTTTGCTTAATGCCAAAAAATGTATTGCACTACTGTGGAAAAAGACTCATAGACCAGATGTGACTCAGTGGTTAAGACAGATGTTAACAAACCTTCCACTAGAAAGAATAACATACATACTGAAATCAAAGGAAAATGTGTTTGAGAATATATGGAGACCTTTCATTGATTATGTAAAGAAATTAAACATAACTTCTGAAGAAGAAGGTGAATGATGTGTGTGGACCTTGTAAATTCCAAATTGGTGAATGTATAATATGTATGGGTGATTCTTCAATTAAGGGAGTTTTTCTGTCCCCAGGGTAGATTTTCAAGAAAAAAATGCTTTTTAGAAAAAAACAATGATTGCTTTTGTTTACTTTAGGTTGTAGTAGCTATGAAAAAATAACTGTGTCTCAATGATGACATCTTAATACTTTTTCAGTGTGTTGAAAATTCAAATGTGCAAGAATTTCACTGTTTTGTGCTTGTCCCCAACCCAGACTTTTTGACTTCCCCTCTATAATAAAGCGATAAAAAGTGCTAAATTCATTAAACCTTTACTTTGCATTTCCTCATAACAACTTAAAAAGATATTTTTTCAAATTCATATATTTTATATTTGTTCAATTTACTATTTATTTATAGTTAAATATCCCTGTCCCTCATACATCTGTCATTACCATCATGCTCAACGTTTTAGAGAGCAATAAAGTTTTTACAAACAGTTACTTAAATTGTTGTATTGTGGCGGTTCGTTTTAACCCCACAACAGACTAAGGACACTCAGCCCTCTTTTCTCTGTTTTTCTGCTGCATTACTGAGAAGCAATGTGCCATTCATGTATTTGTGATGCAAACATGCATGTGTTGTGATGTAATGCGCCATTCTGTATAGTGTGCATATGGCTTGTCCTTACTGTGCTTTTTCTGAGCATCTTAGATGTGCTTTGGTGTATTAATGTCTACAGGTAGACGAGTTTCTTCTGTCTCACCTATGTGATGTTAATCGATGCCTTTCATCCTTTGTACTCATGAGTCCTGTCCTTACTGTGACCTAGAGACTCAGATCAATATGTAGATGTGCTTGTTAGCCTCTTTGTCTTGCACTTAGAGCGAGGTCTAGCTAATCTGCCCATTGTGATGTATGGCTTACAAATGCAAATACCTCCTGCCTGTTCTGTTGTCCCTTTGATCATTCTAGACTGTGGGGTATGTCTTTTTGATGTATTGTTATGATCAAGTATTTAAGGTGCAACTCTGTAACGCAATCTCTCTCTCTTCCTCTCTCACTCTGTTCTTGCAACAGGTGGACACACTGTGTCCGCCTCTCTTTCTCTGAGAGCCTAGGGATCCTGCTCCGGGCTGCTCCACTATGCACCGGAGAGAGGATCCCGTGAAGGCGACATGATTAATAAAACCTGCTCAAAACCACAGCACCGCTGCTTATTTTTGCATGCCGCTTCACTGGTGACCCCTCGAACACGCACACGTTTTGTGCGAATGCAACCTTCCGAGCTGGACAGCTGCACAGCTGCGTTGGCGACCCCTTGAAGACGCAGCCTTCTGTTTTGGATGACCACGCTGGACCGGCCGCTCTCACAGAGAGCGCACGCACCTCGTCCTCTCTCCACTACGGCAACCTCCAGGGCCGACGGGGAGCGCAGCACGTGGAACTGAACGCACCATGGCCGCACGAGCGACAACGATCGTCTCCTCCCTCTCACCGCTCCAACGCAGCTGCACAAGCCCGGGGCACAAAGATCGTCTATTGCCTCGCACCGCTCCAACGCGTCTCCACGAGCCCGAGGGACGGAGATCGTCTACTTCCTCACACCGCTCCAACGCAGCTGCATGAGCCTGAGGAACATAAGATCGTCTATTCCCTCCCGCCGCTCCAACGTATCTGCACGGGCCTGAGGGACTAAAGATTGTCTATTTCCTCTCACCGCTCCAACGCACCATGGCCAATCTACAGCCACAGCTCAACCTGGATTTTACCGGCGCCGTCTGCGCCGTTCTCCACCAAGTTTCTGCACCCTGACTCGCCACTCCAGCGGCCCACCCACGCACTGAACCCCCGCGCACGCATCGGGGAGTTACAAGGACGGCGCATCACGCACGGGACAAGTAACGGCTCCACAGACTGCCTTCCTCCTTCGCCGCTGCCTTTCAGGGCTGCCCGCTCACCTGAAGCACGCATGCAGCACGCTCGAAGGATTTGTTAACAGTCTCAGCCACGCCAGAGACCGCCATCGTCCTCCGCCGCTGCCCACAGAACCTTCAGGGCTGCTCGTTCACCTGAAGCAAGCACGCAGCTCGCCACTGGATTTTTTAATGGTCTTAGCCGCGGCACAACGGGATTTCAGCCGTCAGCTGTTCCCGGGAGCTTTGGGGTTGCTTCAGCACCCAAAGCCAACAGTCCCCCTGCTTTGTTTACTTTTTCTCTTACAGCCGCTCCTGCTTTTCTTCATGGCCACAAGAGGAGTCAGAGACTAATTTTTCTTCTTGTGATCTCCGCACGTGCAACGGGACAAACCCTCGACGTCACGGAGCAGCAAGCAATTTTTGCACGGCTCAGGACGATTTCACAGCTCCTGCCGGCACTTACTACCCCTCCCCTCCCTCCCCCTCCGCCTGCAGCGAGCTTCTCCCACAGCTCGCTCACACAGATGGATTATCGAGGACGCGACCCCCTGCCGCGTCCTCTGGGGGGGAGCGTGTGTGGCGGTTCGTTTTAACCCCACAACAGACTAAGGACACTCAGCCCTCTTTTCTCTGTTTTTCTGCTGCATTACTGAGAAGCAATGTGCCATTCATGTATTTGTGATGCAAACATGCATGTGTTGTGATGTAATGCGCCATTCTGTATAGTGTGCATATGGCTTGTCCTTACTGTGCTTTTTCTGAGCATCTTAGATGTGCTTTGGTGTATTAATGTCTAGACGAGTTTCTTCTGTCTCACCTATGTGATGTTAATCGATGCCTTTCATCCTTTGTACTCATGCGTCCTGTCCTTACTGTGACCTAGAGACTCAGATCAATATGTAGATGTGCTTGTTAGCCTCTTTGTCTTGCACTTAGAGCGAGGTCTAGCTAATCTGCCCATTGTGATGTATGGCTTACAAATGCAAATACCTCCTGCCTGTTCTGTTGTCCCTTTGATCATTCTAGACTGTGGGGTATGTCTTTTTGATGTATTGTTATGATCAAGTATTTAAGGTGCAACTCTGTAACGCAATCTCTCTCTCTTCCTCTCTCACTCTGTTCTTGCAACAGGTGGACACACTGTGTCCGCCTCTCTTTCTCTGAGAGCCTAGGGATCCCGCTCCGGGCTGCTCCACTATGCACCGGAGAGAGGATCCCGTGAAGGCGACATGATTAATAAAACCTGCTCAAAACCACAGCACCGCTGCTTATTTTTGCATGCCGCTTCAGTATGCAGATTAGATGCTCCAGAGGAACATGTCCAGACATGAGGCACAAGCCTGGTTTTTTGATGCCCACATATGTAAGTAATTTGATGTTTTATACATCCTGATCTGAGAGTATGTTTATTCGGCGTCATTACCAAACAAGTTACTATTTGAGTATTTTAATTCATTAATACAAAATTTCACTTTATTTAGATGTATTCAGTGTACATTGTATGCTAGCTAACCAATTAGCTTAGCAAGTCTAAAACTTAGCCAACATTTTCTGCAAAGAGTGAAAATTATCATTACCGTCACGTGTCATTACCATCACAAAAGTGACTGTGATGGTAATGACGATCTGTGATGGTAATGACAATTTATGTTTTTATTTCCTAATAACTAGCATATATTAGCTTAATTTACTGTTTACTACTTTACTATGATACATAATTGAACAGTTACCAACTGTAATTTACATTATTTTTGTTTGAAGATGTCAACATGGCCCCAGCTAAACCAGCTCAACGGTCAAAAAAATACAGAGACAAAATCAAGGAAGATCCTGAGAAATATCAGCAATATCTTGAAAGAGAAAAAGAGAGATACAAAAAAAGAAAAGAGACAGGAAAATTGAAAGCCATCTCACAGTTCTCATCATAAAACCCCAAATCATATGAGAGGACGAAAAATTGTGTCTAAGGTTTATGTTGGTAGCACACTCTAAACTGTCAAAATAGCTTTTTACAAAGTGACATTTGAATGCTGCTGATTAAAAAAAGTGTTAAAAATAAAGGCAGACACTTTAATTCTGCTATTGAGGTTATGCACATGATAAGTTTTTATATTGTTTAGTGCATTTTCTTATTGCTAGTGTGTAAAATCAATTAGTTACTTTTGTGGTTGTTGCAGTCACAGAATGTGATATATGTTTTTTAATGACTTAAATACTATTTTTCTTACTATACTGTATTTCTTACTAGTATTTGTATTTTATTTATGACATTGTTCCAATGACTTGTATAAGCTGGTTGATAATCACCAGCAGGTCCATGACTGTTGTTTAATATGGGTCACACCACTGTTGCTGTGCATGAATTAAAATGCTACACACTTATTTCAGAGTGCTGAAAACTTTATTTTCTATTTTATCATTTTTGGATTGGCACTCATCATATGGGACATTTGAGCTGAGCATGCCAGTTCTCTTCTTTGATCCTTTTTTACGTCAGAAACGAGCCAGCCGCCCAGAAGAGCATATTATTACATAAGCAATGCTGTGTTAGTTTACCAAGTGATTAATTTTAATGGAAGGTTAAGTGTACAAAAGGTGGTGTTTTTAAAAAGTAGTAGTTTCTTTGTCTTTGTTGTAAAAAACAAAACAAAACAAAAAAAACCACCAGTGTTAATTTTTATGTCATTACCAAAACATGTTGTCATTACCGTCACAATACATTTTTTGATAGAAAATGTTGCTTTATTGTTAACTTGGATTTTACCACAATCATTCTGGTAATGTTTAAAGGTCTAAATTTGCATTTTATGAAAAAATATACATTGCAATTCAAGTATTCTGATTAGTACGCAACATTTCATTGTTGAGACAAGGCAATATATTAACAAGTCAGAGAGAAGATGTTGTTAAAATGTATTTTAAATGTACTTACAAATATTTAGAACATGATTCTTAAAGAGCATGTTTTGTACTTACTGGAATGATTGTAAAACCTTTGCTTGTCAAATCATTTTGTATTAAAATCAGTGGGGTTTTTTTGTGATGGTAATGACATTTTGCCGTGGCAAATTTGAAAAAAGCATCATAATATCAAAATTATCATGAAGTAATGTCAAAGCTACACTCAGATTTGTGTTCCAGACCAATTGCTAAACTTTTTGAAACAGAAAAAATAGAGATTAAAGAACTTTTTTTTTCAAATTCTAAATGTCAAAAGTGCCCCTAATTGAAGAATCACCCATATACTTATGTAATGGATTGCCTAGACTAAACAGAGGAGCATTGTTGATGACTTGCCTTTGTTAGTGGTTGTTGGTGCTTTTAGTACATTTTTTTTTCTTGTCTTGTAGTTAGTGTTTTGTTTTGTTTTGTTTTTTTTAAATTACTTTAGTGTTAGTGTTTGATTGTTTGTGTCATGTTTGTAAAAAAACGGTTCAATAAAAAATATTGCGGAAAAAAAAACTTGCTCAACACTGCAACACACACACGGTACACCTCGTTAAATATTTTTGGTTGAGTGGCATCAATACGTGTAAACTATTTGGCACTCCATACACCTGAAAGCCCAAAAAGACTGTGGACTTGCTTGAACATTTTAAATATAGAAATCATTGAGCATAATATTTCCCGTTTACTGCCTTTCTTTATTTTTATTTCTGTATGTGCATAACCCCTGGTATAGTGATTGATTCAACTTTGTATTTTGTTAATAAAGTTAATTTTAAAATATAAAAAGAGTTGCACTTCAATGGTCAATGCATCCCTCGGAAGATGGTCTGTTTAAGTCAGCACCCATCCAAGGTGGCACCAGGATGTTCAAAACATTATCCCATTTCTTCAAAACTAAACAGCAAAACATTTTGTTTTTAAAACAATCAATGCGAGAAATAAATGGTGTAGTTGCTGAATTTGCGTTTACTTTTCGGTAACCACCGCTATTTTAAAAGTTCAGCACAAGATTGATGGTTGACAGGAAGTTATATGTCGTGCTGTAAAGAAGTCACACAGCTATCTACTGGCTGGGCATAATTATTACAACTTTTTCACAGCTTCAATGAGTGTGAATGTGTGCTGTTCTTGTGTTTATCTTGGCAACAAAGCCTTGTCTTGAAATTCTGGCAAATTAAAAGTCAAGAAAACGTGGTGATGCATGGACACGAACCTCTAGTTCCACTTGATTTTAACCGGACGAGTTGAAAACCCGGTAACACACACAAACACTCACACAGATGAATTGACACACTACCATTGTCATGATCTGAGCACGGGGGATTTCACCGTGCTCTGTCTCTTTGCCTTTTTGTTTTTCCTTATTTCTATAATATTGTATTTTGGAGTTTTATGCCGGTGATGTTATTTCTAGTTTGTTTTCACTTATTTGGTATTGTTTCTTTGTATGATTTATTTTCCTGTTTACGTTCAGTGTAGTTTTGTTATTTGGGTTTATTTGTGCCTATCTGTTTCCACTTTTATTTTGCCAGTGTCTTCTCTTTTCTTTCTCACTCTGGAGTTGCATTTGTCAGGAGCACTTCCGGGTTTTTCCCTGGTTGTGGGCGGTGCTCCTGTCAAACTGTCAGCTCCATCTCCCCTCCTCATGACTCACGGCTGATTGTCATTTTCTCCCCAGCCCACTCATGTGATTCACACCGGTTACTTTTTGTGTTGATGGTTTCTAATCCTATTTAAGGGCTGTTACTTTCATTTCTCGTTGCCGGAGTCTTAAGTTCTCGACCCTCATCTCCACCAGAACCCAGCCCTTGTTCTGGTGAGACATTTGTAAGTTTACTTTGCTTGTCTTTTGGATTTTGTGTTTGAGCACTGTTTTGGACTTCATGTTTTTTTTTCTTTAATAAATTTTACTAACTGCAGTCTTGCGCGTGGGTCTCTCCTCTCTGCCCCGAAGGGCAATTCATGACAACCATATGCCTAGGCTGCACTTTGTGCACCACTGTATATTTAGCAAACAATCTAACTATGATACATAGATATCAGATGACTGCATGATATTTTTGTCCCTTTAATAATTTGTTTCTATTACTTACTTAAATGTTAGTGTTAAATACCATCAGAAAGTAGCATGCAGCACTAGTAAAATGTAAATCTAAAGCTGAAAAGCTGATCAATTTACATCTCTGCTCTTATCTGGCTCCAGCTGATCGAGGCAGAACAAGGGCTTCCTTTTAAATTCTGTCTGGAAAAAAAAGATTAGAATATTAAAACAATGAAGTTCAGAGAGCTTGCACACAGTTAGATTTGCCCACACATTGAGTCTGTTAATGGGATTATTAACATTTCGATGGCATGTCATTTTGTTTCGTGATTGAGATTCACATGGGCTCAAACTTGATTGATTTCCTGTTAATAAATTCACCTCGAGAGGCCAATTTAGCAGTGTGTAGTTCGTATTTGAATTCTGAAAAAACCCAGCAGTTTGGCTCATTCTGATCTCTGATATTGTCAAATTGAACAATGTTGGATTCAAGTATGAAACCCAACCGACCTCGAGCTTCAAGAGGATGGTGAAAACTCGCGTGCAGTGCCTCCTCTCCGCCGACACAAAGGGAAAAGGAAAAAGCAGCAGAGCACCTCATTTGCGCAAGTTTGTACACATCAGGGTTCGGCTGAAGGGCTCAGAGAATGGCTTCTCTGCGGGGACTGGAAAATTCAAACCCAACTCCTGTCCATTAACGAAGCTCCGCTCTTTTTCCCCCGCTGCCCCCGCTGCCCGGCGCCTCAGCGGAGCTGCTCTGAAACACAACACACCAAATGAGATGTGACTCGTGTTGCCACACTGTTCTATTTATACTGGGAAGGGACAACAATGAGGAAGAGATGCAAAAAAAAGTGTTCACCTGCTGCTTGATGAGGCCTGGTGGCGTTCCAGGCCCACGGAGGACACTGGGTAATTTTCACCCGCACATCTCAGGGTGCAAGGGAGACCTCACCCCCTCAACCACTCCCTCCCCCCCCCCCTCCCTCTACCACCCTCGCCCACCTTCCCCCCCAAAGGCAACCAAAAACTGCAGATAATTACCTGGTGTGAAATTTCCTCGCTGTCAGGGTAGCCGCCACATGACGCGTGGGTGTTACAGAACTCATATTTGAGGACATGCAGCAAGGCTATTGTGTTGATGCATATGTTGGAGGTGTTCTCCCCGGGGTAAATGAGTAATTCTAAAAATGGGAATATTTCAGTTTTTTTCCTCTTCTAAAATCACATCAAGTAAAAAGTATTTTTTTTTTTAACTTTGAAAAGAAGTTGGAATCATACAAAACTTCTTTTACTGCTGTTTTTTCTTTCTTTCTTTCTTTTTGCATTTATCAGCATGAAAACAACCCAAACAGCCCTGACATTTATTTTGTTTGCAATCACTTTTCATGCAATTTCATTGTCTGCACTTGTCAGCATGTGACTAAACTATTCCTATTATATAATTTGTATTTTTCCCTCGGGTTTATTGTGTTTGCATTTCTTTTAAACGCTATGTCTGCTGTTTCTTCTCAGTCTTTAAATTATATGTTATATTAATCACTGCATTCAGACAAGTATTTTCTTCTTTTTTTTCTATTTTTCTAAAAGGTGTTTAGTTTCTCTCATATATGCATAATAAACATGGCTAAAGTTTTAAAGATTCCATTTAGTGCATCTTTCCACATGTTGACATGTCTTTATGAAATGTCTCTGACATACTGTACTATGGTCACATTGCCTTTAATTATTTAATTATTGCAGGATCATTATTAACCATATTTTGCAGACTTCCTCAGAATGGCTTGCTTCAGTGTATGTCAGTTTAAATGCTCCTAAACCCCATTTAACCCCACCCTCCCTCTAATGTACATCACTTAAGGTAAGATAAGATAAGATAAGATAAGATAAGATAAGCCTTAATTAGTCTCACAATGGGGAAATTCCAGGATTAAAGCAGCAAAGGGATAGCAGCACTCAGAGCAATAGTAAATAAGATAAGATAAGAACTGGTTAGCCAAAGCAGTAAATGAATATACATACAGTATGTACACAGTTATATACACTGCAGGGGCATTGCAGCTAGATGGTATAAACAGCATTATGGTTTGTTAAGTTACCCTGCAGAATATGAATATGTACCCAGACAGAATATTTCACATTTGAACCAACAGTGTTGTTGCCACCCTCAGTAGTGGTTGTTATTGTCTTAGTTGTGTGTTGGAGGAGACGATCTCTATTGTACAAAGTTGGTACATTTAGTACGTTTAATACGACTTCTACGGGCAGCCCTGGTTAGGTTATAAAGTCTGACAGCCGTAGGTAGGAAGGACCTGCGGAACCTCTCCGTCGTGCACTTAGGATGGCACAGCCGACCACTGAATGAGCTCCTCAGTGTGTTCAGTGTGTCCCGCATGGGGTGGTACTCGGACTTCAGCAGAGAGGACAGCTTAGCCAACATCCTTCTCTCTCCTATCTCCTTCACTGGGTTGAGGCATCACCCCAGTACAGAGCTAGCTTTTTTGATCAGCCTGTTCAGTCTCTTCCTGTCAGCTGCCGTGATGCTGCTGCCCCAGCAGACAACTCTGAATGTGATGGCTGATGCCACCACCAAATCGTAGAAGGTCTTCAGGAGTGCTCCTTGCACTCCAAAAGACCTGAGTCTCCTCAGGAGGATCAGCCTGTGCTGCCCCTTCTTGTAGAGCGCATTGGTGTTGTGTGTCCAGTCCAGTTTATTGTTCAGGTGAACCCCCCAGTACTTGTAGGATGTCACCATCCCAGTGTCTGTTCCCTGGATGTTTATTGGTGCTGTGGGGGGTTGTCCTCACCTGCGGCATGTCGCTAATGTCTCTGGCTAGCTACTAGTTGGGGTAGCTAAAACAGCCTGAGCCAACCAATGAAAACCTTAAAGAATGAATGAAATAAACATTAATGGTGAACAGGGGTGTGTGGTTCAGTGGATTATAAGATAAGACCAGTCCCTGGAGGACATTAAGCACAGGTTCAGGTTCAGGTTCAGGTTACTTTATTTGTACCCGTAGGTAAATTTGTTCACTCATTCGTGAATGAGTGAATGGGAAACTGTTAATAACTACTAGCTGCCTTTTGTCCTGATCAGAGTAAAATAGTAAAATAAACTAAAATATCATCAAAGAATGACATATATGGTCAAGTGCTAGATGAGCAAGGATTCCAGCTGGGGTTAATAGAATTTGTCAAAATTGGCTGCGATCAAACAGCCAAGCTAATGATAGGCTGAACCACTCATACTGTGTACCCAATGTAACACTAACGGTTTGTCTAACATCACAGTGAAAAGATAACAAAATAAGCCAGAATGACACAAGATATATTATCGACCGAATTAGGCTCTATTAGGGTGACTCAAATTCAACAAAAATAACAATATAAACTGAGCTTGGTAAGCTAACTTCATAGTTGCACTGTCAGCTTAGAAGCTCAGGAAGGGACTGACACTTCATGATGGGTTAGAACTGAAGACAGGATTATCTGTCAGCGATGTAGGGGAAAGAAACCCACATGAGGACAGCTGGCTTCTGATCATTTCTCTGAAATGTTCAAATATAGTAATTTCTAACTGAAGAGAGATTTTAAGATTTATTCATATGACCAAGTAAGCATTTTAGAAGGTTAAACCCCACAAACACGTCATGTTTGAGTGAATGGGACCGTTAAATGATGCAGTCAGCTCATACACAGATAAACTAATGATTACTAGAGGTTTTTCCTACCCACATTTTCTTTTGTTTTCCGTTTCAACCGCAAGAAGGGTAAGTTGATGAATGTCTTCTGTTGGTCATGCTGACAGTACGTAACTTGAAAGAGTGTTCTTGAGTGTTATTATTGGAAGTTCAAGAAATTCTGTATCTGCTTCGGTGCATCATTTTGCAAATTGAAGATTCTAGATCTCTCAGTTGAAATTAGTTTACAAAGCCACTATGCACTAGTGATTCTGCGGCGCTATAAAATATTGATTTCAGTGGGAATTTCCTCCCCGTTGCTATGAAGTATTATGAAAATTTAAAACACTTGTCAGAAGATGGGTAGCTCCAGTTCACCACCGCCCCACACATGTAAAAAATCCTTCTCAGAGAGGCTTCCATCACTCAGGCCTCATTTAGCCCATGCCCCTGTTAGCCTCAATAAATGCCAGCAATGGGTAGGAAGGGGAAAGAAGTGTGTGTGTGTGTGGGGGGGTGTTGTTTAAGAGCGAGCCTGCAGTAGGATTAATGATCAGAGCCGCAAACTTGGCTTTTGCTTGCATCAGGTAATCAATGGCGTTGAGCGAGGCAGACGTGCTGGCCGGCGCAGGAGCTCGACGAGAGGCTGCAAGAGCCGAGACAAACCTCCTCTCATTTCTCAACAAGACAGAGAGCACCTCACTGGCAAGCAGACAAGGTGAAACACTGTGGGGACCCGAGTTGAATGGCAAGGGCTTTTATGCAGTTTAATGATTTTATTAATCCGATGAGTCAAATGCTGGTGTCATGAAGCCTCGTGATACGTCATTTGTCTTAAGTGGCTGTTTTCACCAACTTGTTGTGCCCTTGACTGGGATTAGGTAGATATTAGGAAATGTGAACAAACAGAAAAATAGCAAATGGTGTTTCAAACATGGTGCAGGGATAAAGAAATTGTTTTAAAATAAGCTATTTTTGAAGAAAGCACAACACTGAAACAGCAGCATTTTCACTAAAAACGATTGGGGCTATCCAGGAAAACCAAAGCACATTAACAAATATGTTGCTTCTGTTCTGTCTTTGTTGAGTTATTGTCGTTTTTCAGGTTTTCAAAGACGCTACGCTTTGATTGACATGTTGATTTGTTCCTGCCATTTAATTGTACTTTCAATGATCTCTCGGGGATCGTAAGGTTGACTAGTCATTGTGTTTATCGTGTTTTACTGCTTTCTTACTTGTCTTTGATCTGACTTCTTATGCAGCTGACTAAATGCCCGCTTTCCTTTTGCAAATGCACACTACTTTCTAAATGAGGATGAAATGGTCCTGTGCATCTGAAACACTGTTTCTTTCATCATTAGCACACACTGCTATTATGAAATCAGAAGTAAAGGGTCAGCACTCTGACATCTTTCTGCTGCGTGTTAATGCCTTTTCTTTTAGAACTGTTATGATGGAGAAGAAGTGTGATGATGTGACAACTTCTGTGGGTCTTTTACCCGCCCCCTGACTCACTGATCAGCTTAGGAGAAGTGTTGCATTCATCCATTTATCTTCAACCGCTTAATCCTTTTCAGGTCGCGGGTTAACACCATTTAACCTAACGTGCATATCTTCGGACTGTGGGAGGAAACCAAAGTAGCCAGCAAAAGTCCATGCAGATATGACGAGAACATGCAAACTCCACACAGCAAGGTCTCTATTGGCCAGTGGCGGGACTGAACCCATGACCTTGCTGCGCTGCCAGAGTGCTAACCACTGCACCATCCAGCTACCGTTTCAATTATTCAAGAACAAGTAAGAGCTGCTACCAAAAAATTTACGTGCACAAGAGCAAGAAAGCAGCCGATAAACACATTATTTGAGTAACGAGTAGTTTTCATGCTTGCCAGTTGCCAGTGTGAGGTTTTTCTCTGAAATTTGTCTATTTTCTCAAAAAAATTACTACTATTTCCTTGTAAGTTTAAAAGTTTTTTTAAACTGAACTTTTTCCACTTAAATTTGAAACTTTTTTCATCACAAATTTGAGACATTTTTGTTGTAAACATGTCACCATTTCCTTATAAATTTGCAATACTTTTTTATACAATTTAAAGTTTTTTATTGTAAATTTGTGACTATACTGTAACCAGTTTGGGAGTTTTTCTTTTTCTCTTACAAGTGTTAAGCTACAGACCCACCAATAGTGTCTGTGCAGGTGGATTTGCTTGTTTTTTACACCGACAAACCTAAAAAAAAAAAAGACGATGCAGCAGGACATCATTCATCTGTTTTTTTCCAGTTTCCAGCTTGGTGGGTCTCTGGCTTACATTTGAGGAAAAGAAACTTTTCTTGTGTCACCTCTAATATAATCCAAATCAAATTAAATTATAAATCCACTACAATGATTAAATAAATATGCCATAATTTTATTTTATTATAGTGCCAACAAACACATTTCTAAACATTTGTCACATTAATGAAATGAAAAGTAACTCATAGGGTATGATCAAATGTCACCTCCTTCTTCAGGCTGCCTTCATTGGGAGATTTTTGAGCGCTCCTTGAGCTCTCCATGACCACTGAACAGTCTCATCAATCTACCAATGATCTCTCAGCAATCTTTCAATGATTTGTCAGTGATCTTTCAATGAATG
Source organism: Pholidichthys leucotaenia (assembly GCA_020510985.1). Classification (NCBI taxonomy): domain Eukaryota; kingdom Metazoa; phylum Chordata; class Actinopteri; order Cichliformes; family Pholidichthyidae; genus Pholidichthys; species Pholidichthys leucotaenia. Next base: position 389,991,282 of record CM035837.1, read on the forward strand.
CCAAATTTTTTAACCCCAAAGATAGAGATGACTGAGAGATCAGTGAGGGATGGCTCAGCACTTGATGAAAGACCAATAGAATTCATTGAGAGATTGCTGAGAGATCATTGGGAGATCAAAGAGATTGATAAGTGCTCCTTGAGAGTTTGTTGAGAGATTACTTTCCTTTGGTGATTGGTGAGAGACTGTTTTGGACTGACTCAAAATGATCTCTCTCAGTTGTGGCAACTGTGGAGATCTTTGAAAAATCATTGAGAGATCTGGCCATTTTGTCATCTCCTAGTGATGTCTCAACGATCTCCACCCCTGTGTAAAGGGAGTAGAAGCACACAAAAACTCACAAATATATATATATATATATACTGTATATATATATATATATATATATATATATATATATATATATATATATATATATATATATATATATATATATATATATATATATATATATATATATATATATACATACATACAGTGGGGCCAAAAAGTATTTAGTCAGCCATCAATTGTGCAAGTTCTCCCACTTAAAAGATGAGAGAGGTCTCCAATTTCCATCATAGGTATACCTCAACTATGAGAGACAAAATGAGAAAAAAAAATCCAGAAAATCACATTGAAGGATTTTTAATGAATTAATTGGTAAATTCCTCAGTAAAATAAGTATTTGGTCACCTACAAACAAGCAAGATTTCTGGCTCTCACAGACCTGTAACTTCTTCTTTAAGAGGCTCCTCTGTCCTCCACTCGTTACCTGTATTAATGGCACCTGTTTGAACTCGTTATCAGTATAAAAGACACCTGTCCACAACCTCAAACAGTCAGACTCCAAACTCCACTATGGCCAAGACCAAAGAGCTGTCAAAGGACACCAGAAACAAAATTGTAGACCTGCACCAGGCTGGGAAGACTGAATCTGCAATAGTTAAGCAGCTTGGTGTGAAGAAATCAACTGTGGGAGCAATTATTAGAAAATGGAAGACATACAAGACCACTGATAATCTCCCTCGATCTGGGGCGCCACGCAAGATCTCACCCCGTGGGGTCAAAATGATCACGAGAATGGTGAGCAAAAATCCTAGAACCACATGGGGGGACCTAGTGAATGACCTGCATAGAGCTGGGACCAAAGTAACAAAGGCTACATCAGAAACACACTACGCTGCCAGGGACTCAAATCCTGCAGTGCCAGACGTGTCCCCCTGCTTAAGCCAGTACATGTCCAGGTCCATCTGAAGTTTGCTAGAGAGCATTTGGATGGTCCAGAAGAGGATTGGGAGAATGTCATATGGTCAGATGAAACCAAAATAGAACTTTTTGGTAAAAACTCAACTTGTTGTGTTTGGAGGAGAAAGAACACCATACCTACTGTGAATCATGGGGGTGGAAACATCATACTTTGGGGCTGTTTCTCTGCAAAGGGACCAGGACGACTGATCCGTGTAAAGGAAAGAATGAATGGGGCCATGTATCGTGAGATTTTGGGTGAAAACCACCTCCAACCAGCAAGGGCATTGAAGATGAAACGTGGCTGGGTCTTTCAGCATGACAATGATCCCAAACATCAGTAGCACGGGGGCCCCCCAGGGAACGGTGCTGGCTCCCTTCCTGTTCACTCTTTATACTGCGGACTTCTCACACAACACAACACATTGCCATCTACAGAAGTTCTCTGATGACTCTGCGATCGTTGGTCTCATCTCCAGCGGAGATGAAGCTGAGTACAGAGGGCTTATCCAGGACTTTGTGGACTGGTGCCATCGGAACTGCCTCCAGATCAACGCGAGGAAAACTAAGGAGCTGGTGGTGGACTGCCGCAGGCATGGGCAGCCCCTCACAGCACCAGTAAATATACAGGGAACAGACATTGAGATGGTGACATCCTATAAGTACCTGGGTATTCATCTGAACAATAAACTAGACTGGTCACACAATACTGACGCACTCTACAAGAAGGGACAGCGCAGGCTGTTCCTGCTGAGGAGACTCAGGTCTTTTGGTGTACAAGGGGCGCTGCTGAAGTCATTCTATGACACGGTGGTGGCATCAGCCATCACTTTTGGAGTGGTCTGCTGGGGCAGTGGCATTACTGCAGCCGATAGGAAGAGACTGAACAAACTGATTAAGAAAGCTAGCTCTGTCCTGGGGCAGCGCCTTGATCCGATGGAGGAGATAGGAGAGAGAAGGACGGTGGCTAAACTGTCATCTCTGCTGGAGTCCGAGTTCCACCCTATGCAGGACATACTGGATGCACTGAGGAGCTCATTTAGCAGCAGACTACATCATCCCAGGTGCACAACCGAGAGGTTTCGTAGGTTCTTCCTACCAACGGCTGTCAGACTGTACAACCTAAGCAGGGCTGCTCGCAGAGATAGCAAAAAGACGTAACAAACTAATAGTTTTTTTTTGAATGCAAAAGATGCAATAGACTTACACAATGGTCCTCTCCGGCATACAACTAGGAACATACCGGTCGCTATGGAGGGTGAGAATATGTATGGGCACATAATCATACCATGTAGGATAACTAAATAGACGGTTATGCTGTTTCATCCCACCTAGCAACAATGCTCTGCACTGTGTGTGTTTATATATTTACATATTTATTCCATCTAGCTACAATGCTCAGCACTGGGTGTGTTTATATTTATATATCTATATATTTATTCCATCTAGCTACAATGCTCCACACTGTGTTTTTATATATCTACATATTATTCCATCTAGCTACATTGCTCCGCACTGTGTGTGTTTATATACTTGCATATTTATTCCACCTAGCTGCAATGCTCCGTACTGTGGGTGTTTATATATTTACATATTTATTCCATCTAGCTACAATGCTCTGCACTGTGTGTTCATATATTCATGTATTTATTCCATCCAGCTACAATGCTCTGCACTGTGTGTCTGTGTGTGTGTGTGTGTATATATATATTTTATAGTAATATGTACATATGTATATTAGCTGCTCTTGCTTGCTTGTTTTTTTTCTTGCCTTCTGATTGTTGCTCTGAGTGTTGCTATCCCTGTGCTGTTGCAATCCTGGAATTTCCCCGTTGTGGGACTAATAGAGGCTTATCTTATCTTATCTTATCTTAACACACCGCCCGGGCAACGAAGGAGTGGCTTCATAAGAAGCATTTCAAGGTCTTGGAGTGGCCTAGCCAGTTTCCAGATCTCAACCCCATAGAAAATCTTTGGAGGGAGTTGAAAGTCTGTGTTGCCCAGCGACAGCCCCAAAACATCACTGCTCTAGAGGAGATCTGCATGGAGAAATGGGCCAAAATACCAGCAACAGTGTGTGAAAACCTTGTGAAAACTTTCAGAAAACATTTGACCTCTGTCATTGCCAACAAAGGGTATATAACAAAGTATTGAGATGAACTTTTGTTATTGACCAAATACTTATTTTACCAAGGAATTTACCAATTAATTCATTAAAAATCCTTCAAAGTGATTTTCTGGATTTTTTTTTTTCTCATTTTGTCTCTCATAGTTGAGGTATACCTATGATGAAAATTGGAGACCTCTCTCATCTTTTAAGTGGGAGAACTTGCACAATTGGTGGCTGACTAAATACTTTTTTACCCCACTGTATATATACATCTTTTGTTGCCCTACAAGCTCTCAATGGTCCCTCTATGATCTCTCAAGGATCTTTCAGAGATCTCTCTAGATTGCATGAAAATCATACTGTCTCCAAAACAGTTACACAAAAACAGCTTTTTTGAGGCTTTAGAATATCGTTACGAGACAGGGTCAATTTTTGATCTCTCAGTGGTCACCCAATGATCTCTGTCTGTGTAAAGGGGTTCTTACAGATTGTTTTAGACCTGAAATGGCTCCCATTGCAAAAATTATTTCAGAGCTGAAGCTTTGGGGATCGATAAAAAGTTGTCCAAAAAAGAATGATTCACTGCACCCATCATACTCACACTATATTCTGTTGAATTGCACAGTTCACCTTAATCATCACTTTACAGGCTTCAATATAACTTACAGGGAAGCTGAAACTTTCATTTTGTAATTTCATTCTTTTTGCTTTTTCAGTCTTTACCCAATCTATAACTCTGTCTAGAAATGGCAGATGTTTGCAGCTGGAGGACAGAAGGTCAGTCTAACAAAATCCTTTTAACCTTAGTGCACTCTTATCATACAGCCAACTCTTTACAAGGTGGGTCACAGTGGTGATGTAACAGGCATTAGGCAGATCAGTCTGACCTTACAAAGGAAGACTGTCACAAACTAAGTTCTCTGAAGTAGCTGGCCTTCAAAAAAAACAAAAAAAACAACACATGATCAATCGAGCTGACTCAAGTGTTTTTACGAGTGAGATTCTCAGTCAAGTGTGTCAGTGTGTGATTATACCTCCATCTATCATTGTGATGGGACTAAGTATTGGCTCCTTGTGACAGACTCTGAGGAATAAGACTCGACTTCAAGACAGACTTCACAGACTCACTGGATCAGCAGTCTGGAGCATTCAGGAGAGAAGACGGGTGCTCAGCTTTTTCCTTATCCTCTCAACAACCACTTAATTTATAGTCCAGGGCTTCCTTCTGTGGCTGCTGCTCCTGTCCATCCATGCCATGAACTCTCTGTGCCCTCTCTGACTGAAGGTGATATACAGTGAGAGGGTTCATTCATTTCTTGAAACTGTAAGAATGACCAATCCCATGTGGTGATATATTCTCAGAGCCTGTGGCAGTACTATAAAAAGTGAAATCTGCTCCTTGGCATTACATAGTATGGCAGTAGTAACACAATCTGAAGACATAACCTAATGGCAAGCAGGGTTAGTGCTTTAAAGGGGCTTGTTTAATGCAAACCCACAATCTCTTAGTAGTAGTTTAAATGACAGCTCTGAAATAAGCATTTAGGGACTAAACCTAACTAGAAAGTGAGAGAATCTTGAACAGAATACTGATCTCAAAGTGAGGGGAAAAGGCGAACAACATGGGTTGGGTATGTTTAAAGGTGGACTAGATAGTATAATCATGAAACCAAAATACATCAAAAACGTTACTAGAAAGGTGAAAGAATGTAAGCCTTTATATTCTTTAAAAATATATTGTTACGGGGAAGACGAGGACCCAACTGCCAGGTGAATATGATAAACCATAATTTATTGCAAGACTTGAACAGGGACAGAAAATAGAGCTGCATGTGGGCTGAACAAAAGCAAAAAAACATGGCAGACTTCAGACAGGCAGGATAACTGTGGACAAAGATACAACAAGCCAGACAGAAGTGTATAATCATGCCAAACGAGACAAGGACATCGCACAGGACACAGACTGAGACCGGTATATACTGTATGGACAGGGAAGTAATCAGGACAACACGAGACAGGTGAGAGCAATCAGGGGTAAGCAGAGACAGCAGGAAGTGGCTATATGCATGGAAAACATGAGGGACTGAGACAAAAGGTAAACCAGAGACACGAACACAGGACCAGAGAATACACGGCCATGACAAATAAAGATAATAATAATAAACAGAGAATCATACAACACTAAACTCAAACCCCAGACCAGAATAAATAACATAACATGACTATGATAATGAATAATAATAAATACAGAGAATTAAAAAAAATCAATTGAACTGAGGCAGGGGAAACACAGAATAGCAAAAACAACCCCAACCCATGCTCAGGCCCTGACATAGCCCCCACCTTTAAGGGGTGGAATTCCAGACACCCCTAGACATTACCAAATAAAAAAAAAGGAAAAACACCTTCCCAGGGAGGGTGGTGGGACCACAGGCCAGGCGGGCCGAAATACATTCTATCCCTCACGATAGGGTCCGGACCCAAAATGCAGTTTGGAGAACCAAACAAGGCCCTAGGCCCCAAACCAATAAGCAGGACAGGTCAGGTGGTCTTCCATCAACCCACAGCCATTGGAAAGGGGAACAAGGTGGATCTGGGGGCCTACCCAAGCCCATGGGTCTCTAGACTGGAGTACATGGTGGATCTGTCAGACTACCAAAGTCCATAGATCAACAGACGGATGAACACAGATCATCGGGTGGGCTACCAAAGTCCAAGGGCCACCAGACGGATGAACATGGCACCATGGGGACGCTGACCACAGGAGCTTTAAACACAGGAGCTAACATAGAAACTTGATGCTCAGGAGGTGACAACAAAGACCCTTTAAACACAAAAGATGACATGGGAACTTTTTGCTCTGAACACTACAAAGGAGCCTTTTGCCCTGGAGACCACAAAAGAGTTCTGTGCACTGGGGACAACACCAAAAGAGTTTTAAACATCATAAGAGCTTCTGGCTCTGGCAGCAACACCAGAGCTTTATGCACTGGAAATAATACAGAAATTTTATGCTCAGAGGATAATAGTATAGAAGTTCCTGTCATGATCCTGGGCACTGGCGGGGGCCATGCCCAGCCTCCTGTTGTAGTTTAGTCTTTTTCTGTTTGTTTATTTCTTTGTTCATTTTTGTCTGTTGTATTCGTAGTCATGTCTTTGTTGTCCTGTTTATTTATAGTGTTATTTTGTGGTTATGGTATTGTGGGGGTTGTGTTATTTTAGTCTGTATTCTTTGGTTTCTTACTCATTTAATAGTTATTTCTTTACTGGTTGTTTCTGTTTATTTTGCCCTTGTATCATTATTTAGTATCCTGGACCATGGAGGCGCTGTGACAGCTCGTGCGTCATTTCAGTGTGTCAGGTTCTGTTCTTAGGCTGTCACAGCCGCCTCCAATTTGATAATATTCCTCACTCATGATCCCACAGCTGTTTTCATTTATGTTTGTATTATTTAAGAATGCGGGGGAGACTTGTTACTCGCAGCAGTCCACATCTAAACCAGATGTTTCTCCTACGTCTCCTAAACTTCAAGACAGTACCCCCATATGTCTTTCCTCCGGGTGTTCCCCATTTCCTGTAAGTGTTTCAGTCTGTTTTTGTGTTTGAGGGCTCCGTGGGTGGTGCTCCCCTTCTGTCCAAGGGCTCCGTCGGTGCTGCTCCCCAGTCCAGGGCCTCCGTGGGTGCTACATCCCAGTCTGGGGCCTCCATGAGTGCAACGCCTCCATCCAACGCCCTGTTGATTGACCACCTCTTGAGCTTGGTTCTTTCGCATGTCAGTCATTTCTTCATGGGTGATACGCCCCAGTCCGGGGCCACTGTGGGTGCTGAGCCTGAGTCCGGGGCCACCGTGGGTGCTTCGCCCGAGTCTGGGGCCACTGTGGATGCTGTGCCCCAGCCTGGGGCCTCCGTGGAACCTTCGCCCCCATCCGTGACTAAGGTCACCAGGGGTCAGCCATCGTCGCCTGAGGTCGCCGCTGACCAGCCATCCTCATGGTCAGCCTTCCATGGCACAGTCCCTGTAGTGCATAAGGGGCTGGGGTTCTAGCTGCCGCCTCGGCGGGGGGGGATGTCATGCCCTGCGGTTCGGTGGCTCAGGGATACTGTGAGACCGCCCGACAGGTCTGCTAGGGTAGTCTGTTGGTGTTGGGATGATGGGAGGCCACTCAACGGACTATATCTCCAGCTGTGGTGGCTCTGGAGTTCAGGAAGGCTACCCAATTCATTCCATCACAAGCTCTGGTGGTTCTGGGACTCTGGGAGACCCCCTGAACTGCCTCATTTTTTTTTTCCTATCTACTGTCCTAGAGTCTGTCACCACTGTTTTTTGGTTCTTTTTGTGGGTCATGAGTGTTTTTTTTTGTTTTGGTTTTTGGTTGGGTTTGGTCCCTCAGTGCCTACATTCCTCCTCCTCTCCCCCAGGGTGGGTCATTTTTCTTGTTGGGGGGTTTTCTTTGTGAGGTGGGGTTCTTTTCTTATCAATGTTGCCCTGGGGTGTCTGGATCCACCCCTTGAGGGGGGGCTTTGTCATGATCCTGGGCACAGGCGGGGGCTGTGCCCAGTCTCCTGTTGTAGTTTAGTCTTTTTCTGTGCACATGATAATAAAGACTTTGAATCTTGAATCTTCTGTTTGTTTATTCCCTTGCTCATTTTTATCTGTTGTAATTGTAGACGTGTCTTTGTTGTCCTGTTGATTTATAGTGTTATTTTGTGGTTATGATATTGTGGGGGTTGTGTTATTTTAGTCTGTATTCTTTGGTTTCTTACTCGTTTAATAGTTATTTCTTTACTGGTTGTTTCTATTTACTTTGCCCTTGTATCATTATTTAGTATCCTGGACCGTGGAGGAGCTTTGACAGCTTGTGCATCATTTCTAGGTGTCAGGTTCTGTTTGCGGGCTGTCTTCCTCACTTATGATCCCACAGCTGTTTTCATTTGTGTTTGCATTTTTTAAGACCATAGGGGAGACTTGTTCCTTGCAGCGGTCTATGTCTAAACCAGACGTTTCTCCTATGTCCCCTAAACTTCAAGACGGTACCCTCGTCTGTTTTTCCCCCGGGTGCTCCCCATTTCCTGTAAGTGTTTGAGTCTGTTTTTGAGTGTTCATTAAATGTGCAAAACTTACAGCTTGCGTGTGGTGTCCTCAATCCTGCCCTGGAAAAAGGCCCTTATGACAGCTCCGAAATCTGGAGAAAACACAGGAGGTGTTTGCTCAGAAGAAAACAACAAGAGGGTCTCAAACCCAGATTACAACATTGGAGTCTCTTGCTCAGGAGCTAATAAGACAGGAATTTTAGCTCTGGAGTTACCAGTATAGGAGTTTTTGCTTCATAAAATGATAACAGGGAAGATTTTAGCTCAGGAGACACTGATACAGGAACTCTTAGCTCAGGAGACAATAATACAAAAGTTTTTAATTCACAAACCAATGACAGGTGAGTTGGACGTTCTGTAGCCGGTGATGATAGCGCGTTTAGCTTCGTAGCAGGTGGCTGAAGTGCACAGCCCTCCGAAACAGCTGACAGGAGTGTGTTGAACTCAGAAACAGATAATTGTGGCGCACTAACCTCAAGTATTGGTGACAAGGGTGCTCTGACTTCAGGGACAGATGACAGCAGTGTACAGCACTCAAGAGCAGATGTCGGTGGCACGCTGAATACAGGAACACAAGGTGAAGGCGCGCCATCCTCTGCAACAAGCAACGGGTATGCACTGGCCTCTGGAACAAACAGCGGGTGTGCCCTAACCTCTGGAATAAACAGCGGGTGTGCCCCAGCCTCTGGAACAGATAATGGATGTGCACCGGCCTCTGGAACAAATGGCAGATGTGCACCGGCCTCTGGAACAGATGATGGATGCACACCAACCTTAGGAACAGATGATGGATGCGCACTGGCCTCAGGAACAGATGATGGCTTCTCCTTCTCTGGCATGAAGGCAAACTCGTCGAACCACAGGAAATCATTGAGGAAGGCAGGAATGTCCTCCCTCAGATGGGGCTTCACTGCAACGATCTTAACATGCCTCCACACTGCATCCCTCCACGCCACGTCCACCCACCCATCCAGGTGCAGGCAAATGGTGTAGCACTTTCCCACATCCCTGATGAAGTCCTGCAGCTCCTGGCGGCGGGCAACGTCCACAAGTGTGGAGCTTGGGGAGGAGGAGAGAGGAAAGGCAGCAGCTGTCTTGAGAAGATCGAGAAGAGTGATCGAGAGGAGTGGCATCTCCTAGTGCCTTCCTTCCACCTGTGCCTGCTGAATGCCATTGACTATTCTCTCTCGGCGGTGAATCTCTCCCAAGGTACATGTGGTGCTGCGGGCTCCACAGGAGGTAACTGTGACGGGTGGCTGACTCTGGAGAGGAGCAGACGGTGAGAAATGGTGATAGCGGATGGAGGGAGAGGTTCTGCACCCGGGGGTGAGAGCGCACGCTCGGTCTGGCAGCGAGCAGATTCGCGACTCCACCTCAGCAAAGCATCTCATCCTCACAGGAAGAGCAGCTCTGAGGACCGGCCGCCATATCCTCAATTCATGACACCACATCCAGCTTTCCCCGACTCCACTTCTTCCTTCTCCTTTGTTTGCCTGCTGGGTCCTGGACTGGCGGTGCCCTTCTGTTACGGAAGCCCCTTCGGAGCAAGGAAGATGAGGACCCAAATGCCAGGTAAATATGATGAACTATAATTTTTCCAATTTTTCTAAGCCTCGAACAGGAACAAAAAATACTTGGGCTGAAACACAATCATATTTACATTTGAGCAGCTGGATGACGAGAACTACAGTGGCTAGTAAGGATGTCACAGCCAGTAGCATAACTAGGTTAATGTCATGTTTTGTGAGATTGTAGAGTAGTTTTGTGCATTGATGTTTGTCTGTATTAACCAGCTGGGGCCAGGAGGTTAGAATGTTGTCTCTATCACCTTTAAAGATTATCTAAGAAGATAATTGCTTCTTTAAAGCACTCCAGTGGCCTAACTCTCCAATTAAAAACAATCTACATTGTCTAAAATGCCATTGTATGCCCTTTTTTCTACAAATAAAACCTTTCATTGTCTTACAGTTTGGTGTCAAAATGTTTTCACCCCCCACCCCCTTCAAATGCCAGAATCGGTGACTAGGCCCAAACCACATACCGCAAGGCTAATAGTGGCTAGCGCTGCATTAAACAGAATAAATCCTGTGATAAAAAGACTTACTGGTTGAAGGACACGCCCAGTTGTGTGCATGGTGGCCCAGGATAATGACTGAAACTGCACTGGTCCATAAAAGCACTTTAATGGTAAAACCCATCTTTATTTGGCTAAAGTTTTTAAAGGAGCTAGCCCAAAGATGCTAACTGGCTGGAAGCTAACTTCAGTCATAAAAAAAACATGTTGCACACATGTTAACAAGCAAAAAAAACATGATTTTTGTTGGTGTCACTTTAAGGCATGACAAATAGATTATTTGAGCCAAAGCCACCCCTTTAAACTTTCTATGGAGACTTAATGGAAACAAAAATGTCTGAGATTTTTTTTTGAAATTGTAATCATGGTGGGTTAAAGCAATTTGCACCTTGGTGATCCCTATAGGAAAGTAATGTTGTGTTACAGCATTATCTACTGAGAAAAAAAATAGTACTTTTACCTAACATGAAATACTCAGTCATCTCTTGTGGTCGGGAAGAGAAAATACAATGTTTTCACTCACCACTCAAACGAAAACGGGAACAAATGTGCACAGAGAAAGGCTCCGTACCCTTACAGTTAACACCATGACCTCACACTGCAACATGCACTGTATCTACCCCCCCCCCCCCAAAAAAAAAAGAAAGCAATTGACACTCATCTCAGACAATAATCCAACAATAATCTACTGTCCTCAGTAGTCTATTGTTACAATTAGAAGTTAGTGAAGCTATTACCTTTATATCGGCAGCTGATGTCTATTTTCCTTTAATTTGTTGTAATTTGTGAGGAATTGACTTAATGTCTCTTCCAACAAGGACATGTTTCACTGGTATGGATTGTTTTAAGGCAAGCTTAATTGATGCTGACTGTTGCAGCAGAATTCGTGGTGAGAAACAAACAAAAAAAAAAAAAGCGGTGAAACAAGTGAATGCTTGACAACCTGCTGGAGAGGAACCAATCTTCACATTATTGGAGACAATGGTTTCACAGGCATATCTTGTGCTTGGCCTCAGCGATTTTCTTGTCATGTAAATCAGCCCACACTGCCCGTCACTCTAGTCAGGTGCGCGCTTGTCAAAAATCATTATTTGCATAGTGACTTCATTTAAATAATAGGCAAGGAAAAAAAGAGCTGAATACTACACTCTTAACCTTAATATATTTCATTTTTGTCTGATTAAATTACATGTTTCACTGAATCTTAATTGCTTTTTGTGAACCTGCTTATGTGATCTGATTTGCAATTTTCACTGGGAATGGTATTGTATTACTTTAATATCAAGGAAAGTCAGACAGGCCAACAGGCTTCCCACAAAGTGCTCTTGTACTTTTAATGGCATTAAAGACAGTTCAAATGATTCAAGGATTATTGTTGTCAAAAAAAAAGTACAAGTTAAATTATTCTTTTTATAAAAAGGCATTAACATGTTGGCTTTTTAAAAGTCAATTTGGTGAAATATGTGTGTGTGGGGGGGAGGGGGGGCTATTTTCTACTTCACTTCAGAGTGCAAACCCTTTGCCACTTGATCTGCACTGGGAGATCTTTCCACATAGAGGATAGTAAATCCCAGGTGAAGGTCTAATGAATATATGGACACCTCTCCGGTGATCATCTGCTGTGAGATTGCCGCTTAAAACGCATAATCAGCACTAATTAATCGAACTAAGTGATTAATCACATTTAGGTCCCTTTCTTTTTGCAGGCAACCTGTCATAATCAATTATTTGTGGGATAAATTTGTGGCTCTGGAGATCGGGTGGCAGAAGTAGAGCGGGGTGCCTGATGAAGACTGATGACAGCCCTAAACATGGGACATGACAGTAGGAACATGGTGGAGATTGAATCTGTAACCCTCCGAGCACATCATAAATTATCTCAGAGTAAAATGATTGATTTGCATCGCTCCTTGCTGCACCTGCAATTGCTGTCCTTCACAGGAACAAACCAGGCGGGTGAAAACTACAAGCACTATCATAAGCTAATATTGAGAAAGAAAACATGAGATGGGATGTGTTGTTTAAGGCTGCTCCCCAGAAATCTCTTTTTATCCTTGAAGAAATCAGGTAAACACGTCTAGACACAGGTAGCAGTCTGTCACCAAAATATAATAATGTGAGTCAGTGAAATTGGCAGATGCATTTACCTTCAAACTAACAGTCAACAGTAGTTTTATTCACAAGTCATAACAAGAGATTTTGGATGGCAATAAAACTAAGTTGATCTTGAAATTTTGTACACTCTGCCACCCTCTCCAGAGGTGAGCGCTTGCTTAGGGTCCCTTTACACGGACGGAGACCAGACCAGGAGAGATCACTGAGGGATCATTGTTGTTGGGTGACCAAAGAAATATACTGGAGAGGTTTCCAGTGCTCTTCAACCCCCTTTACACAGAAAGGAATCTGTCAACAAACTCTTTTTGAACTCTCAAGGAGCGCTCAACGATCTTACAGATAGCCCGATGATCTCTCAGTGAGCTTTCAATGAACTCTGTTAGTCTTTCATCGAACACTCAATTATCGCTCACTGATTTCTCAACCATCTCTACCTTGGTGGTGGAAAAAATTGGCATTCATCCAAAGATCACTGAGAGATCATCGAAAGACTGGAGATCTGGCCACTTTGCCACCACTCAGTGACCTCTCAATGATCTCCACCCCATTGTAAAAGAAGCATAAAACAACAATGGGACTATTGGTAATCTTGTCAGTCATGGTGAAATATTTTTTAAGTCCTCCATATTTTTGTACAGACAGAAGTCAATGGGCCTCAAGCAAGAATATGTTAGTATTAGTATGTGTAAATCCCACATACTTAGACCGACGTGTTAGTCAGCAGCGTTTGTATGAACCAGCCACTGCAGATTTAATAAACGCTCACATGTCCTCCAAACATGTCAAGACCACACATAAAAATGGTGAATCTTAGCTGTGTATAAGTAAGATTTGCATAATTGATACCCTAAAACTACCATATAAGGCCAAGCTTCCATTGTAGTGCTGTAACCTTTCCAAAAGATTCATTTGAATGTACTGTTTTTTATGGTTGAATGTACTGTACTGAACTACTTACCGGAACTGTGATGGAAGCCAGGGATCACCAGCTCAATCACCCATCTAGGCAGCAAACGGGCCCTGCCTGTTTGCTGCCTAGATTTCTAGAGCTCTGTAAGTGAGCCCTATGGGAAAAAGGAAGATAAGAAATAAAAATAAGCCACAAATTCTGTGAAGTTGAAGTGTTCACTGTGTTGTTCTCATTTGTGCTGGCTCAGAGATTACACTTCTTGTAAACTAACTTTGCCTAGCACTGACGTAAGCCACATGAGACAGTGTTGGTATACAGTAGGTGGGCTGTGCTAAAACAATGTGGATAAATTTTCCAAAGTCTGCACAATTCCAAAAAGATTGGAAAATAAATAGAATTGCTTCTAAAGCCAAATTCCAAAGCTCTGGTGTGTGAGCGTTATGGATTTAAGCCAAATGAGCGAGAAGAGCCCACTAACATCAACCAGCTGCGTTGCCTGTTTGAAAACACTCGCAGCAAAAAATGGCAGTACAACTAACCTGTAAATGCGTGTAAAACAAAAACATCCCACCCAGTTTTTCCACCTTGGAATAAAAACTGCAATTAAGCATGCAGAGCCCTCCGTTTTCTGACAGCTTGGTATAAAGGAGCCTTTGCGCTATAATGACAGTGCTACCTGGTGCATGCGCACAGAAAGCCTTCATCACTTCATAGCCAAAAAGATGCAAACACTGAACACAGTTGATAGTTTCTGGGAAAATTTATATAACAAAATTTGCTATCATTACAGGTCTCCTGTACAGGTGTAGGGGAAGGCTATGGTACAAATGAGAAATGCAGAAGGGTCTAAATCTACACAGCTATGGTGACAGTATTTCCTCCATTTTCAGCACTCGGGCCCCTTTTTTTCCAGTAATATCATGTCATTGAAATATAATTTGGGCAAGAAACACTACTTGGTTGAAAAAAAAAAAAACACCATCAGTGTCTGCTTTATTAAAAATTGTGTATCTTGCAAATAGGGAGCCAATGGGAGAGATAAAACTCTTCCTCGGCACAATATTTTCTGTTGATTTATCTTGATTATTGTAAATGGGAGAAGGGAGGTTCAGCCAAAAATGTAAATCACTTCTTTTGCCGTGTTTTCTTTTGTATTAGTGCTGTGTTTCCCCCACTAACCAATTTTTAAGATTTTGTTTTTCTCACTTTCAACCAACTTAATGAGAAAGACTGTGGCTCAGTAATAGAGAACAGTCCTGTACACTGATTTACCACTGGTGGTAAAGAAGCATTTTCTAACATCACAGAGAACCTTTAAACTGATTTTACAAAAATGCTTCGGCGAGACAATGTAATAGTGCCTCCCATGCTACAAAAGTGAACCAGCACACTGCATCAACGGTTAGCACTGCTGCCTCACCGCAAGAGTCCGTGGGTCTAACCCTTCCCAAGGCTATATGTGAGGAACTTCCTTGCTCTTCCCATGCTGCTTGTGTGTCCTACTCTGGTTTCCTCCCAAAATGGAGTGGTGGCCTGCTGGTACAGCATCCTCCCCAAAGATGGAAGGTTGTGGGATCAAGCTCCTGCTTGGTCATACCAACAACCTTATAAAAGTGGTACTTCCCGCCTTCTAGCTTGGTCTTTGGTATAATACAATTGGGGAAGGAAATTTAGTCATGGTAGCAGTTGCTTCGATTCTAGATGTGACTGACATTTCATAAGAGAAAACATGATTTTATTCTGCAGTATAGCTTGAATGACAGCAAAGTTGGCTTGGCAATCCATCGACCTGCTTTCATAATGGCAGAAGAAAATAATGTAACAAATTTATGAGAAAAACTTGCAAGTTTGGGGGAATAAAATTAGAGACTGAAGTCCAATAAAATTTACAATAAAGTTTCAGGTATACAAGCAAAAAAAGTTGTAAATTGTACATAAAATTGTCACAAGTTTGCAAGAAAAATTGTGGCAGGAAAGACATGGATTTATGGGGGAAAAGCATATTCAACGAAAAACAATCCAAAGTCTTTTATAAAATGGGTACAAAGCCCTGCAAATTTATGACCATAAAAGTTGAACATTTATGAAAATTTTTGTAACTACAAAAAACAAAGTTTTCAGCAAATGAGAAAAAAAAACATTGCATTTTCTGACTGATGTAGCTGTTACAAAATTTATTCACATGGCTTTTCTAACATTGACATTAAAAAACATCCACAGACATAAAGGTTTACCAAAAAATTATTAAAAAAAGACTAAATATGGAGATATGATGTTTTCAACCGTCAGCGAAGACATTTATGTCACTTATCAAAAAGAAAAATCTTCACTTCACTGTCCTCTCCAGTTATAGGCTAATATCTAATTTACCATTTTTGTCCAGAGACCTGGAGAAAGTTGTTTTAATCAACACCACACAAACACACAATATGTATATTTGAAAAGTTTCAGTCTGGTTTTAGATTTTGCCACAACACTGAAACTGCCCTTTAAGGAGTTTTTAATGATCTTCTTTTAGCTGATTATTCTGGCAGTTCTGTTGTTATAATGTTTTTATACCCATCTCCAGCCTGTGATACTGTGAATCACCAGATTCTTCTGTCTCCATTTGAACAAGTAGTTATTATGAAAGGCACTGCACTGGCCTGGTTTTTCAGTTAATCTAGGGAAGTTCTTGTCTGCAGCAGCTCCTCTTACTTGTGGTGTTCCTCAGGGGTCTGTTTGGGTCCAATCCTGTTCCCCTTACACATGATGTCTTTAGGGTCCATTTTCAGGAAACACAATATTCCATTTCATTGCTTTGACGATGACATAGAGTCTGAACGAGTCGGGTTGCAGACAGATAATTTTTTCACACATAAGGAGTTATTCAGAACTCCTTAAAAGAACTCCTTATACTGTACAAAGATATAGAGTGATGATAATCACGTTAGCGGTGGTAATGCACCTGTAAGCTGGTTGCCAACCACCAATCAAATCTAAAAGAAGAAGACATTCAGGTCTATATGTCCTTCACACTAGACAGCAGTGTTTCATTACAGCCACTGCTGAACTGTTTCAGCAACATAAAGAAAAATAAATTAATGAAATAATGAAAATAATTAATGAAAATAAAACTGAGGTTATTTGTTTTGGAGAAAAAAAAATGGCTGGATTGACAATCATACTAGCATTCTTGAACTTTTGGGTCCCTATTGTCACACTGCTGTCAGAAACCTGGGTGTCATTATTGATAACTTTTTCAAAACGGATAAGCAGATCAGTGGTCAAAACTAGTTTTGAGAGTGGTTGCTAAGGTGAAGTCTTATCTCCCTTCCAAAGACCTAGAGCAGGGGTGTCCAACCATGTGCCATGGAGAGCCAAGACCCTGCAGGTTTTACCTCCAACCAGTGTCTTCAACAGCAGATTTCAGTGAACTTCTTCCCACTGATTGCTGATAAGTGAAAACACCTGCTGAAGAGACTGGGTAGAAGAGAAAATCTGCAGGGTCTTGGCTCTCCATGGCACATGGTTGGACACCCCTGACCTAGAGAAAGTGATTCACACTTTTATTTCCTCACATTTGGACTATTGTAATTCATTGTTTGTCAGAGTAGAGCAGTCCTCTCTGCCCCACTTGCAGTTAGTTCAAAATGCAGCAGCTCGGCTTCTAACTGGTATAAAAAGTATGAACATATCACTGCTGTTCAGTCATCCCTTCACTAACTCCCTGTCTGTTTTACAGTTCATTTAAAAATGGTACTTTTAAGGCTTGAAATGTGTTGTTACTGTTATTTGTCAGAGCTTCTTTCCATTCATTTGTTGTTAAGGGCACTGAGGTCTACCAACCAGATGCTCTTCGATTTACCTAAAACAGAGTAAAAACGGAGAGGCAATGGGGTATTTGCAGTGGCTGCGACAAGACGGTGGAACAGTTTACCTGTACACATACACACTGCTGAGTCATGAATTACTTTTAAGTCACTGCTGAATACACAGTTTTGTTTTTAATTTTTATCTGCATGTGCAGCACTTTGGTCAACATTGTTGTTTTAAATGTGTGGTCTATAAAAACATGACTTTGACTGTAAGTGGAAAAACAAATTCAATGTTAACAGGCTTTTTTTTTATTCTTTGTAAAACTTGGCCATTTTACTGTCATTTCAACATTCATACTTTTGCAGTTCCATCCAGATTTTTTGAGTGGAAATTGCTCATAATGTTGGTTTACATTATAGAAGATGATGACCCTTGAAGTAGATCCACTTTATTTCTGTAAGGAACAACCCTTCACTTGACACTTTCATCTTCATGGGAGAAAAACGCAGGCATTCCTCGTCTCCAAGCAAGAGGAAATGAAGGTCTCGATAAGCCCAGACAGAAGCCTCGTGTTTGGCACAGCCATCTTTGCAGGTCAACACCCAAGGCGCTCCAACACAGTCAAGACTGTCATGTGGTATCAGTACCTGCGTCTCTCTCAAACACTTCAAACAAGCCCTCACACCAGTCCGGGCCATGTGACATGCACACGCTCACTGATCTATAGGTACACAAACACCCACACAGATATTTGCACATGCACACAAAAACTCACCAAAGCAGGAGAGGATTGTCGGGGCTGAAAAATCCAGGGGGGCTGATGGGTAGTTATGGCAGGTGACAGAGTGTGCTTCACGCTCAGACAAATGGAGTCTGGCAGCTTCCCTTCAGAAAGACTTTAGGCTGTTTTTTCCCTCCCTTTTTTTTTTTTTATTACTGCCTGACTGACTGCTTCTGCCTTTTACCAAACATCCATTGTTTACCTCTGTTCTGTTCAGTCTCACCTCAGATGACAAGCCATCCGTGGAGAGCCACTTCCTTCTCATTCACTCTCTCTTTTCTTCCTTTCTTTCATCTTCTGTTTCCTTCCTTCCTTTTCTCGCCGCCGCCGCTCCTTTTTTCGAGCCTTTTTTGCCATCGCAATAAATGAGTTTTAAACTGACGTGTTGTCGGGCTTTCTTCCACCGAAGCACACAGTTTTATAATTAAGTCTGGCAAAGCTCACCACACACTCGGGGTAATAATCATGTGACAGGGAGTAATATCTGCCCCTGACACCCTCGGCTAATCTTAGCATGTGTTTAGATCAAGATAAAAAACTACCTGGGATATTCAAAACAAATGAGAAGCATTAAAATAGTGACTGATGGTGCTTGGGTGAGTAATAAATAAAGCTTGCACAGATATTGTGAACTCCTGAACATATTTAAAAATCAATGTCACCTTATGTGTGCGACATTGACTGTACATGCCCCAGTCTCTACGTGTGATTGAGTCTGATTTCTTTCACGAGTGACATCAAAATACATCTTTGCTGTCCGTGTTGAAATTGCCTGGATTTTTCTTTTGCTGGAATAAGGCTGCCAGGCACGTAACTTCCCTTCACCACATTTAAATCACCGTAAACAAGTCAAGCTTTTGCAAAGTTAGCCTATCCAGTTTTTTTTTTCCCCCAAGACACACTTCAGAGTATAGTACTACACCATTCACTTTCTTTCATTTGCATTTTTGTAATTTATATGGACCGAAAGCAAAACCGATTTTAATGACATAGTCTTTGATAAATGAATTAACATTTTTCACAGGCATTCTAAAATAGGAAACACTAAGTGAAATTAGTGAGGAGAAGTCATTTTTGGATATCATTAAACTTCTTACTTAAATAGGCAGATTTGAGTTTTTAAAAGGATTTTGCCAAACAGAATACTAATCTGAATTGGAAAATAGTGTCAGGCTATTAAAATGTCATTTGGTTTTGGATTGCACTGAACTCTGTCTTAATCATAATGGAGGCCAGAATTCATTGGCATAAAGAAAAATGGCAAAACACCCTAAAGGTACAAAATATATTTTTCTTACTTTTTTAATGGAAAAAAATCTAAGAAACTTTTTGATTATTACGTGTATCCAGTTTGGTTTCAACATCTTTTAAATAGCAAGGGTGCACATTTATCAACAGCAGTTTTGGTATGAGCTACAAAACCTGAAACGCAATGGCATGGGTGTGATATCGTTGGGTGTGAAGCTAAAATCTTGATGCTTGATACCACATAGATATTTTGAAGCAGTTTTGAGGACCGATGGCATTTTAGGCCCCAGTTAGTATCGATGGTTTTGCTGAATAGTAGTGAGGAAAAATTGGGTGGGAAACCACTTTAAAAGAACGATCCTTGAACATAACTTCATAACAGATTTCAACCCATACTTTAACCTGACATTAATTGCTTCACAAGATTAAAATCCAATGCAAACTTTTGGATGATTTCAGAAGTGTTACATCTCTAATATTACACCAAAAACAAAAAGAATGGCACTTTTGTACTGTGCAGCCTTTACCATTGGTGACAGAGGAGTGTGGAAAAAATATTCCTATAGATTAAGGCTGGGATATTTAACTTTTTTTTTTTCACCCTGATTAATGTGGTTCAACTAGCTCATTAAAAAACTGAGACTGTCAATTCACTCCCTGATTAGGTGTTGGCAGTGGTGACTGGTTTGTATCAGCAGCTGGCTTAGCTTAGGGTTTAGATTTGCAAAGTTTATACCACACTAAACTATTCTCTGGGGCACTTCCCTCATAGCCTAATTGGGCCCGGGTTGCCTGCAACAGCTCAGTTCTTTGTACGGACACTAAAAGGACTACAACTATAGAGACTATGAGCTCAGTCTCAACAGTCAATCACAGGGCACAACTTTAGCCACCAACAGCTAAGCATCTTGTGACTGGGTGATGGGACTGAGGTCATAGTCACCATAGTTGTAGTCTTTTCAGTGTGCCTACCTGGAACAAGAAAGTTACATAGTGTTGCTTTATGCGAAGGCACTGATTTCATCTTTGACCCTTTCAAAATAAAAGGGGAATAATAAAAACAACAACAAAAAACAAAACAAAACAAAAATAAAAATGGTAGATTGGAAACCAACTTGGGACCTCTGCTCTAACAATAGTTTATGAGGTATATTTAATGAATAAAATGCAATTAAATGTTTCCAAAGTATCTTTCTTTATCAGTGATTTGTTCTTTCTATTTTAGTGTTTAATCACAAGTAATTAGGTAAATATTTTTAATTGATGCACAACCCAAGTATAGCTCAAGTTTAAAAAGAACCAGCACCCTTCTATGAGCGATTGGGGTGAGGCTAAAAGAAAAGATAGGAACCAAAGAAAATACCGTAATCACTCAAAATATTATGCAAAGTTATTTAAAACAAGCATAGTCTGCAGAAAACTGAATACTGTTTTCAAAATTGTTTTACCACATTCATTACTAATTAAAAAAAAGCCACTTTACTCATAATTCTGCTTTCACTTGCAGAATTATGAGCGTTCCGAGAAATGCTCCAAGAAAACAAAACCTCTAAACACCTAGATTAATTGTTGCTTTGAAACAAATGCCCTTGTCAGTACTTCATTTTGGAATATTGGTTTGAAAATTAGTGCATGGAGTTATTAGACCTGGGGTTTGAAACGGCGTTGGGGATATTACGTGCACAAAGATTCTGTAACCACTCCCAAGTTTAGGATTTTGAGCTTCCATCCGAGATTACATGGATCTCACAGCAGGCTTATGGTAGATTAGTCAGTGGATTGATTGATTTAATTTACTGGCTGTAGAGGAATCTGTCCTCCATGTACAGGTGTTAAAAGCATGACTGAAGCTCCGTAGATGGCCCTAGCAGAGGCAGCAAAACATGAATAAAAACAGCTGTGCAGCAACACATCATTAAGCCCCGTGATGGGCACTGAACATAATGTCACTGAACTTAGACAAGTTTATTGATTAGTAATAAGCCTTTGGACAAACAAGCCATTCTATGTGTTGTCAGCATATCAATACATGCTGGCAAGTGATTTTATGGACGTTCTCTGACATTCCTGATCTTATAGTTTCACTTTTAAATGCACATCCCCCCTCACAGCAAAGTCATCTTTATGAGAAATACTCAGCAAACACATTTGTCTGCTTGGTATCTGTTATAACCCTGGTATATTTGGTTTTCATTGACCAGCACTGATTGGAACTGGCACCGCTGCCGGCAAATGACTTGTCATGCTTGGCTGAGTGTTCGAGGGCAGGGAATCAGTCACACTAACGATTCTCGTAGACTGCAAGCCAGTTTCTGTCAATCCACCAATCGCAGCCTCACATACTCTAACCGTACATTTTTCTGCTCCGAGGTGGTAAAATAATGAATATTTTAACTCGCATTAATGGACTCCGTACTCACTTGGGGGGAAAGTACAACAAGCTGTAAACAAAATATTGACATTTTAACACCTCTTTAGATTTGTGCAGCAAATGTACAAGGTGCAGAGGAGGAAAATTAAGATTTACTTGGGAGTCTTGTACACTCATATATCATTTTGTTACAGAGAGGGAAAAATGATACATTAATAAATTATAATTCTGCATAGGTTTCTCTCTCTCTCTCAAAAAAAAAAAAAAAAATCCAGAATTAAGTTTTCTATTTCATCACTGGGGCATTATGAGGAAACAAGAGTATAATTATAATCCTATTATTATAAGAATTTTGAAAATGTTGTTTATGTTAAATATTAAATACACTGCATCAGTAGAGCATATAAAAACGAGAACCAGCTGACTTAAGGTGTGTTCAGACCAAACGCAAAGCAAATTGTTTGCGTGGCACAAATACATGTAAAGTTAATGCAAACATTCGGAAAACATGCCAGGGATAGCGCTAGCTAGTAATGGCCTTGAGATTCTGGCGTCACCGCTGTAACGCTCTATTTAAGTAAGACAAATGCCTTGGAAAAGCACACGGGAGGGTTTATGATAGTTGGAGTTATTTACCCATGGACTCCTAACATGGATTTGCTAACAAGGCTAGCAGGCTAGCAGTGTAAACAACTATCATACAGGTGAAATTTTGGAGGCAGGGACAATCTTTTCAGGTGAGACCCCTGTCGGATAACGTAAACCTAAACATGACAGTGTTTTGGGGATTTCCACAGCTGGTTGAACACAGCTGCAGAAGTTATAAAGGTAACTCTGCCCATCTGCAACTCTCTCAGACAGTGAATTCATGTCTATTTGCATGTTCACATGTTGATGTTAACATGTAATCACGCTGCATGAAAAATTTGTCTGTTTGCATTTGGTCTTAACACACATTTAGGGTGTTTTCACACCTGAAAGTCCACACCATGGTCCAGACCAAGGTTAATATTTTTTGTTTAATTGTCTACATTTGGTGCTGTAAGGTTTGGTTTCACACAGCTCTTTTTCTAAGTGAACTAAGCAATTGACGATGCCCTATTGTCATGATAACCTTTGTGTTGTTAGCAGAGATTGGTAGTTAGCAAACATGCTACTCACCTTCCAAGGTATTTTCTGCAGCTCTGGACACATCAGTAACAACACTTTAAGATTAAACTGAGGGAGACTCCATCATCTTCGTTGGTGAACTAGTTTCATGAGGCTAAAATATTATCCAGGTCTTGATTAAAAAGAGCGTTTGTCCTTCCCATCAGCCATGGTGATTTTCAGATGGCATTGCTCGTTCATTTTTTCCCCCAACAACTCTGTCTTATCTGGTAAGTTTATACGTTTTTGTGATTTTTTTTTTTTTTTTTTTTTTTAGTGACTGTTTATGCCACTAACAACCATATTTGCTCTCTCCGAGTGCCAACCATGACTCATTTTCCCTCTTGTCGGCTACCTTAACTTCCTGTGTTTTGTCTGAAAAGTCTGAAGCTTCCTGAAAATTCTGAAAGAGGTTGACCAAGACCACCTCTATTTTCTAGACCAAAGTTGGCTCTGTGGACTGAACCGTGGTTAGGAAGTGGTTTAACATGTAAACTTTTGGTCAAAACCAAGCTGAAAAGTCCTGAAGTCTGGACCAAATGCATTAGGTGTGAAAACAACCTTAGTTGTACTGGCTGCAGCTCTAAATTTTATAGTACCATGCACATTCATTTGTGCATTCCCAGCATATTTTTTAATGACCAAACACAGGTGTGAGAGGCAGTTACTGGAAACCATCTAACACCTTTATTATTTTGGGGCATCTGTTTTAAAGATATTATTTAGTTTGGTGCTTGGTCACAAAATCTCTTCACATACACAACCACTATTTTTAGTTAAAGCTCATTGTTACGAATCACTACCAGCCATTGAAGAGATTAATGCAACATGCTGTTTTCACTCCTATCTGAACCCCCCCCCCCCCTCTCTCTCTCTCTCTTGTCTCTTATATTTTAAATATCTGTGTGTAAAATGTCCACAAGGCTCAAATTGAAAGACATGTCTTTCAAAGTAATTACAGAGAGGTTCATTAATGTCACTTAATATGCACATAAAAATGAAGTTAAATTAGCCACTTTACTCCGGAAAACCTTTGATGTTAAATGCACATATGCATCTTACATCTGCAGCTCATTAGCTGATTCCTATATGCAGACAACAGCAATAAACGCTTAAGTAAATGTAGATATATTTACAGTTGACTTGTGCTTTCCATTGAAATCAATACAGAGTACACTATAAGGGGAATGGATTAAAAAAAACAAACTCATAAACCTTATACTTTAAAGTCTTGCCACTTACTGTGTACAGAATATATTTTAATTATTTCATTTTTTAAATGTGTCACAACATGGTAAATGATTTGAGCATCAATTTTGGACTGTAGTCTCCCAGGGGATCTTGGAAAACGGACCGTTTAAATAACATTTATAAAAAAAAATATGTATGTATATATCTATGTATGCATGTATGTATATACAGTCGATATAAAAAGTCAACACACCCCTTTTCAAATGCCAGGTTTTTGTGATGTAAAAAATGAGACCAAGATAAATCATTTCAAAACTTTTTCCACCATTAATGTTACCTATAACCTGTACAACCCAATTGAAAAAAAAAAAAACCAAACTGAAATCTTTTAAGGGGAAAAATAAAAAATTAAAAAAACTTACAATAACCTGGTTGTATAAACATGCACACCCTCTTATAACTGGGGATGTGGCTGTGCTCAGAATTAATCAATCACATTCAAACTCATGTTAAAAGGGAGTCAGCACACACCTGCCACCATTTAAAGTGCCTCTGATTAACATCAAATGAAGTTCAGCTGTTCTAGTAGGCTTTTCCTGACATTTTTGAAGTCACATCTTGTAGCACAAGCCATGGTCCACAGACAGCTTCCAAAGCATCAGAGGGATCTCATTGTTCAAAGGTATCAGTCAGGGGAAGGGTACAAAAACATTTCCAAGGCATTAAATATACCATGGAACACAGTGAAGACAGTCATCATCAAGTGGAGAAAATATGACACAACAGTGACATTACCAAGAACTGGACATCCCTCCAAAACTGATAAAAAGACAAGAAGAAAACTGGTCAGGGAGGCTGCCAAGAGGCCAACAGCAACATCGAAGGAGCTGCAGGAATTTCTGGCAAGTCACATGTTTAGTACATGGGACAACAATCTCCTGTCTTCTTCATATGTCTGGGCTATGGGGTAGGGTGACAACACAGAAGACTTATCTTAAAAGAAAAACATCCAAGCCCACCTACATTTTGCAAAAACACATTTGAAGTCTCCCAAATGCATGTGGGAAAATGTGTTATGGTCCGATGAAACCAAGGTGGAACTTTTTGGCCATAATTCCAAAAAGTATATTTGGTGCAAACACAACATTGCTCATCACCAAAAGAACAAAATACCTTCAGTGAAGCATGGTGATGACAGCATCATTCTTTGGTGCTGCTTTTCTTCAGCTGGAACTGGGGCCTTAGTCAAGGTGGAGGGAATTATGAACAGTTCCACATGCCAGTTAGTGTTGATACAAAACCTTTAGGCTTATGCTAGAAAACTGAAGATGAAGAGGAACTTCATCTTTCAGCATGACAATGACCCAAAGCACACATCCAAACACAGGCATAATTTATGAGAAGATGGAGCGTTTCCACCCCTCCCCCCCACCAAAAAAAAAATCAAATCCATCCAATATAACCCCCCAATAATCATATAACTATAATTAATAAAAAATATCTCAAAGTGAGTGAAGTTGCTGTTTTTTTCATTTGCAAGCAATGAAAAGTAACATTTCTAATAACCAAACAATGCACCCCCCCCCCCCCCACCACCACCACCACCGCCCTGCAGACTTGGTATTGCCCAACCGATCCATGCCTTCTCTGGTCAATACTGGTCATTTGCAGCGGCGGCAGGTGAGGACGCTCGTCAACATCTAGAATGCATCCAGCTCACAAGTGAGACAGAATGAAAAGAGCTCCATGAGGGCAACACACCATTTTAAATTGTTGATTGTCAAATAAAAGGACAAACCCCTCTGTCCCAAAGGAAGTATATATTTTGATTTAGCTTGTGAATTGTTGTCTGAAGTTAGCTGGTTGGTAGTTTGCTAAAATGAGTTAAAGCTATGGGAGTACACCACAGAATAAATGTGCTGTCTGGTAGGATTTAGCTGATCTGAGAAAAGATTAGCTCTTCTCATGCAAATTTGGGCTTCACATTGTAGTAACCATTCATGAAATGTGATCAGAATGGATTTGTTCATCAGCTGTTAGAGTGAAATTTACGTATGTTTCAGTGCTCATTTAACAACAGCAGCTTCGAACATTTATCAAGAACAAACAAACTCTCTATACCACTGGTCCTTAAATATAAATGTGTTTAAATATTGCTTCTCATCCCCACAAAATTCAAGTTAGCCTTAAACTGTTCTGTATTTTTAAAATGTCATGATTTTGATAATTATAAAATTCAATTAGAAAGCAAGTTTTATCACTTTCAATTATAGACTAAGTCACTCCGAAGGCTATTCTTAAAAATCCACTTTAAAAGAAATTGAGTATTTTCCCTGCAGATCATTTTCAGATCTTCTATCTTCTGTTAAAATACCACAGCTGCACAAAAGAGGATCTAAATGAATATATACTGTAAGAAATAAACACCAAATAGATGAATGAAAGAATAGATGCATTTTATTGGCCTAAACTTTTTAAAATATCTCATTAAGGAAAATACAGCTCTCTAAATTTTACCCATATGCATAATGTGTTAAAATGAGTTCAAAAGCACAGCAATACAGCATCACTGATTTATTTGGAATTTAATTACTGAGCTTAAATAAATAAAAATAAAGTTTAAGTTTGAGTTTTGAATCTCATTTCTAGTTTTCTGTTGCCATTTTATTTAATCACGAGACAGCATTACACAGATTAGGCAGTGATCAAACACTGAGATATTGATGGCTTATTATCATCACTGTATAGTGATTTAGCTCCTAGTATAACAAGATTCATCACCTTTACACCATACCTTTTGAGTTTGTTGGTATTTAAAGTTTCCATTTGCAATAAAAGGAGTGCTGTCATGCGATGACCCTCGCGGGCCACCATAAGACGCCGAAAGTCACCAGTGAGTTTTGCATTTGATGTTTTATTATAACAAGACAAGACGAGACACAAAGCTGTGAGCCGCTGAGGGCAAAACACACACTACAGAATACAAGGGATCGTAGGGCTAACCCCAGCCACTACGACCTAAACTATGACATGAACAAGAATATGCACAAACCTGACATGAACGAGGACCAGGAATGTTTGATGATACTCCAGCTTCAACCAGCTGTCAGCGCCCGCTAATAAAGCCGGCAGCTAATGAGCGGTGATGCCGAACAGCTGATCGGCTCTGACAGCAGGAAGCCCCGCCGAGCGCTGTCACAATAAGAGCCCGGGGAGCCAGAATGTAATCCACTGCTGTCAAAGCCAGCAGAGATGATGCATGGCCCGAGCGCGGACGAGATCGGTGCTCGGGTCATAACAGTATCCTCCCTCCGAGGGCGGGCTCCTGAACGTCCATAGACATCCAATACCCCCACCCCCACCCCCTCCAGGGTGGGCAGATGGGGCAGGAGAGGATCAAACCACAGATCGAGAACCAGAGCACAGACAGGGGAAAAAAAAAAAACGACTCAGAAAAATACATGGAACAGTCACACAGACATGAAATAACAGAAAAAAAAAGAAAAAAAACTCCCTACAGTACAAAACATGATGACGGGGTAAATGAGGCAACTGCAGAACACAACTCAAACTCCCAAAATGCACAAATGGTGACTACAAGAACAAAACACAGGACAGCAAAAGGAACAGAACAGTTACAGGACCAGACTAAACTCCAAAATATATGAAACACAATTACACAGGCATGAAAACAAAAATACCACACTCTCAAGTCAAAAGGCAAATACAACACAGGACAGAGAAAAAAAAAAACAAAAAACAAAAAAAACAGAACAATTACAGGACCAGACTACACTCCAAAATACATGAAACACAATTACACAGGCACAAAAATAAAAATACCACATTCTCAGGTCAAAAAGCAAATACAACACAGGACAGAAAAAAAAAAAAAAACACAGAACAATTACAGGGCTAGACCACGACCAGGAATGACCTCTACCCCCGACAGTTCATGCCGACCGGCGGTGACCAAATGCCACGGGAACAGTTCAGGCGGTTTTCCCGCGTCCAACGGCCGACGGGTGTTCATGGGGGGCGGAACATGACCGGGCGGCTTACCACAGTCCCAGGCCTGGAAAGTCCACTCCTCCGGTGGCCGAACCAGATCGCCCAGTGAAACACATAACATGTCGGGTGGCCGACCCGAGGCGCCGAACCGGCGAAACAGTTCCTCAGGTGGCCGCCCCGTGTCCCTCAGCCACCAGTACCGGGGGAAAACAGCCCGCGGCGGCCTCCCTGGTGAGGACAAAACATGGGAGAGCCCCCACAGCCCCCGGCGATGATGCGCAGGGGCGATGACTCTGAAGAGGGAACAGAAGGCAAGGATGAGTCCGAACTGGGTCAGGCGGTGAAGGGTCTGCAGCTCCTCCACCGTCCGTGGACCACACCGGCACTGCACCTCCGCTGGACCCCGATTGGGTCCCAGCTGCACCCACGTCGGACCTCGATTGGGCCAGAACAGCCCCTGCGGTGGACCCCGATTGGGCCAAAGCAGCTCCCGCGAAGGACCCCGATTGGGTCTCGGGCGCACCCACATCGGACCCCGATTGGGCCAAGGCAGCTCCCGCGATGGACCCCGATTGGGTCTCGAGCGCACCCACGTCGGACCCCGATTGGGCCACAGCAGCCTCCACAACGAACCCCGACTGGCTCTGCGCTGGTGATACTGAAAGGAAACTCAGGACACACAGAAAAAACCGGGATCAGTATCACCGGCAGCAACAGCCCAGCGAGACGAGTTCGGGCACAGCAGGCGGCTGCCCCTCACTCGCCTCCCCGAGAGGCAGGCAAAAATGTTCCAAAACAGGGGACAGAGACACAAGAGGGAGCACTTGCCTGCACTCGGGTTCTGTTGCCGTCCAGGACTCCGTCAATCCAGGCTCAGGGTGAAGAAGTTCGTGCGCAGGCTCCAACTCAGCTGCATTGGGCTCCGCAGCTGGCAAGATGGACTCCGCAGCCTGAGGTTCTTCTCGCGCTGATGCCCATGCCGATGACCCGTGTGACGTAGATGCCAAAAGTCACCAGTGAGTTTTGCATTTGATGTTTTATTATAACAAGACAAGACGAGACACAAAGCTGTGAGCCGCTGAGGGCAAAACACACACTACAGAATACAAGGGCTCGTAGGGCTAACCCCAGCCACTACGACCTAAACTATGACATGAACAAGAATATGCACAAACCTGACATGAACGAGGACCAGGAATGTTTGACGATACTCCAGCATCAACCACGCTGTCAGCGCCCGCTAATAAAGCCGGCAGCTAACGAGCGGTGATGCCGAACAGCTGATCGGCTCTGACAGCAGGAAGCCCCGCCGAGCGCTGTCACAATAAGAGCCCGGGGAGCCAGAATGTAATCCACTGCTGTCAAAGCCAGCAGAGATGATGCATGGCCCGAGCGTGGACGAGATCGACGCTCGGGTCATAACAAGTGCTTAAAAAAATAAATAAATTGATAAATAAAAAGTTGCAATTCTTCTTCCAGTATTTTTTTTTCTTGCAGCATTTGCCATCTTCTCCAGCTTGTTGCTTTTCCTGTATGGTCACTTCAGTACTGAATATACAGTGGGGCAAAAAAGTATTTAGTCAGCCACCAATTGTGCAAGTTCTCCCACTTAAAAGATGAGAGAGGTCTCCAATTTTCATCATAGGTATACCTCAACTATGAGAGACAAAATGAGAAAAAAAATTCAAAAAATCACATTGAAGGATTTTTAATGAATTAATTGGTAAATTCCTTGGTAAAATAAGTATTTGGTCACCTACAAGCAAGCAAGATTTCTGGCTCTCACAGACCTCTAACTTCTTCTTTAAGAGGCTCCTCTGTCCTCCACTCATTACCTGTATTAATGGCACCTGTTTGAACTCGTTATTAGTATAAAAGACACCTGTCCACAACCTCAAACAGTCAGACTCCGAACTCCAATATGGCCAAGACCAAAGAGCTGTCAAAGGACACCAGAAACAAAATTGTAGACCTGCACCAGGCTGGGAAGACTGAATCTGCAATAGGTAAGCAGCTTGGTGTGAAGAAATCAACTGTGGGAGCAATTATTAGAAAATGGAAGACATACAAGACCACTGATAATCTCCCTCGATCTGGGGCTCCACGCAAGATCTCACCCCATGGGGTCAAAATGATCATGAGAAGGGTGAGCAAAAATCCCAGAACCACACGGGGGGACCTAGTGAACGACTTGCAGAGAGCTGGGACCAAAGTAATAAAGGCTACATCAGTAACACACTACGCCGCCAGGGACTCAAATCCTGCAGTGCCAGACGTGTCCCCCTGCTTAAGCCAGTACATGTCCAGGCCCGTCTGAAGTTTGCTAGAGAACATTTGGATGATCCAGAAGAGGATTGGGAGAATGTCATATGGTCAGATGAAACCAAAATAGAACTTTTTGGTAAAAACTCAACTTGTCGTGTTTGGAGGAGAAAGAACATCATACCTACTGTGAAGCATGGGGGTGAAAACATCATACTTTGGGGCTGTTTTTCTGCAAAGGGACCAGGACGACTGATCCATGTAAAGGAAAGAATGAATGGGGCCATGTATCGTGAGATTTTGAGTGAAAACCTCCTTCCATCAGCAAGGGCATTGAAGATGAAACGTGGCTGGATCTTTCAGTATGACAATGATCCCAAACACACCGCCCGGGCAACGAAGGAGTGGCTTCGTAAGAAGCATTTCAAGGTCCTGGAGTGGCCTAGCCAGTCTCCAGATCTCAACCCCATAGAAAATCTTTGGAGGGAGTTGAAAGTCCGTGTTGCCCAGTGACAGCCCCAAAACATCACTGCTCTAGAGGAGATCTGCATGGAGGAATGGGCGAAAATACCAGCAACAGTGTGTGAAAACCTTGTGAAGACTACAGAAAACGTTTGACCTCTGTCATTGCCAACGAAGGGTACATAACAAAGTATTAAGATGAACTTTTGTTATTGACCAAATACTTATTTTACCGAGGAATTTACCAATTAATTCATTAAAAATCCTTCAATGTGATTTTCTGGATTTTTTTTTCTCATTTTGTCTCTCATAGTTGAGGTATACCTATGATGAAAATTGGAGACCTCTCTCATCTTTTAAGTGGGAGAACTTGCACAACTGGTGGCTGACTAAATACTTTTTAGCCTCACTGTACATGTGTGTATGCATATATATTATAAAACATATCATAACCCATTTAAAGTTAGAGCTGTCCTCACTACCAACTTTTGGGGCTCCAAATATTCTGTCCTATCTTTTTTCACCCTTAGTAAACTTCAGCAGTGTTTTATGTAGCACTGTGACATTTCTAATGTCAGTTTTTCATGTGTGCAACTTTTTTGTCGTAGTTTTACAGATTGTCTTGTAAATCAGAGACATTTTTTCTTGTAAATTTGCCTACTTTTTGTATAAAAATGCAGTGTTTCCCCCACGTTGTTTTCCGCCTAAATTCACAGTTTCTCATAAAAATGTAGCATTTTTTCTCAAATATGCATTTTTTTGGG
The DNA here is from genome assembly GCA_020510985.1 of Pholidichthys leucotaenia. NCBI lineage: Eukaryota > Metazoa > Chordata > Actinopteri > Cichliformes > Pholidichthyidae > Pholidichthys > Pholidichthys leucotaenia. The sequence continues at coordinate 390,022,846 of CM035837.1, forward strand.
GGTCATGGAAAATAAGCCTTTTTCCTTACACATTTGCAAAATCATTTAAATTTCTGATTTTTTTTTTTTTTGACTATCATCAAGTTCCTACTTTCTTCTTGTGAATTTATACTATTTTCTCCTAAATTTGCATGCTTTTTTCTGGTAAATTTGGTAAAGGAAAATTTGTTATTTACCTTTTTTCTTTGGGTGGGGGTGGGGGGGGGTACCTGAATCCTAAATTTGAAAACTGAATGTCATTGTAAAAAATTAAATGTCTAGAAAATGAATCCAGAGTAAGTTTTTCAATACCAGGATGATTTAATCACAAATCTACTCACAGATTTGCTATCATTTCATGAATGAAATGGCACACCTAAGGTGTTGTGTGCTGTGTTCATAATGTCTCTGCAGGCAGGATAACTGTTACTTTTGTCATAGTCTAGCTGACTAAATCACAGTAGTGTCCTTAGTTCATCTGCTTGGTAAGAAATAGCCACATGGAGGAGAGTGGTAACATCATAAATTGATGAAAAAACATTAGTCCTGTCAGGATAAATGTGTTAATCACAACTGATTAATAACAAAATTAGTTAAGAATAATGGTGATTAAGCCTCATTCAGCAGTTAGATTAACCTCAGTTAATACTGATTGTACTGTTAAGATGCTATTAAGAGGGAAGAAGGGCAAAAATCTAGCATGAATTACATCCTCCAAAATTGTCCATGAAGTACCTCTTTTAAACCATTTGAACATTAACTGAGCTTTTTTTTAATATCAGGAGCAAGAATGTGGCAGCAGCAGGGTGAACCAAGAAGGAGAGGAGGTAAAGGTAACCAGAGAGGCACAGGAGGCGCACATGACCAGGTACCAGTAGTCAAAACTTGATTTCTGCCAGTGCTGAAATACTTAACACATAATGAGTATTAAGTAGGCCTGCTGCTTCATAGTGGCATAGACTATTACAAGGCTGAATATAGATTTGGTAAATTAGGGAAATAATTTTTACAACTGTTACTAATATGGGAATGTCTAAATAAAGGGGTAAATTAGCCTTGTCCTTTTAGCAAAGTTAATGATTTTGCGCTCTTTCTCCACACTAGGATACATACCGTATACTGTCATTGTTTGCTTAAAAAAATCCTTTTCCTTTAAAACTGAAAAAGAGGACATTGGAGACAACTTCATGTACTGATGACCTGGCAGTCCTATAATAATTTTTTTTTTTTTTTGAAATCCTTATATGGGCAGAGAGCCCCCCCCCCCCCCGGACAATGTTTGAAACAAAGTTAAACCCTTGCATCCAAATCAGCAAAAGAATGGCTTCGCCAGAAGAAGATTAAGGTTTTGAAATGGCCCAGCCAGAGTCCAGGCCTGAATCTGATCGAACATCTGTGGGGTGATCTGAAGAGGGCTGGGCACAGGAGATGCCCTCGCAATCTGACAGATTTGGAGCATTTTTGCAAACAAGAGTGGGCAAATATTGCCAAATCAAGATGTGTCATGCTGATAGACTTTTACCCAAGAAGACTGAGTGCTGTAATAAAAGCCAAAGGCGCTGCAACAAAGTATTAGTTTAAGGGTTATTGTTATTGTAACTTACAATAACCAGGTTATTGTAAGTTTTTTATTTTTTATTTTTCCTCTTCAAAGATTTCAGTTTGTTTTTCAGTTGGGTTGTACAGGTTATCGGTCACATCAATGATGGAAAAAGTTTTGAAATGATTTATCTTGGTCTCATTTTTTTACATCACAAAAAAACTGGCATTTGAACAGGGGTGTGTAGACTTTTTATATAAGATAAGATAAGCCTTTATTAGTCCCACAATGGGGAAATTCCAGGATTGCAATAGCACAGGGACAGCAACACTCAGAGCAATAATTTAGAAGATAAGAAAATAAGAGCAGTGAATATACATATGTACACATGAATATATAAATATATATACACAGTGCGGAGCATTGTAGCTAGATGCAATAAACAGCATAACCATCTATTTAGTTATCCTACATAGTATGAATATGTACCCATACATATTGTCACCCTCCGTAGCGAATGATATTGTCCTAGTTGTATACTGGAGGGGACCATTTGTGTAAGTCTGTTGCGTCTTTTGCATTCAATACTATTAGGTTGTCACATTTTTTTGCTATCTCTGCAAGCAGCCCTGCTTAGGTTATAAAGTCTGACAGCTTTAGGTAGGAAGGACCTGCAAAACCTCTCGGTCGCGCACCTAGGATGATGTAGTCTACTGCTAAATGAGCCAGTGCGTTCAGTATGTCCTGCATAGAGTGGGACTCGGACTCCAGCAGAGATGACAGCTTAGCCACCATCCTTCTCTCTCCTATCTCCTCCACTGGGTCAAGGCGCTGCCCCAGGACAGAGCTAGCTTTCTTGATCAGTTTGTTCAGTCCAAACCACTGTATACTATATGCATTTCTTTAATTGTTTATTGGTATATTTCTTTATACCTAAATTAGGGATGTAATTGGACCGAAGAGGAATTTTTGACTGTAAAACTTGATTTCAACCATCAGGCATACAGTAAGAGCAGCAGAGATTTTCCAGAAGCACCCAAGGCCCAGTCTTCAGAAGTCAGTCATCTACCAGCAGTGCACCTGAGTAAAGATCCATATTTTGGTTGTAAAATTGTACTTTTGCACTTATGTATGTTTTCATTCTAGTCTAATATGATTCCGATGTAATCATTATTGTTGAGAACAACTCTGTAAAAGTTGAAAAAAAATCTTTGTCCAAATAATGGTGCAAGTAAATGCATCAGCTGTTTAGGTCTATTTAAGGTGATAGAAAACATCCTGACATCCTGGCCAGTGGGTGTCACACTTACTTTTGTCCTGACTGTTTGATAGAGACAAGTGCCATCAACCCACTTATGCTTTTGGCTGTGACCTTCTATGACATCCCTACTGGCAATAGACATATATAAACACTAGATAGGACATGGCGACCGGCCAGGCTAGTAACATTTTATACATAGGTTACTTATATTATTACAATATATACAACAAAAATTTGTTAGTGTATCCTGTTATCACAATGCTGCAGGTGTTGTCAGTCATTATAATTACCTACAGAATATGTGGCACCTCCATTTGCCATGAAAATGTTAGGCATGTCCTATCTAGCGTGTGTATGTGTCTATGTGACCAGCCACCAGAGCTGATTTTGGGTTTTTTTAATATTTGTTTTCATGAAAATATTGTCTAGTCCCCTTTAAGTCCTGTTCATTGTGGACAAGCTCATGCGTGTCCTCAGGGTACAAAATGATTAAAGAAGCTCTGTGGAAATTTCTTGCTCCAGGTCAGAACACTGAAAAGGCTGTAACTATGGCGACTATGACAAACAGTCACAGGGTGCTTAGCTGTTGGTGGCTACAGTTGTGCCCTGTGATTGGCTGTTTTGACTCAGGCCATAGCCACCATAGTTGTAGTCCTTTCAGTGTTCCTATCAATAACAGAGATGATGTATAAGCAACATAACTTTGGAAACATTGTTTTTAGGGTGAAAATCTTACATAGTGTTACTTTGAAAGAAATGGTCTCTTTTCACAAATCAGTCTGTATGTATTTTGTATTTTGGAGTAATAACACTTTTTTAATCTTAGTGACCGTTCAAAGCACTTAAATAAACTTTAAAACGCCATTTTTACTTGTCACTAAAAAAAACTGACAAATATAAAATTTGATGTGTGGTCAGTGGTCATTATCACATTTTCTTTTTGCTGACAGCAAAACTGCACTAACAGTGTCTGATTTCTCTCTATGGCTGGACGAGCCACTTCTCATTGAATTTTCTTTTTTCCACCCTCGTTGTAAAACTGCTCAGGGACTGTACGTCCTCAGAAGAAAGAGAAGTCTTGCAACTCTATTTTCTGCCACTGCAATCACAAGGAAAGTGCCACTACATCAAATGTGAGGTGTCAAAGAGTTGGCTCATTTACCTTTTCCTATTCATATCGCCTTGGTGATTTCCTGACAACTCTATAGTGACAGCTGGCTAAAGCTGTATCTTATCTACCTGGCTGGCCAATTGCACATCCAAGCAAACCACCCACCGTGGTAGAAATGTTTCTAAACTGAGGCCTTTTTATCCCAGGGACACCTGGAGAAAGTCCTCCATATATTTTTTTTCCTCATTTGGATTACTGTGACTCACTCTGTTCCTCTCTGCAGTTTCTGAAAAGTGACCCCCCCCCCCCCCCGACAACTCCTTCAAAATGCTGCAGCAATGCTTGAAGGAGAAATGATCTCTGTTGCAGCTACCTGTGAGTTTCAGAATTGATTTTTTAAGATTCCACTTTCATGGCTCAGCTGGCTATGTCCTGTGGCTACTGCAATCCTTGAAGTTCTGTGGAAGCCGGAGCATGGCTTGGCCCTTTTGATTGTTCCAAGGCCTTGATTGAAAAGAAGGAATGTTGATTTTCTGTAAACTACATATGTGAGCAGTAAAAAAAAAGGTCTAATTTCTGTCATATGTGTGTTCACCAAAAAAGAACTAGGATTGATAGACAGGGGATTTTGTTAAAGCTAGATATACAGTGGTGTGAAAAAGTGTTTTCCTCCTTCCTGATTTCTCATTTTTTTGGATGTTTGTCACACTTAAATGTTTCAGATCATCAAACAAATTTAAATATTAGACAAAGATAACACAAGTAAACACAAAATGCAGTTTTTAAATGAAGGTGTTTATTACTAAGGGAGCAAAAAAATCCAAACCTACATGGTCCTGTGTGAAAAGTGATTGCCCCCTAAACCTAATAACTGGCTGGGCCACCCTTAGCAGCAACAACTGCAATCAAACGTTTGCGATAACTGACAATGAATCTTTTACAGCACTGTGGAGGAATTTTGGCCCACTCATCTTTGCAGAATTATTTGTAATTCAGCCACATTGGCATGTTTTTGAGCATGAACCGCCTTTTGAAGGTCATGCCACAGCATCTCAATTGGATTCAGGTCGGGACTTTGACTAGGCCATTCCAAACTCTTTATTTTGTCTTTCTTAAGCCATTCAGAGGTGGACTTGCTGGTGTGTTTTGGATCATTGTTCTGCTGCAGAACCCAAGTGCACTTCAGCTTGAGGTCAGGAACACATGGCCGGATATTCTTCTTCAGGATTTTTTGCTAGAAAGCAGAATTCATGGTTTCATTTACCAAAGCAAGTCTCCCAGGTCTTGAAGCAGCAAAACAGCCCCAGACCATCACACTACCACCACCATATTTTACTGTTGGTATGATGTTCCTTTTCTGAAATGCTGTGTTATTTTTACGCTAGATGTAATGGGACACACACCTTCCAAAATTTTCAACTTTTGTGTCGTCAGTTCACAGAGTATTTTCCCAAAACTCTTGGGGATCGTCAAGCTGTTTTCTGGCAAAACTGAGATGAGCCTTTACGTTCTTTTTGCTCAGCAGTGGTTTTCATCTTGGAACTCTGCCATGCAGGCCATTTTTGCCCAGTCTCTTTCTTTTGGTGAAGTCATGAACACTGATCTTAACTGAGGCAAGTGAGGCCTGCAGTTCTTTGGATGTTGTTGTGGGGTTTTGGATGAATTGTTGCTTCACTCTTGGGGTAATTTTGGTTGGCCAGCCACTCCTGGGAAGGTTCACCACTGTTCCATGTTTTTGCCATTTGTGGATAATGGCTCTCACTGTGGTTCGCTGGAGTCCCAGAGTTTTAGAAATGGCTTTATAACCTTTTCCAGACTGATAGATCTCAATTACTTTGTTTCTCATCTGTTCCTGAATTTCTATGGATCGCAGCATGATGTCTCACTTTTAAGGATCTTTTGGTTTACTTCACTTTGACAGGCAGGTCCTATGTAAGTGATTTCTTGATTGAGAACAGGGGTGGCAGTAATCAGGCCTGGGTGTGGCTAGAGAAATTGAACTCAGCTTCCAAAGATGTGATAAACTACAGTTAATTTATGTTTTAACGGGGGGGGGGGCAATCACTTTTTCACACAGGGACATGTAGGTTTGGATTTTTTTTTACCCTTAATAATTAACACCTTCATTTAAAAACTGCATTTTGTGTTTACTTGTGTTATCTTTGTCTAATATTTAAAGTTGTTTGATGATCTGAAACATTTAAGTGTGACAAACAGTTATGAACCTCCTCGTGTGCTTTTACACAGCACATGGAGGAGAAGGAAGAATGGATTTACGTGCAGAGTTTCACCACAACACATTTATTAACATAAGAGTCGACAGTTCAAAAATAAAGACACACAAAGGCTCCTGTGTACACAAAATGGCTGACGCAAAGGGCGAACAGCAGGCAGACAACTGTGTACCGTGGCCGCAGACAAATCATACAAACAACATATATGCTCAGGAGAACTTGGAGTCCTTTAAGAGGCTCAACTGGCTGAGGAGGAGAAACTGGGCAAAAGAACCTAAGCGTAGCAGCAGGACTGCAAACAGAAACGCTAACAGTCTTTACTTACGAACACAGGAGCAGTCCAAGTTGTCCAAGTCTCCTACGAGCACACACAACCCTTCAGGGACATCTGACCATCACAAGGCAATTAACGACCATATGACTGTGCACAATGGTCCAGCAGTGTTTGACTGGCAAGGGCTTCCTAAGTACAAACACTGCTGGCACCACAAATTGGGCACACTTGGGCGAGGTGCAGGAAAGATAATTACCGTGGAGAATCAGCTGGCTGTCAAAGAGAGAGGGGGCATGGTCAGACTGGAGAACGTTAGACAACGCCCACATGAAAGTGGGTCAAAGAAGCTGCCTAACAACCGCCGGCCAGAGCGGCGGCTACAGGCATGGAAAAGAAAAAGAACACAGACATAAAAACAACAAGAACTCAAAAGATAACAATACATAATAAACTCGATGCCTGAGCCGCCGAGAATGGTCAGAACCGAGCTACAGGGAAACACTGGCTTGGTTTATGACAACAAACATCCAAAAAAAATGAGAAATCAGGAAGGGGGCAAACACTTTTTCACTCCACTGTACATCTGAAGGCTACAGCAGCCCTTTGTGCTGCAGCTCTGTCAAAGCTGTTGCTACAAATACGCACATGCCCAAAACTGGTGATGGTGTTTGAGATATGATGCTTCTCCCTTACTCCTTGATCGTCAAAAATGTAGCCTTCGAAACGACCCAATGGACTCACACTTAAGCCTACTTGGCAAATTTTCCAGGTCTGGGAGTTAGGGTTGTAAAGGAGCATTTATTTAACAAAGCATTTTAATGACATCCTAAAAAGCAAGCAAAAGTGAAGTGAAAGCGAGGTTTAAGGAAAAGCCTTTTCCCACTTTTTTGCTAGCTCTTAGATGCATAAGTGGGGTCAAAAATGACTTCAGCGGTTGTTTTATTGCAATATCTTTGTAATTTTAATTTTTTATCATTTAATCTTCCATGTATTCCTCAAATAGGTTGTCTTTGACATGATGCCATTTGGATTTGTATCTAATTGTTATATTTTTTAAGTAATTGCATTTTTTGTATCAGTACCACACTTTTCCATATGTGGGGTCAAAAATGACCCCAAGCATTTTCTATGGAATTTCAAAGGTTAACCCTAGGAACCTTTGATTTTTATCAACTGTGATTGTCAGATATACATTTACTGTCAGTCCACACATCTAATGCCAACAGTCTCATCACTAGTGATGGCGAAATGAAGCTTCATGAAGCAAATCTCTTTCTTGCTGGTTCCATCGCAAAAAAAAATAAAATAAAATAAATAAAAAAAGCAGCTGGAATAGATTGCAAATAAAGTCCCAAGTCCACAAAATGTGAGGGACATTGCGCTTCGCTGTCCCCTTCGAATGTTACCACGTTCATCAGCAACACAAGCCTTGATACGTGCTTCACAAAAATCTTCCCGGGTTACTCGACACATGCTTCGAAGACTCGGCACGGAAGGACACATCTACTCACCACCCTGAAGGTTATTTTTACACAGCAACATACATGTAAGTATTATCATTTTTATACCTCATAATATATGTGCTGTTATAAATTATGAACTTATTTTCAACGTCCATGAATTTTGTGTGATAGTGTTATGTTATCATCATCAAATTACTACTTTGTAGTTAGCTACAGTAGCTAACTAAGCTAACACTAGTTAGCTGTGTGTGTCTGTCACGTTTATAGGACATCATAAGACGGCGTATGAACTCAGGCATCATAGGACTCGCAATGCCGTCATAAAGATATGATGTCTATATGACGGCACATAGACAAATGTGCCTTTATGATGTTATATAGACCATCACTCATGATGCCTAGACTAATGTGTCTTTATGATGTCATATGGCTCATAGACAAATGTGTCTTTATGATGTCATATAGGCCATCACTCATGATGCCTAGACTAATGTGTCTTTATGATGTCATATGGCTCAAAATTGGCAAGGTGAATAAGTCACAGGGCCAGTCTTTACAGCGCGTTGGTGTTTTCTGCACAACAGATTTCTGCAGCCATGGCCGATTCTACGTTGCCGCGAGCAGAGATGCCAGATCAAGCAGTCTTCGTATTGTTGCTCAAGATGAAGAAACTAAGCAAAAGCATTTTCTCCGGGTGCTCAGGTTTCTCGGTTTCTATGGGCATGCTTGGGCCTTCCTGAACAGGGTCGACAGCCACTTTTTGCTCAGATCTATTTTCATGATCCTGCCCATGAACCAGAATTACGACACACCTATACAGTGTTGTATTTTTGGATGTTTTGGATGTTTACCTTTTTACAATACATTAATAATCACCCAAAATATAATAAAAATAATCATCTTTAACCAAAATGAAAGAAATTTCTTAAGTTTACAGCATAAAACGCATTCATTCTAATTGGGGTCATTTTTGACTCCACTCATGGAAGAGTGTAGGAATTGATTGGTCATGCATCTAAGAGCTAGCAAACATGACCAGTAATATTTAACCTCTCAACAAAGACTTTCTCTGTAAAAGACAGTTGTCATCTCATTTGAGCCCACTGTAATATTCATTATTAGAATGGGCTTTAATGGTCAATTACTTTTAGCAGCATCTTCATAGTCTTAGTTTTCAGTTATATACAATTATGTTTGAACCAAATAAAATGTGGCTGGTTTGCTTCTGTTGGAACAGGTTTAAAGCAGATTAGTCCTGCTGTTGGTTTAAAGATTTAATGTTTTGTCAATGCAGAGGATAATGTGCGTTTCCTTGGTAATTTTATAAATTAATTGAAGATGCTGTGAAGAACAGAAGTGTGTGATATTTTCTTAACACTGAGGTTTTCAGCTTTTAAAAGGGAATAAAACCTCCTTTGTTTTAGGCATATATGAGTAGTACAATGAAGGAAAAATGACTAAAAATAAGTAACACATTGAAGTAGTTGGAGCAAACAGAATAAAGTCAAATCCAAAATAATGAAATGTTATAAAATTATTATAATTAGCAAAAAAAAAAATCCCTGTGGCATAAAGATAGTCACTGACCAAGAACCTCAATTGATGAGACAAACTATAGGAAATCTATCACCCCTTCAACAGACCAGTCCCTCAGCTGTGCTTTGTAACGTCTGCAGTATTACTAACTAACTAACTAACCTGCACTTATATAGCGCTTTTCTAGTCACAAAGACCACTCAAAGCGCTTTCATTAATACTAACCCTCTATTCTAAGGGCCTATAGGAAACAGATATCTAGGGACAATTTAGAACAGCCAATTAACCTAACATGCATGTTTTTGGCATGTGGGAGGAAACCGGAGAAATCCCGGAGTAAACCCACGCAACACGGGGAGAACATGCAAACTCCACACAGATCACTGTTGGTCGGGGGCTGGGATCGAACCCACGATCCCACGATCCCCACAATCCCCCGGCCAAGGGTAAACTGTGCTGCCGCAGTGCTAACCACTGCGCCACCGTGCACCGTTGATTCCAGCACCGCTACCGTGCTGGAATCAATGTGAACATGTTCACTGATGAAAATTATAGAAAAGATCGCTGGACCCATTTTAACACAAAACATCACATTGAAACAGGTTATGACAGCTTAGAAAAAGAAAAAGGAAGGTGACTTTACCGTAGCACTAAAAGTTTTGTGTCTTGTAGACGGGATTCTACCCCCCCCCCCCCGTCCCCCACCAGTTTAATTTTTAGCATGGGCCTTTTGTTGATTTCTTAAAAAATACTCTTAAAAATGATACATCATTAATAACTGATTGTATATACCGTCTTGCCATATTTTATTGTATATACTGTTTATGTCTTATTTTTATTTATTATTGCTCTGAGTGCTTTTATCTCTTTGCTGCTGCAATACTGTGTATTTTCTCATTGTGGGGCTACAAAAGGCTTATGTTGTCATATCATATCTCATCTTATTTTACCTTATCTTAATAGCAAATGTATTGTTGAATGACAAATTATGTCCTTTTTTTCCACATGTTCACAGTTCCCAGATGTGTTAAAGAAATGTCTGTGACATGCTTATGTCAAAACACCTCAGAGTTTAAATGCTCACGCCCCATTTTAAACCAGGAAAAACACCCCTTTTCACAATAACTCATTTCAGTACATGTTGTTTTAAAAGATAATGAACACCATTTTACATCAGCCTCCCTGTCTCATCATTTCAGATCTCTATGGTTGATGCTGATGTTAGCTGGTTTGCATGGCTGATACTGTAGGATAAAACCTGGGGTATAATAAGCAGTGTTGGGCAAGTTACTAAAAACAGTAACTAATTACAGTTACTGGTTACTCCTTTTCAAAAGTAATTGAGTAACTTTACCAATTACTGCATGATTAAAGTAACTAGTTACTTGGAAAAGTAACATTCACCTTGCTTTTAAATGCATACTTAAATCATCTTGCACACATAGCAAGATAATTTAATTAATGGATTACATTACGGGCTTATTAATGTCAGGCTGAAAACAGACTGTTTCAGACAGAGCTTTTAGAACATGTTCAGTCTGTTTTATCCTGCCTTGAGCGCTCTTATTGTTGGAAAAAAATAAGAAAATCAACACAAAATTGACAGTAAATCCCTCGCATTCTTGTGAGAAATAGCATTTGTGGAGTGAGGGAGAGGGAAAAAGAGTGATAATCACTCCAAAAGAGTGAGTTGGCAACACTGCATAAAGCTGTTTATGTTTTTATCTTTCCTTTATATTATGGATTTATTTCAATATGCAGTGATCCAAAGAAATGTCCTTTATCCACAGTCCAAATGTCTGCTTTGACAGAGACATGACCCAGTCCCTTAAATTCCTTTTGAGATCAAAATCCATTTTTGAATAAGCTTTTTCCAGGTAGCAAGTTCATGTGTTTTAACTTAGGTGGATCACAGTCTCAGCTGTCTGATGGAAAATGACGTTATCTGATGTCTGATGTTCATGTCTGATGTCTGATATCAGATCTTCATTCTGTAACAATGTATCTGGCAATCAGTTGGTTTAATCCTTGCTGGGTCACAAACTGTCTAGATACATACTTGTGCTTGAAATCCAGCCGTGGGTGTTCAGATAGCCTAACTCCACTAACACGGTGTTGTTAGCATAGCACTAGCTTTGTTGGAGCATGTTGCTCTTTTAAGGCGCTTCTAAAGAATCCAATAGGTCTCACCTTGCACTTTAGTTTGCAACCCACCAATATGCTTTTGTCCTTAACCCTAGTTAACTGCGACAAAGAAAAAATAATTTCCACCAAAACAAAGTAGCTTCATCTTTTCCTCCTCTCAGTAGTGAAGAGGCTCTTTGCAGCAGGTCACGTTGACTGACGGCTGTGTCAGCTACGTAGCGTCAGTTTGGATTTATTTGGCCTAAAAATATCTATCCATATTAATAAAACGAGTAATGCATCTGATCAAATTTCAGTAACTCTAACACATTACTGAATTTTTAAACAGTAATTTTGTTACACAGCATGTTTCTAAAAAAAGTAGTAGCGTTACAGAAACGCGTTTTTTTGTAACGTATTACTCCCAACACTGATAATAAGCAGAAACAACCCTGGATGACCGAAGCTCTGCAAATGGTAGCTAACCGCTCATGGTGGAGGAGCTGTGCTGTACAGAGTATAATAAGCTACAATAAAATAAGATAATGTCTAAAAATGAAATCCATGGTCAAGTGTTGGTAGATGATCTGGCTGGGATAATGTTTGTCTGTGGTGAATACAATATAGCAGGGGTGCTCAAAGGTTTTTGCCAGGGGTTTGCATTTGTTTCTTCCAGTGGGCCTGAGGTCCAGAGCAGTGCTAACATAGTGCATGTGCGAATATTTCATTTTGGTGAGAGGGACAATAAACAGAACATTTTCTCCAGAGTCAATATTGGGAGGACATTCTAAGTATTATTGTAGTCAGTCACAAATGTACGAGAAATAATGTACAAATGTACACTTTTGAGGAAAAAGTTGCAAATTTACAAGAAAAAAAGTTGCTCATTTAAGATGCAAAATGTTAATTTACAAGAAAAAGTTTTTACATTTACAAATAGAAAAATTACAAATTTATGAAAAAAAAGCTGTAAATTTTAAAGAACAAATTTCCCACAAGATCCCTTTGATTTATACCTATGTCACCAGGCTGTCCTGCTGTGGGAGTAGCTGGGTTCATGCAGTAACTTTCAGCGGCAGTTAACTGAACATTATTGCACGTAGTTGCACTGGTGATAGGCGCGCCCACACACTTGGGCAACAAGTTTTTGTGGCAGCAAGGCCAGGTTGGTAGCAGCGGTTAGGCAGATGCGTTTGGAACGGAGTGATCGCATGGATGGGTGTTGCTCCATGTGCGTACACACCACTGATTCAGTGACGCACAGGCAGTGCAGCAAAGTTGGTAAGCACAGAGAGGCTCATATGAATAAACAAATATATAAATAAATAAAATAAATAAATAAAATCAACAAGTAACATACTCCTTCAGTTAACCTCTTGCACTCCGGTGTACCGCGGACGGGCAGGTCTCTGCGTCCTACAGCGCACGAGGGCGCTCTCGTGCACTCTAGGACGCACGAGGGCACTGCGTCCTAAGAGCGCACTGGAAAAAAAAGCTGCATTTCCGTTCTTCTACCACAGACACAGCCGCGAACAGATCGGATATGATTGTCCTCTCATTCGACTAATAACAGCCTTGAATTGGGTTTCTGAAACCTTGAAGAACCAATGACTGAAAACCTAGCAAGAAGGACCCGCCTACCAACGCTGTGAATGCAGTGAGCCAATTGAAGCACAGAAGTTCGTAAGCTGTTTTGTGTAAGGCTGGGTGAAGACAGACTGCTGCAGCAGCAGATGAAAAAAGGACCCGCAGGAAGAACCGCCACAGACCCAGCAGCACGGAGACCATCCACAAGTGCGACCTGTGTGACAGGGACTGCCATTCGCGCATCGGCCTGTTCAGCCACAGGCGGTGCTTTTTTTTTTTTTTTTTTTTTTTTATTCCAGCAGAGTAGACGTTTAGGATTCTCTTCCATGGTCATCATACACCGACGGAGGCCGACGATGAAGGCTGAGTGACACACACGCGTTCGCCAGTCTTTTTTTAATTACTACTGTTATTTGTTTTGAAAAATCATTCGCCAAAACCGCAATCATGGAAGCGCAAAACCGCAATAATGGAATTATGTTTTGACCGGGTCGCGAGACCAGCGTCGCGTTCGTCTGACAATGAGGAAGAAGTTCGCCAGCGCCACTTCTGCTGTGAAGAGGTAAGTGTTATAAGCTAAATTATTCTTTATCCCTGAAAATTGTAATCAAAATGACTTTTGACCGATCGGTAAATTACAGCTGTGCGTCATCGCTGCATGACGGACCGCGGCGCAACAGGTGATGTCCGTCCTCTGTAGCGAGGAGGGGGGGACACCCCCCCCCCACACACACACACACAGCCCTGAGTGTCACCTTTCATTAGAGCCCAAGATGAAGCTTCTAAATTGAATCATTCAAAAGTTACAGACGTTTTTCCAAACTGTGCCATTTGGCACAATTTGGCACAGTTCCAAAACGCCTGGGAACTACCTGAGGAAAAAGCTGTGTAATATATTCATTTTTTGTGGTGTTGTTACATAATTTTGACCTCAGCTGGATAACACTTGGTTCTACATTTCTGTTGCATTTTCCAGCCCGGATCTGAAGCTGTGTGTTATTTGCAAGCATTTGTATCCAAAAAACACCCAGGCCAAATTTATTTTCTTCAAGTTCACTATGTTTAGATGACTGTAACTCAGTGGCCGGAGCACTTAGAGAGATTATGACTGTTTTGCCAAAATATTCAAAGTGTTTTCTTTTAAATGAGACCAACCCCATGAAGATGCTGCAAAGGGTTAAAGAACATCTTTCGATTTACTTTGGGCACATTATTTTTTGGTGTTTTTAGGGAAATTGACCGGAGTGCAAGGGGTTAAAAATACACATAATTTCTAACATATAAATATTTGACTTCTAATAAAAACTTGAAAGAACTCTACCACTGTTTGACGGTGGCTCCCTGGTGTTTGTTTTGCGTCATATTTGGATCACTAGTCCATGGAGTCTTGTGATGCGGTGTGCCGTGGCGGGGCGTGGAGTGGGCGGGGCTCCTGATTATCGAAGGAAAATAGCGGACACCCTTTCCAGGTTGTAGTTCTCTGGTCTCCAGCGGCGGTCATGATTGTTTTCTTCCCTCTTCCAGGTGGGGCGCGTGGTTTTGTTTGTTGTGCAGGCCTGCCTCCACTGAGCATTTTGCCCTAATTTGACGGAGCCTCGTCAACGACTTCACTTCCTCCAGGGCTGTTCTTACACGATAATCTGTCCGGCTGGCAACCATTACAACATTTGAGTTTTGGTTTTTTTTTTGTTCTGTCAAAACAAAACAGGCATTTTTTTTTTTTTTTTTTTAAATTGTATCAAAATGCTTCGGGATCCAGGCGGAAGACCCTTACGGTCCAGATCTGGACTGGGGTCTGGGACTGAGGAGCCCTGCAATATAGTATTCCAGATGGTATTCAGAGAGTGCATACCTCTGCCAAGGCTCCATCAGTCCCCCCCTTCGTCTGTCCGTCCATCTGTACCGCCACACCTTCATCCCTCTATCCTTCTGTCTGTACATTCCGAGGTAGAACCTTGGTAGAGGTATGCACTCATGAATCACCTCCAAACTCAAATAGGTTCATCCGCAACCCGAGGGCCCCCTCTGGTGAAAATTTGATTGAAATCTATCCAGCAGTTCTTGTGTAATCCTGTTAACAAATAAAACAAACAAACAAACCTGCTCTATCATGTTGTCCTGGCAAAAATCAAATCAAATAAGCCAAAATGATGTGAGATTTAAAAATCAACAGTGGGCAAATGAACCATCTGGGAACAGAAATGTCTGGTTGGGTGAATAGAATTTGTAGAACACAGTCAAAAAAATAAACTAATAAAAAATGTCTGCTCTTCGAAGCCAATTGGCTTTCAGCACAGGGGTGTGGGGTTTGGAAACTTGCTGTTACATCTGCCATAAATAGGTAGTGATAAAACTGGAAGGGTGGTATGATTCCAGTGGACTCCAGTTCTGATGTCACATCCAAAGCCACATCAAAACTGCTCAGTGAATCAGAGGTAGGCACACCTAAGTGAACCCTAACAAAGTGACAGTGTTGTGTTTCTGGGTTTCCGCACTAATAGCCACTCCAGACACTCAAATCCATACACGAAAGCTTTCATGGCAGCTGTGTTGCCGGTAATACAATGTAGGCATGAACTTACTGAAGGTTAAGTTTGTAGTAGCTGCCATTGGATTTAGATTTTGATTCACGTGCATGTTTAACCAGCAATTTAAGTTACACTGTGTGTAGGCATGAAGCCAAAATTTCTTTTAATTTGGTTATAAAATATACTGTACATTTAATTCACCAGAATTTCTTGCAATTCATCACAACATGCTAAATTCTGCCTTTAGGAAGCAATCTGCTCAAAAGAAACATGACGATATTATTGTTGGCTCACTGTCTGGAGTTATGTTTTTAGTAACACATCATCCCAAAATGACTTGAGCAGCGTTTTATCCTGAGATAATACTCTTAGGTGTGAATTATCTACTTATCGGTTAATCCCACCACTCTGATTTCCGCAGGGTTACAATGGGCTAATGAGATTCCAACATGTTATGGCATTTTGCATCATTTTGAGTATTCCCAAACAATCCAAACATATATACACATAGACGAGCGCTTATTATCTTTGTGCAAATCCTCCCTTCGAGCCAACCGAACTCCCATGTGGCTTGATTTTTATCCGTGCTGTTGAAGTGGGGCAGGAAGCTTTTATCAGTCGCCGTTGCTGGTGACAATTAATGTCAGAGATGTGATCTGTCCCGGCACGGCATAAGGGAGAGGATGGGTTAGAGGTGAGCATAGCCCGCATCTATAGACTGAAAAGAGGTGGCAGGGAAAGAGGAGCATGCCTGCTGGCTGAGACACTGTGGAACAATGCCAAGTTCTCCATTAGGGAGCTGTGCAAGGTCACTCCAGTATTCAGCCCCTGTGCAAAGTGACCTGAGTTCTTCGGTTTGTCCTAAAGGGACGGTGCACCAAGGTGGGGTGAGAGATGGAGAGAGCAACAGATAGGGAGAGACATGGGAGGAGGGAAAGAGAGGAGGTGCAACATGAAGTGCGGGCCACAGTCCAGCCCATCTGGGATGCACTCCACAGACAGTCAGTGCCAGAGGTCACTGACAAAGCCGACCCCATCTTTGTAGAATGTCTGAAGGTTCGCTGTGAGAAAATGAGTTTTTAGGAGGAAATAAAGAAAAAAATGCCAGCAGACTGTTTGAGATCCTTAATCAGAGCAAAGGTCCGCAGGAAAACAAGGGTGTCGACTCGCAGAAATACTAATGTCCCCCCCCCCCCCCGCAAGAGTTTTCATGGCACCATGCCAGGAAGGGGTGGGGGGTGGGAGTTGAGATGTGGCACTGTGGGTGACATTATAAAAAGGCTGGACAGTAACTCTGTTGCCCTTGGGGAGGGGGGGGGGATAAAATGTTTTCTTTCACTTATTTTTCCCCTTCTCTCACCTTCTCCGCTGTTGGAATGCTAACTTTTGTTCCCGGGGGAGGAATGATTTTCGCTGGCTAATATGATGAGCGCTTTCCAAATTAAGACGAAACTAGAGGGCCACTTCACAATAAACACTGTTTGTGTTTACCAGTTTAAAGTAGCACTTGGTGGTCGCTTACGGTGTAGATTGTCTCACGTAGCAGGCAGCGTGCGGCATCGCAAGTCTATTAGAGGAAACCTGAGCTCATTAAGGTTGTATATGTGTTTGTGTGTGATGGTGTGTGTGTGTGTGGGAGGGGAGGAGGTGACTACATACCTGTATGCACAATTTTTTTTCTCCCTCCCAACATTCATCCTTGCTGCTCTCCCCTTCAGCAATACTGGCTTTAGAGCTTTTAAATTGTAATGTGATAGGGTTCACCTGCAAAGCTACCACAATGAATTATTAAGCTCTCCACTATGGATGAGTGAGTCTCATTATAGCTCCCCTTAGTACTGCAGGAAGATAAGCATGGCTGATTATTCCTGAGTTCCTTTTTTTGCCTTTGCTTTCTAGAGTAGCTGGAAAAGGAAGAATTCGGCAGTACAGCTGGAGTGAGATAAGATTTCGAATGTGTATTCAGATGTTCTTTCACGCTCCGGGAACTGGAGGCAGTAGAAAAAGGAATGGCGTCATGATTTGACATCTCTCTCTCTCTACCTCTCTCTCTCTCTCTCTCTCTCTCTCTCTTCATCCCCAAGCCAACAGTACAGGCTGTATGGTGATAACTTTTCAAAGTGAACAAAGGCATCAAAAGGATGGAGGAGACCCGGGGATTATTTAAATACTAGGTGCATTAGAAGCCCCGGTGTGCCTTCCATCCCTTAAGTCATCAACAAAACCTGCTCCACTTTTCTCACTCTGGCTGAGGAACATGTATACTACTGACAAAAGAAAGGAAGGATGAGGATAAAGAAGACGCTCCTGCAACCTGGCTTAAAACTATTATATTGTGTTATGCTGGAGAATAACAGAATGGAAAGGCACTCAGTCCATGTTGAGATAAAATAAGTGGTGATAACTAGGATCATTTGCTGAATACTGAAGCCCAGATGGCATATTATGTGTTTTTAAATAAAGATAATCTGAATTAAACCTCTATAGACTGTAGTATATATAAAATATTCATGTATAGCCATCACTCACCTTGAGAACTCCATATTATGATGATTCTATGATTGGTCACGCCATCTTTAAGTCTGTTGAGTGACCATATATAAGATTGTGGAGTGCAAATTTGTAAGAATTTTTTTAACAAGTTACATTTTTGCACAGACTATGGCTATGACAGGCATAAAGGGTGTCTGCTATTTAGTTCTATCTAAATAACTCAGTAATAAAGATAAGATAAGATAAGCCTTTATTAGTCCTACAATGGGGAAATTCCAGGATTGCAACAACACAGGGACAGCAATGCTCAGAGCAATAATTTAGAAGATAAGAAAATAAGAGCACTGAATATACATATGTACACATAAATATATAAATATATATACACAGTGCGGAGCATTGTAGCTAGATGAAATAAACAGCATAACCGTCTATTTAGTTACCTCACATAGCGTGAATATGTACCCATACATATTGTCACCCTCCGTAGCGACTGATATTGTCCTAGTTGTATACTGGAGGGGACCATTTTGTTTAAGTCTGTTGTGTCTTTTGCATTCAATACTATTAGGTCGTCACATTTTTTTTGCTATCTCTGCGCGCAGCCCTGCTTAGGTTGTAAAGTCTGACAGCGGTAGGTAGGAAGGACCTGCGAAACCTCTCGGTCGCGCACCTAGGATGATGTAGCCTACTGCTAAATGAGCTCCTCGGTGCATTCAGTATGTCCTGCATAGGGTTGGACTTGGACTCCAGCAGAGATGACAGCTTAGCCACCATCCTTCTCTCTCCTATCTCCTCCACTGGGTCAAGGCGCTGCCCCAGGACAGAGCTAGCTTTCTTGATCAGTTTGTTCAGTGTTTTCCTATCAGCTGCTGTGATGCCACTGCCCCAGCAGACCACTCCAAAAGTGATGGCTGATGCCACCATCGAATCGTAGAATGTCTTCAGGAGCACCCCTTGTACACCAGAAGACCTGAGCCTCCTCAGTAGGAACAGCCTGCACTGTCCCTTCTTGTAGAGTGCGTTGGTATTGTGTGACCAGTCTAGTTTATTATTCAAATGAACACCCAGGTACTTATAGGATGTCACCATCTCAATGTCTGTTCCTTGGATGTTTACTGGTGCTGTGATGGGTTGTCCTTGCCTGCAGCAGTCCACCACCAGCTCCTTAGTTTTTCTTGCGTTGATCAGTGGGACGTGCCCAAAACACCTCAAGTGGGAGGCATCAAGGAGGCATCCTGATCAGATTCCCATACCACCTCAACTGGCTCCTTTCAATGTGGAGGAGCAGTGGTTCTACTCTGAGCCTCTCCTGGATGACTGAGCTCCTCACCCTATCTCTGAGGGTGAATCCAGCGATCCTACGAAGAAAGCTCATTTCAGCCGCTTGTATCCGCAGTCTCGTTCTTTCAGTTATTGCCCAAAGCTCATGACCATAGGTGAGAGTAGGAACGTAGGTTGACCAGTAAATCAACAACTTTGCCTTAGAGCTTATCTCCCTCTTCACCACAACAGACCAGTACAACGTCCGCATCACTGCAGATGCTGCTCTGATCCATCTGTCAATCTCTCGCTCCATTCTCCCCTCACTTGTGAATAAGACCTCAAGATACTTAAACCCCTCCACTTGGGGCAGGAGCTTGTCCCCAACACAGAGAGGACAATCCACCTTTTTCCAGCTGAGGACCATGGACTCGGACTTGGAAGTGTTGATTCTCATCCCAGCCGCTTTGCACTCAGCATCAAACAATCCTAGTAAGACCTGTAGGTCATTGCTGGATGAAGCCAACAGGACAACATCATCTGCAAACAACAGAGATGAGATCTTGTGGTCACCAAGCATGATACCCTCCATTCTCTGGCTGCGCCTAGCAATCCTGTCCATAAAAATTATGAACAGGATGTGTTGTTACAGGCTATTTGGTCTCTGTATGACCATTGTGAAAGTTCGGTTCGTATTGCCAACACTTGGTTGGACTCATTCCCAGTGAGAGTTGGACTCCGCCAGGGCTGTCCTTTGTCACCAATCCTGTTCAAGAAAAACAAACACTTGGTAAACATGTGATCTTGGCTTATGTAACTTATAATGAATGTACATCAACATCGTTGCATATACTAATTCTGCACTAAGTTTGGTGTTAATATCTGCAGTAACTCCAGTTTCAAAAATTGTGACTCTGTGACCTGTGACCTTGAATTTCTACCCTGAATTTCTACCCTGAAAACATAGCCACAGGTGTTAAGCCAAAGGCCAACCAGTGTTTCAGCTTTGAGGACCCTACCTTTATTTACTGTCAAGTTAGGCTGCATTCAGACCAGGGTAGTCCGGGGGTCTCGGTTTGACTGGGCTGAGAATGCTGAGAATTTTTACACCTTCCTTTGGTTTGGTTTGCATTCACACTGTAGCTGACCAAACTGCCTGGACAACGTCACGCAGTTACAACAACTGCTCATTTGGGGCATTGTAGCTGAAACCACCACTGACCAGGAAGAAAAAATCTTGACGAATAAGAAAAATCAGGCTCATCAATTGGCCAGGACTGAAAAGGAAATCTGCTCCCTTCAGCCAGGTTGTTTGTCCACCACAAACGGGACATTTTTTAACGTTTCTCCTCAGCTTTCTCCGGTAAAAGGTTTTCTTGGATTTGCGTGGTTGTCTTTATTGTTATTTTCTGCCCAAAATGTACTACGGTCAACGCCACTTCCTCTTCTCAGATTGTGTGTTGCTATGGTTACACAAATGCCGAGGGGCACTTCCACCCTTTGGTCGGCTGGATACTCCATTTGGATTCACACTGCAAGCGGAGCACACCAGACTTCGTTAGCAGGAGAACCGAGACCCCTGTTTTCAGGGGGAACAGACTTCACTTGGTCCACACCAGAGTTCCATAGTGTGTTCAGACTGCACCAAATGAACCGAACTATCAGCAGAAGCCACTGCTTGGTCCTTTGGTCCGGACCAAACAGTGGCCGTCTGAATGCGCCCTTAAGGTATGTTCACACCAAACGTGAAAGGGCAAATTTTTCGCGTGGCACGATTACATTATAACTCAATGTAAAAACACAAACAGACATGAATTCCCCTTCTGAGTGAGATGCAGACAGGCAAAGTTGCCTTTAAAACTTCTGCAGCTGTGTTCAACCTGCTGTAGAAATTCCCAAAATAACGTCATGCTTAGGTTTACATTATCCAATGGAAGGCTCACCTTAAAATGTTGTCCCTGGCTCCAAAACTTCACAAGATGATGGGTGTTTCCTTTGCTAGCTTGCTAGCCTTTTTTTAGCACGTCCGTGGCAGGAATCTGTGGGTAAATAACTCCAAAATCCCGATTCAGCTGAAGAGCTCCCGGTCCTCCTGTCTCCAGGTGAGTGAGTCTCATTTTCAAACTACAGTGATCCCTCGCTACTTCGCGCTTCACCTTTCGCGCCCTCAGTGCATCGTGGATTTTTCAAAAATATTCATCAAAAATTCAAAATTGAGAAATAATGGGCGGGCGCTAGCAGAAGGCAGGGAGACTACATTAGACCATCAGGTATCAACACGGAGAGCCGCACAACTCTCTGTTCGCTGTTGTCGTGTTGGCTGGGCTCGGAAATCTTGCAAGCTGATTGGCCGAGACGTTTCACCCCGCAAGCTGATTGGCCGAGACGTCTCACCCACCTCCTCTCCCTGCCGAGCACCCATGAAGGGAAGGAAGACCGCATTCATTGTTTTTTATCGCTCGTGTTACTTAGTCTCGCCGCGTGGAACTTTTTGCTGTTCTCTTGTGCCATTTTGTGCGAAATAGTCTTCCCGTCGAGCCACTACGCCGCCTCCTGCAGCTTCAGCTCTATCGGAAGCTGCCCTCGATGATCCTGCGCCTCCAGCACCTCACGATGAGGCGTCACCTGAGGAGCAGTAAAGCTCTCATTAACCTGTGCAGTAAATCATTTTCATCTTGAGTTACATATCTTGTTATAAGAATAAAAGAGTTCTAAAAACATATTTATGTACACTTTGTTTACATCTACGTATGTATGTACACGTACACACACACACACACACACGTATCATATGAGAGTGAGAGAATGAATGTACGTATTGTTTATGGATGACGTCATTGGGGTGACGCTACTTCGCGGTTTTTCACTTTTCGCGGTCGGTTCTGGAACCCATTAACAGCGATAAGTGAGGGATCACTGTAGTTTACTCTGCAGTGGGGATACTTTTACTCCGGTGACGGCAGAATCTCAAAGCTAGCAGCTAGCTAGCTAGCTATCCTCAGATGCGAACGTGCAAACGCGCAATTTTGCACATACTCGCCTCTTTCCATTGACTTTGTATGGATTTGCGCCCCCCCATTTGCATTTGGTTTGAAAGCACCTTTAGAGTTGGGACACGTAGATGAACCCCACTTTCCTACCCCCTTTTCAACTATGTTGGCATGGATAAGAGGATTATTTAAATTGTACAAAAACTCAGACTTTTTTCAATAAAAGTATGCCTTCATTAAAGCATATTCCCTGTTCTACAGAGATTTTATTCACAGATTTACATTTACCAATCTTGGAATTTTTTCTTATTTATCTATAGGTAGTGTTATAGTCAAGACCACACTAACTGAGACCAAGACATGACTGAGAATTACAGGATTTTAAACTGAGTCAAGCCCAAGACCAAGAAAAATCCAGACTGAATCAAGACCAAGACCATTAGTTTATTCTCTGAGTAAATACAAGTGTGCTAAAATAAAAATAGCCATCTTTAATTGACTCATTGTTTTTGCCTGTAATTAATGCCAACATGAAATGTCAAACAAGAGTTTGGTTTGCAACTTGCATCTTCTCCCATTTGTGCAAAGGGTACAGGGTTGTGACAATTAGCTGTGACATAAAATTAAACCTGCAAATGACTTTATTGTTAGATTTAAGGAGAATATTTCTTTGCAGTTATATTAATTATGTGGACAAATAAACAAGTCCTGGTTTTGAATGGTCTTGATTTAAAATCCCAAGACTGTAAAAATGAGTCAGATTCTGAGAGGAGACCAGCACCTTGAAATTGGGGTCTTAAGACTGTTCTCAAGCGCTACGACACTACCTATATTGGGTGGGTTGTCACTGCCACTCATAAACAACTAGCCAAAAGTGCAAAGCAGTCAGGTAAGGACCTGTTATTCAACAAAAGAAAATTAGATTTTGGGTAAAAAGTCATTTACTGGTCATTGAAATGATGATTAAAGAGATTTGTTTGGACACTTAACATTTCTGGATATCTAATTTTAGCTTGGTAGATTTGATTGTTCATGTCAATAACTGTACACTGTCCAAATGACTAACCAAATTCATCACTCAAAAAAAAAGCAAAAGAAAAAAGCAGCAAAAAAAGGTGCCTATTGATATATTGCACCTTAAGGGTTTTCTTCTCCTGTCTACAAGTTTCTGTACTGTATGCCCCTAAGATATCTGCAACACTGGCTGAGAGTGATGTCACTTTACAGACCTGAAAGTGCAAGAAAGGTTAAAAAAAGATTTGTGTGAGTGCCAGAAAAAAGCAGCACAGAGCTTTCAAGTTTTCTATCAGCCTTTGATCAGTTGGTGTGATACCACGGTACCATATAACAAGCAGAAATCCTTTTATTGGGTTGGCATGTTGTCTGCCCCTGGTGCGTCATTGAGTGATGTACCATTAGCAGGAACTGTCATCACAACACTGCAAGTCAGCACTTATGATTCAGATTCATTTGGGTACAACATATGCATTTTGGATATGGTGAAAACAGAGAGGTATGGCTGACAGTTAGCTTATGTGTCAAAAATAGGAATGCATCACAACAAGCAAGAAATTTTGTCTTTCTTCATGGCTTCTTTACACAGACGGCGATCGTTGGGTGACCATCCAGATATCAAAAATTGAACAAATCTCCCAACAATCTCCCAAAGTCTCAAAAAAGTCATTTCTGTGTAAATGTTTGGGAGATTGTTGTATTATTTTCATAGAGCTATTCAAAAGATCACTGATATATATATATATATATATATATATATATATATATATATATATATACACATACACACAGTATATATACCTAAGCTGATCAGTCACACTGTGAAAGTGTTGTTGAAGATAGGTTAAGAGGAGAGGTTACAATCAGTGAGCAGCAGTATGGTTTCATTCCAAGAAAGAGTACTACAGATGCAATGTTTTTTTTTAAGAGTGTTGATGGAGGAGTATAGAGAAGGTCAGAAGGAGTTGCACTGTGTCTTTGTGGATCTAGAGAAAGCATATGACAGGGTGCCAAGAGAGGAAGTGTGGTACTGTATGAGGAAGTCAGGAGTAGCAGAGAAGTATGTGAGGGTGGTGCAGGGCATGTATGAGGACAGCGAGATGGTGGTGAAGTGCGCTGTAGGAGTCACAGATGGATTCAAGGTGTGGGTGGGATTACATCAAGGATCGACTCTGAGCCCCTTCTTGTTTGCCATGGTGATGGACAGGTTGACAGATGAGGTCAGGCAGGAGTCCCCATGGACCATGATGTTTGCAGACGACATTGTGATCTGTAGTGAGAATAGGGAGCAAGTGGAAGAGAACCTGGAGAGGTGGAGGAATGCTCTGGAGAGAAAAGGAATTAAAGTCAGTAGAAGCAAGACAGAATACATGTGTGTGAATGAGAGGGAGGCAGGTGCAACTGTGAAGACGGAAGGGGTAGCGATAGTGAAAATAAATAAGTTCAAATACCTGGGGTCAACCATCCAAAGCAATGGAAAAGGCACAAGAGAGGTGAAGAAGAGATTGCAGACAGGGTGGAGTGGGTGGAGACGAGTGTCAGGGGTGATTTGTGACAGAAGGTTAGCAGTAAGAGTGAAACAGAAGATTTACAAGACAGTAGTGAGACCTGCTATGATGTATGGTTTGGAGATGGTGGCACTGACAAAAAGACAGGAGGTGGAGCTGGAGGTGGCAGAGTTGAAGATGCTAACATTTTCATTGGGACTGATTAGGAGGGACAAGATTAGAAATTAGTATATCAGAGGTACAGCTCATGTTGAGCCGCTTGGAGACAAAGTAAGAGAGACGAGTTTGAGATGGTTTGGACATGTGCAGAGGAGGGATAGTGGATATATTAGAAAAAGAATGTTGAAGATGGAGCTGCCAGGCAGGAGGAAAAGAGGAAGACCATAGAGAAGACTCATGGATGTAGTGAAGGAGGACATGGACAGGATTGGTGTTACAGAGGAAGATGCAAGGGATAGGGAGAGATGGAGGCAGATGATCCGCTGTGGAGACCCCTAAAGGGTGCAGCCGACATATATATATAGACACATTATAGTGTTGGGCAGCATGGTGGAGCAGTGTTTAGCACTGTGTCAGCACAGCAAGAAGGTTACGGGATCAATTCCACCCCTTACCATCGTGGGTTCCATCCCACCTCCAGACGATCAATGACCCTTTTGTATGTAGTTTGCATGTTCTCCCCATGTCTGCCTGGGTTTACACCGGGTACTCAGGTTTCGTCCCACAGGCCAAAGGCATGCAGGTTTGATTAACTGGCATTGGCAGGGGATTCTAAATTGTCCTTAGGTATGAATGTGAGAGTGAATGGTTGTCTGTCTCTTTGTGTTGGCCCTGTGATGGACTAGCGATCTGTTCAGGGTGTACCCTGCCTCTCGCCCAAAGATGCTGGGATAGGCTCCAGCCCCCCCGCGACCCGAAAAGGATTAAGCGGTGGAAGACTGATGGATTTTATAGTGTTTATGAATAAACATGAAATTCTTTTCTTTACATTATTTGATCTAAAAGCAGCATCTTTTTTGTTGTTTTGGCCAGTTGTCATTTTCTGTAAATAAATGTTGTAAATGACAATATTTTGACTTGGAAATTGGATGAGTTGTTTCCAATAGGTCAGAGAATAAAACAAAATTGATCCTTTTACTCTAACACATATACCATATATAAATAGTAAAACACAGATGAAGTGATAATTTTGCAGTGCTCTCTTATTCCAGAGCTGTATATAGAGCTCTGGAAAAATTAAGAGACCAAAGCAGATTTGAGGTGTTCTTGTGCTGGAATTCAACAGGTACTGAAATTGAATGGCTGCCATACATGTAGAGATGCTCATTTAGGAAATATTTTGTAGTGGTCTCTTTTTTCCCAGAGCTATACATATTTATTTATACTGTATAATTACTGGTATTACTGATAGCACTGAAATCTATCTTAACACACTACAGGTAAAAATGATTTTTATCTAGACAGGCAAATTCAGTGTAGCAGAACATTTACATGATGGGATTGATGTGAATTTAACATAATCATCTTGAAAGAAAACAACACGATTACCAAAGAGTTTGCTAAATATCACCTCGGGTGACCGTTATCTGTTTCTAATTATGTTCAAAGGTGTAATAAAACTGTTGAAATGAAAGATAAATGACCTGTTTTTAGAGGCAAGCAACTCAATACCACACCTCAAAAGGCATTAATGGCAGTAATGCTCCTTGCACCTCAATCGATGCTGAGCAAAATTAATATTGGAGAGTAAATCTTTCATTTTCTTGATTGATTACCATCATTAAGAGCATTGATCAGCAGAGCGAAAGGGGAAAAAACAGCGAGTGGGTGGGGGAGCAGCTTGTAGCTTTTTATCTGTCTTAGACAACATTAAAGAGGAAAACAGAGGCTCATATGGCAAGCTGTTTTAACATTTAATAGCTAGCCTGGATATGTATTGTAGATATCAATAATTCAATTTTTCCTAGTAAAAATGAACATTTCAGATATCCACAATGAAATTCTTCCTCTCCATATTGATCTTTTCAGATATCTGTGACATCATTCTCCCTAGGAGAAAGACGTCACTTTTCCCCCCATTCATGTGTATTGAGTTTTCGCTTCCAGATATCTACAGTTACATTCTTCCTATCTAGAATGAACATTCTGGATATCTGAAATAGAATTCTTACTATGAGAAACTCTATATACAATGTATTTTGGATGTCCAAAATTATATTATAGATATCTGGAATGTTTATCCAAAATGAAATATCCAAAATCCTTGTTCTGGTATTTATCACGAGTCTGTTGGATTGCTCTTAGTCTGGCCCTTCACCCAGAAACAGTTTGTCTTGGGTGACCCTACCAGAGGCAAATTGCCCCGGACAACATAGCTGGGGGAGGGGCTCAATGGCTAGCGTCTGGTGGCCGGGTTTTCGCCCATGGGACCCAGCCGGGCTCAGCCCAAAGGAGTTACATGGCCATGTTTTTTTTAACATTTTAAATGTTAAAACGGCTTGCCATAGGCTCATCCTCTCCTTCCTGCTCTGTCTGGAACATAGACGTCAGAGAGAAATTTGCAACCATCAAGGGAATGTTTTCATTCTGACCTCCTCTAGCTAAATGAACGCCCGTCCTTGATCATGGGAAATGGATGCATAAAGTGTGTTAAAAAAAGAGAGAGATGCGTGCAAAGTCTTCAAGGTTAATTTACTCTTTAGTGTTCGTCTGTTGGGGCTTCATTAGGGTGACATGCTAGTTGTGGCTGAGGACAAGATTAACCTTGCACAGGAGGGGCAGACGGGTTTCTTTTTCCCCCATCTTCCATCTATCCTCACACCGGCCCAGGCACCATGGGGAGGTTGACACACGTGCTCGGTAAACATCTGTAGTGCATGAGGCATCTGGCATAACAAGGACAAGAAGGTAGCAACAGCAGCACCCAGGCAATGTGGACTTGGGGGTCACACACAGATTAATGTAATGGGCTTTGGTCTAAAGGCAACTATTTCTTCACGGAGTCACTTTTCAAAGCTTACACATAGTATAGGCACACCTACATACAGTATGCCATTTGATGTGCCAATCTGCCTTTTAAAAGGACTTTTTTTTTCCACTACCAGCTTCCCAGGTAAGTCAGGCCACCTCCAAATTTAGATCAAACATATTTTTTTCAAGCCCTATATAAGTACAGGCCCTTATCCTTATTTATTTTCTTTTATTGTTATATTAGTTTTAGAAGCACAATATCAAAATTCAAAATAAATTTTACCATTTTACTCACACACTATTCAATAAAAATATTATATTTAGGACCAGCTTCTTTCATCTGTGCAAAATAGTCACCATTACAGTAGAAACAACCTGTCAAAGCAATACTGAAAATGATCCACATATTTACGTATTTGTTTGTTTGTTCCTGGCTGGACTGCTATAGTTTCTAATTAAAATATCAGCTCTCTTAAAAATCATCAGTTGATGTTTTGGTCTGAGGTGAGAGCACAATTCACAATCTCAGTATTCCTAATTACCCTTCATTACCTGCAGCTGCTCCTTCTTAGCACAACAAGTCTGATTACTGCTAGAGTATAAAAGACTCCAGCTTTCCTCAGTTCCTCAAGAGATTGACTCCTTCAGGCTGTGTCCTCTTTGAAAAACTAGTAAAGATTAATCATTGCAAAATCGATAACTTTGTGCTCTTAGGAAAGGTCCCCAGACCTGGGGATACTCCACACCCACCTCAAAGCAACTCCATATTACCAGATCCTATCACCATACCAGCCTGCAAAATACTCACCCCAAAGAGAACTTCTTCTCACCTGTATTTCTTCACCTCCTGTAAGCAGACATACAATACTCACCATTTTCATAAACTCACCCCTGATTCTCCACTTTTAAACTTTAAAGGAGCTTTTAACTCCACAGCCTTGCTTGGCCATGGATGAGAGCTGTCCCCTACAATTCAGAAATGATGCCAGTTTTTCTCTTTATCCAGAAGTTTGAGAATTGTAAAATTTGCTTCAGGTATATTATCATTCATCTGAGCTTCTCCTTTAAACCAAGAAAGAGCGAGCCCGTCATCTCGGTCTGAGTTCTATTAATCTGCTCTGGCAAATGCAAAATATTAGATTTAATTCAAAACAACTGTCGAGAGCTTTTCATTTTGAATCATTCTTTTAAAAGAATGACAGTGAATAAGGTTAGCATTGTAAAAACTGTCATCATTACATCGTGTTCCAAATTATTCTGCAAATAGGATTTTAGTGTCATAAACATTTTTTTGTTTGTTTTTCAATTAAACTCATGGATGGTATTCTGTCTCAGGGCTGTTTGCACCACTGATATCAATCTCAGACACCTGTCATAATTAGTTTGCCAGGTGAACCCAATTAAAGGAAAACTACTTAAGAAGGATGTGCCACATAATTAAGCATGCCACAGGTTTCAAGCAATATGGGAAAGAAAAAAGATCTCTCTGCTGCTGAAAAGCATCAAATACTGCAATGCCTTGGACAAGGTATGAAAACATAAGATATTTCATGAAAACTTAAGCGTGATCATTGTACTATGAAGAAATTTGTGGCTGATTCAGAGCACAGACGGGTTCATGCAGATAAAGGCGTAATGAGGAAGGTTTCTGCCAGACAAATTCATCAGATTAAGACAGCAGCTGCTAAAATGCCATTATAAAGCAGCAAACAGGTATTTGAAGCTGCTGGAGCCTCTGGAGTCCCACAAACCTCAAGGTGTAGGATCCTTCAGAGGCTTGCATTTGTGCATAAACCTATTATTCGACAACCCCTAGCCAATGCTTACAAGCAGAAACAGTTGCAGTGGGTCCAGAAGTACATGAAGACTAATTTTCAAACAGTCTTGTTTATTGAGGAGTGCCGTGCAACCCTGGATGGTCCAGATGGATGGAGCAGTGGATGGTTGGTGGATGGCCACCATGTCCCAACAAGGCTGCAAGGTCAGCAAGGAGGTGACAGAGTCATATTTTGGTCCAGAATCATGGGAAGAGAGCTGGTAGGCCACTTTAGGGTCCTACCTGTGAAACTGACCTCAACAAAGTATACAGAGTTTCTGACTGACCACTTTCTCCCATGATACAAAAAGAAGAACCGTGCTTTCTGTAGCAAAATTATGTTCATGCATGACAATGCACCACCTCATGCTGCAAAGAATACCTCTGTCATTGGCTGCTATGGGCATAAAAGGAGAGAAACTCATGGTGTGGCCCCCATAGTCCCCTGACCTCAACCCTATTGAGAACCTTTGGAGCATCCTCTAGCAAAAGATCTATGAGGGCAGGAGGCAGTTCACATCAAAGCAGCAGCTGTGGAAGGCTATTCTGACATCTTGCAAAGAAATTCAAGCAGAAACTCTCCAAAAACTAACACATTCAATGGATGTAAGAATTGTGAAGCGTATATCAAAGAAGGGGTCCTATGTTAACATGCAAATTGGCCTGTTAAGATGTTTTTGATTGAAATAGCTTTTGATTTTAGTAAATATGACCTAATGCTGCAAATTCAACAAATGACCATTTTCAGTTCTTTGCAACCAATAAAATGTTTTGAAACTCTGTTGTGCATAATAATTTGGAACAGTGCATTTTGAGTTTACATTTGAAAATAGTTATCATTGGGAGGTTTGTTTGATAAAACTTGAATTATGCTCTAACGGCTGATGACTTGAAAATTATACTGACTGTCATTTGCACTGACTGTTTAGGAAAATCAGAGACAAATATCAATTGCATAATAATTTGGAATGCGGTGTAGATTATGAATATTGGGTTTGTGCGCACATACCTTTCTTCTGTTGGGTCGTGGAGAAGAGCAGCTGTTTTCCCAGTAGGGCAGACTGGTCCGACAATATTTTTTTCCCTCTGTGTAGTGAAAAACCCAGTTCAGTCTTCAAATAGTTTAACACTCCTTCTTGTATAGAAAACACTGGCTGAGTGTGTTTTTTCATTGATTGGGATGCATCAGCACAAACAGGCCAGAGATATGACAATGTGAAATGATGACTCAACACACAACAGATTGTAGTTTAAAATCTTAAGACTGACAGTGTAGTCTACCCCACCACTTCCCCCGTTCGCCACACCCTCACCAGAACACATGCAGGCTCCCTGTTCATTCATTCATCCATTCATTCATTTGTCTAAAAAGAAAAATACAATAACACCTATATATAGAATCCAACAATAAGTTCCCAATTAAAATGTGACTGTGGATGAAACAGGAAAAAAAACTTTTTAGTGTATTGTCATGTGTGCCCCTCCAGGGGGAAGAGGAGGACCCAATCGCGTAGCGAGGAACAAACACAATTTATTGAAGAAATAGGAAAAGACGCAGCATGAGGCTGGAGGGACGAACCCAACTGCACGGCAGGATAATTAAGAAAAGAACCTAAATTGTGAGTACCATGGAATAATAGTAGTCAACTTAAACAGACTTCTTAACAGTATGTCGCAGCACTGATTGTTCTGCGAGCGCTGAAAAAATAAGGACAAAGTGATTACTCAGGCGCAGCTGTGAATAATTAACACTCCAGCAGAAACTAATCACGGGAAAATAAGACACTGTTACAATAAGGAAACACACGATGACAGGAATAACCATAATAATGACAACTCAGGATGATAATAAATACACAAGAACAACTTAACCCTTTAACTGTCCACATTAAATGGATGGGTCACGCACCCCCAGTGGCACAGCGCAGCAACTGCACGTGTCAAGTTGTTGACATCCCCCAGCTATACTGAGAATTTGTACTAATCTGTATTGATCTGACAGTATAGAAGGTTGCAGACACCCACCGAAGGAATCATAGCTGACATGTAATATAGCAAAAAAGAAGAAATCCTCATTATTATTCTTCCTTTTTCTGCTTTGAGCTCACACACACCAATGTGGACGCTGTCATGATTGGTCATCGCGGCAGCGATGACTTAAACTGCATGAAATGGGGAAAATAGCCGCATAATAAACAAAATTCATGTGGGATAATCATAAGCGTTTGTAGATGTGGAAGCGGGTGTAAATTACTAAGTAAACACGAAACATCGGCCACGATGGACAAAAAACTGAGCTCCCATTACCAAGATGGCGGCGCCCACAAGCGGCATGGATTCCCACAGGAAAAATGCACTATACAGGAACAATAGCGGTGTAATACAAACAAAATTCATGTGGGATAATCATAAGGGTTTGTAGATGTGTAAGCGGGTGTAAATTACTAAGTAAATGCGAAACATCGGTCACGATGGACGAAAATGGACCGGTCATGTGGATGAGCAAGCACCCCCCCCCCCCCTTGCCACCGATAAGTCACAAATTTGTTTTTTTTTTTTTTTTTACATTTTATTGATTTTCTGGTTCACATACTTTGAAGATTAGATAAAAACACACCCCTGTAGACAAAACGGCATCCAAAAAAATGGACCATTCTTTGTGTAGATGTGTCCAAAGTCCACTTTTAACTGAGTTATGTAGTTTATATAGCTGTCGTGACATTATGCAAATTAGATGTGTAAATTTATTCCTATCTGAAACTTTGAATCATATTCTATATCTTTCAAATTGACAGTAAGCCATTATCTCTTGTAACTTTCAAGTTATAGCCTTGGAAATCTGAACTATTTTGCTGACAAAATTTTTTTACCACTCTTGACCACTAGGGGCCTTGAGTTGCCTTGCGTTTCCCCAGGCGCCACATGGTGCCTAGGACAATTAAAGGGTTAAAGGTGAAGCCTGGTCCTCCGACCAAACTGAGACCCTGACAGGCCCCCATCCTTAAGGGGTGGACCCAGACACCCCAAGACGAACAACAAAAAAAATATTAGGTCTCTAACTCCCAAGTCTCTACTAGTTCATGATCTATTAATTGATCATCAGATTGATTTAATATCCCTTACAGAGACTTGGCTAGGGCAAGATGATTATGTTGGTTTAAATGAATCAACTCCTTCTGGTTATCTAAACTATCATAATCCCAGAAGTTCTGGTCGTGGAGGTGGAGTAGCGGCAATTTTCCATTCTAAATTACTAGTTAATGTAAAGCAAAAATCATGGTTTAATTCCTTTGAGGGCCTGGTCTTCAGTATGGGGCATGTTAGCAATCTTAGCTTAAACCCAATTTTCTTTGCCATAGTTTACCGTCCTCAATCAGCCTACTCAGAGTTTTCATCCGAATTTGCTGAATTTTTAGCTGATTTAATGCTGAAATCAGAGAATAATTATAGTAGGGGATTTTAATATACAGTACATGATGATGTAGATAGTGACTGTCTAAATAAGGCAGTCAATTCAATATTAGACTCAATGGGGTTTTCCCAGAAAATAGAAAATTCTACTCATTACTATATCTCCACTACACATTGGACCTTGTTCTGACTTATGGTATAGAAATAGAAAATCTGGTAGTGTCTCCTCATAATCCTGTACTGTCAGACCATTGTCTGTTAACCTTTGATTTCACCATTTCTGATTATTTGACTCCTAAAGAAAAATATTACTACAGCAGATGTCTTTCAGATGATGTTGTTACCAAATTTTTGCAGATTGTCTCCTCTATACCATGGGTCAACACAGCGGAAATAAAAGATGGAGAGCCTGTTCCTTCCGTAATTGATAGCATGGTAGATAGTGTTACAGCCTCTCTGCATCAGACTCTAGACTTGGTGGCCCCTATAAAAAAGAAAAAAAGTCTAACCAGAGATTTCTAACCCCTTGGTTTAACACAGAAACTCGTAGCTTAAAACAGAAGACTCGTCAATTAGAAAGAAAATGGCATTCCACTAACTTAGATGAATTCTATTTAGCATGGAGAAATCATCTCCTAATTTATAAAAAAATATCTTAGAAAAGCTAGAACAAGTTATCACTCTGCATTAATAGAAGAGAATAAGAATAATCCCAGGTTTCTTTTCAACACAATAGCCAGGCTGACAAAGAGTCAGGATTCTGTCAATCCTTGGATCCCCCTAGAGCTTTCTCGTCAGGACTTTTTGAACTTTTTCAATCATAAAATTTTATCTATTAGAGATAAAATCAGTCAGATTATTCCCACTGTAAACTTAAGTACAGCAACTACTACAACTCCTTCAATTGATATCTGTTTAGATAAATTTACTCCAATTGACCTTTTAGAGTTAGATAAAATAATCTCGTCATCCAAGCCTTCTACTTGTCTTTTAGACCCTATTCCTACCAGGTTATTTAAAAAAAGTCTTCCCATTTATTAGTAGCCATATTCTTCAAAAAATCATTTCTTCTTTAACTATAGGTCATGTACTGCAGGCTTTTAAAATTGCTGTAATTAAACCCTTACTCAAAAAGCTAACACTCGATCCAGGAGTTTTGGCTAACTATCGACCAATCTCTAATCTGCCTTTCATTTCAAAAATCTTAGAGTTTTTGCTATGCAATTATTTGACCACTTGCAGGGAAATGGTTTATTTGAAGAGTTTCAATCTGGGTTCAGAATTCATCACAGCACTGAAACAGCCTTAGTGAAGGTCACTAATGACCTCCTTATTGCATCTGATAATGGACTCATTTCTGTACTTGTCCTTTTAGATCTTAGTGCAGCCTTTGGTACTATCGATCATGATATTCTACTTGATAGATTAGAACACTATGTTGGACTAAATGGAACTTTGCTGCAGTAGTTTAGACCTTATTTGTCCGATAGACTTCATTTTGTTCATATCAATAATGAGTTTTCTTCCAACTCTAAGCTCAGTCATGGAGTTCCACAGGTATCTGTGTTAGGCCCTACTCTTTTTAGTTTATATATGCTTCTGTTAGGCAACATCATTAGAAAACACTGTATACATTTTCATTGTTACACAGATGACACACAGTTATACCTGTCAATGAAGCCCGATGATTGTAATCAGTTAGCCAAGATAGATGCCTGTCTTAAGGAAATCAAAGCTTGGATGACTTGCAATTTTCTGCTATTAAACCCAAGTAAGACTGAAGTCATTCTTGTTGGTCCGAAAAACCTTAGAAATAACTTTCCAAATCAAACTGTTAATTTGGATGCCACTACTCTAGTTCCCCCAACTTCCCCCAAGTTCCCTTCTAGTACTCTACTCTAGTTCCCCCAACTTTTCATCACAATTGTGTACATTCACCCGAGGGCAGACGCTGACTCCGCCTACAGCGTTATCTTTGATGTGATCCAGCAGCTGCAATCAATTTCTCCAGAGGTGCCAAATTTCATTCTTGGGGATTTTAACCATGTTTCTTTAAAGAAGACACTTAAAAACTTTTATCAGTATGTCTCCTGCCCAACCAGGCGAAAAAAGACATTGGACCTGTGCTATGGATCCATAGAGAGGGCCTATAAATCACTCCCCCTTCCTCCTGTAGGATCCTCAGATCACAACTGTGTACATTTGCTGCCCACATATAAAACTGCTCTCAGAAGAGGCAAGGTGGAGACGAGAGACATTGATGTGTGGACAGAAGATTCAGTGCACTGCCTCCAGGAATGCTTTGACTGTACAGACTGGGAGATGTTCACACTGTCCTGCGGGGATGATTTGGACTCTTTGGTGGACGTCACATGCTCATACATGGCTTTCTGTAAAAATAAGATTGTTCCACGTAAACGTGTCAAAACATATCCCAACAACAAACCACGGGTTACAAAATCAGTTAAATCCTGCTTACAGAGGAAAGCACTTGCCTTTAAACAGGGGTCTGTTTCTGAGCTACAGGTTGCCACAAAGGAGCTGAAGGCCGAAATTTTAAGAGCAAAACAGAATTATAAATCAGAGTTGGAAAGCAAGATGGCAACAAAGAAACTTCAGAATCAGAATCAGAATCAGCTTTATTGCCAAGTATATTTACAAGTAAACACACAAGGAATTTGACTTGACATTGGGCGTGCACGTTAGGCGCATCCAATGACACGGCAGCCATAAAGGCACCTGTGAAACTTGGTTCAGCCTGGGCCAGTATGAAAACTATTGCAGGCCTTCAGAGCACAGAGCGCAGTAATTGTGTGTTTTTAGATGGTTTTAATTCAGACACAGAGCTGGCTAATGCTCTTAATTGTTTTTATGGTCATTTTGACTCCTTTGATTTTAGCACAGAAATCCAAGATTTGAAACAGAAACTCAAAGACAATCAGCACTTTAATATTGAGGTGCAGGATGTTAAAAGGGAGTTCTGTGCTGTAAAAGTGAACAAAAGTCAGGGCCCTGATAATATATGTGGGCGCTTGGTAAAGTCCTGTGCACATGAACTGAGTCCTATATTTCATTACATTTTCAATAAGTCCTTACAGACACAACATGTGCCTAAGATCTGTAAAAGAAGCCGTGGTTGTTCCCGTTCCAAAATCCAGCTGTCCTAAAACGGTAAACGACTTTAGACCGGTTGCTTTGACTTCAATTTTAATGAAAATTTTTGAAAAACTGGTCAGATGTGAGGTCCTAAAGCAGACTGAGCATGCATTGGATCCTCTGCAGTTTGCCTATAGGCCTCACAGAGGAGTGGAGGATGCCACTGTCACTCTGTTTAACATGCTTTTTAAACATCTGGATTTTAATGGGACACACGCCAGACTTTTATTTGTGGACTTTTCCTCCGCCTTTAATACAATCCAACCTCATATCTTAGTTGAAAGGCTCCTGCAGCAATTTGATTTGAGCAATAATCTGGTGGGTTGGATTCTGGATTTCTTAACCAACAGGACGCAGAGAGTAAGGATCAATGGTACATTGTCTGACCTAAAGTGTTCTTCCACTGGCTCTCCTCAGGGGTGTGTGTTGTCACCACTACTCTTCATCCTGTACACAAACATGTGTCGGAGCAGACATGACAACAGACACATTATAAAGTATGCTAATGATTCAGTTATTATTAGTCTCCTCCAGGATGGTGAGTAGTTGATGATTTTGTTCACTGGTGTGAGGATTCCTACCTGCAGCTGAATACGACAAAAACTAAAGACATGATTGTTGACTTTAGGAGGAAAAATCCCAGGCACAAAGTCACCGTACTAAAAGGCCAGACCACCGAATGTGTACAATCCTACAAATATCTTGGGACGATTATTGATAGTAATTTAAACTTTGAAGAGAACTGTGAAAGGGTGTGCAAAAAGGGTCAGCAACATTTGCATTGCTTGAGAAAACTTGCACACTTCCAAGTTGACCGAACCATAATGACAATGTTTTATCGGGCTTTTATTGAATCTGTTTTATCCAGTATCATGGTTTGGTCAGATAAAACTGAAACAGAGGAAATTCTTGGATCAGGTAGTTAGATGGTCCAGTCGTTTTCTTGGTGAGCCACAGCTGAGCCTGACATCCCTGTACACCAGACAAGTACAGAGGATGGCTACCTCCATTTTAAATGATGACTCCCACCCTTTGCACTGCCACTTTCAGCTTCTTCCCTCAAGACGGAGGTTTGCTGTCCCAAAAAGTAGATCCCAGCGCTACAAAAACAGCTTTGTCCCTGCTGCTGTCAAAGAGTTGAACAAGCTGTAAAAATATATTGCACATAATTTAGGTACCTATTTATTAACTCCATTTTATATTTACTTATTTTTGTAGGATGTTACTTGGGCTCTAAATATTTTATTGGGTTTTAGACCTTTGAGTTTTTAACCTCTGTAGCATCATCGTCTCCTCAAACCAAGAGAGAAGATCACTTCTCTCCATTTTACAGGAATTTCACTTTATTCCTTCTACAGAAATACCACTTTTCTGCATTCTACAGGAATATCACTGGCTTTCATATCGACTCATCCAGGCCTGAACCAAAGATGTTTTCCCAGGGCCCCAATGTAACCAACTGCCTCTTGCAGAGATTGTAAGGATCAGAATTTGCTTTTAAAGGCTCAAAGGAACATAAAACTCGGGAGACCAGACCTCCAATGTGAACACTGCATTTGGATAACATCCTCCTTTACAGGAAACCAATGCTCTTAAAATGGTTTTAAACGGCTTAATCAGACAGGTTTATAACACCCAATGTTTTCCAGATTTCCTTCCAGATACCATGGACCTAAAAGAAATCATCTACAGCTCAACAGTACCTCCTAGCTGATACCTACGAAATGTGTTTCAGTATATAGGATGACTTTTTAATTTGTTCTAAACATTAAGTTTCTTTCAGCTTATCCTCTTCTTTCCTGGATCCTAAGGACACTGAAAATCATCCCTTTTATCACCAACCATGGTTTGCTGTACTACATTAAGCTTTGATCTAAATATGAATGCATGTATTATAATTATGTATAAGAAATGTTATGTTCATGAGTGCTATTCAAACAAATGTAATATTAGAGTGCTGGTATAAATGCATGACCACCAAATATTAGCCAAGTCATTTAATTTAGTTAGATTTTATATTGAGCACCTAATTTCATAAGAACTGACTGAGTGTTGATTTTTCTCTGCAATTTCATGGGATGGTGTCTTCGTTTGATTGGCTGCTCTCAAACAAAGAAATGTTCTCACATTGGATGACAGCCATTTCAAACTGCTTTTGATAAAGTCGATTGGTCAGTCTTGCGATCGGCATCACAAGTTTATGACCAGGCGGGGTCAATTTAAAAAGTAGTTGAAGCTGCTCTGCAGTTAGAGATTGAGACAAGATTCAGAAAAAAACACACAGATGTAGAATTAGAACAAGACAAGCAGAATGAAAAAGAAACACACAGATGTAAGTTAAGTTAAAGTTAGAGAAGAAAAAGCAGACAAGAAAGAGACAGAATGAGATTAGATAAGTCTGGGAAGATTTTATTCCACCGTTTCAAGGTCCTGTGTAGTTTTATTTTGTCTACATTGTTCTGTGTGAAGTTTGTCAAATCCTGCGTTAGTTTTTCTGGTTACTGAGGAGAAATCACCTTTTCTTTAGAGCTCGCTTTCTCAGAGAATCAAATTCTCAAACTTTTTCCTTCACCTCAGAAGCCATTCTTATCCTAGTAAATGTTTTTCTCATTTTTTTTTAATGACATTTCACGCCATTAAAGTGGACCTTTAATTTTCCTAGTTTAAAGTGAACAGAGACTGTGTTTTTGGACTCTCTTTCCGGCCTCATACCTGCCTGACTGAGAAGATTTTCCTTCAGTTTTTTTGGTCTATCCTGCTCCTAGAGACTTCACCGATTCGGCCGGACTTGTTCCAAGGATTTTCACGCCGCCCTGAGACAAACCATCCACGGCTGCCACTGTGTCCTCGAAGGGCCCCCAGCCAAGTTATCACTTCACGGCTGTGAGGAAGCCTTGCAGCAGCCGCTTCCTCCGACGTCCTAACTCCCAACTCGGCTGGTATCGACCCGCTGAAACATGGACCTACAGCTGTTTTCGTAAGTGAAACTCCTACTTCTTCTATCTGCTGGGTTTAAAACGTGATGTCTGAACAATTAAATTACAATTGAATATAGCCCGTATTTCAGGGCTCAATTAGTCTCTCAGCCACAGGATAAAGATGTAAACTGAAGGAAAACTCATAGTCATTTTTAAGTAACTGCCCTTAATTTTTGTAGATTAATTCAGAAGTCATTTTTAGATAATCAGCTTATGAATTTTCCCCATAAAATTGCGTTGTTTTGTTAGACATTTCAGCCTCATTTACCGTTGAAACATAAGTCTGGTTCCTCCTTGGTTCTACAGAGGTGTAACGCTGGATTTTATGTTCAGGAATCCAATAACAGTTGACGTGATACCGTACATTTGAATCTGTTTATCCATCATTTGAACGCCATGTCATGTAACCTGAATGAGTTTAATAAAAGGGTGAATGAGAGAAGTTGAAGTATTTTCCTTTCGCATATATCTGCTTCCTAATCACGGCAGGAAAAGAACTCATTAAATTTTTGAGACTGATTCATTAAGTAATTGAAGGTACAAAATTAATTAAAATTAACGTTAATATTATTGTCCATTGTGACTGGTGCCCCCTTTTACAAGTGCTTTTATTTAATTTAGCGGGTGTAGAAGTAACGGTTTAACTCCGTCCCCTTTCACACCCACTATTAAATAAAATAAATAATTCCTGTACCTTATGACAAATATTTTATTATATAATCCTGCTACACCTCTTTGACTAGTTTTTAACTTTTAATATGACCCTTCTCTCTTACCTCTGGTTTTTCCCTCATCTCTTTTTCTTTTTATACCCTGATTGATGGAGCCTTGAGTATTCTTATCATGTTTATAGTCAGCTTCATATGTGCCTGTGTTTGTGTCTATGTTGAATGTAATTTGTAGCTTGTAAATATGGATGTCACCAGACTGCAAAACAAATCTACCTACGGGTACAAATAAAGTAACCTGAACCTGAACTCTTACTCTAAATGGTTCTGTGAGGAACCTTGGAGTTATTTTTGATCAAGATCTGTTTTTTAATTCACATATTAAATTTGTTTCTAAGACTGCCTTCTATCATCTGTGCAATATTGCCAAGATTAGGAGCATCTTGTCTCTGAATGATGCTGAGAAACTGATCCACGCTTTTGTTAGCTTTAGATTAGATTATTGTAACTCGTTATCAGGTTGTCCTAAAATATCTTTAAAAAGTCTTCAGTTGATCCAAAATGCTGCTGCAAGAGTTTTAACTGGTTCTAGAAAGAGAGATCATATCTCTCCGGTTCTGGCCTCCCTTCATTGGCTTCCCATAGAGTTTAGAATTGAGTTTAAAATCCTTCTTCTCACTTACAAAGCTCTTAAAAATCAGGCCCCCTTTTATATAAACAATCTGATATTACCCTATCATCCTAACAGAGCATTATGCTCCCAAAATGCAGGATTACTTGTAATACCTAGAATCTCCAAAAGTACAATAGGAGGCAGAGCCTTCAGCTATCAAGCTCCTTTCCTGTGGAACCAGCTACCAATCTGGGTTCGGGAGTTAGACTCGATCTCTGTTTTTAAGAAGAGGGTAAAAAAAACTTCCTCTTCAATATAGCCTACGGTTAGGGAGGGATCTTGTGTCTCTTAACCCCCCCTCCCCCCCTTTGTTTTGTTGTTAATAGATTTAGACTGCCGGGTGACCTCCAATAATGTACTTGGCTTCTCTCCGTTAATGTTTGCTCTCTTTATGTCTGTTCTTTTCATCTTCTCTATCCCCTCACCCCCCCAGCCAGTCGCAGCAGATGACTGCCCCTCCTTGAGCCTGGTTCTGCTAGAGGTTTCTTCCTGTTAAATGGGAGTTTTTCCTCTCCACTGTCACTAAGTGCTTGCTCACAGGGGATTGTCTGATTGCTGGGGTCTTTCTGCAATTGTGGGGTTTCCCCTACATTTGAAAGTGCTATGAAATGACTGTTGTTGTGATATGGCGCTATATAAATAAAGTTGAATTGAAAAAAAGTTCATACTTCTCTGGTTCCCGGACCAGACTGCAGGGCTGATCCAGAGGCCTATCACTGTCCTTTGGCCACCGAACGCGGGAACTGAGAGGGACAAGGGGTGGAGGTCTCCTGACTTCCGTGGTGTTGGTTAAAGGTCTCCTGATCCTAGATGCTTCTGCTGGAGGACTCCTGACCCCTGAAGCCATGGCTGGAGGTCTCTTAATCCCAGGGAAGTCGGCTGGAGGTCTCCTGACCACTGGATTTGCTGCTGGAGGACTCTTGACCCCTGAAGCTATGGCTGGAAGTCTCCTGACCCCTGGAGCATCGGCAGGTGGAGGTCCCATGACCTCTTGGATGTTGGTTGAAGGTCCCATGACCACTTGGATGGCAGATGGAGGTCCCATGACCATTGGACAGTGGGTGGAGGTCCTACAACCTCTTGGACATCGGCGGCTAGAGTGTGGTCTTCCTGTGACTCCTTCCCTGACTTGGCCACCTTGAATGGGGAATAAAGGCAGATGGTGAGTGAGGCGTCACTACAAACACCAGAAGCTAGGCAAGACTTAACTAATATTGATGTTAAAAAGGTAAGGAAAAGTACTTGCCTGAGCTCCTGGTCCACAGCTGTTGGGGTGACCACCTCTGGATGAGCCACAGGAACCCTAGCATGCATCTCAGGTAGAACAGGAACAGGAACAGCTGGAGCTGTGGCGTCTACTTCAGGGACAGTGGGAGCTGTTGTGCAGACCTTGGGGATGACTGGAGCTGTGACATGCACACTGTGAGCAGCTAGAGCTGGTACTAGAGCAGATAGGCACCAAGGAGCAGGCACTGGGGCTGAGAGGCACTGTGGACCGAGTACTGGAGCTGAGAGGCATCGTGGAGCTGGTACTGGAGCTGAGAGGTGCCGAGGAGCTGGTACTGGAGCTGAGAGGTGCCGAGGAGCTGGTACTGGAGCTGAGAGGTGCCGTGGAGCTGGTATTGGAGCTGGATGGCACCGTGGAGTAGGCACTGGGGCTGGATGATGCTGTGAGTAGGTACTGGAGCTGCTGGACCATCTGACCCCAACTGGATCCAACCCAGCAGTGACATATGTTCCGGAATGAGCCACGGCTTGTAGTCCAACATAAGCTCCTCCTGAGCTAGCACAGCCTGCCAATGCTCCTTCTGTTCCTCCTCGTCATCCTCACACAGGGGCTTCAAGGCTACAGCCCCAATTCGGCAAACCTTGGCGTCCTGCGGTGTCCATGTAGGAGCAACTGCTGGTGGTGGGCCCCCCAGAACCGTAGACTCTTCCCAGACAATCAGGTCTCCTCCCAGTATAGGCAAACTCTCAGAAAAAAACACAAACAGGTGAGGAAGAAGCAGGTGAGAATGGAGGGATGAAAGCAGCAGGAGAAATACCAGTAAAAGGACAAGATCTCTCATTTACTGGCATAACAAAATGAAAAGGTACTTGCTTCTGTTCCTGCTGTGCTGCCTCTGGGAAGCCACATGAGTCCTTCCCGGAAAAGCTGGGGCTTGTCTGACAAAGGACCGGAGGTACATGGCGTTGAGAGGAGTGGCATCTCCCGGCACTTTTCTTCCACCCGGACCCACCCAATGCCAACCGGGATTCATAAACCTCCTCCTCGGTGGCGGACTCCACAGGGGATAACAATGGCGGGAGGGCTTCTGACTCCGGTGAGGAGGAGACGTGGGAAACGGTGGTAGCGAAGGAATCGAGAGCTCCTGCACTCAGGTACGGGAACGGATATCCGCATTTGCCTCCATCAACACTGTGGCAGCCCTCCAATGCTCCATAGCGTCCTTAGAATTAGAGCAGCATCGCGCAGCAGCCACGCAGTCCAGTACATGAATGACCACATGAAGTCGCCCCATTCTCCACCTCTTCCCTCTCCTCCTTCTTTTGCCCGCTGGGTCCAGTGTTGGCTGCGATCTTCTGTCATGTGTATCCCTCCGGGGCGAAGAAGAGGACACAATTGTGTAGCGAAGAGCAAATATAGTTTATTAAGGAAATAACAAAAGACGCAGCACGAGGCTGGAGGGGTGAACCCAACTGCATGGCAGGAAAACGAAGAAAATAACTTAAACCGTGAGTAGCATGGAATAATAGTAGTCAACTTAAACAGTCTTCTTAACAGTAGATCGCAGCACTGATTGTGCTGTGAGAGCTGACTAAATAAGGGCAGAAGGTGATTACTGTGATCAGGTGCAGCTGTGAATAATTAGCACTCCAACAGAAACTAATCACGAGAAAATAAGGCACTGTCACAATAAGGAAACACAAGATGACAGGAATAACCATAATAATAACAACTCAGGATGATAATAAATACAAGAATAACTTAAAGTTTGAGCCTGGTCCTCCGACCAAACTCAGACCCTGACATGTATCATCATACAAATAAAATGACGGGTGATTATATTTTGACTGTTACAACTCTCTTGATTAAAATAACATAAAATCCCATTAAATGTTATTTACTTTTTGACATCACATCAGTGCTTTTTGATTCC
Organism: Pholidichthys leucotaenia; assembly: GCA_020510985.1. NCBI lineage: Eukaryota > Metazoa > Chordata > Actinopteri > Cichliformes > Pholidichthyidae > Pholidichthys > Pholidichthys leucotaenia. The sequence goes on from CM035837.1 coordinate 390,066,584, forward strand.
TCACAATGGAAGCTGGACCAGTAAATCCTGGAGAACGATTACGCATGGAACCGGAAATTAAGAACAGTAAATTTCGTAATGAGGAGTTTTTTTTTTGGGGGGGGGGGGGGTTGAGGCTGTCACATTTTTGAGGGATTATACGGCATGCAGTATATTTTCTTTTTTTTTTTTAATTCCCCCTTCTCTTGTTTTTGGCTTTCCAGCACCATGGACAGCAACACTTCTTTGGCATTTCTCTTGCGTTCGTGCACGTTTGAGGTGAATTTTGGTCGAAAAACATCTCCTTTCACCAGCATTTAATCAGCGTTTGTCAATGGAGCTTAACTTTGGCCAACTTCGGTGAGCTCTGCAAAACTTAGCTCAGCACTCAGGAACTTTTACAAACTGAGCACAACCTTCACCAACATTTATTTCCAAATGTCAGCAAATTTTCAGCATGCTGTAAATTGTCTTTTTTTTTTGGTTTGTTCCTCTAGTTTATGATAAAAATGTACAAAGGGATTAATGGTAGGACTTCTGGTAGCGGGCATGAGCTCCAGGTCCACCAAACTTCTTGGACTCACAATGATGTGGATCGGCAACCAACAAAGTCCTGTCATACTGGATCAGGATGTCCTTGATCTCCTTTTTGGAGGCTTCATCCACATACTTCTAATAGTATGCAACCAAGGAATTGGAGAAGGCCTGACAGATAGCATACGTAGATCTGGGTTACATGTTCACCACCCTTCACTCTGACTCTGATGTCAACTCCAGCAAAGCGCTCCTTGCCTAGCAATAGCACAGGCTCCAACAGCTTGTATTGGAGAGTGGCAGGCTCCACCATCTCCAGGGGTTTGCCCTTCACCTTGATCAGGCCATTCTCCCTTTAGCAGTGGGCAACAGCTGTGGTGGTTTTTCATTACGTCAAAACACCTGGACAGACTGCAGAGAACCTTTAATTGGCATCTTTCTGTAACACACACAACAAAGAATATATCAGAAACCCCTATGAAAGCAATTAATTTTCATTTTTTGCTGGTCAGATTGAAGCACGCTCGGCTTTTGGCATTCCAGCACCATGGACAGCAACACCGGCATTTCTCTTGTGTTTGTGCATGTTTGAAGTGAGTTTTGGTCTAAAAACATCTGTTTCACCAGCATTTAAGTCATCGTTTGCCAATGGAGCTTAACTTAGGCTGACTTAGGCGAGCTCTGCATAACTTAGCCCAGTGCTCAGGAACTTTTACAAACTGAGCACAACTTCCACCGTTTATTTCCAAATGTCTGCAAACTTTCAGCATGCTGAAAACTTTCAAAGACCACAACCTTCACCAGCGTTTGCCAACAAACACCAGCTATCATTAACTTTTCCCAACTTTTGGCAGCAGAGCCAAACGTTTGCCATAGCGCCAGTAAAAGTCAGTTCAAACGTTGTAGTGTGAATCCACCCTTACAGTATGGAACCTCTGTCAGTGTGATCGCTCCCTGCCATTCTGCAGAACGGCAACTTCCCCCAGCTTTGGAATGGTTGTAAGAGGTTGTCTGTGGAACATAGCAAATGCAAGTGTTTATTCATGCACAAGCACGTGCACATATAGGAGTGTCACCATAACCTCGCTACTGACAAGCCGACCAGAGGCTGCCAAGCAAACCCAATAGTTGCAGATGGGTTGTCCTATTTTTATTTATTTATTTATTTATTTATTGTGAATGTGCATTTTTCCCTCACATATTTTTTTTTTTTCCCAGAAATCTAGAGCTCTTTGGCCGGCTGTTCCTGACGCGGTGGCCTCGGCCAGTGAAGAGACAGGGTTAAGTTTATGCGCCTGCATTGTAAATAAAATATCAACAAAAAAAAGTTTGCAGATTTATTTTTTTTTTCAATCGCTCTCTGTCTCTCATGACGAGTTCCGGATGAAAGAAGCAGAAGCATCTGCCCCAGTTTCATGGAGCGTCATTGTAGTGTGGGGAAGAAGTTTCAACTATTCAATTGTATATTAATTTGAGGATGTTCTCCAAACTATTAATTATTTTGTTGCCACATGTCACCAATTAACTACAAACCTATAATTAATTTTTAAAATGCATGTCTCTGATGGCAGGTCACTGCAGCTGTCAGAAAGCTGGTGACTCACCACTGCAACAAAAATAGTCTCTGTGTTGTTTTTTTAAAAACTGTGCCCCCACCCCTCCCACACATGAATCTAACACGTTTTCTACAAATTTACGGCTTTCTTTCCAGTAAATTTCTGATTTTTCAACTTATAGCTATATTAGACTCCACATTTTTAAAATGAATGCTGTGTGCTCAGCTTGCTCTCTGTGCGCCCTGTAGTGAAAACATAAAAGTCACTTCAAGTCTGTGCTCCGCCCGCATGCGTGACACACACTGCCTGCACTTGACAAAAACAGGGAGAAGATGCTAAAAAAATACAATGTGAGTATGGCTGGTGCTGACCGGCGCTGACCCCCCACTGAGAGTGCCATGTCACCTCAGCACGGAACAAGGCAAACGGCACCAGTGAGAGTACAACCTAAGATTAATTCATTAGATACTTCTACCAGTTGATTCCCTGCCACATATTCACTTTCTCCTAGTAGGTCAGACAACTTCCAGAATTCTCACTTACTGTTTTAATTAAAAAAAAACAAACTTGCATCATGTCTCAGTGTGTTTGTTGTGTTATCTGCTAATGGGTGCCGACACTCAACCATGGGAGTTGATCTAAAACACTTCACCGCTATCCTCCACTTCGTGTCCTGTGTTGGATTTTTCCCAGGTAAAGGAGATGGTTGCTTCCATGACCCAAAGGAACGTCAGATGACGCTTTGTAAAAAAGACTGCAGGCGACAGTGAAAACATGTCAAGAGAAGAAGAATATCAGTTTTTTGAACAGTGGATGAAGGAAAGGCACACACATTCACGAGGGTGTTCTGGGAGCATTTGGCAGAGTCTTCTCCTTCTTCTTCTTCTTCTGTCTGCTCATCTATCTCCATCTGTAAGACCAACACTCTCCATGTCCTTCTTCACTACATTCATGAATCTTCTCTGTGGTCTTCCTCTTTTCCTCCTGCCTGGCAGGTCAATCTTCAACATTCTGTCCAATATATCCACTATCCCTCCTCTGCACATGCCCAAACCATCTCAGCCTTGCCTCTCTCACTTTGTCTCCAAACCGCCCAACGTGAGCTGTCCCTCTGATATATTCATTTCAAATCTTGTCCCCCCTAGTCACTCCCAATGAAAATCTTAGCATCTTTAACTCTGCCACCTCCAGCTCCACCTCCTGTCTTTTTGTCAGTGCCACCGTCTCCAAACCATAGATCATAGCAGGTCTTCCCTTTAACTCTTGCTGCTACCTTTATGTCACAAATCACCCCTGACTCTCGTCTCAACTCACTCCACCCTGTGTGCATGCTCTTCTTCAAATTTGTTGTGCATTTTCCATTGCTTTGGATGGTTGATCCCAGGTATTAAAAACTCATCTACTTTCACTACAGTTACTCCTTCCATCTTCACTGTTGCATCTGCCTCCCTCTCATTCACACTCATGTATTCTGTCTTGATTCAACTGTCTTTCATTCCTCTTCTCTAGAGAGTATACCACCACCTCTCTAGGTTCTCTTCCACCTGCTCCCTACACTCACTATAGATCACAATGTCATCTGCAAACATCATGTATCACGGAGACTCCTGCCTGACCTCGTCTGTCAGCCTGTCCATCACCATGGCAAACAAGAAGGGGCTCAGAGCTGATCCCTGATGTAGTCCCACCCCCACCTTGAATCCATTTTCTTTCTCCATCTGCACTCTTAGAGCAAACACTGCATCTGTAGTACTTTTCTTGGCATGAAACCATACTGATGCTCACTGATTTTCACATCTTCTTTAAACCTGGCTTCAACAATTCTTTCCCATATCTTCATAGTGTGGCTGATCAACTTTATGCCTTTTTAGTTACTACAGCTCTGAACATCACCTTTGTCCTTAAAAATTGGTACCAAAACACTCCTTCTCCACTCCTCAGGCATCCTCTCACTCTCCAAGATTGTGTTAAACAATCTGATTAAAAAGTCCACTGACATCTCTCCTAAAAATCTCCATACCTCCACAGGTATGTCATCTGGACTAAACACCTTTCCATTCTTCATCCTCTTCAAAGCTGCCTTCACTTCCACCTTGCTAATCCTCGGGATTTCCTTGTTCACTATATTTCCTTCATCTGTCCTCTTCTCTCTCTCTCTCTCATTTTCTTTATTCATCAGCTCTTCAAAGCATTCCTTCTACCTTCTCAACACACTCGTCATTTATTAGTACATTACCGTTTCTGTCCTTAACCAAGCTAACCTGCTGTACATCCTTTCCAACTCGATCTCTCTGTCTAGCCAGTCGATATAACTCCTTTTCTCCTTTCTTAGTGTCCAGCCTCTCATACAACTCACTGTATGCCTTTTCCCTTTCCTTTGCCTTTGCCACCTCTCTGTTTGCCATGTGCCTAGATTCCAAATACTCTTGTCTACTTTTTTCATCTCCCTGACTATCCCCCATTTTTTTTGCTAACCTCTTCCTTTGGATACTTTCCTGTACCTCCACATTCCACCACCAAGTCTCCTTGTCTTCCTTCGTCTGTCCACTGGATACACCACATACCTTTCTATCCATTTTCCTCAATACTTTTGTTGTACTTTCCCAGTTATCTGGTAATTATTCACTACCACCCAGAGCCTGTATTAACTCCTTCCTGAACTCTGTGCAACCTTCTTCATTCTATAACTTCCCCTCCTTAACCCCTTGACTCCTGTCGTCGCAAATTCACATCAAACCGCTTCTGCTCCAAATGCAACCAAAATACCGTCTGTATTCCTCCACTTCCGGTTGGAGCACTTCCAACACATACACTACCGTTCAAAAGTTTGGGGTCACCCAAACAATTATTTTGTGTTTTCCATAAAAAGTCATACTTATTTACCACCATGAGTTGTAAAATGAATAGAAAATATAGTCAAGACATTGACAAGGTTAGAAATAATGATTTTTATTTGAAATAATAATTTTTTCCTTCAAACTTTGCTTTCGCCAAAGAATCCTCCATTTGCAGCAATTACAGCATTGCAGACCTAACATGATTGCACAAGGGTTTTCTAATCATCCATTAGCCTTCTGATGCAATGAGCAAACACATTGTACCATTAGAACACTGGAGTGATAGTTGCTGGAAATGGGCCTCTATACACCTATGTAGATATTGCACCAAAAACCAGACATTTGCAGCTATAATAGTCATTTACCACATTAGCAATGTATAGAGTGTATTTCTGGTTAGTTTAAAGTTATCTTCATTGAAAAAAAGTGCTTTTCTTTCAAAAATAAGGAAATTTCTAAGTGACCCCAAACTTTTGAACGGTAGTGTACCTAGGAACCTTTTGCAAGCATTAGTTTCTCGTAGGAACGGTCAGAGATGGAGCACCATCCATTTCCTGATTTTCTAGGGTTAGGGTTGACTCTTCATACTTGAGAGGTGCTTTTTTACCATTTTTTTTAACCATAGATGCCTGTTGTCGCTAATTTGCATCATACCTAAAATTATATCTATTTTATGTGCTATAGTCAAATTAACTTTCTCAACTTAATTTAGCATCTACTTGAAAGCAAAAACACAAGTGAAAAATTTTTTTTTTCATAATTGGAAATAAATTCAGGCGTTAAGGGGTTAATCTTTGGCTCGGCCTTCACTCTTTTCCTCTTTTTGCTTTCCAAAGTCATCCTACAGTCTACCATCCAATGCTGTCTAGTTACATTCTCCCCTGCCACCACCTTGCTGTCTCCTATCTCTTTCAGATTTCTCCTTCTGCATAAAATGTAGTCCACCTGTGTGCACCTTCCTCCACTCTTGTAATTCACCCTGTGTTCCTCTCTCTTCTTGAAGTATGTGCTCACCACAGCCATTTCCATCCTTTTAACAAAATCTACAACCATCCGTCCTTCCACATTTCTCTCCTTCAGACCATACCTACCCAGAACCTCCTCATCACCTCTGTTGCCCATTAAAGTCTGCTCCAGTCATCACCCCCCCCCTCCCAGGAACACTCTCTACCACTTCATCCAACTTACTCCAGAATTCCTCTTTCTCTCCTACCTGACATCCAGCTTGTGGGGCATACACACTGACAACATCCAACATCACACCTTTGACTTCTAGCTTTAAACTCATGATTCTGTCTGACTCCCCCTTTACCTCCTGAACACTCTTCACATACTCTTGCTTCAAGATTACTCCTACTCCATTTCTCTTCCCATCTACTCCATGGTAGAACAGTTTAAATCCCCCTCCAATGCTCCAAACCTTGCTTCCCTTCTATCTGGTTTCTTGAACACACAGTATATCTACCCTTCTTCTCTCCATCATTTGGTGGCCTAGTGGTGGCCAACTAGGTGTAGTAGTGGCCTAGTTGGTAGCGCATCCGCCCCACACCCGGGAGGCTGGGGTTCGAATCCCGGCCGGGTCATGCCAAAGACCATATAAAAGTGGAACTTCCTGCCGTCCAGCTTTGTGCTCAGCGATAATGGAACAGAAGAGGGAAATTTGTGGTGGTGCCTTGCATGGCACCGACCCTTCTGATTCTAGATGTGATTAACATTGTTGTTAAGAGAAACATAATTTTGTTCTACTGTACATGATTGGCTGTATGGATTGAATGACAATAAAGTTGGCTTTACCTTTTACATTTCCTTTTATATCAACCAACTCTCTGCCTTTACCAGTCATAGTCCCTACATTTAACGTCCCTACTCTCACCTCCACACTTCTACCTTTCCTTTTCTCTCTCTCCCTCCTAACACGCCTTCCCCCTCTCCTCCACCTCGATCTTTGACCAACAATATCCCAATTTCCACCAGCACCCTGCTGATTAACAGCACTGGTGGCAGTTGTTGTTTCACCCGGGCCTCAACGATCTGGTATGAAAGTCTCATTGGTTATGATTTGCATGTTTGATTTGGCAAAGGTTTTATGTCAGATGCCCTTCCTGACACAACCCTCCCTATTTACCCGGACTTGGGACCGGGACTAGGAGTGCAATGGCTTGTGCATTGCCTGTGGCTGGGTTTCTTCAATCTACCATTCATTAAATGAATTTCACCAAGCGTGTTCAATAATTATTCCCTGTGTCATTCCACTTTATTAAATATAACATTTTTTGTGAACACAGTTGCCTTGATTTCTTTGTATGCATGGATTACTTGGGTTGTTACTGATATCTTATTAAAAAAAAAAAACCTCTGGTCAATGGCTCTATCAGAAATATGTTTAATGAGAAAAATGTTAATGTGTTCAATACTTGTTTTCCCCACTGTATTTTGGTGGTGCTCTGTTTATATCTGGTTAAGCATAATTCATTTTACTGTTAAGTTCCATTCCCTCTTACTCTTAATTTATCACAGCTGTTTGTTATTATGCAGTTATCTACATTATTTATTCACACCGTCCTGTGATCTCAGTGTGGTGTCCTTCATTATATCCTGCGTGTCACATTTACACATTTTCTCCAGGTCACTGCCTTGCCATATTCTACTAACTGTAAATTATCTACCATTTGGCTCTCTTTTATGTTTTCAGCCCACGAGCTGCTTTTGTTTGTAATAAATTATAAGAACCTATCGCCCTGAGAATGAGTCCTTCTGTATGCCCTGGAGGGGTCCCCATAACAGTTGTAGGGATGTGGTGGTAGACATGCATCTGCAATATTGTGTGGAGGTGTTTAAAGTACTTTTTCATTTGTGAGCTTACATTCAAAAGTTTCCTTGTTTTGTTTGTAGTTGGAGGCTGTGTTTAAGCAACTACTACTAAACAGTATTGCAAGATTGGCCCATCTGGGAGTTCTGTGCACAGTCGCCAAGGCTCATGATAAGTAGTGGTAGTAGATTATGTTAAGTCTATCTCCGAAGTTGCTTGTTAATACATTGTTGGTTTTTTCTATTTTCACATAAGATACGATAAGATAAGATAAGCTTTTATTAGTCCCATAATGGGGAAATTCCAGGATTGCAGCAGTAAAGGGATAGCAGCACTCAAACCAATAGTAAATAAGATAATAAGAACTGGTGAGCCAAAGCAGTAAATGAATATACATACTGTATGTACACATTTATATACACAGTGCAGGAGCATTGTAGCCAGATGGTCTAAACAGTATTTTATTTGTTTTAAATTACCCTGCAGAATATGAATATGTACGCAGACAGTACATTTCGCATTTGAATCAACGGTGTTGTAGCCACCCTCAAAAATGATTGCTATTGTCCTAGTTGTGTACTGGAGGAGATGCTCGCTATTGCGCAAAATTGTTTTGTTTAGTGCATTTAATACGACCTCGACGAGCAGCCCTGGACAGGTTATAAAGTCTGACAGCTGTAGGTAGGAAGGGCCTGTGGGACCTCTCCATCATACACCTAGGATGGCACAGCCTACCGCTAAATGAGCTCCTCAGTGCGTTCAGCATGTCTTGCATGGGGTGGAACTCGGACTCCAGCAGAGATGACAGCTTAGCCACCATCCTCCTCTCTCCTAACTCCTTCACTGGGTCAAGGCGTCACCCCAGTACAGAGCTAACTTTTTTGATCAGCCTGTTCAGTCTCTTCCTGTCGGCTGCCATGATGCCACTGCCCCAGCAGACCACTCCAAATGTGATGGCTGATGCCACCACCAAATCATAGAAGATGTTCAGGAGTGCTCCTTGCACTTCAAAAGACCTGAGTCTCCTCAGGATGAACAGCCTGTGCTGCCCCTTCTTGTAGAGCGCGTTGGTGTTGTGTGACCAGTCCAGTTTATTGTTAAAGTGAACACCCAGGTACTTATAGGATGTCACCATCTCAATGTCTGTTGCCTGGATGTTTACCGGTGCTGTGGGGGGTTGTCCTCACCTGCAGCAGTCCACCACTGGTTTGTTGGTTTTCCTTGCATTGATCTGGAGGCAGTTCCGCAGGCACCTGTCCAGAAAGTCCTGGATAAGTCCTCTGTACTCCGCATCATCCCCATCAGAGATGAGGCTGACGATCGCAGAGTCGTCAGAGAACTTCTGTAGATGGCAGTGTTGTGTGTTGTGTAAAAAGTCAGCAGTGTAGAGGGTGAACAGGAAGGGAGCCAGAACTGTTCCCTGGGGGGGGGGGGGGGGGGGGGCTACTGCAGATGATGGTATGATACACACAGTGGATCCACAGTTCTGGACTACATAAAAAGTAAAACTGAGACTTTCATTTCTTTAAAAAACATCTTCTAGAGTCTCAGACAGAAGCTTGAAAATTATTCAGTAACAATTATCATTTTAAAAACTGAATTATAATAAAACATCAGTAGTAATCCATGTATTTGCTCGAGTAACTCTTGCTGTGTTTAGCCAACACAGAACTTATTAAGGAAGCTGAGTGATTAGCCTTCAGATGGAAATGTGGCTATATTTACTGTCAAATGCATGAAGTGCATCCTGCCCTTTGTCTAGCGGGGAAGAAGGAGAAATTGCACAATGCAGGAGGGTCAGATGCTGCAGCCCTGCAAACTTCTAGCGCAACAAAACCGCAAAGGTGGTGGTGTTGGGGGAGGGGGGGGCAATGTGTGGCACCTGAAAGTAATTGGCTTTTTCATGAGCACTACCTGACATGAGGGGTAATCTTCATTATCAATACTTGTTTTCATCAAGCTGATCTGAATGTTTAGGGCATTGCTGCCTCATTTTGTAAACAGAAACATGTTCATGGGTTGTTATGACTTCAGGACTAATTAAATCTACCAGCAGACAAGTTTGACATTAAACACTTTCCACAGCTGAAAAAAGAATGCTTATGAGCACATTGTCATGACCTTTGCAGTGTTTGTTTTTCTCAGAGCAGCAACATAATTGCTGAATCCCTTAAGTTTTTTTGTTTTGTTTTTTTTCTACAGGACTTATGGGAATACTGGACATCCAGAAGCAAGCTGAATTTAAAGATATAACACCATTAAAGCGTATTGAATGCACCGTATTTCCCAAAGCTGCACAGTTTTGTAGGTGAGTTTTTTTTTTTTTTCCAGAATTGTGTTTTAGAACCATCTCTTTCCATATTTAAATATTGTCATGAATCAGTTCAATAAAACATCAATAAATCTTCCCTTTTTTGAGCTCTGGCATCAATCCTACTATACAGAGTGCCAAAAACAACACCTTCCCCCCCACCCAGGCAAAGGTGCTGATGCTTCAAAGTGTCAAACTAGATCAACTTTAATGCGGTTTGAGGTTATGGCTGGGCTTCAGAGTAGGTCACGATTAGATTAGCAAAATCCTGCCTTTGTTTATGACCGTGAACTCCTCGTTTTTTTTTTGTTTTTGTTTTTGTTTTGCGCGTGCCTACCGTATAAGTGGGCACACACTGTATCTGAGAAACAAGAGACTCTGCAACCTTCCCCTGATCATCAGTCTTTCTGCACCTACATTCTGCAGGAATATGATCTGCATTTTACTGTAATAAAGATATAATTGACCCATGCACAGCGGGAGGCATAAAGAAATGGGATTGATGTCCCACAGAGAAAATTCCTCTCCTTTCTTTGGGGTAAGGGTGGCAGTGCATCTGACTCAGGCTAAATACTTATTCATCCCCTCTACCCACAACCCACGGCAGTCCCCGCAGCTCTCTTCTCACCCCCCCCCCCCCCATGTCACCATCAATTATTTTAGTCAACGCTCTTCTAGAAATAAGAAAAATCTCAGCTGCAAGAGACTGAACACACAATCAGATGTGCAAAAGACATTGCATTCTAAAATAAAAATGATTGCTTTCTTCAAGGAGAGGGCTTACTGGGTGCACTTCATGTAATCTGGTAATGTCTGTTTTTAAGAGTTATTTTGAGTATTATCAAATAACAGAATGTGTACATTAATCTTTACTGATGATCGTTTCTAGTGGTATACATACGTAAGTCTAAACTTTAACACTTTAAAGAAAAGGTAAGCTTTTTCTGCATGATTAGAACTCAGTCTGAGATTTAAAAAAAACTGTACAACAAAACCATGATATAAATGTAGAATATGCATGGTATGCAAGTGATAGATGAGAATAAAACGGCAAGAAAGTGCCCCTCTCTTAAAAAAATACAAAGTAATACAAAAAAAAAATACTAAAATGAATGGAATGGCTACTACTAAATTAGTTCAGAAGTGCAGTGAAATGATTTACATTGTGGAAAGCCTTGGTTATAGTGTGGTGTGGTCATGCATTCACATCAGTACTAATGCACAGATAAACGGAATAATGCTGTATTAAGATGTATATTGATGATTATTGCTTTTATTTTCTGGAAATAACATAAATGCAACTACTCCACCATTAAAGGCTTATGTGTCCTATCATTTATGTTTTCAACCTTGCACACCCACACATGTGCCCTTAATAATTTGTAATTCTGCAAAACAGTGTAGGATGACACTAATGTTTCACAGTGCATTCATTTGTGCTTAGTGACGGTTAAATGGGAAAAACATGCCTGAGGCAACTGCTTGCCATCCAGAAGTCTACAGTACGCTTCTCATTATTATGATCAAGATCAAGTTCCTTTGATTTCTCAAACTTCCTCAAATATTCATTGTATAAAGAAAAAATACAGTATGTAAGTAATAAGCCTCTTAATATTGTGAAATGTATTTATTTTGAGCAAATGATATTGCTAGCTTTTGAACGGGTTGTGATGCACCTCATGGCACAATGAAGTAATTATAATATCATCATATACTGTAGCTTTTTGAGAAAGTTTTAGATTGAAATACTCTTGATAACAAAATAGGAGCCCTTTGCTGTTATTCTATAAGATTCTTGTCTGTGTATAATGCAGCCATCACCACATGCCTTGACATAGGCCTGTTTTTTAAGCTCATTAGGAAATTGTTGACACATTCAATACTTACAGTATCTCACAAAGTGAGTACACCCCTCACATTTTTGTAAATATTTTATTATATCTTTTCATGGGACAACTCTGAAGATATGACACTTTGATACAAGGTAGTCAGTGTACAGCTTGTATACCAGTATAAATTTGCTGTCCCCTCAAAATAACTCAACACACAGCCATTAATGTCTAAATTGCTGGCAACAAAAATGAGTACACCCCTAAGTGAAAATGTCCAAACTGTTCCCAAAGTGTCAATATTTTGTGTGGCCACCATTATTTTCCAGCACTGCCTTAACTCTCTTGGGCATGGAGTTCACTAGAGCTTCACAGGCTGTCAATGGAATCCTCTTCCACTCCTCCATGATGACATCATGGAGCTGGTGGATGTTAGAGACCTTGTGCCTCTCCACCTTATGTTTGAGGATGGCCCACAGATGCTCAATGGGGTTTAGGTCTGGAGACATGCTTGGCCAGTCCATCACCTTTACCCTCAGTTTCTTTAGCAAGACAGTGATCGTCTTGGAGGTGTGTTTGGGGTGGTTATCATGTTGGAATACTGCCCTGCAGCCCAGTTTCCGAAGGGAGGGGATCATGCTCTGCTTCAGTATGTCACAGTACATGTTGGCATTCATGGATCCCTCAATGAACTGTAGCTCCTCAGTGCCAGTAACACTCATGCAGCCCCAAACCATGACACTCCCACCACCATACCTGACTGTAGGAAAGACACACTTGTCTTTGTACTCCTTACTTGGTTACCTCCACACACACTTGACACCATCTGAACCAAATAAGTTCAAAAGACAACCTCTGAATATGATGCTGAGCATGTGCACTCAACTTTTTTGGTCGACCATGGTGAGGCCTTTTCTGAGGGGAACCTGTCCTGTTAAACTGCTGTATGTCTTGGCCATCATACTGCAGCTCAGTTTCAGGGTGTTGGCAATATTATCATAGCCTAGGCCATCTTTATGTAGACCAACAATTCTTTTTTTTCAGATCCTCAGACAGTTCTTTGCCATGAGGTACCATGTTGAACTTCTAGTGACCAGTATGAGAGAGTGTGAGACCAATAACACCAAATTTAACACACCTGCTCCCCATTCACACCTGAGACCTTGTAACACTAATGAGTCACATGCACCGGGGAGGGAAAATGGCTAAGTGGGAAAAATTTGGACATTTTCACTTAGGGGTGTACTCACTTTTGTTGCCAGTGGTTTAAACATTAATGGCTGTGTGTTGAGTTATTTTGAGGGGACAGCAAATTTACACTTTTATACAAGCTGGTATCAAAGTGTCATATCTTCAGTGTTGTCCCATGAAAAGATATAATAAAATATTTACAAAAATGTGAGGGGCGTACTCACTTTTGTGAAATACTGTATTTCCCCTATTGCATATGTGCTGTAACATTATCATATTTGCTATATTCAGGTTACTTTGAGAATGTATGACTAGTTATGTTTAGCATAAATCACTCCTTCACCTCTTATCCTTTTGATTGCTCCCTTTAGGGGTATCCACATCGGATCATCTGTCACCATCTCGCCATATACCTGGCAGCCTCTTCTCTCACATCAACCCTCTTCATGTCCTTTTTCACTACGTCCATGAAGATTCTCTGTGGTCTTCCATCTTTTCCTCCTGCCTGGCTGCTGTAACTTCAACATCCGTTGTCCAATATATCCACTATCCCTCCTCTGCACACGTCCAAACCATCTCACCCTTGACTCTCTTACTTCATCTCCAAACCACTGAACCCAAGCTGTCCCTCTGATCTACTCATTTCTAATCCTGTCCGTCCTAGTCACTCGCAATGAAAATCTTTGCATCTTCAACTCTACCAGGTCCAGTTCTGCATTATGTCTTTTTGTCATTGCCACTGTCTCTAAGCCACACATCATAGGAGGTCTCACTACTGTCTTATAAAAATCCCCTTTCACTTTAGCTGCTATATTTCTGTCACACATCACCCCTGACACTTGTCTCCATCCACTCCACCCTGCCTACACTGTTTTCTTCACTTCTCTTGTGCACTGTCCATTGTTTTGGATGGTTGATCCCAGGTATTTAAACTCCGCAACCTTCACTACCTCTACTCCTTGTATTTTCACTGTTACACCTGCATTGTTCTTATTCATACACATGTATTCTGTCTTGCTTCTACTCACTTTCATTTATCTTCAGTGCATACCTTCACCTCACTAGGTTCTCTTCCAATTGCTCCCTACTCTCACTATTCAGTTCAGGTCCTGTGAGCAAGCACTTGGCAATGGTGAAGAGCAACAACTCCCCCTTACCAGGAAGCAACCTCCAACAGAACCACTACAGATCACAATGTCATCTGCAAACATCATAGTCCACAGAGACTCCTGTTTGATCCTGTCTGTCATCCATTAATGCAGCAAACAAGAAGGGGCTTAGAGCTGATCCCTGATGTAATCCCACCCCCAACTTGAATCATCTGTCACTCCAACAGCACATCTCACTACTGATGTGCTGTCCTCATTCATGTCCTACACCACCCTCACATACTTCTGACACGCCTGACTTTTTTCTTACAGTACAACAGTTCTTCTCTTGGCATCTTTTCATATGGTTATTCAAGTGTCAATGCTCTTTGTTTTAAGATAGGTTAGATAAAAATAAAGATTTTGCCATTTTGGCTTTAATTTTGAGACTTTGGGTGCGTCCCAAGTCACCCCTTTGCCCTGTTTTGTGGATTCGCGGTGAATTGGGACGCACCCTTTACTTTACTCCTCTCATTATATCTGAAATGAAATATTTGCATGCTCTTATTGTGATGGTATTGAGCATCTAATCATTTCCAGTTTATTCAGGACACTGTGGCAAGCATTTTATGGGAAGAGAGGCTGTTGAAAATTGAGCAGGTGGCACCAAAACCATTATAGGGAGTGACTCAATATTTTGCTCATAATACTAAGCTTACAGAGGAAAAAATGGAAAATTGTCCAACAGAAATAATAAAACTTTATATGTGAAAGTGCATTATGGTAAATCATCAAAATGAGAGTGGAAGGAGCACATAAAATAGTCAGTTAGGTTCACATTATAACATACAGTCTCAACGAACAAGGCGAGCAATTACAGTATTCGTCATCACAGTAACATTGATGACTAATAGCTTCCACTGAGACACTCTGTGTCACAGTGACAGTGCTGTGGGCAGTGTGGCTGCACAAAAAGCAGACACTTACCATCAAGTGACTTCCTCCCATTACACAGGTGCTACTGTAATCATTAATATGCATATGGAAAATTATTAAACGCACAGTAGATAAAATATGACACTGTAATGAATGAAAATTTTAAAGCACATATTAGAGGCCAATTAATCATTTAATACCATCACAATGTCACATTTTTTCAGATCACTGCATGGAAATAAGGGGACTGATGAAAAATTCAGATGTAGGTATAGTACATACTTCCACTACACCTGGATAGGTAGTATGGATGAGTGCTGCTGGGCATGGAAAATATAAGATGACGTAAATGTTCCTGTCACAAAGGACACCATTTCTTTTGACTCTTGAAAAATTTCAGTGGTGAATCAATAAATCACTGCATGTCCGTCAGTCCCTACATGCTATCAAGCCTATTTTTATCCTCAGAATGTGAAATGATTCACGTTTGTGCTTACTGTGCTGTGAAGAAGTATTTGTCCCCTTACTGATTTCTTATATTTTTGCATAATTTGCCACTTAAATGCTTCAGGTCATCAAACTAATTTTATTAGACAAAGATAACCCGAGTAAATACAAAATGCAGTTTTTAAATGATTTCATTCATTAAGAGACAAAAGCTACCCCAACCTACCTATGTGAAAAAGTAATTGCACACTAAACCTAATAACTGGTTGTGCCACCCTTGATGGAAACAATTGTAATCGAGTGTGTGCGATAACTGGAAATGAGTCTTTTACATTGCTCTTGAGGAATTTTGGCCCACTCCTCTTTGCAGAATTGTTTTAATTTAGCCACATTGGAGGGCTTGAGGATGAGGTCACAAACTGATGGCCGAACATTCTGGTAGACTGCAGAATTCATGGTCCCATCAATTACAACAAGTTGTTCAGATCCTCAAACAGCAAAGCAGCCCAAGACTATCACACTACCACCTCCATGTTTGATTGCTGGTATGATGGTCTTTTTATGAAATGTTGTGTTAGTTGTATGCCAGATGTAATGAGCCACACACCTTCCAAAAAGTTCAGCTTTTGTCTCGTCAGTCCACAGAATATTTCCCAAAAGTCTCGGGGATTGTCAAGATGTTTTTTTGGCAAATGTGAGACAAGCCTTTGTGTTCTTTTTGATCAGCAGCGTGTCAGTGATTGCCTCTCCGGGGCAAGGAAGAAGGGGACCCACATGCAAGGCAAATTTGGTAAACCATGATTTATTAACAAACTGAACTGAAAACTGAAAATAATACAGCTTGCGGGCTGAAACAAAGGCATGTCTAGGAAATGGCCAGGATAACTCAGACTAGGGAATGACACAAAACCAGACTCAGTAAACAAACTTGACAGAAGCATGGGGTAACATGCTGACATGAGACAAGGATGCCACAAGTGATAAGGAATGACATTAACAGGGGGATAATCAGCAGACACAGGACAGGTGGGAGCAATCAGTGGTAATCACAGACAGCAGAGAGTGGCTATTGGTATAGAAAACATGAGGGACTGAGACAAAAGGTAAACAAGAACATGAGACATGACCACAGGACCACAGCAATGTTAAATAGATGATAAAGGACAACACAGGGAATACATAATACAAACAACCCAGGATAATAATAATAATAATAACAATAATGACAATACAAAGGCAGGGTTAATGGTCACACATGATGAAGATCAAAACTAAAGACATGATGGGGATAAATGATGCAAAGCCAACCAGGTTATCATAAGATAAACACAGAAAATAACAAGAATAAATTTAAAGTGTGAGCATGGTCCTAAGACCACGCACAGAACCTAACATAGCCCCCCACCCCCCCACCTCCGACTTTAAGTGGTGGATTCCAGACACCACTTAAAGACATTACCAAAAAAAAAAAAAAAAAAACACCTCCCCAGGGAGGGTGGTGGGGGCACAGGCCAGGCGTGCTGAAACACATTCTATCCCAACCATAGTGTCCAGAACAAAAATACAGCTTGGTGAACCAAACAAAGCCCCAAGCCCCAAATCATTAAGCAGGATGGGTTGAATGGTCTTCCACTGATCCGCGGCCATCGGACCGGGAAACAAGGTGGATCCGGGGGCATACCCAAGTCTATGGGTCCCCAGACTGGAGTACATGGAGGGTCTGGTGACCTACCAAAATCCATAGACCAACAGACGGATGAACACCACACCGTGGGGACGTTGACCTCAGAAGCTTTTAACACAGGAGCTAATATAGCAACTTTATGCTCAGGAGGTGACTACATAGGAGCTTTATGCACTGGAAAAAACACAGAAATTTTAAGCTGAGGGGATAACAGCATAGAAGCTCCAGACTCTGGAGAAAACAAGACAGGAGGCTTTTGTAGAAGAAAACAGCAAGGGGATTTCAAACTCAGAAGATAACATTGAAGTCTCTTGCTCAGGAGATAATAACGCAGGAGTTTCGAACTCTGGAATTACTAATGTAGGTGCTTTTGCTGCAGAAACTGATAACGGGGAAGTTTTTAGCTCACAAGACAATGATACAGAAGTTTTTAATTCCGAAACAGATGGCAGGTGAGTTGTTAGTTCCGGAGCCGGTGATGAAGGAGCTTTTAGCTCCGTAGCAGGTGGCTAAGGCACAAAGCTCTCAGAAACTGCTGACCAGAGTGTGCTGAGCTCAGGAGCAGATAACTGTAGTACACTAACCTCAGGTATTGGTGACAAGGGTGCACTGAACTTCAGGGGCAGGTGACAGCAGCGCACAGTCCTCAGGAGCAGGTGTCAGCAGTGCACTGACCTCAGGAACTGATTGTTGGAGCACATCACTCTCAGGAGCAGGTGACAGTGGCTCGCAGAGCTCAGGATCAGTTGTCAGTGGCACACTGAATACAGGAACACAAGGTGAAGGTGTGCCATTCTCTGGAACAAACGTCGGGTGCACACCGACCTCTGGAACAAAGTGCGGATGAGCCCCAGTCTCTGGAACAAAAGGCAGGTGTGCACTGGCCTCAGGAACAGATGATGGCTTCTCCTCCTCTGGTGTGAAGGTGAACTCATCAGACAACAGGAAATCGCTGAGGAAGGCAGGAATGTCCTCACTCAGATGGGGCTTCACTGCAACAATCTGAAGAGCATGCCTCCATGCCGCATCCCTCCACGCCACGTCCACCCACCCATCCAGGCATAGGCAAATGGTGTAACACTCTCCCACATCCCTGATGAGGTCCTGCAGCTCCTGACAGTGGGCAACATCCATGGGCGTGGAGCTTGGGGAGGGGGAGAGAGGAAAGTTGGGATCTGTCTGGGGCCTTCTTTCCACTCGGGCCCACCAAACACCAACCAAGATTCCAGAAACTCTCCCTTCTCTGCGGTGGATCCCTCCCAAGGGACCCATGGTGCAGTGGGCTCCACGGGAGATAACATTGGTGGGGGGGCTGCTAACTTCGGCAAGGAGGAGACCAGTGGTTAGGGAAGAAGAGGGAAAGGAAGCCCCTGTACTCATGGGATGGAGTGCAGATTTGGCTGGCCTTCAAGGATGTTGGCCACGGTTCCCCAGCAGTCCATGGCTTCCTGCCGGGAGCGTGCACTGTGGGCTGCAGAGATCAAATTTCGAAGCACCTCCGTAATGGGCCACTCTCCCCCTCTCCATCTCCTCCTTCTTTTTTTGCCCGCTGGGTCCTGAACTGGTGGTGTCCTTCTGTCAAGATGATTGCCTCTCCAGGACAAGGAAGGAGAGGACCCACATGCAAGGCAAATTCGGTAAACCATGATTTATTAACAAACCAAACAGAAAACAGAAACTAATACAGCTCTTGGACTGAAACAAAGGTACGGCTAGGAAATAGGCAGGATTACTCAGACTAGGGAATGACATGAAACCAGACTCAATAAACAAACTTGGCAGAAGTGGGGGGTAACATGCCAACATGAGACGAGGACACCATGACTGATAAGAAATAACACACACACATATATAGATGGGTGATAATTATCAGACACAGGACAGGTGGGAACAATCAGGGGCAATCAGAGACAGTAGGGAGTGGCTATCGGCACGGAAAACATGAGGGACTGAGACAAAAGATAAAGTAGAACACAAGACATGACAGGGATAAATAATGCAAAACCAACCAAGTAATCATAATAAAGATAAACACAGAAAATAACAAGAATAAACTTAAAGCGTAAACATGTTCCTCAGACCATGCACAGACCCTGACATAGTGGTTTTATCCTTGGAACTCTCCCATGGATGCTATCTTTGCCCAGTCTCTTTCTTATTGTTGAATCATGGACCACTGGCCAAGCTGAAGCAAGTGAGGCCTGCAGTTCTTTAGATGTTGTTCTGGATTTGTTTTTGTTTTTTTCCTCATTTGTTCTTGAATTTCTTTAGATAGCAGCATGATGTGTTGCTTTTTTGAGATCTTTTAGCCTACTTCCCTTTGTCAGACAGTTTCTAGTCAAGTGATTTCTTGATTCAGCAGGTCTGGCAGTAATCAGGCCTGAGTGTGGCTAGTGAAATTGAACTCAGATTTCCAAAAAAAAAATGTGGTTAACAGTTAATTCATGATGTAACAAGCAGGGCAATTGCTGTTTCCACATATGACCAGGTAGGTTTGTAGAGCTTTCTTTCCTTAATAAATGAAACTGTCTTTTAAAAACTGCATTTTGTATTTACTTGTGTTATTGTTATGTAAAAATTAAAATGT
Source organism: Pholidichthys leucotaenia (assembly GCA_020510985.1). Taxonomy (NCBI): domain Eukaryota; kingdom Metazoa; phylum Chordata; class Actinopteri; order Cichliformes; family Pholidichthyidae; genus Pholidichthys; species Pholidichthys leucotaenia. The sequence goes on from CM035837.1 coordinate 390,086,372, forward strand.
GTTTGACAATCTGAAACATTTAAGTGTGACAAATATGCAAATTTTAAGAACTCAGGAAGAGGGCAAATACTTTTTCACAGCACTGTAGATGTCTGAAAATAAACAAGCCTTTTACAAGATATTTTTTTTCTTTCTGGAAATTAATGGTTCAAATGATTAGGGGAGTTAGGGAGAGTTTCTGTTTTTTGTATATGCTCTTACATAGTTTTACATGGGTCTTTGCATTCAATGTAATGTACATAAAAACCATAAAGTATATGTAAACTATGCTTATAAAAATACGTGAGTTTATGATTCATATAAACTGGATTTATCTGGACACCATCAATGTTAGTATTAAAATGAAGTCAGTGGAACTGTGTGCGTTAACGTGGCTCTATACATGAATTACACATTGTATCTACCACTGCTCATCTGTCAGCCTGCAGTGTGTGTCGACTCATTCATGCAAATCTCTTTAAGCGTTGCCTTAACCTGTTCTAACTGCTGCATGAGTGCTCTTTAATTCAGCGGGGGATTCAGATAACATCAAGGGAGCAGTCCATCACTTAGCACTACCCCACATAGACTTTCCTGTGATTACAGAACCTTTCTAGCCCTCTGTGGTTTTCTCTTTGTGACAAACCATACCCATGCGAAATGTAATTAGGCTTAAGTGGAATAAGAAAAAAAAAAATCAGCCACGTAGGTCTATCTGTTAGATTTACTCAAGAAGAGTGCATTCATTGTGTTTTGTAATGCCACCTCTGTGACAAGGTGGACTTGCTTAAGATGCAAAAGGCCTGAATGTCACATTTGTTCATTGATTTTTAAATCTTCTGGCAGAAATATTTTGCAGGCGGCAGTGGAAAATAAGTGTTGGGTGGAGTTGGGTGGGTATGACGGTCATTTGACCTAGCAAGTCCATCATAGATGTGTATGATATCAACTTTGAACAGATGAGTATCTGTTGAATAAAAAGTGAGTGGGTTTTTGTTCAGGAGAAAGGTCACAGGCAAATTGGTATTTAAGATTGAATGTGCACTCAGACGGCAAACAAGCCCAAAACAAACTCTGCATTGCAACTCAGCGTGTACATTTTTGAGAAAAGAAGAGATCAATCAATTCCAAACGTCAATATCCGTTTGCATCCCTTTAGCCACACACGTTTCCCAACTAATGAAATCTGTGCATGGCTCCCCTGTTATCGATTTCAGAGAGGCCCTAATTTGCCGCTTGAGATCAGGCAGCAATCTTCCTTCTCTCCGGTTCCCCTCCCTCTCCCTTCTTCACCACCGTTCGCTTTTTCCCTGTAACCTATGCAAGCAGACACACACACACACACACACACACACACAAATACATACACATCCCTTACACTTCTTGTCATGTGCAACACAGTCATGCCTTGGGCAGCGTATTGAGCACTGGCTGCGGGAGAAGGGAAATCCTGTAGGGCAAAATGTTTAGTGCAGTATGTGAAGTCGTTAGATGTGATTAATAAGGTGCTGAGAGGGGCCATAAGCCATCAAGCAGCTCATCATAAGCACATATCACCTGGTAACTACTGAATCACTTTTTCACATACATTTATATCTGCCATTTTGGACCAGGGATGCATACCTAAGGGGCTTTACAACGGGGCAAGGGGACGGCTTTGTTGTGTGTGTGTGTGTGTGTGTGTGGGGGGGGGGGGGTTACAAGAGAGACCGACAAGTCTGGTAATGTAATTCCAGAGGTCTAGATAGATAGATGCTGCAGCATTGGGAAATAACATTAAATGCCGCAGTGTAGTGGAGCATCACGTTGCACTGTTGACTTTAATTAAGGTGGCATTAAAAGCATTATGGGTGTGAGTTTAAGTCCTTGAAAGACAGCTAAATAGTACAGTGACATCAGGGAGTGCCAGATGCTCACTAAATATTCCTTGGAAGCGGACCCCCCGCCTGCAATGCAGTGGGTGGTCTCCAAATAAGACACTGAATGCAAATTGAACCAAGACAAGTGCAAGATCTGTGCAACGTGTCATCCCTTCGGCTGCGGCTGATTTGCAAACAGGCTGTGGATCGTGGCCAGCCCCGTGAGGCTCAGGCATGTCAGCTGCTCTTGTCATGACGGCTGAAGCTTTAAGTCAGACAGTTAAACAAAACAGAAATGTTTTGCCCAATGCTTTTCAATTTAGTCTTTACTATAATTGCGATTGAGTTATCAACATGACATTTTTTAACATAGCAAACAGCAATTAAGATGCCATCTCACTCAAATGGTGTGGGATAAATTGAGCAAATCACTGCAAAACTCTGCAGCACCACTGTGAGAGAAAGTTTTTTCTAATCATCACCATACCCTGGGGAGTGTTTGACCAGTAATGCTGATAAACAATATTTTGAAAAATCACCTTTTCTACAAGGTTGAACTGACTGCATATACAGTCCCCCATTGTGGGACTAATAAAGGCTTATGTAATGTTATGTTATGTTATGTTATCTTATACCCCAAAATGATGTTAACCTTATCAAGAAGATTTTCCATTTGCTACAATGACACGTTTCACAAGATGCCACCCTGAAAATGATGACCTGCCTTAGTTACTCACAAGACACAGTTATGCATGATGACAAAAAAGCAAGCCGTGTGGATCCATTTGCATCACATAGCCACAGTGCCTCATTATCTGTGTTTAATGTTAATCAGGTACGCCATGACTGATCAGTGGTCAGCACTCGTGTCACAGCTGAAAGAGCCATTTGAAATCTTTCCACATCAGTGGTGGTGGAGTCTGCATGTTCTCTCTGTGCTTGTTTGCATTTACTTCCACAGTTCAAAGACATAGCCACAGGTTAATTGGTGATTCTGAGTTCATCATAGATTTCTGAAGCAACTCGAGGACAAATGTGGTCATTAGAAGTTTGACGTATACAGGTCCACTGCCAGAACTGGACAAGTAGCATGATGATGTTCGTCCATTTGTTGTCAAAGAAGACCTTGATTTTTCGAGTTCCCTCTTTGTGTCTAGAGACGGCTAACAAGTCCAATCCTTGCATGGAAGCACCTGCCACAAACTGTACATGTGAGAACTGTTTGTGGCTGTACGTTGCTTTGCATGCTGTCTGTTGTCAGCAGAGACATTGCAACAGTGTTCAGCAGATTTAAAATTTAATAAACAAACAAATAAATAAAATTATAAATAAAAAGATCAGCAAATCACATAAACAATGTATCACTCTGAATACAGAAGACAGGTCAGAGGAGGCTTCTCCCAGCTTTCCAATGGGATATTAAGGCTCTTGAGGGTTGCTGTAAAGCTACTGTATCTATACAGTAGATATTGTGTCCCGATGGGATCACCACCTTATTGTGGTGGGGCACTTTGAGCGTCTCTATGACCCCTAGAGTTATGTCGGCCGGAGTCTCGTACTCCTGGCAGGGTCACCCAAGCCGAACAGGTCGAGGGGTAGAGGCCAGACTAAGAGTGATCCCGAAGATGAAGACCTCAACGGTAGAGCAGGCAGAAGCTGGTAGTAATGATAAACACCACAATGGCTGTAAAAGCGGACGAAGGCTAAGGGAGCACACCCTGACAAAAAGCAAGCTGGTGGTGGCATGCTTTGAGGTGGTTTCCCAAAAACCTGGATTCCGGCAGCCTCCTGCAGTTGTGAGAAGATACCGGTCATCTAGGGTCTCCCTTGCCACTGGAACCATCTTCTCTACAATCAAGGTAGTGGCATCGGGAAAAGCGCACCCCCCATGCCACTCTAAAAACCATCACTGCGCAGGTATCTTCTTTACCTGAGTCTCCGACCTCTAAAGTCTGGCGGCGATGGAGCATCCAGTAACGGGGGCAGGTTTGAATGAGCTGGAAGCTCCTAGCTGGAACTCTGCACGTCAGCGGCACAGGACAACGGTCGTTAGCAGTTGGGATTGAGTGGCAGCTGCTTCTAGCAGACCCCTGTGCGTCTGAGCAGCCCTATTTAGGGACTGCACTGCTCACCCCAACTGGGGAAAGACCTAGAAAAGGTGGCCTAAACATTGCCCACTCAGCACAGCGCCTGGATAGGAAACCGCACCTGTCGGGACATTCCACTATGCGGTCGAAAAACAAAAACAATACCATTTAGAACTGTAGCATGGAACATAAGGACACTCCTGGATGCTAGTCTGGACAGACCACAGCACAGAACAGCACTTGTTGCCAGCGAGCTGAAGCGCTACAATGTGAGTGTGGCAGCACTCAGTGAGACCCGACTCCTCGAGGAAGGCTCACTCAATGAAGTAGGAGAGGGTTATACATTCTTTTTGAAAGGATACCCCATTGGCGGACAACTCCTTCATGGAGTTGGTTTTGCAATCAAGAACAGCCTCCTGCACAAGCTCACAGAATCACCAGTGGGTGTCAGTGAAAGGCTCATGACTCTTCGCATCCCCCTTGCAAAATGCAGGTATGTCACTTTGGTAAGTGCCTATGCACCAACTCTGCCATCGAACGCTGAAGAGAAGGACCGCTTCTACCAGACACTTGATGACATCCTCAGTCACATCCCGAAGGGTGACAAAATCATGCTACTTGGTGATTTCAATGCAAGAGTCGGAAAGAACTTGCAAAACTGGAAAGGTGTAATCGTGCCCATGGCATTGGAAAAGTCAACCCCAGTGGCATGAGACTTCTTAGTCTCTGTGCGGAACATGATCTTACCATCACTAACACAATCTTCCAGCAAAAGAACAAATATAAGGCATCCTGGATGCATCCCAGGTCCAAACATTGGCATCTGATCGACTATGTGATCGTGAGGAGGGCTGACCTCAAGGATGTGCTCATCACAAGAGCTATGTGAGGGGCAGACTGCTGGACCGACCACCGCATGATTCTGACAAAGGTCAGAATGCATGTTCGGCCCCTAGCTCGCCACGGTGGCCCAAAGAGGAAAACACTCCACTGTGCCAGACTCTCCAGCAGCGACATCTGTGACAACTTCCGTCGCTCCCTAGCTTGAGAGGCTGGCAGGTATTGAACAACTGATCATCTCAGAGTCTGGGATGGATGAGAAGTGGACCACTCTATCTACCATTCTCTTTGACACTGCAGCCCAAGCCATCAGTTTCAAAACCGAGAAACATCAGGACTGGTTTGACCAGAATGCTGGAGAGATCTCCACCCTCCTGGACAGAATGCACAGGGCACAAAGAGTCACCTTGAACAACCCACAATCCCAATTTCATAAGAAGCAATGGCAAGCCCTTCATTCTGAGGGCCAAACAACTCTCAGGAAACTGCAAGATGAGTGGTGGATCTCAAAGGCCAATGAAATCCAGACTCATGCTGATAGAAACGATATGCACAGTTTCTATGATGCAGTCAAAACCATCTACGGCCCCAGAAACTGCTCCCTGGCACCTGTTAGATCTGCTGATGGATCTTCTTTAATCAAGGATCAGGCCATGATAGTGGAGCGGTGGGCTGAGCATTTTAACACCGTGCTTAACCAGCCCACCTCAGTGGACCCAACTGTCCTTGCAGAGCTCCCTGAACATCCTACCTTGCCAGATCTCGACCTCCCCCCAACCTTCAAAGAAATCCTGCATGCAGTAAAAACCCTGAAAAGCAATAAATCCCCTGGACCTGACGGCATCCCAGCTGAACTTCTCAAGGAAGGAGGCTACCTCTGTACTCGGACACTGTATCTCTATATCTCAGAGGTGTGGAGATGAGAGTGTGTCCCACAACAGTGGAAAGATGGCAACATTGTGACCATCTACAAGAACAAAGGAGACAAATCCATCTGCTCCAATAGTAGGGGTATCTCTCTGTTGGCCATTGCTGGAAAGGTCCTTGCTAAGGTCATGCTCCGCAGACTTATCTCTGCAATATCAGAGCGGGTCACCCCAGAGTCACAGTGTGGTTTTCGGAAGGACAGGGAGACAGTTGACATGATCTTTGTGAGGTGTCAGCTCCAAGAGAAATGTCGGGAGCAGCATAAGGACCTGTTCATTGCCTTTGTCGACCTGTCAAAGGTATTTGACACAGTGAACAGGGAACTACTGTGGCAAGTCCTGAAGAGATTTGAGTGTCCACCCAAGTTCCTCACCATCCTCGCGCAGTTCCATTCTGGGATGATGGCCCGAGTAGTAGTGGGAAGGCACAGCTCAGAACCTTGTGGAGTGCAAACTGGAGTGAGACAAGGCTGTGTGCTGGCCCCAGTCCTCTTCAACATCTTCCTTGTCTGTGTAACAACTCTGCTACATAGGAGGGTGGAGAAGCAAGCTGGAGTTACCACTGACTTCAGGCTTGATGGTAACCTGTTCAACATCAGGAGGCTACAGGCAACTTCCAAGCTGACATCAGAGACCATCATTGAGCTACAATACGCCGATGACTGTGCCCTGGTTGCCCATACACCAGACGCTCTACAAAACATTCTCTCGGCAGCTATAACTGCATACACCAGAATGGGACTGACAATCAACACCCAGAAGACAGAGGTACTCTGTCAATCCAGTACTGACCCCTCACAAAACCCAATAACCCTCACAGCAACAGGGCAACAGCTGCTCACAGTGCCCACTTTCAAATACCTGGGGAGCATAATGTCTGACACCTGCTCAATGGATGATGAGATCCAGAATTGCCTCAAGCAAGCATCACCATCTTTTGGTCGTCTTAGGAGGAGGGTTCTTCAGAACAGCAACCTCAAACTCCACACCAAAGTGCTGGTCTACAGAGCTGTATGTATCACCACCTTACTGTATGGATGTGAGGCATGGACTATTTACAGCCGCCACCTGAGAAGCCTGGAGACCTTCCATGTAAGATGTCTCCAGAAGATCCTTAGCATCACTTGGAAGGACAGAGTGCGGCACACAGAAGTGCTGGTGAGAGCTGGCAGCTGCAGCGTGGAGTCCATCTTGGTCCAGCATCAACTCAGGTGGTTGGGGCATGTCATCTGGATGCCCAGCCACAGACTCCCACGCAGAATCTTGTATGGTCAGTTACACCGAGGCCAAAACAGCGCTGGTGGACAGAAGAAGCGCTTCAAAGACCAAACGAAGTCCATCCTAAAGAGATGTCGGATCAACCCCTCTTCACTGGAGGAACTTGCTTCCTGCCGAGACATCTGGCGCTCCCACCCCTCACAGGGAGTGGATTATATGGAGGAACAGCGCACACAACACCGGACAGCAAAGCGTGCAAAGAGGCATGCTCACCAAGTCCCCCATGCTCCCCTGAGCACCTCCTTCACGTGCCCGATCTGTAACCGAATCTGCAGATCCAGGATTGGACTATTCAAACACCAGCAGACTCATAAATAAAGAAGATGGTCATCATCGAATCAATGGACTACCAGAAGAAGAAGAAGAAGATACCACAGCTTGAGGCGTCTTACTAACCTCTTGCCATCGACAAGTTCCTGATAGAACAAAACCTTGGGGACGCATTGGCTTTACACACCCACCCATCTCACTTGTACCTTCTCAAGAAGGGCATGTATGCTGCACAAGTTTGCACGGACAAGGACCTCTGAGTTGGAGATGTGATCCTGCCATCTGATATTCATCAGCCTGTGGAGAGAGGCTGTGCAAATGTGGTTTAGCTGTTGGGCATGGCTGCTGTATATAGTCAAGGTTTCACAGGAATAGAGGAGTGTGGTGATGACTACTGCCTGGTGCACCTTGAGCTTGATCCTAAGACTGATGCCTCTTTTCTCCTAGAGTAAATGTTCTGCTGGAGCCTCCCAATGGCATTGCTGGTTTTGACAGTTTGGCACTTGACTTCATCATCAATGTGGACCTGACACATGTTGGGTTTTTGGCGGGGCATAGTAGAGCACGGTTGGTTCATAACTTTAGTAGTAGTACTAGTAGAAGTAGTAGTAATCGTTATGCCTCGGTGCAACGAAGGCATACGGTAATCCCTCAGTGTGTGTGTGTTTGTTTGTGTTACCAGCTTTTCAGCTCGCCCCATCAAAATCAAGTGGAACTTAAGCCTTGTATCATTATATCGCCATATTTTCTCAACTTTTAATTTGCCAGAATTTTGAGATAAGCCTTTGTTTCCAAAATAAGCAAAAATTTAACTCACCATTATACCCTCAATGAAGCAGCGAAAAAAGATATTGTAATAATTAGGCCGGGCCAGTAAAGTTCGCACCGAGGCAGCTGCACCTCGGTGCTTTCATTGTACTAAGTATTTTAAGTAGTAGTAGTGATAGTAATAGTAGTGAATCAATCCACTTTGAAATAACAATGTTGATCAAATCTGCTCAAAGTCTTGTCAAGTTCTTTAATATTACTTGCTATAATAAGCTGCAAAAAAGCAGGATTAAGATACTGAATGTTTATTAAAGGTTGCAGACAAGCTTACAAGGTAGAAGACACAAGAGTCTTTTATCTTCAATTCAAACTTTACTCTAATAAATTGGATGTGGGACTTGTGCAGGTTTCTGATCTTTGGACATAAGCAAACCACATAACCTTTCTGGGAAGAGTACTTTTTTAGCATAAATAATAGAGTAGGGCTCTCTTGTCTGCATTGCAGAGTAGATGTTTATTACTTAGTTTGATTTATAGTCCTGTATCATGTTTCTGCAGTGGGATTCAGCAGTACATCTGTGCCATAGGTGCTATGGTTTGTGTTTGTCTGCATCACACTTCCATCACCACAGATTCAGAGCTAACCATTTTAGACATGGTGCCAGTAAATACTGCAAAGTGGTTACTTTTACACAAGAAGCCAATCAAGTGCACATGGGCTGTCAGAGCTATGAAACCCAGAAAAGTTCAAGTCTGCTGTATATTGGCAGAATATGGGCTTTTGCATTAGTGTTATGAGTAAGCTAGTTATGATTACAGATGTTACTTTTGGCTTCATGAAGAAACCTTCATTTATTAGGGCTATAATGTGTTTACATGGCATATTATACTTGACAGTCCATAAACAGATTCTACATGTTGTAAGAAAGCAATGGAGCAAGATTCCACGTTTCTATCTAGTGAAGCTAACCAATTATGTTGAATGAGGAGTTGGTTAAATGCCAAAAACAAACTGCATGGACTGCAAAAAGGGACAGTACTTTTCTAGAATAGATCCAGTCAGAATTGACTATCACTTTATAGCAACTGATCTTTATTAAAATATATAGTTGCAAACAATCAGTGGGGCAAAACAGAAATCCTGGCAACTGGGGAAGACAGTCCATTTGGGGCCCAAGGCAAAGGCAGAAATGGGGCCCAACTTTTTCTTTGTTCTACACTTTCTTTTCAGGCCTTATTGATATCCTACCTGAAACTTATTGTCCTCAGAAGTCTTCAAATGATGATATCATTCAGGCAACAGGAATTACATCTGCAGAAAAACAAAGAAGTTTAACAAATTGAATGTAGACTCTTGTCTATTATAAAAACAAAACAAAACAAAACAACAACAACAACAATTCACATGGAAGATCTGTTGGTTGTTCACACTTGCCAGTCCCTCCAGGATTTTGTGATATTGTGATAGCACTAATTCACGCAAATTCAGGCTGTCGCCATATCTTTTGAGTGACCTTGCAACTTTGTCCAATCACCGCAACTTCCCTGCAATTTTGGTCAATCCTCGTCAACTTCCACCAATTTTGCCAATCAAATTTGTCCCCGAGTAGTGCTCAAACACTCAGTCTAACCAATGAAATGCGTTGCTGCACTGCACTCACTTCAGTGTTTACAGTGACTATTAATGGAACACATCAGCAAAAAACAGAGTGTGCAATTTAAAAGACAAACAAAAAACCCCACTTACCGACGAATTTTCCCACACCGTCCCTTCCTCCCTCTCCCCTGGCCCTCCGGTGGATGTCTCCCCATGTCTCTGTCTTGACCGCATGTATGGAGTACTGGGTTTGTGCTGAAAAAAGTCCGCCTGCCTTAAAAGCACCCCTGTTGTGGAAGCGCTCCTGAGGAGAGACACCGTAAAATCACAAACAAATGAGCAAATCTAACACTACAGCCAGTGTTGTAACATTTTATTCATCTTTACAGGTAAAATCATTAATACATCTTGTCAACAAGCTTTAAAGCTATGAATCTCCGGTCTGGACATGGACCAACGCTCGACCACGGCAAACCCCCAAGGAGAGCCCTTCTGAAGATAAGATAAGATAAGCTAAGCCTTTATTAGTCCCACAATGGGGAAATTCCAGGATTGCAACAGCACAGGGATAGCAACACTCAGAGCAATAATTAAGAAGATACGGAAGATATAAATAAGAGCAGTGGATATACATACATACACATCAATATAAAAAGTGTGGAGCATTGTAGCAAGATGGAATAAACAGCATAACCGTCTACTTAGTTATCCTACATAGTATGACTATGTACCCATACATATTGTCACCCTCCGTAGCGACCGATACTGTCCTAGTTGTATATACTGCACCATTGTGTAAGTCTATTGCGTCTTTTGCATTCAATACTATTAGGTCATCACGTTTTTTTGCTATCTCTGCGAGCAGCCCTGCTTAGGTTATACAGTCTGACTGCCGTAGGTAGGAAGGACCTGTGAAACCTCTCGGTTGCGCACCTAGGATGATGTAGTCTGCTGCTAAATGAGCTCCTCGGTGCGTTCAGTATGTCCTGCATAGGGTGGGACTCAGACTCCAGCAGAGATTTTTTTTTTTTTTTTTTTAGTTACTTATTTGTACCCGTAGGTAGATTTGGTTTGCAGTCTGGTGACAAGCCACCGGCTGCCGGTCGCTGCGTGCACGAGCGCCCAAAACCTACATGTTTTTGGTATGTGGGAGGAAACCGGAGAAATCCCGGAGTAAACCCACGCAACACGGGGAGAACATGCAAACTCCACACAGCTCACTGCTGGTCGGGGGCTGGGATCGAACCCACGATCTCATGATCCCCGCGATCCCCCGGCCGAGGGTAAACTGTGCTGCCACAGTGGTAAACCACTGTGCCACCGTGCGCAGCCACCGTCCTTCTCTCTCCTATCTCCTCCACTGGGTCAGGGCACTGCCCCAGGACAGAGCTAGCTTTCTTGATCAGTTTGTTCAGTCTCTTCCTATCAGCTGCTGTAATGCCACTGCCCCAGCAGACCACTCCAAAAGTCATGGCTGATGCCACCACCGTGTCATAGAATGTCTTCAGCAGCACCCCTTGTACACCAAAAGACCTGAGTCTCCTCAGTAGGAACAGCCTGCACTGTCCCTTTTTGTAGAGTGCGTCGGTATTGTGTGACCAGTCTAGTTTATTGTTCAGATGAACACCCAGGTACTTGTAGGATGTCACCATCTCGATGTCTGTTCCCTGTATGTTTACTGGTGCTGTGAGGGGTTGTCCTTGCCTGCGGTAGTCCTCCACCAGCTCCATAGTTTTCCTTGCGTTGATCTGGAGGCAGTTCCTATGGCACCAGTCCACGAAGTCCTGGATAAGTCCTCTGTACTCAGCTTCATCTCCGTTGGAGATGAGGCCGATGATTGCAGAGTCATCAGAGAACTTCTGTAGATGGCAGTGTGTTGTGTTGTGTGAGAAGTCCGCAGTATAAAGGGTAAACAGGAAGGGAGCCAAAACCGTTCCCTGGGGGGCCCCCGTGCTACTGATGATCGTGTCGGACACACAGTCCCGGGTTCTCACAAACTGTGGCCGGTTAGTGAGGTAGTCCAGGATCCATGATGACAGGTGCTGGTCCACCCCTGCGCACAGCAGCTTGTCCTTCAGGATCATCGGTTGGATGGTGTTGAAAGCACTGGAGAAGTCAAAGAACATGATCCTCACCGCATTCCCGGTCTTCTCCAGGTGGGACAGAGAACGATGAAGTAGGAAGATCACTGCATCCTCCACCCCAATGCCATGCTGGTAGACGAACTGGAGTGGATCCATCGCTGGTCCCACCAGCGGGCGGAGGTGAGCAAGGAGCAGTCTCTCCAGGGTCTTCATCATATGGGACGTCAGGGCCACTGGTCTGTAGCTGTTCAGGTCTTTGGGGCGGGAGGTCTTTGGTACAGGTACCACACAAGATGTTTTCCACAACTGTAGTACCCTCCCCAGCTTCAGGCTCAGGTTGAAGATGAGCTCCACAATCCCACACAGCTGATCTGTACAGGACTTGAGGAGCTTTGCGCTGATGCCGTCCGGTCCCGACGCCTTCCTCGCCTTGATCTTTCTCAGCTCCGTCCTCACCTGGGTCTTAGTGAGGGTCATGTTGGGGGGCTTTGTGTTGGGAGTGGGGGGGGGTGTTGGTGGAGTGGGGTGTGGGCAGCAGGACTCAATGTCTTTAGAGGCAGCAGTGGTTGTTGTGCAGTCGGGGGGGAGGGCGGTTGGTCAAACCTGGGCTGCACGGTGGCGCAGTGGTTTAGCACTGTGGCAGCACAGTTTTACCCTCGGCCGGGGGACCGCGGGGATCATGAGATCGTGGGTTCGATCCCAGCCCCCGACCAACAGTGAGCTGTGTGGAGTTTGCATGTTCTCCCCGTGTTGCGCGGGTTTACTCCGGGATTTCTCCGGTTTCCTCCCGCATACAAAAAAAACAAAAAACATGTAGGTTTAGGGCGCTCGCGCACGCAGCGACCAGCAGCCGGTGGCTTGTCACCAGACTGCAAACCAAGTCTACCTACGGGTACAAATAAGTAACAAAAAAAAAAAAAAAAAAAAAAAAAAAAAAAAAACCTATTAAAAAAACAGGTTCAGATTGTTCGCCCACTCCCTGCTCCCCATGGCCTGGGAGGAGGTATTCTGGAGCCCAGAGATGGTTTTAAGGTTTCTCCAGACCCCACCGATGTCGCTCTGTTGCAGCTTGTCCTCCATCTTCTTCCTGAAGCTGTCCTTGCCTTCTCTGATCTTCCTCCTCAGCTCCCTCTGTATGGACTTCAGCATCTCCCTGTTCCCTGACCTAAAGATCTTCTTCTTCTCTCTCAGAAGTATCTCAGGGTTGATCCAGGGTTTGTTGTTCCTCCTGGTAAAACTCCCGGTAAAGGAAAGATGAGCGTCTGAGGAGACAGGTGTGTGTCAAGATGCGCAGCAGATAGACAGGTTGGAGTCAGGCATGGAAAGACAGAGAATATTCAGTGATTTTTTTCAGAAAAACACAGACTTGGATAGACAATACAGAGCAACAGAATAAATGATTTATTTTTTCTCTGTGCTCGGTACCGAGTGGTTGGGGACCACTGCAGTTAGGAAGTTTTCAAATGAAGGTGCTGCCATAATTTCCAAATCTATTCTCTTTAAAATGCATTCAATGCAATTTAGCTGTTGTAATGGGTAATTATTTTTTCATCCTTTTTATTCAAGATTTCAGCAAGAGTAGCCTACAGTGTTGATCATTTTTATAACAAATTTATGAGTAGGTACTTCATTCTTACTTAATTGTGTCAAAGTCTGTATTTGCTGTTGCACAAAAAAAAGCTTTTCTGTATAGCAGAAGTTTCTGCTTAATTTACAAATCACTGTTTAGTGTCTTGAACCGCCCTCTCTGAGAGCAAACAGGGACACCAGTCACAGACTGTGAGTTTTCAAATTTATTAACAGAAGAGAAACACAAAATACTAAACACAAACGAATGAAAAACACAGCCCTGAGGCTGGGGCGATAGACGCCAAGAAAAACAAGGGGACGTGTGGAGCACACGCAAGCAACAAGGCAGGGAAACAATAACTAAACTACTGTGACGTCCGGGGGATTCCCGACTGGACAGGTTTTTTCACTGCTGCGCCAGGGAAATGGCACAGACGGCTGAAATAGGGAACCCTGGATTGACAAAACCTGTGGGATCATGAGTGATGATCATTACTGGCAGCCGTGACAGCCCGCGAACAGAATCTGACAGCCGGAAGTGACGTGCAAGCTGTCACAGCGCCCGTAATGAACAAAATAACAAACCCTGACAGAAAATACAGAAACAAATGATGAACTGACCATAACAGGGACCCAATTCAGCAAACAGGGTGAACAGAAAAACAAACAGAAAAAGACTAAACTAAGCTGAAGATCGGGCACGGCCCCTGCCCGTGCACTGGATCATGACATTTAATAAGAAGTTTTCGACAATCCTGTGCTTTACCTGTGGTGTTGTAGAATATCATTGCAGTAAACTATGAAAAAAATCTGCTTTAAAATTTAGAATTCTTCCCACAACTTTAAGTGAAAAAAAAAAAAAACTCTCAAAACCTCACAACTTTTATCACAACTTTTTTTTTTAAAAGCTAACACAAATTTGGGTTTTTTGAGCTGAAAAAATTATTAAAAAAAAAAAAAAGTGAAATCCTGGAGGGACTGACTTACCCACATTTGCCAGCTGGGTCCTGTTCATGGTCTGCTGACTGGTCCATTTTGAAGAGGATCTATTGTGCTCCCTCCTCTGTACAACACAGACACAAGGCAGAATATATATGTTAGACCCTAGGAAGAATATCCAATGTTTTGTACAAGTGCTAATGGGGATCTTAATAAAAGAAACAAACTATATTTAATCTCATGTAATGTCACCTTCTGTGAGGCTGCAGATATCCTGTGCATGCCTGGGGAGCACAGTTGGTCATATTTGAATTTAACCTTGTCAGCCTTGGCCTCAGCAAATCGTACAATTAGAAAAAATAGTAAAAAAAAAATGTTGTTTACCTGTACTGTCAACAACTGGTGTCACCGCTGTCTCCTCATTAACAACAGGTGCTTGTCGTTAGCATCATGTGTACTCGTGCAAGCAACGTTGCACTCTACTGCTCCTCAGGAGGGTAAGTCTCCTCTAGGCTGAAATGACAAAGGTTGCTTTGACAAAAAATTTCTGTGCTCTTCCCTGTTTCTCCTTGTCTCTGCACTGCAGCCACTATTCTACCTGCTGTTTGTTTGTTTACAATGTAACCAACGATATGCACATGCACATGTCTTAGAGACAACATGGAGGAGTCCAACAGTCTGGGGAGAAGGGGGGAGGATGCTACGTTCGTGGTTTGATGTGCCATTTGTGTAAGTACTGGTGTTTCTTTATTTTGTTGGACATCATGTTAAATATGCTAAAATTAAAAAAAAAAAATATATGGGGCTCCTAGTAGATCGGGGCCCTTAGCAGATTGGGTATAAGGTAGTCGCCTACCTTTGCCTAATGGTAAGTCCGCCTCTGTCTGCAACACCAGAAGACCTAAAAACATTGCCAGTAAGAGAAGCCATCAGACTAGCCAATGGGTTACAAGAAACTACACTCAGTTTTTAGATTTTTTTCTACAGTTATGATCACCTCCATATTTAGATATGCAGATTCAAAACTGTGCTGTGCATGTCCTTACATTTTGTTTTAGTCTTTAATAAACTGGATTATTTTTTTACAAGACTAAGGGCCCCTTTACACAGATGGAGATTACTGGGTGACCATTGAAAGATCAAAAATTGGCCCTGTCTCTCACCAATCTCCTTAAGTCTTAAAACAGCAGTTTCTGTGAAAATGTTTAGATGTTTTGCCAACTTTAATTCTGATCTATATACATCTTTCAAAGATCTTTTTAACGCTTTAAGGATTAAATTTGATTACATGATCTACCTCTCCTGTGGCTGGTGTCGCAGATCCACACCTGTCACGATAGGTCAAAAAGTATGACAAAAAACCCCAAATAAACCCAGATGCACCAATAATTTAATATCATTAGACGGCAGACAGATATAGCTCACTGCTGTTCACTGGAGGACTCAGTTCAGCCCACCAGAACTTCTTCAAATCTGATATCACTTCCGGAGCACAGAAGAAGAGACGTATAAACAACTGTGCAACATGTATTTCAACAGGGAGGAAGCATTTGCTCCAAAATTTGCCAACTATGATTCTGAAAGGGATTATTTCACTTCTCAAGGGAAATATTTACTGTCTGTGACAGCACAAGATGGACTGGAGCATGTACACTTTTCGTCCGCCATTGACAAAGCAGCACGTGATGGAGAGGACAATACTGCCAGTTTGGTGGCATTATCTAACCAAAATTGAGGTGGAATAAATCAGAAGATAAATGTGAGAGTTTCTGGATGTGGGAGAAAAGCAAAAATGACCGACAGAAGACAAGATAAGGACCGGGGATGAGCACACGGACGCATGGCGACACATGATGAGTGGTAGGCCTGATGCTTTTATCAGTTTACTTACATTCTACTGATTTTCTGGTTCATACACTACCGTTCAAAAGTTTGGGGTCACTTAGAAATTTCCTTATTTTTGAAAGAAAAGCACTGTTTTTTTCAATGAAGATAACTTTAAACTAATCAGAAATACACTCTAATATCTAATATACATTGCTAATGTGGTAAATACTATTCTAGCTGCAAATGTCTGGTTTTTGGTGCAATATCTACATAGGTGTATAGAGGCCCATTTCCAGCAACTATCACTCCAGTGTTCTAATGGTACAATGTGTTTGCTCATTGCGTCAGAAGGCTAATGGATGATTAGAAAACCCTTGTGCAATCATGTTAGCACAGCTGAAAACAGTTTAGCTGGTTAGAGAAGCTATAAAACTGACCTTCCTTTGAGCAGGTTGAGTATCTGGAAAAAATTATTATTTCAAATACAAATCATTATTTCTAACCTTGTCAATGTCTTGACTATATTTTCTATTCATTTTACAACTCATGGTGGTAAATAAGTGTGACTTTTCATGGAAAACACAAAATAATTGTCTGGGTGACCCCAAACTTTTGAACGGTAGTGTATATTTTGAAGATAACATAACAAAAAACAACAATGAAAAAAGCAAAAACAAAGAAAAACTGACATGATTTAGTGTATAGACCCAGAAGCAAATGACAGACTCGATTAAAGTTTACAATGATTTTATTGTGAGCAAGTGTGAGCAGTGCGGGGAGAGTCTGGCAACCCTGCAAGGGAAGAGGGAGAGAGAGAGAAAGATGAGCAGTCTGCAGCACACAGTGGGACAATGATATATTAATTATAGCCTAATGGAGTGTAGAGCAGCTGGTAGTGAGCCATCAGAGGCCCCACGTCTTCTCCATGTTGCAGCGGTCCTGCGAAGGTGAAAGAAGTTCTTGTGCAGATATTTACAGTGCACTGTGCATCAAGATAAGCCTCGGCCGAGGAGAGAAGGGGAACAGTTCAGTCCAAGTAATGATGTGCACTTGCATGGAGGTATCAAGATAGTGGGAACTCCAGCTCTGAGGAGTTGATCCTGGTTCGCCATGGGGAATGGTTCCAGTCCACCAGGAAGACGGTTCTCCTGTGAACAGGTAAGTCCAAAGATACACAGAGGAGAATGCAGAGGTGAGGAACAAACAGAGAGGTTGCTTATGAAGTCCCGAGTTGGAGGAGAGGGTCATAGCTGGAGGGAGGTCAAGCTGCACACAGTGTCGAGGAGCTCTCTTGGTTGCATGCATATGTTGACGTCTTTGTGCAGGAGTGGAGGATCCCTCTCAACTTAAAAGTTGTTTGATTAGGAAAAGCAGGTATGGGTGAAAGCGCAGCTGTGGAAAATAAGCAATGAGAGGAGGGAGAAAACAGCGCGCAGCTTGGCTTGCCACCGTGCCTCCCACTTAAGGGATGCGTCCTGGCGGCCGACCCAACCTCCCCAGATGGGCCCGATAGAACACCCGGATCATCTCCCGATCCATGATGAAGGGCCCCCGTATCCATGATCTCTCTTCCGGTCCATACCCCGGCCAGTCCACCAGATACTGTAGACCTCGCCCCCTGCGTCAAACGTCCAGAATGCCGTTGACCTTATACACAGGACCGCCGTCAACCATCACCGGAGGAGGTGCCAGCTTGGATGGTGGGCAGAGGGGGCTTGTGGAAAACAGATTCACCTGACAGACATGAAAGGTGGGAGAGATTCGGAGAGCACAGGGAAGAAAAAGGCGAACAGCAGCTTGACTGACAATTTGGGAGATGGGATAAGGGCCAATAAAGCAGGGAGAAAGCTTTCTTGAATCTGTTTTATGGTTAATTTGTCTGGTGGACAACCATACCTTCTGCCCAATACAGTAGGGAGGGGACAGGGTCCTACTACGGTTGCGATCTTGGAGTTATGGTCCACAGTGCGGTGAAGATCACCCCTGGTAGCCCTCCAGAGGCAGTGACAAAGTCTGATATGGGATTGCACAGACGGTACGGCAATCTCCACCTCTACGTCAGGGAACAGAGGTGGGTTGTACCCCAAGGACACCTCAAAGGGAGAGAGACCAGTAGCAGCAGAGGTGGCAGAGTTGTGAGCATACTCGATCCATGGTAGGTATGTACTCCAAGATGCAGGATTAGTTGCCGTGACACACCTCAAGGCTGCCTCCAGCTCTGATCGGCTTGCTCGCACTGGCTGTTACTCTGGGAGTGATACCCTGAGGACAAGCTGACAGTCGCTATGATGGCCTTACAGAAGGATCACCAAACCTCGGAGACAAACTGGGGACCCTGGTCCGAGACATCATCTACCAGAATACCATGGAGGTGGACCACATGTAGAGCAAAAAGGTCAGCAGTCTCCTTGGCAGAAGGAAGCTTGGTTTGGGGGACAAAATGAGCTGCTTTCGAGAACCTGTCCACAATAGTGAGAATGACCGTGTGCCCAGCAGAGGGAGGAAGCCCAGTCACAAAGCCCAGCACCACATGGTACCATGGCCTGCTGGGGATGGGTAGGGGGTGCAAGAGCCCGAAAGGTGGGGAAGAAGATGTCTTACCGGTGGCACACTGGGGACAGGCCTTGATGAACTCATTCACGTCCCTCCTCATAGACGGCCACCGGAAGGTCCTCTGCAGATGAGACACAGTGCGTGACATGCCTGGATGGCATATAACCCTGGATGAGTGCAGCCAATCGATGACCTCCCCATGGACCGTGGAAGGAACTTAGATCCGGCCTGCAGGACCCGCACCCAGATTAGGCTCAGTGCTCTGTGCTCTCTTGACCCTCTCCTCGATCTCCCAAGAACATGCCTACCACGCATGCAGGGGGAACGATGGGATGCAGCTCCGGCAAGATCGTGTCAGAGGAGAATTGCCTCGAGAGGGCATCAGACTTGATATTCTTGGACCCCGGGCGGTAGGTGATGGTAAAGTTAAACCAGCCAAAGAACAGGGACCAGCGGGCTTGTCTGGAGTTTAGCCATTTAGCAGCCCTGAGATACTTCAGATTCTTTTGATCGGTCCAGAACACAAATGGCTGAGAGGCTCCCTCCAGCCAGTGGCGCCACTCCTCCAAGGCAAGTTTAACCGCTAACAACTCCTGGTCACCAACATCATAGTTTCTCTCAGCTGGGGACAAGTGTCAAGAAAAAATAAGCACAGGGATGGACCTTATGGTCGGTAGTCGAGCACTGAGACAGAACCGCCCCCACCGCGGAGTCCAATGCATCCACTTCCACCAGCAACTGCAGCTGCAGATTCACCTAGGCAAGGATAGGGGAAGAGGAGAAGAAAGATTTTAGCTTGGTGAATGCATCATCAGCCTCCTGGGACCACAGAAAAGGAATCTTGGTGGAAGTGAAACGGGTGAGAGGCAGGGCAACCGCACGGAAATTGCAGATGAAGCACAGGTAGAAATTGGCAAATCCTAAAAATTGCTGCAATTGCTTGTGGGAGGAGGGAACAGGCCAATCCAAGACCGCCTTCATCTTACCCGGGTCAGCCTGGATCTCCTTATGAGTGACAATAAACCCCAGGAAGGTGGTTGAGGATGTATGAAACTCACACTTCTCTGCTTTGATGTACAGCTGGTTCTCAAACAGCCGCTGAAGGACAGTCCTAACATGCACCTGGTGCTCATCTAGGGAACGAGAGAAAATCAATATGTCATCCAGGTACACAAAAACAAAAGAGTTCAGAACGTCCCTCAGAACGTCATTGATAAGCCGTTGGAAAACAGTTGGCGGTTCTTCAACCCAAATGGCATCACCAGATACTCAATATGGCCACTAGGTGTACGAAACCCCATTTTCCACTCATCACCCTTCTTTATCTGGATAACATGATAGGCATTGCGCAGGTTCAACTTGGTGAAAACAGTGGCACCTTGCAACAGGCCGAAAGTGGAGTTGATGAGCGGCAAAGCGTACTTGTCCTTCACTGTGATGTTGTTAAGCTCCCTAAAATCAATGCAGGGCCGAAGGGATCCATCCTTCTTGCCCATGAAAAAAAAAACATACCCCCACTGCAGATGACGAAGGTCTGATGATGCCAGAACTTAACGACTCCTTGATGTACTTACAGTATCCATTGACAGTGGTAGTGGTGGTCGGGGGGGGGGGGGGCTTAGTTTTGCTGATGACCAGGGCAAGGTCATGATACTCAATAAGAACTAGAGTGAGATTGGGCGTATGGGTGGGCGATGGACTGATAGGGACAGAAGGGGAACAAGCCACAGACTGCATACAGGCAGACAAACAGAAGGTGCTCCATGAAATAACTCTCCCCACCTGCCAATCAGTAACTAGGTTATGGAGTCTTAACCAGGGATACCCCAAAATAACAGAAGAGGCAGAGATGGTGTCAGAAATTGTATATATGTACAAATATGTTATCATTTCATAATTAGTTTTTAGCTGAACTTTTCTGTATTTTTTCCCTTACAATGGCTGCAACAATGCTGCATCAGGAAGGTTTAACTCACCCTGTAACAGACATACCTCAACAAACCGGAATAATCTGTATTTACTTAAAGTTTAGAAACCAGTGTGCAAGAAGTCATGTGCTGACACGGAGTTGTCTTTGTGTTACACAACAAAGCCTGACTGTTCCACGGCCTTATCAGTCACCACAAAGCCTGACTGTTTCACTACAAAGCCTGACTGTTCCACGGCCTTATCAGTCACCACAAAGCCTGACTGTTTCACCACAAAGCCTGACTGTTTCACGGTCTTATCAGTCACCACAAAGGTGCCCATAAAGTTGCAGCAGATGTTTCCTGTGTCTGACCTGCTCAGTATAAAAGGGACGTGCTGCCTTTGTATGGCAGCATGCATTTCCCATCTGTAATCAGAGGTGTGTTGCTCCTTGTACAAGTAAAAACTTTGAACACATTTTGTGTCTCGAATCTTATTAAGGTACGAACCTAACAGAGTACTATTATTTTGTGAGTCTTGAGTTTCAGATTCCTGACATGCGTGGTGCCGTGACCCGGATGACCAATATCCAGACTGGGTGAGGACCAGGGCAGACTCCAGGTTGAAAACCATGCGCATGGTCTGACTTATAGTCAGCTTTGAAAACCCGCCTTGAGGGAACTCTGTGAGCCTCGTCGGAGTCCTAACTCTGTCTGGTGACGGTCATCCGCACAGAGTCTGAAAAGTAAGTGAAAATTATTTGTCTGATCGCGGAAAGTAATTGTCATTGTTGAAAACCACAGGTCAGCTAAATGCAAGTAATGGTAGTATAAGGTGACGCCCTGTACTTTTCCTGGTGGTTAAAATTATTGTGTGAGCATCTAGTTCCATTCAAAAGGTGAATGCAATAATTTTATGAGGTAGTGTGACGGCGTTTCACAACTACAAGTAAAATGGGCAATTGTGCTGGAAAACCGGATAGACAGAAGAGTAAACAGAAAAAGATTGTGTCGTTTTCCGGCCGAAGAGTCAGGTTTCAAAAAGTAAAAGGTGCTGCATATTGACTGATAGGTCAAGCTTTAGCTAAGTAATGGTAATATAAGGCGGCGTCCTTTATATTTTTCCTATCTGATCATACCAGGTAATGATCCTGTAAGAAATTACAGGAGTCCTAATATAGGTTGCGTAAGATCTAGCCCCATCAACAAGTGAGCGCACTTAAAAAAAATTGGGTAGTAATATTGTTGCAGTGGGCGTCCTGACAACGTTCCTGACTATATAAACAGATAAAGCGAAAAATAAAAAAAAAGGAAACTGCCCGCCGAACGGTAAAAAAAAAATTACAATAACCGACTAAAAGAAAAAGATCAGATAAAGGATCCTGAAAAATATTTAAACAAAAAAAATTATTCCTTTAAACCCACACTGGATGTGGATGAATGCACAGTCTTAGCGTCGACGGAAAAACTTGCAACAAAAAGAGATAAATATCAAAACCAACCAAGCATCGAACCATTATTAAATGAAAAAGATAATCCTTCCCCAACTTATCAATGCCACGATCCTAAGGAGGGTCTATACAGCAAATAATTTAAAGAAGCCCAAGAGGTTGGGAAAAGGAGGAGGCAAATAAAATCATAATAATTAGACCATAATATTTAAAGACGGACGGATTAAATGGCAGCAGAACTGGATAACGTTAAAATGGACAATGAGAAAGTTATTTTATCTCTTATCTATTCTTTGTGTGTGAGCCTTAGATAGAGGCAGTGTAGAGAGAACAAAATTCCTCTGCTTTCTCTGTTTGTGTGTGTGATTGATCTGTGAAGAAAGTGGTCTAAATATGGGTATAAGGTTTTGGGTTTTTATTTTTTCAATTTAACTCTGTGGGGTCTTGATTAATGTTGCGTACGTGATAAACTGTTTACATATTTAAAAAAAAAAAAAGCAATTTTGACGCATTGCTGACCTTTGTCCTTGACTGAAACATGACAGTGCATTTTATAAAAAAAAGGACTGACGTGTGACAATGTGACTACAGGCCATACTATGATCATATTATGATGTCATTTAATAATGCCTAATCACTGAAGGTATTATGTTTACCCTATATCACATGATTTAGAGCACAGAGGATCAAAAGAGATTGATGATTAATGTGTCTGTGCATATGATCTGCCAGAGGCTATGGATTATCAGACAAAGGTCTTGGAGAAAGAATCCTTAAATTGATGGGCATTTTTTGAAGCCAAGTATGACTTTGTATGACATTGTAGATAACATAAGGTGTACTGATTCAAATGACTTTGACTTTACAAATATAATGTTTATATGATTTTATACTGATGTTACTCACCACATAATGGTGCGGTAACAATATATTTCAGAAATGTGACAGTAATGAGGAATGTGTTTTTCCTGATTCGGCGGTGGCCAAGCTGGGTCAGGGTAAACTACATTCACCCCATAATTTACCAAGGAATATATAAAATGAGGCATTCCTGGGAAAAAATTTAAATCAAATTCTAATTAGGCAAAACGTCCACCTTTCCGTTGATTGAAAGAGTGTGATGCAATCTTTATTCATTTATTCAAATTCAACCCATCTGTGTTCAACTGGACAAACTGATCTTATTTATCAATGCTGAAGCATGTTAAAAATGCACAGATAGTTATTTTGTTTTTCTTAAATGGAATTTGTAAACTATTTTAAGAGATGTCACAAAAAGAAGCTATAATTATTGAAATCTATTTTTGAAGGAACTGGGCTACCTGCAGATTTTATTTAAAGTTAAAAATGGTAGCACACTTCCTTTCAGTAAAAGAATCAAATACCCTGTAACTTTGCTGCATGTGAGCCTCCATGTATCAAAACAGGGGGTATCAAAGAAATTAATTAGCAAATAATTAGCAATCCTTAGAAAAACAGATAATGCATAAAAATTATCAATAAATGATTGATGATGAATTCAATTCGATTTTATTTACATAAGCGCTTTTCATTTCATTTTCTGTAGTACCCAGGATAAACATATGGCTGCAGTTTATAACTAAAATACATACTGGGCAATACAGACCACTTTTTATTATTCATGGGATAATACAAATAATAAGATCATGCCCTCTATTTACAGCAGGACAACCATTCCATATTGTTGCCAGCTAGACTGTTATCGTACACTATAACCTTGTTGTCACAGCCACACCTTAAGCTTGTACCAAATTCCTTGTGGTTATTTACTGGTGGCCCATTTTTTTTTTGATAAAAAAAAAAAAAGGCAACAGAGGGGCGAGCGGTGGTTCTCTCTCCCATCAGCAAAGGGGGGTGAACGGCAGCTCTCTCTCTTTACTTAGCAAGGGAAGAAGCGAGCGACAGGCTTGCTCTGTAAAAAAGGCCTGATGGGCCAACATCCACTGCTTATGCTGTAACAATGTTGTCTGGGGTCCTGATTGTGTAAAAATTCCACAACCTGCATCTTTGATTACAGCACTTACATCTGTGCAGACAGTAAGCATGCTTATAACGCATGCCACCTGCATACTGTTACCTTGAATCTGCGAGGGTTTGTCATCTCCACAGAAAAACCAGCAAAACATCGACAGCAATTATTGTAACTATGTAATGTTCTGATGCTACCATGTTCTGTGGCAGTTATTCACTGCCCTGCCCACACTAATGGCACTGACTTGTCTAGCTGCAGTAATCGCTTGGCTGATAACGCTACTCACTGTGCTGCTATTGGTCTTTTAGGAACCGTCTGTCTTATTAATAATGTTGATGTTGATGTTTTTAAAGGCTATCAAAATAATATGGACCTTCCTCCTGTTTCATGTGTAAATTTGCTCTGCCACCCACATTATACAAATGAGCTGTCCTGGTGGCACATGGCCAATCATGTGCCAACAGGAGGGAAAACTGTGAGGATGTTGGAAAACTGTCCTAGTTTTTGAAAGAAGTAACAAAAACATGCTAAAAAGTGCATCATTTGTTTACAAAATAATGCTCAAGGAGCAATGGAAAGCTACAAGATTGCTTGGTGTTGATTGACACCTTTACAAAGTGGACAAAAATTCATCCCACATCCTCAGCTAATGCTGCATTTGTGTGTAAAACTCTATTGAAATTGGGGTTCCAGAACTGATTTGTGCAGATAATGGAACTCATTTTACAGCACCTAACAATGTAGATATTACTGTGTTTCTTGATGCACAGAAGGAAATGACTATGCTCCCTGGAGCAATTGTTTCAAACAATGGAATTTATTGCACTACTGATGGTAAAATAATCCTTCCTCCCTCCTTGTATCGCTGGCTGTCGATCTTGACTCATGGCAGTGGCCATGTATCCACAGGAGGAATGAAGGCACAGGCTGAAAAACATTTTTTCTGCCCAGGAATTTTGAAAGAAATGAAAAAAAGTGTGCCAACAATGTTTAATCTGCATACAAAACAATGCACAAGGTGCAATGAGGATGAGACATGGTAGTTTCCCACCACCTAAAATGCCCTTTTCTCAATGGTGTATGGATTTTATTGAACTATCTAAGGTGGGACAACTGCAGTATTGTCTGGTCCTCATTGACACCTATACTAAATGGACAGAAATTCATCCTACAGCAAAGGCAGATGCTAAATTTGTTTGCAAAGTTTTACAAAACAACATATTTCCCACGTTTGGAATACCGGAGACCATTTATGCAGATAATGGCACACACTTCACAGCACAAATGGTTAAGGATCTTACTTCTGCCGTTGGAACACAGCTGAAGTTTCACACTGCTTATCACCCACAAAGTGCAGGTCTAGTGGAAAGGAAAAATGGTACTGTTAAGCAAATGCTAAACAAAGTAATGCATGACCAACGAATTTCATGGCCTAAAGCATTAACTGTAGTAAAGCTAACCATTAACACCATCCCAGAAAAGAAGAGTGGGTTATCTCCATTTGAATGCGCCTTTCATAGGCCCTATATTCTACCTGACCTTCTCCCATTAACTGCCACTAACCCTTATAAGACTTTTGGAGAGCATTTGAAAGAATGTAAACAAATGAAAGATTATGTTGAATCTGTCAGATCTTTCTCTACTCCACAGGAGGGCCCAGAAAATTCCCTCCAGCCTGGTGATTATGTCTTCATAAAGAACCATCACCGACAGAATTGGAATTCCATGAGGTGGCTTGGACCATACCAAGTATTATTGACCACACCTACCGCAGTGAGGATTGCTGAAAGACCTTCTTGGATTCATCTGTCACATGTTAAAAGACTTCAGGTGCCCCTTGGTGACCTCCAGCCACCCCTAGGGTAAGTCCGGTTACAAAGGGGAGTCTAGTCCTTTTAAGGATAAGACTCGTCTCAAACCCGGTGAAGACAGTGACCTGAGTCTATAGGCACACTCCCAGGGGAATCAGGCACCATGGTAATCCTGAGACTGACTCTGACCTTCTTGAGTATCCCGCTATTAGTCCTCATCATTATCACCTCACCGCCCTTGAGAAGAGATAATAGAAATATAGAGGAACATGTCACAGAAACACTGTTTATGACTAATCAGTGGTATCAGTATATGTTCCTCAATGCTCGTCTGACAAGAGGAAACGGCAGTTGTTGGGCTTGTTCTTTGTTGCCTTTAACCACTAAGGGACCAGTCCTAAAGGCTGAACCCTTTCCTATAAACGTATCTGACTGTATACTAGAGATTTCAGCCTGGGGATTCCTACCCAAGATTACTATGAAAAATCATGATAACACCACTTATTGAATGACATGTCCTGATCAGATTATGGCTATGAATGTAACACAACCATTAACTAGATTTGCCTTTACAAAGAAAAATGTGACTTTCCCAGCATGTGTATATTCAAATGGTACCACGGCGTTGGGAAGACTTCTTCCACGACAATGTTTGACAGTGTTGTTACCTTGCACCTCACAGTGCAGCGGAGCAACAGATTGTTCTTTTACACCCGTATTACCTAGTCCAAGGTATAGATCACAAAATTATACTGTCAGGAAGACTAGCACTACGGGCGCAGTTCAAAGTAATGGCACCTATGTTATCAAAGAAGTTCATTGGTTATGTGGTTCCAAACTCTACGCTCAATTACCTCCCAATTGGGGAGGAATTTGTGCCCCAGTGACTGTTACTGATGGATCATTTGTTCTCTACTCTGATGACAACTCCTCAGGACACACTAAGAAGAAAAGAAGTATTCAGTCCCTCTTTAGTGCTGCTGGACTTACTGTCCCACAGAAATATAAATTATGGACACTAGGTGACGAGGTTGGACATTCAATTTTCGCCCCATATGGAGTTGGCCAGTTAATGACAAAATTTGAAGAAATGAACTACAGACTGTTAATGTTTGTTAATGCCACTACTGTTGTTTTGAAGGTTTTATCCAATGTAACTGAACAAACTAGAGTTATGGTTATGCAAAACAGAATAGCATTGGACCTGGTTTTGGCTGTCCAAGGAGGTGTATGTGCTATGTTTAACGGGTCCTGTTGCACTTACATTCCATCTGTCTCTGAAAGTATGGATACCGCTATTACCGTCATGGAACAAGTGCAGTAGGCAATCATGAATGATTATGATGAGAAGCTACAATCTGGTTGGTTAGACTGGTTATTCACAGGAAGTTGGTGGCAGGTGCTTCTTAAAGCCTTTATGCCTTTTATTATAATAATGATATGCATGTTTCTGTCATGTTGCTTTGTGATTCCCTGTGTCAAATCAATGATGTCTCACGCTCTGTCTCAACATACATTTATGATACAACAAATGTTCCAAGACCAATACACTCCTTTAAATACCGAAGAGGTGGATAACAATGATAATTGTGCTCCTGTTTAAATTTGGAAATGATACTCTATGAAGACAATGTAGAAAATCTTTTGAAGTTACATTGTTCTGATGTCTGTATGTGATAAAAAATTATGAACTGATAAACAGGAGGAAATTGTCAGAAATTGTATATATGTACAAATATGTTATCATTTCATAATTAGTTTTTAGCTGAACTTTTCTGTATTTTTTCCCTTACAATGGCTGCAACAATGCTGCATCAGGAAGGTTTAACTCACCCTGTAACAGACATACCTCAACAAACCGGAATAATCTGTATTTACTTAAAGTTTAGAAACCGGTGTGCAAGAAGTCATGTGCTGACAGGGAGTTGTCTTTGTGTTACACAACAAAGCCTGACTGTTCCACGGCCTTATCAGTCACCACAAAGCCTGACTGTTTCACCACAAAGCCTGACTGTTTCACGGTCTTATCAGTCACCACAAAGGTGCCCATAAAGTTGCAGCAGATGTTTCCTGTGTCTGACCTGCTCAGTATAAAAGGGACGTGCTGCCTTTGTATGGCAGCACGCATTTCCCATCTGTAATCAGAGGTGTGTTGCTCCTTGTACAAGTAAAAACTTTGAACACATTTTGTGTCTCGAATCTTATTAAGGTACGAACCTAACAGAGTACTATTATTTTGTGAGTCTTGAGTTTCAGATTCCTGACAGATGGGTAAAGCAAAAAAACTCAAATGCTCTTGATGGTTTGCCTGAAACTAATATGGAGATGGGAGCTGTCTTTTTAGTGACCCTAGTGAGTGGCTCCCTTGAAATGGCTGCCAAATTCAAAGGGACTTCCAGGTCCTGACACGGAAGCTTTAGCCGGGTTGCCAGACTCTCCGAAATAAAGCTTTGCTCAGTGCCAGAATCAATGAGAGCAGTAGTGCAGAATTCAGTGTGATTGTGATTAAACGAATAGGTAGCAAAAGGCGCATAAGGCATTCAGACCTACCCATGTCTGTTAGTCCCCCTACTGTGATGAACGGACTCCCCCTTTTGGCTGATTGGGACAGTGGGTAACCTCATGTTCAGAGCTGGCACAATACATACACAACCCGAGATCACGGCGGTGCTGTCATTCAGCAAGAGGCAACCTAGACTGGCCCAACAGCATGGGCTCCCTGGTGTTAGTGGATTCAGGAGAGGGGAGGGCCGGGAGGCGGGGCTGAGTAGGGGAGCGTGACTGAGACCCCGAGCAATTGGTATGGCAGAGCTTGTTAGATCATTCCCCAAGGCAATTATCTAACTTGATGGCCAGGGAAATTAGCTCGTTTAAAGAGGATGGTTTATCTAACCGCGTCAACTCATCACGAAGGCCAGGGCTGAGACTGCATGCAAAAATGCTGCAAAGAAGCATCCTCCCACCCCACCTCCGCTGCGACAACCTGAAAATCCACCGAGTAATCAGCCACGGACCTGGCCCATTGCCGGAGATTGAGAAGGTAGGTGGTGATAATGTCATCCCAGTCAGAGTGATCAAACACCTGAGTGAATTCAGACACAAATCGATCATAAGTGTAGTTCTGATAATTGGGGCAATCCATAATTGCATAAGCCCAAGCTAAGGCTTGCTTCTCCAGCAGATTCACCACGTAGCTAATTTGGCAGTGATTAGTGGGAAAATCCTCCGGTACTCGCTGAAAAACAAGGCTGCACTGAAGGAGAAAACACCAGGCTTCACCCAATCTACCGCTGAAGCGGGCCGGTGTGGGAACTGGTGTTATGCATTGAGGGCGTGCCGATGGAGGACAAGGAGGTAGCGAAACAGCCGACGCCCTGGAGCCGGCCTGTGTGTGCAAGGCAGTGGTAAGTCAGTCAAGAAGTTCATTTATTTGAGTAAGTTGATGCAGTATCACCGGCTGTTGATATGTAAGCTGATCTAACTGAGCTTCCATGATGTCTAATTGGCATACGTTAGCACCGTCTGCTGGGTCTGGCTGACGGAGATGTACTGGCATGATTTAGTGTATAGACCCAGAAGCAGATGACAGACTCGATTATAGTTTACAATGATTTTATTGTGAGCAAGTGTGATCAGTGCAGGGAGAGTCTGGCAACCCTGCAAGGGAAGAGGGAGAGAGAGAAAGATGAGCAGTCTGCGGCACACAGTGGGAGAATGATATATTAATTATAGCCTTACGGAGTGTAGTGAAGCTGGTAGTGAGCTATCAGTGGTCCCACATGTTCTCCAGGTTGCAACGGTCCCACGAAGGTGAAAGAAGTTCTTGTGCAGATATTTACAGTGCGCTGTGTAGGAAGCTAAGCCTTGGCCGAGGAGAGAAGGGGAACAGTTCAGTCCAAGTAATTATGTGCACTTACAGGGAGGTGACGAGAGAGTGGGAACTCCAGCTCTGAGGAATTGATCCTGGTCCGCCATGGGGAATGGTTCCTTTCCGCCAGGGAGAAGGTCCACCTGTAAACAGGTAAGTCCAAAGATACACAGAGGAGAATGCAGAGGTGAGGAACAAACAGAGAGGTTGCTTATGAAGTCCCGAGTTGGAGGAGAGGGTCATAGCTGGAGGGAGGTCAAGCTGCACACAGTGTCGAGGAGCTCTTTTGGCTGCATGAATATGTTGACGTCTCTGTGTAGGAGTGGAGAGCCCCTCTCAACTTAATGGCTGGTTGATTAGGAAAAGCAGGTATGGGTGAAAGCGCAGCTGTGGAAAATAAGCAATGAGAGGAGGGAGAAAACAGCGCACAGCTTGGATCACCACACAAACAAACAAAACCATCATTTGTGTAAATATGTCCAAAGTCCACTTTAACCGAAAGTTATGTAATCTCATAACCGTCACATTATGCAAGTTAGATTCATAAATTTACTCCTGTCATAAACTTTGGATGATATTCTACATCTTTCTCATTGACAGTAAGCCATTATTGCTTACCACTTTCAAATTACAACCTTTGGAATTTGTGAAATCTAATTTGAATATTTTCTTGAAAAAAATCACCAGAGGGTGCATGCAGATGGTGTGAATCTACGACAGAAATCCTCAGGTGGTTAAGATCACAGAGAGACCAGTAGAGCTCAGTGAGAGACCAGGGGAGATTGCTGAGGGATCATTGAGTTTCTTGGGCAACCAAAGAGGTAGCATATACAGTATATATTTAAGAGGGTTCCAGTGTTCTTCTGACCCTTTTACACAGGGATAGAGATCATTCAGAGGTCATTGGAAGATGAAAAAAAATAGCCAGATCTCTATGGTCTTTCACTGATCTTTCAACAATCACCAAGGTCTCTCACTGATCTTCCAGTGGTCTCCACAGTCATAATAGTCTTCTCAAAGTTTTGACTCTGTTCAAAACAATCTCTCAATGATCACCAAAGGGAAGTGATCTCTCAAGGAACTCTCAAGGAGCACTCAATGATCTTACCCATCTCCCAATGATCTTTTCAATGAACTATGTTGGTCTTTCATCAAATGCTTGACAATCCCTCACTGATCTCTCAACCATCACTACCTGTGTGATGAAAAAAAAATGGTATTCATTGAAAGATCAATGAGAGATTATTGGCAGATCAAAGAGATCATTGGGCATTCCTCTAGTGCTCCTTGACTACTCATTAATCTCCCAGTGATCTCTCAATGATCTTTAACTGAATGCCAAATTTTTCAGTGAGGAATTGCTATGCATCCAATGAAGAGATCATTGGGAAACTAATGAGACTGTTAGCACTCTGAGAGATTGTTGAAAGATCAATTCCCTTTGGTGATCACTGAGAGATTGTTTTGGACTGAATCAAAACCTTGGTGACCATGAAGATCAATCAAGATCACTGAAAGATCATTAAGAGATCTGGTCCTTTTTTCATCACTCAACAATCTTTCAGCAATCTCCAACCCCTTGTAAAGGGAGTATTACATTTTATAACTCCTCCGTGAGTAAATATATCTATTGATCTTGGCTTTGTGTGACTGTAACAAACACAAATCCTAATCTTACAGAATTTATTTTCATTTCACTTGCACAAAGAAAGTGGGCAATAATGACGAAATTACCATTTAATGAAAAACTATAACATCTCCCCCTGTCTGTTTCCTTCTCCCTCTATCTGTCTCTTTTCCCCATCTCCTTCGCATTCTCTTGGGTGTTTTTGTCAACACTGTTGTTAACTGCCATTTTGTTCTATTAGCTGTTTTCCTCCAGTGTTCATACTCCCCTATTTTGCACAGCTCAAGTGCTATTAAAGGAAATGAACACTCACAGTGCAGTGGGTTCTCGCATAAAACACCAAACCGTTGTAAGCGTAGAAGACGCGCATGACTCAGTCTGCAGCGGGGCGCATTTCCGCTTCTGACAAACGCAACACGGGGGAGGAGAGAAATGGCAGACTCCCGAAAAGTCAAAGAAAAAGGAAAAATAATGTGCAGGCATTAAAAAAAAACCCCAAAAAACTATATACCGGCCTCAGAGGCGCTGTCTGGTGGGTCAGGTGTTAATGATGTGTTAATTCATCGTCCAACATTTGCTTGGTGTTCCCTCGAAATTACCGTCACTGTGAACAAGCATGTGTGCACGTCTGTTGTGTGAAGATAGGAGTGCTGGGACATGTAGATGTGGTGTGTGTGTGTGTGTGTGTGTGTGTGTGTGTGTGTGTGTGTGCGCGCGCGGGGGGGGGGGGCACAACAGCAGGCAGCAACAGACGGCTGAACCTTTGGAGTAAGTCTGCACCGGGCCTGATGGCTGCTCCTCTGATGCTCGTCTCAGGGCAATCTGACATTTTAAAATGAGAGATGCCTAGAACAGCTGGATCTTTTTTCTTTTTTTTTTTTTTTTTCTTTGAGCCATATGAGAAATCAGACTGTTTTTATTAAATATAAAATGCCCCCCCCCCCCCCGTTTCTGGTTAGATGAATGTAATATCCCAAAGAATTTCCTTTCATTCTGATAATCTGTCTCACTCCCATCACGATCTGGTGCCACGGCTGAAACATCTTCATTGCTGGAGACGGTATCGTGGCTTAGCTATGGGTGATTTTGCCTCTTCTTTTTTTTTTTGTGAGATTTATCAGCACAGCGCACACTGCTGACACTCCTGTTGTCATTGCTGCATGGTGCTACCACAAGACAACGCCACAAAACATAATCACAGCCAAGATGAAACGCCGTCATCGCCACGGAGTGCCGCGACACACTGGATAACGGGGCAACATCTGGCATACCGGTTGAGTTAGACAATCTTCTCCCACACCTCCATCCACGAAAATAAAAAAGAAAGCAACTTCTTTCTCTGATGAGAACACTTTTTTTCTGCCTCAAACATGCCTGCCTCTTGTCAACAAGCTGGACTTCACAACAAACGGAGAGTCGAACTGTAGGTGTTCATGAATGGAATTTATTTCTCGCCGGCTGTTTAGCAACTGTCTGGCTATGAGGAGGCAATTGGCTTTGGTGTGCTTCATCACCTCAGCTGCACCTGCATGCTGACACTTCATAACAAAGAACTCCCACTCTTGACAGCTCTTTTTTAACCATCACATTTCACGTTATTACACTATGAAAAAAAAAGAATCCTAGAGGCCACCATGATTGTTGATGTGGTCCACACTGTTATATCGTAAAAGACACAAGACGGAGAGCTTTTTGAGGAACATTCAACTGAACTTTATTTGGTTCTCATTCCAATTTATACTCCCACCGTGGCCCGCCTGAGGTCATCTACCCTACCCACCCCGGCGGTGCTACGGCAAACCCCAAGGTCCAATTCTCATACATAACACCCCCCCTCACAAGTTCTAACTACAACACACCAACAAAACCAAGATCAATGCCAGATAATACAGTGAACAAAGAACACTTTTTTTTGTTTTTTTTACAAACAAGTGAACCTACAGGCATCTGGGTAGACTGCCAGAGTGCCCTGCAAGGCTGGAATGGGTTATTCTAAACCCAGCCAGCACTGTCCATAATAGTCCTAGCGACATAATCGTCCAGGTATGCAGGCCTCCGACGCACTCTAGCCGGACGTCCCCCTTTTGGGGACTCTGCACCAGGCACCGTCGGTACCGCCTGTGATCTCCACATTAGGTGAGGCCGTCTAGTCCCAAGTCACACTGAGCCACCCCGTAGTGTCCAAGCCCCGGCCAGATAATGCACGCCTCAGTCTGCTGGCATGCCACCTGGACCCATCGTCAAGCTCGAACGTGTCTGGGGCCTGCTGTCTCATGATTTCCCGTGGTCCCATCCATAGGGGCTGCAACTTGTGGGACCGGACGGGGTGCTTGACCCAACACACGATCACTTTCTTTCAGGCCGTGTTCCCTCGCTCTATGTCTCCTGCTGAACCGCCTCTTCATCTTGCGCTGCTGACCTGTGACCCTGCTCCTCAGCACCGCCTCATCCGCCTGGGAAGTCACCCCTGGTGGATCCAACCAATTTACCGGTAGAGACAGTTCTCGCCCCATCATAAGGGCCGCCGGGGAACACCCCGTCATTGCATGGACCGATGCCCTGTAATGAAGCAAAGTGTTCAGGAGAGCATCTGAGTAAAGGAAACCATCTGCCAGGAGTGCTCTCAGCCCATTCTTCAGGGTTTTATTGAACCTCTTGACCACCCCACCCCCCATTGGCCTGCGGATGATAGAATGCTGTCTTTACGTGCTCCACCCCCTTGCTGGTCAGAAATTCCTCAAACGCCCCTGACACACACTGTTGGCCGTTGTGCGTTATGAGTGTGTCCGGGATTCCCCACCTGGCGAACAAGGATGTCAGGAACCCTGTGACCACTTCCGTCATCACCGAGCTGGTGGGCAGCACCTCCAGCCATTTCGAGAATACGTCGTAAGCCACCAACAGGAATCGGCTATTGAAAGGCACCGCATGGAGTTCACCACAGATATCCAGTTCGACATGTTTCCACGGCCCATCCAGAAACACAACTGGCCTAAGTGGTGGGGGAGGAGGTCCGCCGGTCTTGCCACTCTCAAAACACGGCACGCAGTGTTTCACCATGGCCTCTATGTCATTATCAATGCCTGGCCACCAGACCGATCTTCTGCTACATTGCTTCACTCGTACTACTCCCAGGTGGCCATCATGCAACATTTCCAGTACCCTTGCCCTTAAGGAGGTAGGGATCAGAGCTCACTGACCCCTGGCCACACACACCTCATTCGAGCAACTTAGCTCGTCCCTGAAACGGTGATAAGGTGTCAGGTCACCCCGCACCTTCGCTGGCCATCCCGCTCTGATCACTGTTCGTAACTGTACCAAAACCGGGTTCCGTTCCAATTTTTCCTTGAGTTCCGTTGGAGAAACAACACCCTGGAGGGATCCGCACAAAGCGTTGACCAATTCATCCTCAGCAGAGCCGGCGTCTTTGTCGTCTGCCTGAGAGGTTTCCACCGTGGCCCGGGATAGGAGGTCCACCACTATATTCTCCCTGCCAGGAGTGAACTTGGTGACAAAGTCGTAGGCCCACAGTCGCTCAGACCACCTACTGTATGTATCCTCATCGGCCTATGTCCCGACCTCGACGTCTCCAGCAGGGTTGTGAGCGCCCGATGATTGGTTCTCAGCGTGAAATGGCACCCATAGAGGTATATGTGCCACCTCTCACATGCCCAAACACAGGCTAGTGCTTCCTTCTCGCCCACAGCGTATTTTTTCTCCACCGCCGAGAAAGACCTTGATGCAAATGCCACTGGTCTTTCAGCGCCTCCCTGGATTTGAGACATGACCGCCCCCAACGCCAACCCAGATGCGTCACAGGTCACCACCGTTTCCAGGTAAGATAAGATAAGATGAGCCTTTATTAGTCCCACAATGGGGAAATTCCAGGATTGCAACAGCACAGGGATAGCAACACTCAGAGCAACAATTAAGAAGATACGGAAGATATAAATAAGAGCAGTGGATACACATACATACATGTCAATATATAAATATATATACAAAGTGCGGAGCATTGTAGTGAGATGGAATAAACAGCATAACCGTCTACTTAGTTATCCTACATAGTATGAATATGTACCCATACATACTGTCACCCTCCGTAGCGACCGATACTGTCCTAGTTGTATATACTGGAGGGGACCATTGTGTAAGTCTAATGCGTCTTTTGCATTCAGTACTATTAGGTCGTCACGTTTTTTTGCTATCTCTGCGAGCAGCCCTGCTTAGGTTATACAGTCTGACTGCCGTAGGTAGGAAGGACCTGCGAAACCTCTCGGTTGCGCACCTTAGATGATGTAGTCTGCTGCTAAATGAACTCCTCAGTGCGTTCAGTATGTCCTGCATAGGGTGGGACTCGGACTCCAGCAGAGATGACAGTTTAGCCACCATCCTTCTCTCTCCTATCTCCTCCACTGGGTCAGGGCGCTGCCCCAGGACAGAGCTAGCTTTCTTGATCAGTTTGTTCAGTCTCTTCCTATCGGCTGCTGTAATGCCACTGCCCCAGCAGACCACTCCAAAAGTCATGGTTGATGCCACCACCGTGTCGTAGAATGTCTTCAGCAGCGCCCCTTGTACACCAAAAAACCTGAGTCTCCTCAGTAGGAACAGCCTGCGCTGTCCCTTCTTATAGAGTGCATTGGTATTGTGTGACCAGTCTAGTTTATTGTTCAGATGAACACCCAGGTACTTGTAGGATGTCACCATCTCGATGTCTGTTCCCTGTATGTTTACTGGTGCTGTGAGGGGTTGTCCTTGCCTGCGGCTGTCCACCACCAACTCCTTAGTTTTCCTCGCGTTGATCTGGAGGCAGTTCCTATGGCACCAGTCCATGGAGTCCTGGATAAGTCCTCTGTACTCAGCTTCATCTCCGTTGGAGATGAGGCCGACGATCGCAGAGTCATCAGAGAACTTCTGTAGATGGCAGTGTGTTGTGTTGTGTGAGAAGTCCGCAGTATAAAGGGTAAACAGGAAGGGAGCCAAAACAGTTCCCTGGGGGGCCCCGGTACTACCGATGATCATGTCGGACACACAGTCCCGGGTTCTCACAAACTGTGGCCGGTTAGTGAGGTAGTCCAGGATCCATGATGACAGGTGCTGGTCCACCCCTGCGCACAGCAGCTTGTCCTTCAGGATCATCGGTTGGATGGTGTTGAAAGCACTGGAGAAGTCAAAGAACATGATCCTCACCGCATTCCCGGGCTTCTCCAGGTGGGACAGAGTACGGTGAAGGAGGAAGATCACCACATCCTCCACCCCAATGCCATGCTGGTAGGCGAACTGGAGTGGATCCATCGCTGGTCCCACCAGGGGGCGGAGGTGAGCAAGGAGCAGTGTCTCCAGGGTCTTCATCATGTGGGACGTCAGGGCCACTGGTCTGTAGCTGTTCAGGTCTTTGGGGTGGGAGGTCTTTGGTACAGGTACCACACAAGATGTTTTCCACAACTGTGATACCCTACCCAGCTTCAGGCTCAGGTTGAAGATGAGCTCCACAATCCCACACAGCTGATCTGTACAGGACTTGAGGAGCTTTGTGCTGATGCCGTCCGGTCCCGACGCCTTCTTCGCCTTGATCTTTCTCAGCTCCGTCCTCACCTGGGTCCTAGTGAGGGTCATGTTGGGGGTCTGTGTGTTGGGAGTGGGGGGGGGTGTTGGTGGAGTGGGGTGTGGACAGCAGGACTCGATGTCTTTAGAGGCAGCAGTGGTTGTTGTGCAGTCGGGGGGGAGGGCGGTTGGTCAAACCTATTAAAAAACAGGTTCAGATTGTTAAGATAAGATAAGATAAGATAAGCCTTTATTAGTCCCACAACGGGGAAATTCCAGGATTGCAACAGCACAGGGATAGCAACACTCAGAGCAACAATCAGAAGGCAAGAAAAAAAAAAAAGCAAGCAAGCAAGAGCAGCTAATATACATATGTACATATTACTATAAATATATACAGTATATACTGTATATATACGTATATATATATATATATATATATATATATATATACACAGACACACAGTGTAGAGCATTGTAGCTGGATGGGATAAATATATGAGTATATAAACACACAGTACGGAGCATTGCAGCTAGATGGAATAAATATGTAAATATATAAACACAGTGCGGAGCAACGTAGCTAGATGGAATAATATGTAGATATATAAACACACAGTACGGAGCATTGCAGCTAGGTGGAAAAAATATGTAAATATATAAACACACAGTGCGGAGCAATGTAGCTAGATGGAATAATATGTAGATATATAAACACACAGTGCGGAGCATTGTAGCTAGATGGAATGAATATATAGATATATAAATATAAACATAAACATAAACACACCCAGTGCGGAGCATTGTAGCTAGATGGAATAAATATGTAAATGTATAAACACACACAGTGAATCAGAATCAGAATCAGATTTATTGCCATTGTTCATGTAGTACACAAACTAGGAATTTGTCTCGGTGCCATGTTGCAACATTAAAAACATGAAGAGATAAAGAGATAAACTAAAAAAACTAAAAGACTAAAAACATGCAATAAGTGTAGAATAATAATAATAATAATAATAATAATAATGAGTAATACTAGTCAAGGCAGATTTAAATAAATTAGCAAGTAGCAGATAATATGGGGTACCACAGTGCAGTCAATAATGCAACAGAAAAACAGTGATGAACGACATGAGCTGCTGTATATAGTGCACAAGAGTCAATAAGTCACTTAATGTTCAGCAGTCTGATGGCAGAGGGAAAAAAGCTGTTCATGTACCGGGAGGTTTTAGTCTGAATGGACCGAAGTCTTCTACCTGAGGGGAGGGGGGCAAACAGTACGTGACCAGGGTGTGAAGGATCGGCTATGATCCGGCCTGCACGCCTCCGGGTCCTGGAGATGTACAGGTCCTGGAGAGATGGGAGCTTGCAGCCGATCACCTTCTCAGCAGTGCGCATGACACGCTGCAGCCTTAGTCTGTCCCTGGCAGTGGCTCCTGCGTACCACATGGTTATGGAGGAGGTGAGGATGGACTCGATGATGGCCGTGTAGAACTGCACTAACATCTTGGCGGGTAGCTTGAGCTTCCTCAGCTGCCGCAGAAAGAACATCCTCTGCTGGGCCTTTTTGATGAGGGAGCTGATGGTTGGCTCCCATTTGAGGTCCCGGGTGATGGTGGTGCCCAAGAAGCGGAAGGAATCTGCAATGGTGATGGGAGAGCCTGTGATGGTGAGGGGGGGCAGGGGGGTTGTGACTTTCCTGAAGTCCACAATCATCTCCGCTGTCTTCAGAGCGTTCAGCTGCAGGTTGTTGTGGCTGCACCAGGACACCAGCTGGGCCACCTCTTTCCTGTAGACGGACTCGTCGCCGTTGGAGATGAGCCCGATGAGGGTGGTGTCGTCCGCAAACTTGATCAGCTTAACAGACTGGTGGGAGGAGGTGCAGGAGTTGGTATAAAGGGAGAAGAGTAGGGGGGAAAGTACACAGCCCTGGGGTGATCCGATGCTGATGCTAACAGAGTCCGAGACAGACTTCCCCAGCCGCACATGCTGCCTCCGGTCCGTCAGGAAGTCGGTGATCCACCTGCAGAGGGAGTCAGGCACGCCGAGCAGGGACAGCTTGTCCTGGAGCAGAGTGGGGCGGATGGTGTTGAATGCAGAGCTGAAGTCCACAAACAGGATCCTGGCGTAGGTTCCCGGGGAGTCCAGGTGCTGCAGGATGGAGTGGAGGGCCAGGTTGACTGCGTCGTCCACAGACCTGTTGGCACGGTAGGCAAACTGCAGCGGGTCCAGGAGGGGAGTGGTGATGGACTTGAGGTGAGACAGGACCAGGCGCTCAAAGGACTTCATTACTACAGAGGTGAGCGCTACAGGTCTGTAGTCGTTAAGTCCAGTAATCCGTGGCTTCTTGGGGACAGGGATGATGGTGGAGGATTTGAGGCAGGTCGGCACGTGGCACAGCTTAAGGGAGGTGTTAAAAATGTCTGTGAAGACAGGAGCCAGCTCTTTCGCACAGTGTCTCAGGGTGGAGGGAGACACACCGTCCGGCCCGGGGGCCTTGCGCGGGTTCAGTCTGGAGAATTGTCTGTGCACGTCCTGCTCACTGATGACAAGGGCAGGGGGGGAGGAGGAGGAGGGGGGGACCGCTTTTGATGAATTAGGGGCCGAGTAGGCAGTGGAGCGGGGTGGAGTGGGGGAGTTGGACACAGCTGACGAGGTGTCAAAACGGCCGTAATGTTGGGACAGTTTTTGACAAAGGGCTTTGTCATCCTGACCTTTATAAGCCTGAGGCTGATAGTTGGTGATTTGCCTCAGTCCTCTCCACACAGAAGCCGAGTCATTAGCAGTGAACTGCTGCTGGAGTCTTTCAGAATACACAGATATAGCTCTCCTCAGCTCTCTGTTAAACCAATATTTAACCTCCCTGTAGCAGTCTCTGTCTCCATTTTTCAACGCGGCTTCCTTCTCCTTTCTGATCTGTCTGAGCTTAGCAGTGAACCAGGGCTTATCATTAGAGTATCTCACCCTGGTGCGCGATGGGAGAATGCTCTCCTCACAGAAGTTGATATATGAGTTCACAGTGTCTGTGTACTCATTAAGATCATGTGTAGCTCCTTTTAACATGCCCCAGTCAGTTATTTCCATGCATGTGTTCAGTTTCTCTCCAGCTTCACTGGTCAATTTCTTCGTGGTGGTCACAACAGGTTTAGTGAGTTTCAATCTCTGTCTGTATGTGGGAATTAGGTGGACCATCACGTGATCAGATAATCCAAGCGCAGCGCGGGGAACAGCGCGATATGCGTCCTTCACTGTGGTGTAACAGTGATCCAGCGTGTTATTTCCTCTGGTTGGACATTTAATAAACTGTCTGTATCGGGGGAGCTCATGACTCAGATTGCTCTGGTTAAAGTCGCCCACCACAATAACCAGGGAGTCTGGAAAATTCCGCTCCGCATGTAGGACGTGATCTGCGAGCGCGCGCTGGGCCTCGCGCGCGTCCGCGTCAGGAGGGGCGTACACAGCGATCAAAACAAATGATGTGAACTCCCGCGGGGAATAAAATGGCTTGCAGTTAACAGAGAGAAATTCTAGATCGGGAGAACAGTGTTGTGAAACCACCGTTACATCAGAGCACCAGCTGCTGTTAATATAGAAGCACACTCCTCCTCCAATAGACTTACCGGAGAGCTCTGTGACGCGATCAGCACGAAACAGCTGAAATCCCTCGAGGCTGATCGCGCTGTCCGGTATGTTCCCTTTAAGCCATGTCTCAGATAAACAGATGACAGACGAGGAAGCGAGGTCCTTAAATCGCATCAGCAGTCTTAATTCTTCTACCTTGTTCAAGAGAGAATTGGCATTGGATAAAAATATGCCAGGCAAGGCTGTTCGCGTGCCTCTCCTTCGCAGCCGTGCGAGAATCCCCCCTCGCTTTCCTCTTTTTCGCCATCTTACTCTTTGAGCCAAACAATGAAGTGCAGAGCATTGTTGCTAGATGGGATGAAACAGCACAACCGTCTACTTAGTTATCCTACATAGTATGATTATGTGCCCATACATATTCTCACCCTCCGTAGCTACCGGTATTTTCCTAGTGGTATGCCGGAGGGGACCATTGTGTAAGTCTATTGCATCTTATGCATTCAAAAAACTATTAGGTTGTTACGTCTTTTTGCTATCTCTGCGAGCAGCCCTGCTTAGGTTGTACAGTCTGACAGCCATTGGTAGGAAGGACCTGCGAAACCTCTCGGTTGTGCACCTGGGATGATGTAGTCTGCTGCTAAATGAGCTCCTCAGTGCATTCAGTATGTCCTGCATAGGGTGGAACTCGGACTTCAGCAGAGATGACAGTTTAGCCACCGTCCTTCTCTCTCCTATCTCCTCCACCGGATCAAGGCGCTGCCCCAGGACGGAGCTAGCTTTCTTGATCAGTTTGTTTAATCTCTTCCTATCGGCTGCTGTAATGCCACTGCCCCAGCAGACCACTCCAAAAGTGATGGCTGATGCCACCACCGTGTCATAGAATGTCTTCAGCAGCGCCCCTTGTACACCAAAAGACCTGAGTCTCCTCAGTAGGAACAGCCTGCGCTGTCCCTTCTTGTAGAGTGCATCAGTATTGTGTGACCAGTCTAGTTTATTGTTCAGATGAACACCCAGGTACTTGTAGGATGTCACCATCTCAATGTCTGTTCCCTGTATATTTACTGGTGCTGTGAGGGGTTGTCCTTGCCTGCAGCAGTCCACCACCAGCTCCTTAGTTTTCCTTGCGTTGATCTGGAGGCAGTTCTGATGGCACCAGTCCACGAAGTCCTGGATAAGCCCTCTGTACTCAGCTTCATCTCCATTGGAGATGAGGCCAACGATCGCAGAGTCATCAGAGAACTTCTGTAGATGGCAGTGTGTTGTGTTGTGTGAGAAGTCCGCAGTATAAAGAGTGAACAGGAAGGGAGCCAACACCGTTCCCTGGGGGGCCCCCGTGCTACTGATGATCGTGTCGGACACACAGTCCCGGGTTCTCACAAACTGAGGCCGGTTCGTGAGGTAGTCCAGGATCCATGATGACAGGTGCTGGTCCACCCCTGCGCGCAGCAGCTTGTCCTTCAGGATCATCGGTTGGATGGTGTTGAAAGCACTGGAGAAGTCAAAGAACATGATCCTCACCACATTCCCGGGCTTCTCCAGGTGGGACAGAGAACGGTGAAGGAGGAAGATCACCGCATCCTCCACCCCAATGCCATACTGGTAGGCGAACTGGAGTGGATCCATCGCTGGTTCCACCAGGGGGCGGAGGTGAGCAAGGAGCAGTCTCTCCAGGGTCTTCATCAAGTGGCACGTCAAGGCCACCGGTCTGTAGCTGTTCAGGTCTTTGGGGTGGGAAGTTTTTGGTACAGGTACCACACAAGATGTTTTCCACAGCTGTGGTAGCCTCCCCAGCTTCAGGCTCAGGTTGAAGATGTACGTCACAATCCCACACAGCTGGTCTGCACAGGACTTGAGGAGCTTTGCGCTGATGCCGTCCGGTCCCGACGCCTTCCTCGCCTTGATCTTCCTCAGCTCCGTCCTCACCTGGGT
The DNA here is from genome assembly GCA_020510985.1 of Pholidichthys leucotaenia. Lineage (NCBI taxonomy): Eukaryota > Metazoa > Chordata > Actinopteri > Cichliformes > Pholidichthyidae > Pholidichthys > Pholidichthys leucotaenia. The sequence goes on from CM035837.1 coordinate 390,128,663, forward strand.
CCTGGTCAGGGTCAGGATGGGGGGCTGTGTGTTGGGAGTGTGGGGGTGTTGGTGGAGTGGGGAGTGGGCAGCAGGAGTTGATGTCTTTACAGGCAGCAGTGGTTGTTGTGCAGTCAGGGGGGGAGGGCGGTTGGTCAAACCTATTGAAAAACAAATTCAGATTGTTCGCCCACTCCCTGCTCCCCGTGGCCTGGGGGGAGGTATTCTGGAGCCCAGAGATGGTTTTGAGGGTTCTCCAGACCCCGCTGATGTCGCTCTGTTGCAGCTTGTCTTCCATCTTCCTCCTGAAGCTGTCCTTGCCTTCTCTGATCTTTCTTCTCAGCTCCCTCTGTACGGACTTCAGCATCTCCCTGTTCCCCGACCTGAAGATCTTCTTCTTCTCTCTCAGAAGTGTTTTAATCTCAGGGTTGATCCAGGGTTTGTTGTTTGAGCAACACCGTATGGTCTTGGTGGGAACGGATTTGTCCGCACAGAAGCTGAGGTAGCCCGTGGAGATGAACACCAGCCGGAGATGAACCAAATTGTGATCCGATCTCCCGAGTTGGGGGAGTTGTGATGAGGTGTACGCCTCCTTAGTGTTTGCGTAGAATAAGTCCAGTGTTTTATTGTCTCTAGTGTGGCATGTGACATACTGGGTAAATGTGGGTAGAATGGGAGACAGTGAAATATGGTTGAAATCGCATGAGATGAGGAAAAGAGCATCTGGGTGTTCTGTCTGCAGCCTGCCAGTTACTGAGTGGATGACGTCACGCACTGTCCCAGCGTTCGCCGTTGGATTTACATAAATAACAATGAAGATCACGCGTGAGTATTCCCTCGGGAGATATGTAGGCCGCATGCAAACAGCTAGCAACTCAATGTCTTTGCTACAGTGCTGTTCCTTAACCGTGATATGTCCCGGTCTGCACCAGCTGTTGTTGACGTACATCATCACCCCACCGCCCCGTGCCTTCCCACTGTCTGGTGTTCGGTCTGCCCATGTTGCGTGGAAACCCTCCAGTTCAATGTTAGCATCTGCTGCTAGTCCTGTTAGCCACGTCTCTGAGAATAGGAACAGGCTACACTCCCTGTATATGCTATCGTAGCAGGAGATAGCCGCTAGTTCATCTGTCTTTCCGAGTATCGATCGTACATTCCCCATAATGACAGATGGGAGGGTGGGTCTGTACCTTATATTCCTCGCCCGCCGTCTTACTCCAGCTCGACACCCACGTCGTTTTCGTCTTAATTCTCCCGGTATGTCGAGTTTTCGCGTTAGCATCATGGGCCAGTTGAGTGCTAGCATCTGGTCCCTGTTATACTGCCTCCTGCCAGAAACAGTGGCTCCGTCTGCTGAATGAGACATTTGGGCGATCTACGTGTTCGGATGGAAAAAAGTGATGCTGGATCATAAAGACTGGCAAGAGAGCCAGATAGTAACAGAAATAGGCAGAAATTGATCCGCTGTTGCAAAGGGCAGCCTACTTGTGTGGCGCCGGAAGGTTAGGGTCAAAGTGCACCAACACCGGTGGAGAGGTGAGTTGTCGTTTAAGCTTGGAGACCGCTGCTGAACAGGCCAGTGTCCATTCCCACGGTGCGTCTTGTTTCAACAGAGCTCACAGAGGTTCAATCGTCTCTGAATAATGTGAGATAAACCACCCATAAAAATTTACCATGCCAAGGATTGATGAGATCTGGGCAGATGTAGAAGGGTCCAGGATGCAGAGGACCGCCTCCATGTTCGAATGCAATGGCTGCACGATTTCGAAAGTGTCCGCCGCAAAGAGACATTTTTCTCCATTCAGGATGACCCCGTAGTCCTGCAGTCATTTTAGGACTTTCTCCAGTCTCTCATCATGTACCTCCCTTGACATGCCGTGTACCACGATGTCATCTAAATAGGCCACAACACCCTTAAGACCCGGTAGCATTGTCAACATCACCTTCTGAAAACAGCTGGGGGCGGAGCTTAGTCCAAATGGCATTCTGGTGTACCTAAAAACTCCCATGTCGGTCACAAATGCTGTCAAGTTCCTGCTGTCTGGGTGGAGCAGCACCTGCAGATAGCCCTATCGGAGGTCCAGCTTTGTGAACACCTGGGATCCCCTGAACGTCGCTGTGAGCGCCTCCATGGTTGGAAGTGGGTACTTGTCTGGGATGATCGCCTTGTTCACCATCCACAAGTCTATACAAGATCTGACCCCCCCCCCCCCTTTTTCTTCACCACCACCAAATTTGAAATCCAAGGCGAGGCATCCACCTTCTCAATGATCCCAGCGTCCAGCAGCTTAGACAGTTCCTCCGAGACGTCATCACATAACACCAGGGGCAGGCGCCATAATGGTTGGATCCTGGGTGTCACCATTCCATTCACCAGCGGGCGATGAAAGAAAATGCACTTATCTGGCCCAGACCCATGAACAACGCCAGCCAATGGAGCTGCCAGTCTGTGTATGCCGTCAACACCACAGAGCCCTCCGGGTCTCGCATAGAGAAGCCCAACTCCCCCAGCAGATCGATCCCAAACAGGTCCGGCCCTTGCCACACCACTTGAAAAGCAAATTTGGGCACCCTCTTCGGCCTGCATACCACGTCGAATTCCGCCGTGCCCACCATATCGATCTCCGCGTGGTGATAACCAAATATCCTCACCGCCCCTGCCTTGATAGTTTTCGTAGGGAACAGTCTCTTAAGCGTAGACAGGTTCAGGGTAGACCTGCCGGCCCCCGAGTCCACCATAAGAGCCACCTCAACACCGTCCAGCTGCACCACATACCATTTGAGAGGCCCTCTCCCTCCATGCGCCACACACACACGGTCTGTATCCCGGGGTCCCTCCTTTACCGGGTCCGCCAATGATACATGGGCCATATTGCGCGCCGCTGGCTGCCTTTTCTTCTTTCTTTTCTTCCCAGCCCGCCCTCGAGGTCTAGTTAGCATGCTAACCATTGCCCTTGGCGTGGAAGCCTAGTCCGCTGGCTCCTCACTAGTTGAAGCATCTAGCCTATGTAAAGACGTGGACTCCCGTATTTTCACCAAATCCATGTGGTTCCACATCGCACGCGCCCATTTTCTCCATCATTGCCAAATGTTATATCGTAAAAGACACAGGACGGAGAGCTTCTTTAGGAACATTCAACTGAATTTTATTTGGTTCTCATTCCAATTTATTCTCCCACTGTAGCCCACCTGACGTCATCTACCCTCCCCACCCCGGCGGTGCTACAGCAAACCCCAAGGTCCAATTCGCATACATAACATACACATGAGTACAAAGCCCTGTTTAGATGGCAGCTTTTGTGATATTTTGCTGTCTTGTGGGGCTACTGAAACGTCCCAGCAACCAAACATTTCACTGTCAGTTTGCTGCTATTAGCAGGACCAATAAACAGATGTAAAACATACAAATGTTCCGCCACAGTTGCAACATTATTGACGAGAGCATTCAGCCGCTTTTGGTTTTAGCACAGATCTCACATCTGCTCTGAAAGGAAGCATGGAGGCACAAAATGTAGTACCCACACCATTGTTATTACCAAGGAGAAAACATGTCTGCAAAAAAAAAAAAAAAAAAAGAATTAATAAAAAACATAGCGGTCAAAACCTCGTGGACACCCCGAGCACCACACACCAGGGCTGCATCACAAACACAGATGCTCAGGTTTGTTAATTAAGTGATAAACCAACCAGAGCCACAAGCCAGTCAAAAACCAAAATTGATTTACTTTTTACAAATAGACCTGAAAGAATCTCCCAGACTTATAACCTTTTAACAGAACTGTCTGACCACAATACTAATAACATACATCACGTAGTGATGCAACCTGAACACATCATCAGTGATGTTACTTGGGGTCCTTGAGTGTTTCGGGTTTTACAAGCATCATACACTCTCAAGGGGTGATCAAGCCCCTGTTTGTGTCCAGGAATCTCTTCCCTACCCACAGATCTCCTTTTTTGATCCACAACCACTGTGAGGCAACTTCTGTTGCCTCTGTGGCATCCTTGATGTCCCTCTGCCTCCTAGCCCCTGTGATGCCCAGCAAGTTATAGACCCTGCAGAGGGACTGGCCTGCAAACCCCCTGCAGCCCACCTCAATGGGCTCGCATCTTGTGCGCCACCCATTGTGTCAGCATTGCTCCACTAGCTCAGCATATTTGGCCCTCTTCCTCTCAATGGCCTCCTCAATCCGGTCCTGCCAGGGGACGGTGAGCTCCAAGAGAACAACCTGTTGAGACAATGTTGAAATCAGAACCTGATCTGGCCTGAGCGTCATTACAGCTACCTGTTCTTGGAACTTTAGTTGTTTCCCATGGTCTACCCTTAGGTGCAAGTCTTTTGCTGACTCAAGCAGGCCAAAGGAAAAGGACCTGGCAACAGTTAATGATTTTTCCCCAGCCCTGACAAAAGCAATGGTCTTTTTCACTGGGAGGAGGCTCTTGCAGTGCTCAGTTCCACTGTGGATGGTATTTGCTACTGCCTTCAACACTTGGTCTTGCTACTGCCTTCAACATTTGGTCATGATGCCAGTGGTAGTGCCCCTCAACAAGGGCTTTTGAACACTAACAGGATATGCTCCAGGGTCCCTCTTTCTTGGCACAAAGCACAAACTGGTGATTTCACCTTCCCCCAGCAGAACATGTTGGATGGGCTTGGTAGTAAGTCGTACACAATATAATACTAGCAACAAGAAAACTTCCACAGAAACAGCTTTCAAATCCATTTAAGAAATCATCAGGTGGGGGTTCCGCTTCCGGGTCACCAAGGGATGGCAGCATAGAGCGTGGTCTCCCGAACAAAAACAAGAAATTACTTGGAAAAAGTCAAATTAATACCAACAAAAACTAGTCCTAACGTCTACAAAGGAGAAGAGATGCCTCTGAAAGGGAGAAATAAATCAACCACTGTGGCGACATCCACAGAAACGGATGTGCCGCAAGATCAAGAAGCTAATGCTAACTCTATCGCTGCTAACCAGGGAGAAAACGATGCAAATGAGGACGAAGGAGAAGTGACTAACAGCACAATACTCAAAGAACTGTGTGAATACAGACAAGAGATCATGAGAGAATTTGCCAAGACAAACTCAAGACTGGATGAAGCGGAGAAAAGAATTGTGGGGAACGAGGAAAGGCTACAAGACATGGAAGGAGTGGTTGCAGGAATGCTAAAACTGCAAGAACAACTTGAGGAGAAATTAACAGATCAGGAATGCAGGTCGAGAAGAGAAAACATCAAGATTTATGGAATTCCCAAACAAAAAGAAATAGACCCAAAGACAATGATTACATTTATAGAGAAAGTGCTTAAAGATAACCTCGGCATCCCTGATACTGTAAACCTGAACATAGAGAGGGTGCACCGAGCACTCGCCCCACAGCCCCCACCTGGAACCAAGCTGAGATCTATCCTTGTCAAATTCCAGAGCTTTAGAACGAAAGAAGAAGTAATCCATTTGGCATGGCAGAAGAAAGGCTTTATTCTGGATGGCCATAAGATAAACTTGGATCATGATTATGCCCCGGTAATTCTACACAGACGGAAAGTATATGCTTAGGCGCGACAAGTCCTGAAAGAAAACAAAATACGATTTCAGACTCTCTATCCAGCTCGCCTAAGAGTTTACTATGAAGAAGGGCAGAGAACGTATGACACAGCGGAAGAGGCGACAGCGGACATGGTCAGCCGTGGCCTGCCGGTGAAAGTGATTGAGCAACCAGCAACGTTGTGGGAGAGGATTCAGCGAGGAGTCTGGCAGCCAGCGTGGACCAAACGGACCACCGTGGCCGGGAACATGCAGAGCTTCAAGCAAAAGCTGCAAGCATTTAGACGCACAGCAACGGAGGATACAGGTTGATTTGGTCTTTTTTGATTAAAGATAAGAAATAAATGAGACAGATATATAAGAAAAGAACTACGAAAATTTTGGTCAGAGGAAGGGACAAGGAGGGGACACTGAATTGTTTATATGGCTGACGTCACAGTGGGGGGCCCTCTGACACACTGGAGGTGTAGAGGCTATCCCTCAAACCAGCAACGGGTCAGTAAATTAACCTTAGGGTTAGAAGTTAGTTTTGGGATCTGTTCAGTGTTCACAAAGTTTGTTTTTGTTATTCATTGTGTTATTCCTTTTCCAAGGGAGTGCTTACAGGGAACTGAGGTTAAATGTAAATATTTGAATGCAAGGAGAACCGGATGAAATTGTTTCTTTTAATGTAAATGGAGTTCTGAATCCTATAAAGAGGAATAAGATTTTGACAAAACTAAAACGAGAATAGGCACAGATTGCCTTCCTTCAAGAAATCCATTTGAGTCAATCTGAACATGCAAAATTAAAAAGGCAGGGCTTTGAATTTGTTTTCTCCTCTTCTAATAAAGCTGGGCACCGGCTAGGGGTTGCTATACTTATTTCAAATTTGCTAAATTATGATCATATATCAGAAGTACAAGATGAGGAGGGAAGATTTATCAAAATTACTGGTAAAATAGAGGGGCATGAAATAATGCTTATAAACGTTTGTATTCCACCTGGAAGCGATTGTACTCTCTATAGACACATATTTGAGTTCATGATGAATTCTCAGGGAGTGGTAATCTGTGGAGGAGACTTCAATATTAGATTAAATCCAAAATTAGATGTATCAAGTACAACCAATGCAGAAAATGCACTAATTAAAAAGGTAAATTCATTGATGAAAGAAGTGGGAATTATTGACGTCTGGAGAGAATTACATCCTAAAACTTGAGACTATACACACTATTCTTGCCCGCACAGTGTTTATTCAAGAATAGACTATTTTTTTGTGTTCAATAATGATTCTTTCAGAGTAAGAGATTGCAAAATTAAGACAATTGAGCTCTCGGATCATAGTCCCATTTCATTGTCTGTTATTTTAGAAAAGAAGGTCAGAAAAGTATTGTGGAAGTTTAACTCGAATATATTAAATGATTCTGAATTAAGACAAAAATTAAAGGATGACATCAAGAACTATCTTGAGTTGAACGACACAGGCGAAGTGTCACAGATAATTTTGTGGGACGCTCTGAAAGCTGTAATGAGAGGAAAGATCATTTCAATGACGTCACACTTGAAAAAATTAAAGGGGCAAAAATTAGCTGATTTCCAAGGAAAATTAAAACGATTACAATGGTTAGATAGTAATAAGGGTAATTCAAAAGTAAAAGAGGAAATAAAAAAGATTAAAAGGGAAATTGATAACATCTATACGCAGGACACCCAGAAAAAAAATGTTTTTCTGAAGCAAAAATACTACGAAATTGGGAGTAAATCGACTAAATTACTAGCATATAAATTACGCAAACAGAGAGCAGAAAACACAATTTATAGAATAAAACACCCACAAACGAAGAGTGTCAAAAACAAACTGGAAAAAATACAGGAAAGTTTTGAATTATTTTATAAAGATTTGTATTCCCAACCTCAAACTTCTAACGAGACACAAATAGAAGATTTTTTTAAAAGCACTGAATTTACCAACAATGACAAATACACAAAATGAAAAATTAGTCCAACCAATAACAACCAAAGAACTAAATCTGGCCATTTCCAAATTAAAAGTGGGGAAGTCCCCAGGCTCCGATGGTTACACTACAGAGTGGAATAAATGTTTTAAAGAAGAATTGTCCCCTATACTATTAAAAACCTTTAACTGGATTATACAAAATGGTAAAATCCCTCCATCTTGGAAAGATGCAGTCAATTCTGTCATACCCAAGGAGGGTAAGGACAGACAGGATTGCAATAGCTACCGTCCCATTAGTGTCCTTAACTTGGATCATAAATTATTCACAGCAATAGCGGCTTGAAGACTTGAAAAAATCCTACCTGATGTGATACATTTAGACCATTGTGGATTTATCCAGCAAAGACAGACCTTAGATAATATAAGACGCTCCTTACATGTGATAGGACAAATAAATAAGGAAAAGACTAAGGCCATTATTGTAGGATTAGATGCCGAAAAGACGTTCGACTCAGTCAGATGGTTATTCCTCTATAAAGTATTGGCAAAATTTGGCATTAATGAAAATTTTATCACATTAATACAATCCCTTTATGATAAGCCAAGGGCTCGTGTGAAGATCAATGGAGATCTTTCTGACTCCTTCCTCCTGGAGCGAGGAACAAGGCAGGGATGACGGATTTCACCCCTTCTTTTTGCCCTTTATATTGAGCCCCTTGGCCAATTGATAAGACAGACTGGGGAGATTAAGGGGATTACAGTAGCTGGGAATGAACAAAAAGTTGCAATGTTTGCAGATGATGTACTTGTTTTTTTTGGAGGAGCCTGAAGAATCTTTTATGAAGTTGATGTCTGTATTACACAGCTTTGGGAAGTTATCCGGTTACAAATTAAATATATCTAAAACTCAGGTGATGACCCCGAATTATAAAGTTTCAAAATCTCTTAAGGAAAAATATAATCTTGACTGGGATGCTGTTTCCCTAAAATATTTAGGTATAATTCTCACTAAAGACATCTCTAGACTGTCTCAAGCAAATTATGACGCACTATCATTAGCAATGAAATCAGAGATATATAGATGTAATCTTGTACCCTTTCTCAATTTAAACTCAAGGATTATTGCAGTGAAAATGAATATATTGTAGTCCCCCAATTGCTGTATTTGTTCAGAGCATTACCTATTGAAGTGAGTGACAATCAATTCAAGGAATGGGAAATGGATTTCACACTTTATATGGCAGGGGAAGAAACCAAGAATAAGCTATACTTTTTTACAATTAAGGATAGAAAAGGGTGGAACAATGCTTCCTTGTTTGAAATACTATTATTATGCTTCTCAAGTTATTTCTCTATTATATTGGTGTAATCCAGACTTCCAAGCCAATTGGAAGATAATAGAATCCAACAGATCACCTGTATTCCCCTTACAAGCTGCAATTTCAGATAAAAGATTAGCTGACCAATTACAGGGTCTAAACCCCTGGATTGAACACACACTTAAGGTATGGCATAAAGTAGTGAAAACCTGTGAAATAGGAAACATGCTAAGAAATTTCAGATGGTGTGCCTATGACACAGATTTTCAACCCAACAAAAGTGATAAAAGATTTCAAACTTGGACAAAAAAGGGCTAACAACGTATCTCACCTTTACAAGCAAAGGAACACTACAGAATTTCCAATCCCTACAAACCAAATTTGGTCTTGAGCAAGTCGACTTCTTCAGGTACCTCCAAATATGTGATTATTTCAACAAGCATAGCAAATCTCTAAAACCTATTTTCAACAGAGTCACACTTTTTTAAAATTTTAAAGTCAGCTTATGACACTTCTATGAAAAAGACAATTTCTAAGTTATATAATGGGATGCTAAATGCAAGGAACAATGATACGCTACACATTAAGAATAAGTGGGAACATGAAGTGGGAATGGGCATTTCTGATGAGAACTGGGAAAAAAATTTGTATCTTTCAATGGTCCTTCACAAACTCATTGGTATGGAGAGAACACTGTTGGAAAAATGTGATAAGATTTTTTAAGACTCCTCACCAAAGTAAGTATAGAAACATAAATAATGAGTGTTGGAGAAGGTGTGGATCTGTTGAAGCAAATCATTTTCATATATTCTGGGAATGTCCAATTTTCCATCAATATTGGTCTGGAATTCATAAAGCTTTAAATGATATCTTCAAGGTAAACATTGCAAACAACTTTTTTATTATTTAAGTTTTTGTAAAGGGTAAACATGTCATTACAACATTGCATTGTTTACATTTTCATCACATATTCCCCTTTTTTTGTTTTTTGACAACATTGGAAAAAAAATATTACAACACCCTTTTTTTTAAGTGAAAGAAAAAGAAATGAAAAGAAGAACCAAAAAAAAAGAGCAGAAAAATAAAAGAGAATCTGAGTAGCGTTGGAGCAAAGAGATGTGCCATTATTGAAATGGTATTTGTCAATAGGGGCTGCACGGTGGCGCAGTGGTTAGCACTGTGGCAGCACAGTTTTACCCTCGGCCGGGGGATCGCGGGGATCGTGAGATCGTGGGTTCGATCCCTGCCCCCGGCCAACAGTGATCTGTGTGGAGTTTGCATGTTCTCCCCGTGTTTGCGTGGGTTTACTCCGGGATTTCTCCGGTTTCCTCCCACATGTCAAAAACATGCAGGTTAGGGATAAGGGGCGCTTGCGCATGCAGCGACCGGCAGCTGGTGGCTTGCCACCAGACTGCAAAACAAATCTACCTACGGGTACAAAATAAGTAATAAAAAAAAAAAAAGATTAGATCTGATGGAAGACACATATGCGTTCGAGGGTTGCCAAAAGTTCAAGAACCCATCCATGTCCTGTCTCAGTGCAAATGTCAACTTTTCCATCGAAAAAATGTCCTGAATCACGTTAATCCAATCTTCAGGTGTAGGACAGTCTTTCAACATCCATTTTTTTGTTAGAGCTTTTTTACTTGCCAATATTAAAACAGTGAATAAGTATTTTTCTCCTCGTCTTCCCAGTGATTCCGGTAGTAAACCCAAATACAAAGTTACAATAGAAAAGGGAACTGTTACTTTGAATATTTTCCCCAATATTGTCTGTACATTGGTCCAATATTGGTGGATAACTGGGCATGACCAAAACACATGAAAATGATGTGCAGTCTCTTCACCACACAAGCGCCAGCAATTCAACCCCTTACAAGTAAATTTGTTCTGTGCAGGTGTTCTGAAAAATCTTACCAAATTTTTCCATCCAAATTCTCTCCACTGCAGGGATGAAGTACTTTTCCATTGTTGTTTATTTAGCTTTTCCCATATTTCCAGTTGTAAAGTGAAATTCCCCTCTTTTTCCCATCTCTCTTTTATATATGATGTGTTGTCTCCTTTTAAGTCTTGAAGACCATGGTATATTTTAGAAATGTATCTGATCCCTGGGATCCTTTATATGCCATTAAGAAAACCTTCAGAACACCTGACTGGGCCCTTTCCAAGTCCTCCTTTTAAAGTATTTTGTTTATGTGGTGTCTAAGCTGAAAGAACCTGTAAAGATCTTGATTTACTAGACCTTGTTTTTTCAAATCTTCAAAACTTCTTAAAGTTTGCCCTTTAAAAAAATCGTAATATTTTATCAGTCCGTTCTCTTTCCACTTTTTAAATCTAGTGTCTGTTTTATTAAGAGTAAAGTCCTGATCGTAGGAAATCCATTGCAATAATCGATAGGGTTCTTTAGTTTGATTCTCTCTGACTATCTTAAACCAAATTTTTAGCGGGGTCTCTATCCACGGGTTAGTGTTATTCAAAAGTTTAGGTAAGGCATTGTTCCCTATAATCGCCTGTAGGGGAATGTCACTTGTTATTTGGCATTCCATCTCCTTCCATTGTGCAGTGTAGACTGGGTTACATATCTCTACTAAAGTTTTAATTTGTGCGGCTTTAAAATAGTCCCTGATATTTGGCAGCGTGAGCCCACCTTTGTCTTTGTTTAGCTGTAGGGTTCTATATCTGATTCTAGGTCTCTTGCCCTGCCATATGAATAACACTAAACTATGATCCACTGATGGCAAAAATAAAATCTGATCTAGCAAGATGGAATATGATACCATTCCTGGGTACTGCACAAAGAATTGAAGCAGTCAAAATGAATATACTTCCACGTCTTTTATACCTTTTCCAAACAATACCGGTAGAACCTCCCAAAAAAACATGGCAAGAACTGGACAGAAGGATCTTAAGATTCATATGGCAGTGCAAACGAATTTTTAAATTTATATATGGGTCTTGTTCTAACTCTAGACAGAAGAGGGGACATAAAATTGCTGCAGGCACTCTTAGCAGCCAGTAAGAAATCAATTACTAGAAAATGGTTAAACCCAGCCCCACCCACACTCAATGATTGGTTTGGAATAATTTTGGAAATCTTCAAAATGGAAAAATTGACGCATTTGTTAAGAATTCAAAGGGAAATTTTTTTTATTCAATTTGGAACAAGTGGATTCATTTTATTTCCCCTATTCGGAATGATTTTGTATGACTCCAGATGTAAACATCCTTGTTGAATCACCTTAATAAGACTGAAATGTTGTTTATTTATTCTTCCAGATGAGAAGAAGGAATGACTGTAAGCCCCCAGTTCAGTTTGTTTGTTTTTCATTTTTCATTTTTCATTTTTGTTTTTTTGTTTTTCTTTTGGTTTCTTAATTTTTTGTTCCTTTAAAACAAATAAGAGAAGAACTATGATACAAATGTCTGAATGCTATATTTGTAAAGATGGCCTTTCCTAATAAAAACATAAATGAAAAAAAAAAAAGAAATCATCAGGTAACACAGTAAATTATATAACCCCGAAAAGCCAACAACAATATATAACAATGGCAATAAAGGAAATTGAATGAAAGAAAATCACCTCCTCAAATGGCATAAATCACAGCAATGATTTTGTTATAACAAAAAACCAGAGGTTATAGCGGAATTTTCAAAAAAAAAGGAAATAACAGAAGAAAAATCAGTTTACCATGGCTCAACTCTGAATGTCTACAACTAATGAAGACCAGAGATCAACTTCTTAAAATAACTCTAAAATCAGGTTTAACAACAGACAGACAAAAATTTACATCTGCTAGAAATAAGGTAACACAAACTCTGAGGAAGGCAAAGTAAAACTTTTTTATAACCAAAACTGAAAATGCAAAAGGAGATGGCAAACAATTTGGAATAATATTAACAAATTAACTAATAAACAGAACAAAAAAGATGACATAGACATGGAACTTAATATTAATAACAAATTGGTACAGAATCCCATGGTCATTGCTATAGAGTTTAACAGCTTTTTCATAAACTCTGTGCTTGAAATATCCAATTCATTTAATCCACCTGATTATAATTCTAGTCCTATTAACCCCTCACAGCCAGTTTTTGATATATTAGAAACAACTGAAAATGAAGTTGCAAATATCAGCTCATTGAATAGCTCAAAAGCAACAGATGAGCATGGTCTTAACACCAAATTTTTAAAAGAAAATAAAGAATCTCTCATTTGTCCAGTTACTCATCTAATCAATCTTTCAATAAAACATGCTGTCGTCCAAACTGCTTGGAGTGGTCTGACCAATTTTCAAAACGGGGAGTAAAACTGATATAAACAACTACAAACCGGTCAGCATCTTACCTGTCATTTCCAAAATAATTGAAAAATGGGTGGCCACACTATTATCTGAACATATGAATTATGGGAAAACCCCCCTGCATCATGCACAGTTTGGGTTCTGTGCCCATCATACAACAGAGTCTGAATTAGGCTTGTTCCTAGAGAAAACTAAATCTTTCTTAGATAAGTGCAATTGTGTAGGCGCTGTGTTTTTAGATCCTTAATAAGGCATTTGACACCACTGACCACAACATCCTTTTAACCAAACTTACTCAATTTAACTTTTCAGAACATGCTATCAAATGGATGAAATCCTATTTAACCAACAGCAAAGTGTAATGGTCAACAGGGTCAAATTGCCATATTTGAAATATCAAATGGGTGTCCTGCAAGGCTCCATACTTGGACCAATATTATTCTCCCTATGCATAAATGATCTACCAAATGCATGCAGAAACATTCATATACAAATGTATGCAGATGACATGGTAATATTCACACCTGCAAAAAATTCAATTCAATTCAACTTTATTTACAGTGGGACAAAAAAGTATTTAGTCAGCCACCAATTGTGCAAGTTCTCCCACTTAAAAGATGAGAGAGGTCTCCAATTTTCATCATAGGTATACCTCAACTATGAGAGACAAAATGAGAAAAAAAAAATCCAGAAAATCACATTGAAGGATTTTTAATGAATCAATTGGTAAATTCCTCGGTAAAATAAGTATTTGGCCACCTACAAACAAGCAAGATTTCTGGCTCTCACAGACCTGTAACTTCTTCTTTAAGAGGCTCCTCTGTCCTCCACTCATTACCTGTATTAATGGCACCTGTTTGAACTCGTTATCAGTATAAAGGACACCTGTCCACAATCTCAAACAGTCAGACTCCAAACTCCACTATGACCAAGACCAAAGAGCTGTCAAAGGACACCAGAAACAAAATTGTAGACCTGCACCAGGCTGGGAAGACTGAATCTGCAATAGGTAAGCAGCTTGGTGTGAAGAAATCAACTGTGGGAGCAATTATTAGAAAATGGAAGACATACAAGACCACTGATAATCTCCCTCGATCTGGGGTTCCATGCAAGATCTCACCCCGTGGGGTCAAAATGATCACGAGAACGGTGAGCAAAAATCCCAGAACCACACGGGGGGACCTAGTGAATGACCTGCAGAGAGCTGGGACCAAAGTAACAAAGGCTACCATCAGTAACACACTAAGCCACCAGGGACTCAAATCCTGCAGTGCCAAACATGTCCCCCTGCTTAAGCCAGTACATGTCCAGGCCCCTCTGAAGTTTGCTAGAGAGCATTTGGATGATCCAGAAGAGGATTGGGAGAATGTCATATGGTCAGATGAAACCAAAATAGAACTTTTTGGTAAAAACTCAACTTGTCGTGTTTGGAGGAGAAAGAATACTGAGTTGCATCCAAAGACCACCATACCTACTGTGAAGCATGGGGGTGGAAACATCATGCTTCGGGGCTGTTTTTCTGCAAAGGGACCAGGATGACTGATCGGTGTAAAAGAAAGAATGAATGGGGCCATGTATCATGAGATTTTGAGTGAAAACCTCCTTCCATCAGCAAGGGCACTGAAGATGAAACGTGGCTGGGTCTTTCAGCATGACAATGATCCCAAACACGCCACCCGGGCAGTGAAGGAGTGGCTTCGTAAGAAGCATTTCAATGTCCTGGAGTGGCCTAGCCAGGCTCCAGATCTCAACCCCATAGAAAATCTTTGGAGGGAGTTGAAAGTGCGTGTTGCCCAGTGACAGCCCCAAAACATCATTGCTCTAGAGGAGATCTGCATGGAGGAATGGGCCAAAATACCAGCAACAGTGTGTGAAAACCTTGTGAAGACTTACAGAAAACGTTTGACCTCTGTCATTGCCAGCAAAGGGTATATAACAAAGTATTGAGATGAACTTTTGTTGTCGACCAGATACTTATTTTACCGAGGAATTTACCAATTAATTCATTAAAAATCCTTCAATGTGATTTTCTGGATTTTTTTTTTTCTCATTTTGTCTCTCATAGTTGAGGTATACCTATGATGAAAATTGGAGACCTCTCTCATCTTTTAAGTGGGAGAACTTGCACAATTGGTGGCTGACTAAATACTTTTTTGCCCCACTGTATATAGCACCATTTCACAACAACAGTCATCTCATAGCACTTTCAAATGTAGGGGAAACCCCCACAATTGCAGAAAGACCCCAGCAATCAGGCAATCCCCTGCAAGCAAGCGTTTGGTGACGGTGGAGAGGAAAAACTCCCTTTTAACAGGAAGAAACCTCCAGCAGAACCAGGCTCAGGGAGGGGCAGTCATTTGCTGCGACTGGCTGGGGGGTGAGGGGATAGAGAGATGAAAAGAACAGACATGTAGAGAGCAAACAGCATGATCAGGATTCAATCTATGGGAGAGAACACACAGATGTTAATGATCACCAAAAATATTTCATTGAGAGTGAAGAAAGGAGTGAAGCCCAGTGCCTTATTGGAGGTCCCCTGGCTGTCTGAATCTATTAGCAGCATAACTAAGGGAGGGTTCAGAGACACATAATCCCTCCCTAATTGTAGGCTATATCAAAAAGGAAGGTTTTAACAATATTCTTAAAAACAGAGATTGAGTCTGACTCCCGAATCCAGATTGGCAGCTGGTTCCACAAGAGAGGAGCTTGATAACTGAAGGTCTTGCCTCCCATTGTACTTTTGGAGATTCTAGGTAATACAAGTAATCCAGCATTTTGGGAGTGTAGTGCTCTGTTAGGATAATAGGGTAGTGTCAGATTTTTTAAATAAAAAAGGGTCTGATTATTTAGAGCTTTGTAAGTGAAAAAAAGGATTTTAAACTTAATTCTAAACTCTATGGGAAGCCAATGAAGGGAGGCCAGAACCGGAGAGATATGATCTCTCTTTCTAGTACCTGTTAAAACTCTTGCTGCAGCATTTTGGATCAATTGAAGACTTTTTAAAGATATTTTAGGACAACCTGATAATAAAGAATTACAATAATCTCATCTAGAGCTAACAAAAGCGTAGATCAGTTTCTCAGCATCACTGTGAGACAGGATGCTCCTAATCTTGGCTATATTATGCAAATGATAGAAGGCAGGCTTAGAAAAAATTTAATATGTGAATTGAAAAACAGCTCTTGATCAAAAATAACTCCAAGGTTCCTTACAGAACTATTCAGAGAAAGAATAATTGCATCCAAACTAAGAGTTTGATTTGGAAAGGTATTTCTAAGGTTTTTTTGACCAACAAGAATGACTTCAGTCTCATCTGAATTTAATGGCAGGAAATTACAAGTCATCCAAGTTTTGATTTCCTTAAGACAGGCTTCTAACTTGGCTAAATTGATTACGATCATCTGGCTTCATTGACAGGTATAATTGTGTGTCTTCTGCATAACAATGAAAATGTGTACAGTGCTTTCTAATAATGTTGCCTAACGGAAGCATAAATAAACTAAAAAGAGTAGGCCTAGCACAGATCCCTGTGGCACTCCATGACCGAGCTTTGAGTTGGAAGAAAACTCATTATTGATTTTTTTTTTTGATTTTGTATACTTTATTGATCCCCAGAGGGGAAATTGAGGGCATCCACATGGATGGATGAAGCAGCCACGGTACGGCGCTATCCCTTAACCATTCACACACACATTCACACCTAGGGCCACTTTAGAGTCTCCAATTAACCTAACCTGCATGTTTTTGGCCTGTGGGAGGAAACTGGAGAAATCCCGGAGTAAACCCACGCAGATACGGGGACAACATGCAAACTCCACACAGATCACTGTTGGTCAGGGGCTGAGATTGAACCAGGGATCCCATGGCCAAGGGTGAGTTGCTGTGCTGCCGCAGTGCTAACCACTGCGCCACCGTACCACCCAATTTTTACCGCCCAATATTGACATGAACAAACTGGAACCTATCAGATAAATAAGATCTTAACCACTGTAGTGAAGTTCCATTAAGTCCAACAACATAGTGTTCTAATCTAAAAACACCCAAGAAGCCACCTGTATTCTTACAACAGCGATGACCCAAATCCATGACTGGCTGAATAACTCATGTCTCCTACTAAACACTAAAAAAAACTGTTTGCATGATGTTCACCAAATAACGATCAAATATTACAAACTCGAACATATTCTTAAAAGGGGAGGAGCTGCAGCTAGTCAAGGAAATTAAGTACCTCGGCATGGTTTTAGACCTCTCACTAACCATTAAAAAATACGTCAAAAAAGTCTCAAACATCATCAAATTCTATCTAAGAAATTTTAAACAAATTAGACCATCGCTGACAGTTAATGTGGCCAAAATGTTTCTGCATGCAATGATCTTCTCACACATTGACTACTGTTTTACCAACTGGTCACTCACTGGTGTAATCATAACCAAACCCACTGAATCTTTATCTAAAAAAAGCCGTAAAAATCCTTGAAAAGAAATATCCCACATATCATTGCTGTAACTTTTACAAAAAAATACAATCTTCTGTCTTTTGAAAATTATAAAACTCTCAAATTTGCCTGTTCAATTTATAAAATATTAAATGACTCTGCCCCCCCCGGAAGAATATGTTAAAGTAAGTACTGTCTCCGGTACAACCACCAGAGCAATCACTAGAGGAGACTGTGAGGTCCCCCACAGATACATCACATTTGCTCAATCTGTGCTATCAGTGAGGGGCACCAAGATCTGGAATAACATATCACCTGCAATCAGAGAACATACCACAATGAACACTTTTAAGATGCACTGTAAAAATTGGCTTTTAAACAACCAAAACTGTACCCATAACTAGTGGTTGCTCTGCAAAATATGCATATACAGTGGGGTAAAAAAGTATTTAGTCAGCCACCAATTGTGCAAGTTCTCCCACTTAAAAGATGAAAGAGGTCTCCAATTTTCATCATAGGTATACCTCAACTATGAGAGACAAAATGAGAAAAAAAAATCCAGAAAATCACAATGAAGGATTTTTAATGAATTAATTGGTAAATTCCTCGGTAAGATAAGTATTTGGTCAATAACAAAAGTTCATCTCATTACTTTGTTATATACCCTTTGTTGGCAATGACAGAGGTCAAACGTTTTCTCTAAGTCTTCACAAGGTTTTCACACACTGTTGCTGGTATTTTGGCCCATTCCTCCATGCAGATCTCCTCTAGAGCAGTGATGTTTTGGGGCTGTCGCTGGGCAGCACCGACTTTTGACATAACGTTCGGCTCAGGAGACGCACACACACAGGCTCAGAGTAGTTCAAACTGTTTATTAACAACAGGGATGTTTGGGTGCGTGTCTGCAGAATGTTAATGTGTTGGTGGGGGCGTCTGCTTCGGACCCAGAGGCAGGAGACCGTTCAGCCGGCAACCCTATGGGAGAAATCAGACACAGGGTGATGAGCACACACCAACACGGGAGGAGAATAGGCGAGGGAGAGAAGCTTACTTGTTTGGGCAGATGACTGGCGCTTCAAGGATGGAAGCCCGGGAGACAGCCACCTGCAGGGCTCGGTGCAGCAGCGAGGAGAGACGAGGGACGGGATTGTCCGCCGCCGAGGAATCCACCTGTGCACAGGGGAGCAGACTGGAGAGATGAGGTAAGTGAACTTCTTACCGGTAAAGAGGATGCTGAAGAGAATGTGGTAGAAGTCCATGCAAAGGAAACGAAGTCTACGGCTTCAGGCCGACGCTCAGGGCGAGGCGGCTTTTATCCTTCGCCGCTGACGAGTAGCAGGTGCGTGAGCAGGTGGCGCCGCTGATGAATGGCGCGGCGTGACAGTACTCCCCCCTCTAGCAGCGCCTCCTGGCGATGGCTTATCCGGGTGCGCTCGGTGGAAGTCCGCGATGAGCGATGGGTCCAACACAAACGACGGGGGCACCCACTGTCGATGCTCGGGCCCATAGCCCTCCCAGTCCACCAAGTATTGCAACCCACGACCCCGGCGCCGGGAGTCCAGGATGGAGGAAGCGGACCAGGCCGGATGGCCACCAATCATCCGGGGCGCGGGTTGCGCTGCAGGAGGAGGGCAAAGGGGGTCAGAAACCGCCAGTTTCACCTTCGACACGTGGAAAGTAGGATGAATGCGGAGGGAGGGGGGAATAGCCACGCGCACAGCCACCGGGTTGATGATCCGGGTGATGGGGTAGGGACCCATGAAGCGCTGTGCCAGCTTTCTCCTCTCGCCTTTTAGAGTGACGTCCTGGGTGGAAATGTAAACAAGCTGCCCAACTCTGTACGCCGGGGCAGGTTTCCTACGCCGGTCCGCCACAGTCCTGTTGCGCTCCGCTGTGCGTAATAGCGCATGGCGCGCGGCAGCCCAGGTGGAGCGGAACTGCCTGAGATGGGCCCTAACTGACGGGACAGTTACCTCACTCTCCTGCTCCGGAAACAGCGGGGGGTCGTAACCCAGGGACGCTTTGAAGGGGGACATCCCTGTAGCAGAAGAGCGAGCGGTGTTGTGGGCATATTCAACCCAGGCAAGATGGTTGCTCCAGGACGCGGGTTTGGATCTGGACACACAGCGGAGCGCAGCCTCCAGCTCCTGGTTGGTCCTCTCACACTGCCCGTTGGATTGGGGGTGATGGCCGGAGGAGAGGCTCACCTTGGCTCCGATGGCGTTGCAGAATGACCTCCAAACCTCAGATGAAAACTGGGGGCCCCGGTCCGAGACCACGTCCACCGGAATCCCATGCAGCCTGACCACGTGTTGGACGAGGAGGTCCGCCGTCTCCAGGGCAGTAGGGAGGCCTCGCAGGGGGATGAAGTGCACGGCCTTGGAGAAGCGGTCCACGATGGTCAGGATGGTGTCATAGGAGTTGGAGATGGGGAGTCCGGTGACGAAATCCAGAGCGATGTGCGACCAGGGCCTGCCAGGGACGGGCAGGGGCTGGAGCAGACCCGCTGGAGGGGCATTTCCCGATTTGCAGGTGGCACAGATTGGGCAAGCCCGGGCGTAGCGGGCTGCATCCCTCCGCAGGCCTGGCCACCAAAAGGACCGTTGGAGGAGATCTATCATCCGGGAGGTGCCAGGGTGACAGGTGAGCTTGGAGGTGTGGAGCCAGTGGATGACCTCTCCTCGGACCGCGGATGGCACGAACAGCCTCCCCTCCGGTCCGCCGCCAGGGTCAGGTTCCACCTGCTGTGCCTTCCGGATCTTGCTCTCAATGTCCCACGAGATGGCTCCCACGACGCACGACCTGGGCAGGATGGAGTGGGGCGCCTCCTCCGACTCCACGGGGGCGAACTGCCTGGAGAGGGCGTCAGGCAGGACGTTCTTAGAGCCAGGCCTGAAGGTGATGGAAAATTGGAACCTGGCGAAGAACAGGGACCAGCGCGCCTGGCGGGCGTTCAGGCGCTTGGCAGATCGTAAGTATTCCAAGTTCTTGTGGTCCGTGAGGACCACAAACGGCAGGCTTGCCCCCTCCAACCAGTGGCGCCACTCCTGCAGGGCGAGCTTGATGGCCAAGAGCTCTCTGTCCCCCACATCGTAGTTTCTCTCCGCCGGGGACAAGCGCCGGGAGAAGAAGGCGCACGGTCGCTTGGCGCCATCGTCCGGTGACCGCTGGGACAGCACTGCTCCCACTCCCGTGTCCGAGGCGTCTACCTCTACAATGCACTGCAGCGCGGGGTCGACCTGGCGAAGGACCCGGGAGGAGGAGAATTCCGCCTTCAGCGCCTCAAAGGCGGCAGCGACCTCTTCGGTCCACCGGAACGGGACCTTCGGGGACGTGAGGCGGGTCAGTGGTCCCACGATGGCACTGAAGTTGGGGACAAAGCGGCGGTAGAAATTGGCGAAGCCAACAAATTGCTGCACCTGTTTCCGGGATGCAGGTGTGGGCCATTCCACCACCGCCTTTACCTTCTCTGGGTCGGGGAGCACCCTATCGTGGGCGATGATGAACCCCAGGAAGGACGTGCTCCTGGCGTAAAATTCACACTTTTCTGCCTTAACGTACAGACGGTTCTCCAGCAGCCTTTGGAGGACCCGCCTCACGTGGACCTGGTGCTCATCCCTGGACTTGGAGAAGATGAGAATATCGTCCAGGTAGACGAACACAAAAAGGCCAATGAAGTCCCGGAGGACGTCATTTATGAGGCGCTGGAAGACTGCAGGAGCGTTGGTCAACCCGAACGGCATCACCAGATATTCAAAGTGGCCGTTCGGGGTACGGAAGGCCGTTTTCCACTCATCTCCCTCCCGGATCCGGACGAGGTGGTAAGCGCTGCGTAGGTCCAGCTTGGTGAACCAGGTCGCCCCCTGGAGGGAGTGGAAAGCAGTGTCCATGAGAGGCAGGGTGTAACGGTCCTTCTCCGTGATATTATTGAGGGCCCGGTAGTCGATACAAGGGCGGAGGGACCCATCCTTTTTCCCCACGAAGAAGAACCCTGCCCCCACGGGTGACGATGATGGGCGGATAATCCCAGCACTTAAAGATTCCTTCAGGTAGGCGTTCATCGTCTCCTTCTCCGGCGCAGACAGGCTATAAAGGCGACCAGAAGGTAAGGGAGCCCCCTGGCGGAGGTTGATGGCGCAGTCATAGGGCCGATGAGGGGGAAGAGACATAGCTTTCGCTTTGCTGAACACCATACCCAGGTCGTGAAATTCTGGGGGCACCAGAGACAGGTCCGGGGGTGCAGCGTCCGTCGCAGGGGGAGGAGCGGACGGAGAGCAGGCAGCGGACTGAAGGCAGGTGCCCATACAGAACGTACTCCATGCCGAGATCCCAGCTGATTTCCAATCCAGGACCGGATTGTGAAGGCGGAGCCAGGGATACCCCAGGATGACGGGCGACACAGAGTTGGGAAGGACGTAAAAGGTCATTTCCTCCCGGTGGTTTCCCGAGATGATGACCGGTAGGGGAACAGTTTGATGTGTCACTCTCCCGAGGGTGGCACGGGAGAGGTGGATTAGGGAGATGGGAGTATTGAGTGCCTGGCAGCGGATGCCCAATCGGGTTGCCAGGCTTTGTGAAATGAAGCTGCCTTCTGCGCCCGAATCCACCAGTGCGTGGGTGAGGTGCCCAGTAGGGTTATGGCAGAAACGGATGGGCAGCTTCAATTGAGTCAGTGATCCTAACCGATTGACATCCGCGAGGCTTCCAACAGTGACTCGCGGACCCCACCGACTGGCTTTCCGTGGGCAACACTCCACGGTGTGTTGGTCGCCTCCGCAATACATGCAGAGGCCCAACTCACGGCGGCGTTGTTTCTCCACAGGGGAAAGTTTAGTCCAGCCCGTCACCATCGGCTCCGACTCCTCGGGGCGCGATGCTGGCGGCGCCGCCAGGGGGCGAGCTTGGAACAGGTGCGGCGAGGCTCCACGAGGGCGAGAAGAAGAAGACCTCCGCCCCGAGGAGCGCTCGCGCAGCCTGTTATCCAAACTTATCGCTAAGGACGTCAGCTCCGCTAGCGTCCCAGGGATATCCCGACCAGCCAGTTCATCCCTCAGATCACTATTGAGGCTGCGGAGGAACAGGCCACAGAGGGAGCGTTCCTCCCAGCCCAATTCCTCCGCCGCTACCCGGAAGTCGACCGCGTAGTCCGCTGCCGACCGGCTTCCCTGCTGGAGAGCGAGAAGCCGATCGACCTGGACCGTTTCGGTTTGTGAGTGGTCAAAGACCTCCAGAAAGCGCCTCACGAATTGGTCATAGGTGAGGGTGGCATAACTGGGCCTCGCCATTACGGCGTAGGTCCAAGTTAACGCACGCCCCTCCAGAAGATTCCCTATGTAACCAATTCGGCTGTGATCCGAGGGAAAATCTCCGGGCACACGGTGGAACACGGACTCACACTGCATAATAAACCCCCGCGCTCCGCCGAGCTTACCGCTAAAGCGGGCGGGGGTCGGAATCGGCGTGAGCCGAACCGGTGCCACTGGAGCCGGCTGGACGGCCGCTGGAACAGCAGGAGCCGCGCCACCCTGGCGAGTCGGGAGGAACGGCTGTTGGGGGTCCAAGCGGTTCAATCGGTTAGTCAGTTCTAATAATTGGTTAAGAACCACCTGTTGCTGATAAACAATCTGATCCACCCGAGCCTCGAGGATGGTAAACCGGTGTGCGAGCCCGCCGTCCGCCGAGCCGCTCTGCTGAAGCCGTACTGACATAACGTTCGGCTCAGGAGACGCACACACACAGGCTCAGAGTAGTTCAAACTGTTTATTAACAACAGGGATGTTTGGGTGCGTGTCTGCAGAATGTTAATGTGTTGGTGGGGGCGTCTGCTTCGGACCCAGAGGCAGGAGACCGTTCAGCCGGCAACCCTATGGGAGAAATCAGACACAGGGTGATGAGCACACACCAACACGGGAGGAGAATAGGCGAGGGAGAGAAGCTTACTTGTTTGGGCAGATGACTGGCGCTTCAAGGATGGAAGCCCGGGAGACAGCCACCTGCAGGGCTCGGTGCAGCAGCGAGGAGAGACGAGGGACGGGATTGTCCGCCGCCGAGGAATCCACCTGTGCACAGGGGAGCAGACTGGAGAGATGAGGTAAGTGAACTTCTTACCGGTAAAGAGGATGCTGAAGAGAATGTGGTAGAAGTCCATGCAAAGGAAACGAAGTCTACGGCTTCAGGCCGACGCTCAGGGCGAGGCGGCTTTTATCCTTCGCCGCTGACGAGTAGCAGGTGCGTGAGCAGGTGGCGCCGCTGATGAATGGCGCGGCGTGACAACTTTCAACTCCATCCAAAGATTTTCTATGGGGTTGAGATCTGGAACCTGGCTAGGCCACTCCAGGACCTTGAAATGCTTCTTATGAAGCCACTCCTTCATTGCCTGGGTGGTGTGTTTGGGATCATTGTCATGCTGAAAGACCCAGCCACGTTTCATCTTCAATGCCCTTGCTGATGGAAAGAGGTTTTCACTCAAAATCTCACGAAACATGGCCCCATTCATTCTTTCCTTTACACCGATCAGTCGTCCTGGTCCCTTTGCAGAAAAACAGCCCCAAAGCATGAGGTTTCCACCCTCATGCTTCACAGTAGGTATGGTGTTCTTTCTCCTCTAAACACGACAAGTTGAGTTTTTACCAAAAAGTTCTATTTTGGTTTCATCTGACCATATGACATTCTCCCGATCCTCTTCTGGATCATCCAAATGCTCTCTAGCAAACTTCAGACGGGCCTGGACATGTACTGGCTTAAGCAGGGGGACACGTCTGGCACTGCAGGATTTGAGTCCCTGGCAGCGTAGTGTGTTACTGATGGTAGCCTTTGTTACTTTGGTCCCAGCTCTCTGCAGGTCATTCATTAGGTCCCCCCGTGTGGTTCTGGGATTTTTGCTCACCATTCTCGTGATCATTTTGACCCCATGGGGTGAGATCTTGCGTGGAGCCCCAGATCATGGGAAATTATCAGTGGTCTTGTATGTCTTCCATTTTCTAATAATTGCTCCCACAGTTGATTTCTTCACACCAAGCTGCTTACCTATTGCAGATTCAGTCTTCCCAGCCTGGTGCAGGTCTACAATTTTGTTTCTGGTGTCCTTTGACAGCTCTTTGGTCTTGGCCATAATGGAGTTTGGAGTCTGACTGTTTGAGGTTGTGGACAGGTGTCTTTTATACTGATAACGAGTTCAAACAGGTGCCATTAATACAGGCAACGAGTGGAGGACAGAGGAACCTCTTAAAGAAGAAGTTACAGGTCCGTGAGAGCCAGAAATCTTGCTTGTTTGTAGGTGACCAAATACTTATTTTCCACCATAATTTGCAAATAAATTATTTAAAAATCCTTCAATGTGATTTTCTGGATTTTTTTTTTCTCATTTTGTCTCTCATCATTGAGGTATACCTATAATGAAAATTGGAGACCTCTCTCATCTTTTAAGTGGGAGAACTAGCACAATTGGTGGCTGACTAAATACTCTTTTGCCCCACTGTATAATTAGGCCCAGAAATATTTGGACAGTGACACAAGTTTTGTTATTTTAGCTGTTGACAAAAACATATTCAGGATACAATTATATAATCAATATGAGCTTAAAGTGCAGACTCACAGCTGTAATTTGAGAGTATTCACATCCAAATTGGAGCAAGGGTTTAGGAATTACAGCTCTTTAATACGTAGCCACCTCTTTTTCAAGGGACCAAAAGTAATTGGACAATTGACTCAGAAGGCTGTAAAAAAAAAAAAAAAATAATAACAAGGCTTCATGGGCTCTTCCCTCGTTAACTTGTCACCAATTAATTCAATTCAATTCAATTCAACTTTATTTATATAGCGCCATTTCACAACAACAGTCATCTCATAGCACTATCAACTGTAGGGCGGACCCCCACAGTTGCAGAAAGACCCCAGCAATCAGGTGATCCCCTGTGAGCAAGCACTTGGCGACGGTGGAGAGGAAAAACTCCCTTTTAACAGGAAGAAACCTCCAGCAGAACCAGGCTCAGGGAGGGGCAGTCATCTGCTGCGACTGGCTGGGGGGTGAGGGGATAGAGAAGAAGAAAAGAACAGACATGTAGAGAGCAAACAGCACGATGGGGACTCAATCTATGGGAGAGAACAAACAAATGTTAATGACCAGCAAAAAAAAAAAAAAAAAATATTTCATAGAGAGTGAGGAAAGGAGTGAGGCCCAGTGCATTACTGGAGGTCCCCCGGCTGACTAAACCTATTAGCAGCATAACTAAGGGAGGGTT
Source organism: Pholidichthys leucotaenia (assembly GCA_020510985.1). Classification (NCBI taxonomy): domain Eukaryota; kingdom Metazoa; phylum Chordata; class Actinopteri; order Cichliformes; family Pholidichthyidae; genus Pholidichthys; species Pholidichthys leucotaenia. The sequence continues at coordinate 390,154,423 of CM035837.1, forward strand.
CAGAAACACATGATCCCTCCCTAATTGTAGGCTATATCAAAAAGGTAGGTTTTAGCCCTATTCTTAAAAACAGAGATCGAGTCTGACTCCCGAATCCAGATTGGCAGCTGATTCCACAGGAGAGGAGCTTGATAACTGAAGGCTCTGCCTCCCATTGTACTTTTGGAGATTCTAGGTATTACAAGTAATCCTGCATTTTGGGAGCGTAGTGCTCTGTTAGGATGATACGGTAGTATCAGATCTTTTAAATAAAAAGGAGCCTGATTGTTTAGAGCTTTGTAAGTAAGAAGAAGGATTTTAAACTTAATTCTAAACTCTATGGGAAGCCAATGAAGGGAGGCCAGAACCGGAGAGATATGATCTCTCTTTCTAGTACCTGTTAAAACTCTTGCTGCAGCATTTTGGATCAGCTGAAGACTTTTTAAAGATGTTTTAGGGCAGCCTGATAATAAAGAATTACAATAATCTAATCTCGAGCTAACAAAAGCGTGGATCAGCTTCTCAGCATCACTCTGAGACAAGATGCTCCTAATCTTGGCAATATTACGCAAATGATAGAAGGCAGTCTTAGAAACAAATTTAATATGTGAATTGAAGGACATATCCTGATCAAAAATAACTCCAAGGTTCCTCACAGAGCTATTAAGAGAAAGAGTAACTGCATCCAAACTGAAAGTTTGATTTGGAAAGGAATTTCTAAGGTTTTTTGGACCAACAAGAATGACTTCAGTCTTATCTGAATTTAATAGCAGGAAATTACAAGTCATCCAAGCTTTGATTTCCTTAAGACAGGCTTCTAACTTGGCTAATTGATTAGTATCATCTGGCTTCATTGACAGGTATAATTGTGTGTCATCTGCATAACAATGAAAATGTATACAGTGCTTTCTAATAATGTTGCCTAACGGAAGCATATATAAACTAAAAAGAGTAGGGCCTAGCACAGCTCCCTGTGGAACTCCATGACTAAGCTTTGAGCTGAAAGAAAACTCATCATTTACATGAACAAACTGGAACCTATCAGATAAATAAGATCTAAACCACTGCAACAAAGTTCCATTAAGTCCAACATAGTGTTCTAATCTATCAAGTAGAATATTATGATCAATAGTATCAAAAGCTGCACTAAGATCTAAAAGGACAAGTACAGAAACTAGTCCATTATCAGATGCAATGAGGAGGTCGTTAGTGACCTTCGCTAAGGCTGTTTCAGTACTATGATGGATTCTAAACCCAGATTGAAACTCTTCAAGTAAACCATTTCCCTGCAGGTGGTCAAATAATTGCGTAGCAACAACTCTTTCTAAGATTTTTGAAATGAAAGGGAGATTAGAGATTGGTCTATAGTTAGCTAAAGCTCCTGGATCTAGCGTTGGCTTTTTGAGTAAGGGTTTAATTACAGCCGTTTTAAAAGCCTGCGGTACATGGCCTAAAGTCAATGAAGAATTGATTATATGAAGAATAAAGCTCCCAATAAGTGGGAAGACTTCTTTAAATAACCTGGTAGGAATAGGGTCTAAAAGACAAGTTGAAGGTTTGGATGAGGAAACTATTTTGTCTAACTCACAAAGGTTGATTGGAGTAAACTCATCAAGACAGACATCAATAGAAGGAGTTGTAGTAGTTACAGTATTTAAGTTAACTGTGGGAAGAATCTGATTGATTTTATCTCTGATGGAGGAAATTTTATTATTGAAAAAGTTCATAAAGTCCTGACTAGTAAGCTCTAAGGGGATGCTAGGATTGACAGAGTCCTGACTCTTTGTCAACCTGGCTACAGTACTGAAAAGAAACCTGGGATTATTCTTGTTCTCTTCTATTAATGCAGAGTAATAACTCGTTCTAGCTTTTCTAAGAGATTTTTTATAAATTAAAAGATGATTTCTCCAAGCTAAATAGATTTCATCTAAATTAGTAGAGCGCCATTTTCTTTCTAATTGACGAGTCTTCTGTTTTAAGCTATGAGTTTCTGTGTTGAACCAAGGAGTTAAAAATCTCTGATTAGACTTTTTCTTTTTTAAGGGGGCCACCAAGTGTAGAGCCTGATGCAGAGAAGCTGAAACACTATCCACCATGTTATCAATTACAGAAGGAGCAAGCTGTCTATAGCTTATTTCCGTTGTGTTGACACATGGCATAGAGGAAACAATCTGCATAAATTTGGAAACAGCATCATCTGAGAGGCATCTACTGTGATAATATTTTTCTTTAGGAGCCAAATAGTCAGAAATAGTAAAATCAAAGGTTAACAGACAATGGTCTGACAGTACAGGGTTATGAGGAGACACTACAAGATTTTCTATTTCTATGCCATATGTCAGAACAAGGTCCAATGTATGGTGGAGGTAATGAGTAGAATTTCCTACTTTCTGAGAAAACCCAATCGAGTCTAATATTGAATTAAAAGCCACATTAAGGCAGTCACTATCTACATCCACATGTATATTAAAGTCCCCTACTATAATTATTCTATCAGATTTCAGCACTAAATCAGCTAAGAAATCAGCAAATTCGGATAAAAATTCTGAATAGGTTGATGGGGGACGATAAACTATGGCAAATAAAATTGGGTTTAACCTGAAATTGCTAAAGTGCCCAACACTGAGGACCAGGCCCTCAAAGGAATTATAACATGTTTTTTGCTTTACATTAACTAGTAATTTGGAATGGTAAATTGTTGCTACTCCTCCTCCACGACCAGAACTTCTGGGATTTTGACAGTTTAAATAACCAGAGGGAGTTGATTCATTTAAACCAACATAATCCTCTTGTCCTAATCAAGTCTCTGTAAGGGAAATTAAATCAATCTGATGATCAATTAACAGATCATGGACTAACAGAGACTTGGGAGTTAGAGACCTAATATTTAATAAACCACATTTAATTTTTAAATTATGAGGAGGAACAGAGGCCAAATCAATCAATTTAGAGGCTTTATGTTTAATTTGAGTTTTACCAATATTTTGCTTTATCACTTTGGGATGCTTATACATTATATTTTTATTTACTTTGGAGGGAGCAGACAACGATTCTCTGATGGGGAAGACAGGGGCTAAGCTGAGGGGTGGCGGATGAAGAGGAGCTGCAGAGAGGCGTGTAAGACTATGATTCTGCTTCCTGGTCCCAACTCTGAGTAGTCATGGTTTTGGAAATTTGGATAAAAAAGATGCCAGATTGTTAGATAAATGAGAAGCACCATCCAAAGTGGGATAAATGCTGTCTCGTCTCATAAGACCAGGTTTTCCCCAAAAAGAGCTCCAATTGTCAATGTAGCCCACGTCATTTTTAGGACACCACACAGACAGCCAGCGGTTCAAGGATGACGAGCGACTAAACATGTCATCACTGGTCAGATTGGGGAGGGGCCCAGAGAATACTACAGTGGCAGACATCGTTTTTGCAAACTCACACACCGATTCTATATTAAGTTTCGTGACTTCCGACTGCCGGAGACGGATGTCATTAATGCCGGCGTGAATAACAATTGTGGAATATTTAGAGTTACTTTTAGCCAGCATTTTCAAATTTGACTCGATGTCGCCTGCTCTGGCCCCAGGAATGCATGTGACTATGGCCGCTGGAGTCTCTAGGTTCACGTTTCTGACTACAGAGTCGCCAATGATCAGAGTTTTTTCCTCAGCGGGTGTGTCGCTGAGCGGGGAAAAACGATTAGAAACGTGAACAGGTTGGTGGTGAACCGGGGCTTTGCGACTAGGCTTCCTTCTCACCGTCACCCACCCAGTCTCCTCGCTGCTGAGGAGAGCCGGAGAACCGCTGACAGTGGGACCTAAGCTAGCTAGCTCCGCTGCAGCTAATGGGCGTCCGTCGAGATTAACTGGCGCAGACGGTGTTTCAATGCAGCGGAGCCGGGATTCCAAATCAGACAACCTCGCCTCGAGCGCCTCAAAAAGACAACATTTATTACATTTACCGTTATCACTAAAAGAGGCAGAGGTGTAGCTAAACATCTGACAGAGAGAGCACACCAGAGGAGGAGAGGAAAGAGAGGTAGTAGCCATAGCTAGTGGCTAGCTAGTGGCTGGAGAGCAAACCACACAGGCAGACAGCAAAACAGGAAGTGACGATACGTTACCACAAGGAAGTGACGATCAGACTTCAATTAAGCAGTTAAAAGGTCTGGAGTTGATTCCAGGTGTGGCGTTTGCATTTGGAAGCTGTTGCTGTGAACACACAACATGCGGTCAAAGGAGCTCTCAATGGAGGTGAAACAGACCATCCTGAGAACTGGAAAAAAAAAAAGAAGAAATCCATCAGAGAGATAGCAGAAATGTTAGGAGTGGCCATATCAACAGTTTGGTACATTCTGAGAAAAAAAGAGTGTACTGGTGAGCTTGGGAACTCAAAAAGGCCTGGATGTCCACGGAAGACAGCAGTGGTGGATGATCGCAGAATCCTTTCTATGGTGAAGAACAAGTGCACTCAAGTGAAGAACACTCTCCAGGAAGTAGGTGTATCAGTATCTAAATCTACCATAAAGAGAAGACTTCATGAGAGAAAGGCCAGAATTGACTTTGCCAAAAAACACCTGAAGAAGCCAGCCCAGTTCTGGAACAGCATTCTTTGGACAGATGAGACTAAGATCAACCTGTACCAGAATGATGGGAAGAAGAAAGTTCTGAGAAGAATTGGAACAGCTCATGATCCAAAGCACACCGCATCTTCTGTAAAACATGGTGGAGGCAGTGTGATGGCATGGGCATGCAGGGCTTCCAATGGCACTGGGTCACTTGTGTTTATTGATGACGTGACAAAAGACAGAAGCAGCCGGAAGAATTCTGAAGTGTATAGGGATATACTTTCTGCTCAGATTCAGCCAAATGCAGCAAAGTTGATTGCACGGCGCTTCACAGTACAGATGGACAATGATCCAAAACATACTGCAAAAGCAACCCAGGAGTTTTTTAAAGCAAAGAAGTGTAATATTCTGCAATGGCCGTGTCAATCACCAGATCTCAACTCAATCGAGCATGCATTTCACTTGCTCAAGACAAAACTTAAGGCAGAAAGACCCACAAACAAGCAACAACTGAAGACAGCTGCAGTAAAAGCCTGGCAAAGCATTACAAAGGAGGAAACCCAGTGTTTGGTGATGTCCATGGGTTCCAGACTTCAGGCAGTCATTGCCTGCAAAGGATTCTCAACAAAATATTGAAAAGTAACATTTTACTTAGGGTTATGTTTATTTGTCCAATTACTTTTGAGCCCCTGAAATGAGGAGTGTTTGTATAAAAATAGCTACAATTCCTACATGTTTAATCATATATTTTTGTTCAACCCCTTGAATTAAACCTTAAAATCTGCACTTCAATTCCGTTGCTAGTTGTTTCATTTCCAATCCAATGTGGTAGTGTGCAGAGCCCAAATCATGAAGATTGTGTCACTGTCCAAATATTTCTGGGCCTAACTGTACATATGCATTCGTGCGTCACACACATATGCCCCGCCTGTTGTTTGTTGCTGTTTCTTGTTGCTGTGAGGTGCTTAGGTGCATGTGTGTGTACGCATACGCAATACTTCACTCGTGTGACATTTGAATGTCTTGTTTTGTAACACCTTAACTCTTGCACTTTAGCATAATATCCACTTTGTACAGTTTTATTGCAGCTGTTCTTCTCATGTATGATTGTTTTTTTGTTTGTTTTCGTGACCCGCCAGGGGACTACAGATGCAAATTAGCGGTATCGCTAAATCGGGCATACTTACATTTGTATTAATGTTCATTAGTATGTAATGTCCTTTTAAAATAAACATTAAACTAAACTAAACTTTGTTTGAGTTGTGGAATATTGAGAGTCCAGTTGGGCAATGATGGAGGTGCAGTGCTGTTGGAGGAGTCCATGGACCAATCATTAAAGGGGTTGGAAATAGTTAGTCGTGTCCCAGGGTCAGACTGTGAAGGCAGAGTTTTGTTGGAAGTTCATCAATATCATCATGTTGCCAAAGCTTCAAATAATTTTAGGGTAGAAATTAAGAATTTGAGAAAACTCAGCCCCAGGAGTCCACTTGTTACACTAGAAATACATAGATAGATAGATAGATAGATAGAGTTTTTAAAAAAAAACACTGACTTAGAAAGCCATCAGATAAGCCAATTTGTTAGAAGAAACCAATCACATTTTTTTTAACATCAAACAAAAAAGTCGGGACGAGAATATGACATGCAAACTTTTTCCTTTAATGTGGGCCAATGAACGTATTAAAAAAAAAAAGGTGATGTCACTCCAGTCAACCCCTGAGAGGGTGTCAGCAGTGGCGGGTGGTTGATCTCAGCAGCTGGTTCAGCTTTTAAATTTACACCACACGGAAATGATTTTGACTGATGATTCTGCACACACAAACCACACATAAACCATGCACACACACACACACACACACACACACACACACACACACACACACACACACACACCTGTCATAGCGTTATTGATTAGGGCTGCTTACTCAAAAATATTAAAAGGGGGAGAGCTTCTGCAAGAGTGAGTGGAGCAAAACACACCCGCCAAGTGTGTTGGAGTGAATAAAGTAAATAAAAGCTTCTAACTCACCATTAAGATCAGGTGCTCTTGAAATCAGTTAAGAACTCCCATGTTTGGATGGAGTTTTAAGGGTTAACTCCTTAGCATTCCAGCAAATTTCCCTAAAAATTCCTAAAAATAGCATACCCAAAGTAAATCAAGAGCTGTTCTTCAACCCTTTGCAGTATATTCATGGGGATGGTCTCATTCAAAAGAAAACACTCAACTTTTTGGCAAAATAGTCAGAATCCATTTAAGTGCTTCTGCCACTGCCTAACAGTGGTGTAAACATACTAAATTTGAAGAAAATAAAGTTTGCCTTTCTTTTTTTTAGATACAAATGCCTGAAAATAACATACAGCTGTTAGATATTGGCTATAAAACACAACAGGAATTTAGAATTAAGTGTTATCAAGTTCAGGTTAAAATTTAGTAACAATACCACAAAAATTAATATATTACAGGTTTTTTTTTTTTTTCCCTTTGGTTGCAATCAGGCGTTTTTGAACTGTGCCACTGACACAGGTTGGCACATAACTTGTAAGAATGTTTATAACCTTTGAGTGTTGGAAGATAGAAGTGTCATCTTGGGCTCTAATGAAAGGTGCCACTCAGGGCTGTCCTGCCCCATATCCAGATACACTGTCAGTAGTAATGACACAGCGTAAGTAAAGTATAAACCTTACACCCAAGGTTGGTAGAAGTGACTCAGCTTTGTAGAAGCAACCGAGCATTACGTATGGGAGACGCATGGGCTTTATAGGGGGCGTGTGTGACGAACCCAGCCCTGTCAGGCATCGTTAAGTTCAGACATTGATTGGCTACACAACACATTAATAATAAGCATACTCAACTGCAATTGACTTGTTTTGTTCAAGTAGCTGTGGGGCTGGTCCTTCATGCTAAGTAGACACACATTGAAGGCTATGAAAACACAAAGGAAGAGCCTATTGGGTCAAATGAGGTATAAATCAAATCTAGACTATCACATGAGTCTTTTGGGCTTTTGCTACATCACTATCGCTATAGGAAATGTAGTTTTTATAGCACATAAGCAAAAAAAAGCAAGTTAGCTGGCTGGGTTTCAAACAATGCTGCAATTTTATGGGCATTTTTCCCTGTAATCCTTTAGATGGACAATAACTCTTACTGAAATGGATCTATTGGCCCTTTTGCAATATAACTGGACCATATTTGTTGGACTATCATTAATTATAGGACTCCAAGAAAGCTTCATTGGTGAGTAACTGGTATGTTGCTATGTTGTGCTAGCTCATTTGATGCTCTATTTAATTTCAGTTTTATGATTGCATCTCAAATCTGTTTTAATAAACAAATAGAAGAAATTCTAAGCTTTCAAATGATATAAGGCATGACTATCCACAGCAGAAATATTAAAACAAAATACACCAGATGTTAAGGGGTTTAAAGCCAATTAGGAAAGTTACTTTATTTAGAAGCACCAACTTCCTCTGACTGTTGCAAAAATAAAACAGGAAATGTGACAATATTAGAAAATGATTGTTTTGCGGAGAAATCAACTTCTTCTTTATAATGAAAATCAAAAAGAATATGACAAAATATCATAATTTTTAATTGAATATACATTCATGATTAGTGGTCATTCATGTTTTATGAGAAGTGTTTTATGTTGTTCTAGCAATGTTTTGTTGAATATGAGGGTCACATGTATATTTTATGAAAAAATGCAATTAAAAGTTGCTTAAAAATACTTCCTTTTCATGGTGGGCAGTGGTGGCCTAATGGTTAGGGATGTGGACTGGTGAGGGGATGGTCACGGGTTAAATCCCTGGACTGGCAGGATATAGGATCCCTGGACTGGCTCTTATCGGACATGTTCATCTGTGTTTAGAAGGGGAAACATCTGGAGTCGCTTCGTGCTCTCCAGGGAATGATATGAATTTAAAGCCAGTGAATGTTAATTTGAATTGTAAGCTCAGAATATGACAATAGGGAAATCCTATACTCCTATACTCTGTCTGAGCAGATTCGGCCTTGATCGGCGCCCCTGGATAACTCACTCCTCCAGAGTTGAGATAAGCGGATGTGTCAGCTGGCTCGCTAACCCAAACACCGCTGCTGTGCAATAAACAGAACTCTTCAGGGACAGCGTTCATGAACTATAACATCTATCGTTGCCTAGGAGACTATTTGTTGTGCTCCAGTAACTGATACACTAAACACTGCACACACACTGATATCATCATACTGATATACACACACTGCTCTCTCCCTGCTGTGTGATTTGTCTACTAAATGTCTGCTAAATAAGCATTGAGGTTTTTTTTGCCTGCAATCAAAATTTCGCTTACTTACTCAAGCGTCAATTTGATAAAACATGTTTTTTTTCTCTCGCCTACTGTGTCATATCCACCCTTTTTCTTTTTTTCCTTTCTTCTTTATGACTGGCGCCTAGCGGCTGCCCCGGCCTTGGATGCGCTCTGCAGAGCGTGCCCAAATGCCAAGTCACGTTTTGTTACCTTGTATTCATACATGTGTAATGACAATAAAGTTGAATCTCATCTCTCTCATCTCATTAGCTCATGGTGGGACACATAACATAGCAGTGTTTGCACCACCCTCTTTAACCCCAATGTGGTGCCCTTGAGCAAGGCCCCCAACCCCAGCTGCTCAGTGGCCACGGGTCAATCTGTGGTTGCACTGGACAGCTTCCTGGTGTGAATGTGTAACTGTGTGAGTATGAACAGGGCGTCTTTGACAAAGAATGGTTTCATCTCAATGGAACTACCCTGTATAAATAAAGGTTTAAAAAAAGTTTCTTCACTGTAATTTTAGCAATTAATCACAATTAATTAGAGAAAATGTACAATCAATCCACCCCCTCTAGGATTTTGCGATGTGATTCTACCAATTCCTGTGAATTCAGCAGGTCCTGCATAATTTGAATTTTGTCCAATCACTGCAACTTCCCCACAATTTTGGCCAGTTGTCTTAACTTCTACCAATTTCGCCAGTCAAATTGGTCCCTGAGTAGCATATAAACGTGTATGTCATCAGTCTGACCAATGAAATGTGGCGCTGCACCGTGTTCACTTCCATGTTTACAGTGAGTATATACAGAACACATCAGCAAGGTACTACTACTTGGCTGTCCTTCGTTGCCGAAGATGACTGTCTTGTCTTGTGTTTGAGTTGAGGTCTATCTCAAGCAGGCTCTTGTGTGGGCAATCACACCCACTCGGGATCTGCAGAAATGCTGACAGTTGTTGCACCGGAAAATGCTTAAAGTAGTTGCTGAATGTCGTCAGTCATGTGCACACTGACATTCTTGCTGGCGTTGCTCTTCTACGGTTGACGTTGCTTTCCTCAGCTGTCCTCACCAACTGACTTTCCGGAATGCCTCTTCCTCCCAGGTATCATAGGGGATGCCAGTTCTCTTCATATGCCACTTTAGGACATCTTTGAAATGCAGTTTTTGTCCTCCATGGCTCCTTTTTCCTTGGCTCAGTTCCGAGTAGAACACAGCTTTTGGCACTCTACTGTTGGCCATCTGATGTACATGCCCTGCCCAGCGAAGCTGTGACACCGTTATTAGGGCTTCAACGCTAACTGTGTGTGCACGACGCAGTACTTCAACATCTGGGATACGATCTTGCCACTTGATGTTGAGGATGGAGCGTAGGTGGTGAAGCTGGAGTCTTGTCAGAGCCCTGATGTGTCTGTGGTAAAGAGTGGCACACTCGATGGAATAGAGCAGGCAAGGAAGAACTGTAGCTGCATAAACCTTCACTTTGGTTTTCGTACTGATATCATGACAACTCCAAAGTCTCTTGTATAGCGCACCATAAGCCTTTGCAGCGGACTGGATCCTTATTTCCACCTCCAAATCTACAGAGCTGGTGTTTGTGACGGTACTGCCCAAGTAAGTGAAAGACTCAGTTGTCTTCAGTGGTTCATCGTGGACTGTAATCATTTCTGGCAGTTCAGTGGACATTGGAGGAGGCTGATAGAGCAGCTTGGTCTTAGATACGTTGATCTTTAGGCCAAACATATCAGCTGCAAAGGAGAAAAGATCCACAATCTGCTGCATATCAGCTGCATTACTGGCCACAAGGGCGGAGTCATCAGCATAAAGCAGTTCTCTGATGCACATCTCCTGTGCAACAAGGTACTAGAACAAGATACAAGGAACAAGGTACTAGAAAGAATCAAGATTCAAAGGCTTTATTATCATGTGTACAGTTAAGAAATGCTACATTTCCTGAGCAATGAAATTCTTACTTTGATCTCTGAACGAATGCCAAGTTAAAGGTACAGAAACAACAATTCTAATCGGTCATGACACACTAACACAGTAACTCAATCCTAGTACTGATGGATGCTAAGACACATACACCAACACACAGTTAGGCAGCAGAGGAATGAAAATGAAAGTCTCCAGATGACTAAAGTGATAGTGGTATATTGATATCAGAGATGATGTGAACCTGAGATGGCATGAACCTATGTGCAGTGTGCAAATGAGCAGTGTGCAACCTGATGTGAACCTGAGATGGCATAGACTTATGTACAGTGTGCAAATGAGCATTGTGCAACCTGATGTAACCTGAGATGGCATGGACTTATGTACAGTGTGCAAATGAGCATTGTGCAACAAGCAGTGTATAACTGCAAATTATTGATAAGTAGCAGCAGAGATGATATGGACATCAGGCAGGTAATACTATATCTACTGTACAGGTGAGCTGTGTGCAAATTTAGCAGCCGGTGTGTGAGTTCTTATATGCAAAGCTGTGTTACAGAGTTTTGGGAGTTGTTGTCTGTTCATGAGTCTGATGGCAGTGGGAAAGAAGGAGTTTTTCAGTCTGGTTGTCCGATCATATCTCTCCGGTTCTGGCCTCCCTTCATTGGCTTCCCATAGAATTTAGAATTAAGTTTAAAATCCTTCTTCTCACTTACAAAGCTCTAAACAATCAGGCCCCTTTTTATTTAAAAGATCTGATACTACCCTATTATCTTAACAGAGCACTATGCTCCCAAAATGCTGGATTACTTGTAATACCTAGAATCTTCAAAAGTACAATGGGAGGCAGAGCCTTCAGTTATCAAGCTCCTCTCTTGTGGAACCAGCTGCCAATCTGGATTCGGGAGTCAGACTCAATCTCTGTTTTTAAGAATAGGGTTAAAACCTTCCTTTTTGATATAGCCTACAATTAGGGAGGGATCATGTGTCTCTGAACCCTCCCTTAGTTATGCTGCTAATAGGTTTAGACAGCCGGGGGACCTCCAGTAATGCACTGGGCTTCACTCCTTTCTTCACTCTGTGATTTTTTTTTTTTAATTTTTTTTTTGCTGGTCATTAACATCTGTTTGTTCTCTCCCATAGATTGAGTCCCCATTGTGCTGTTTGCTCTCTACATGTCTGTTCTTTTCATCTTCTCTATCCCCTCATCCCCCATCCAGTCGCAGCAGACAGATATGGATATGGCCCTGTACTTACAGTATATAGTGCTTTTTACCGTTGTAGGAGCAGGGCACTGAACATTGTCAAGGACCATTCTCACCCTCTGCATAAACACTTTGAACTTCTGCCATCTGGCAAACGATTCCGGAGCATCAGAGGCAGAACCACCAGACTGATTAACAACTTCCTTCCACAAGCTGTTAGGATGCTGAACAGTTGATCTGGAATCTCTCATACATACTACCGCACCTATGGACATTATGTATATTATTTGAATATTATAGTTCTGGTTAGTTTTCAAGTATGTCTCAGGGATGTGTGGATGGCTGTGGTGGGGTGGGGGGTGAGGGTGTGTGTGAGTGTGTCTTAAATTATGTTCTTTTTACTTATATGGATGCCGAGAGAAACGCAATTTCATCTTGCCTGCACTACAGTTGTATGTACAGCAATATGACAATAAAGGTTGATTTGATTTGATTTGATATAGTGCTTTTCTAGTCTCAAAGACCACTCAAAGCACTTCACTAGTACTAACCCTCTATTCTAATGGCCTATAGGAGACAGATATCTAGGGACAATTTAAAACAACCAATTAACCAAACATGCATGTCTTTGGATTGTGGGAGGAAACCAGAGCCCCCGGAGTAAACCCACGCAGCACAGGGAGAACATCTAAACTCCACACAGAAAGGTTCCTACCCTCCCAGCCTGGGGATTCAAACCTGGAACCTTCTAGCTGTTAGGCAACAGTGCTAACCACTGCACCACCGTGCTATCACAGAAGATGACTGCCCCTCCCTGAGCCTGGTTCTGCTGGAGGTTTCTTCCTGTTAAAAAGGAGTTTTTCCTCTCCACCAAGCGCTTGCTCACAGGGGATCGCCTGATTGCTGGGGTCTTCCTGCAATTGTGGGGGTTTCCCCTACAGTTGAAAGTGCTATGAGATGACTGTTGTTGTGAAATGGCACACTATAAATAAAGTTGAATTTAATTTAATTTAATTAAATCATCAAAAAACAGTGTGTGATTTAAAAAAAACACTCACCTGCAAGTTTTCCCTCATCGTTCCTACTTCCGTCTCTCCCGGTCCACTGGTGAACGTCTCCTTGAGTGTCTGTAATGGCCGCGTGTATGAAGCGCCAGGTTTGTGTTGGAAAACGTCCCCCTGCCTGAACGCATCCCCCATCTCGTGAACGCACGTGAGAAGAGATGCTGTAAAACCACAAACAAACTAATACTACAGCTAGTGTTGTAACACTTTATATATCTTTAGAGGTAAAAGTCACTACTACAGCTGGTCAATGAGCTTTAAAGCTATGAATCTCCGGTCTGGACATGAGCCAACACACTATTCAGCCAAATCCCCAAGGACAGCCCAACAACTTACTGCAATAATAATAAAAAAAAAGCCTCAAAATCCTGGAGGGACTGATTAATTAAGTAAAAACATAATCAATTTGCAGTTTTATAAAAAAGTTAAAGAAAAAGTTAAATCAGTTAAAAACACAACAGGGAAAACAGACATTTGGCTTAATTACTGCAACAAATGCATGCCCATATCTTTTATATTTGAAAAGCAGCATTTACTGTAGTATCCTTTCAACAAAGACACAGTAAGAGTTTGTGTGCTGGTGGTTATGATTAATATATAATTCCAAATATAGCTGCATTGCTGTTGTCACAGTTATGTGAACATTACTGATGTCCAAGACGGAAAAAAAGAGGTCAACAAAGCAATGTTTAATCCTGACTTCAACCGCTTTGAAGCACCTTCAGAATAAACTAGAACTCTTTGAGCCAGACCTTATCACCCTGCATCAGCAGCTAACCTCACTAAAGTTGCTGAATGTAGAAGGCTGGCAGTGTACAGATATTTGGGAATAAGGTGCAAATTCACCTCTGGGCAGGGACATTTACTGTAACATGCTGGAAAATAGCTGCAGATGGATATCAGGGCACCTCTTTCAGAGCAAGGCTGCAACCAATCCTTCTGCATTCATTCATATCATATTTTGTGCTCAGTGCACAAAATTACTATATGGACCCCAAATTAAAGTGTTTAAGCTGCACCTTCTCATGACCTTCAGGAAAAGAGAACAGCTTGTCTTAAGAATTTGAGGAGAAAAATGTCATTTCTTTTCAGGTTGTTCTATCTATCTATAAATCACAAAATCTGTGTGTGTGTGTGTGTATGTGTGTGTGTGTGTCTATCTGTCTATCTATCTATCTGTTCCATGCATATCTCTTGAACTGTTCATCAGACCTGCCTCAGCTTTTATAAGTGCTTTGCTGAGGTTATGAGGGTGTGCATTCCCAAGTATGGAGTTGCTCAGTCAAAATATGCAGTTTTTATCAAAAGAAGTTTAGCCACCGCTCTGTCACCGTTCTGTCTCTTCATGCCCTTCAGTGTGTGCGGAGTTTCGGATTGACTCCATGCTGACTGAATAATATGTGGCATCACGACCAGTCAGTCACCACAGCACTTTGCAAACAAAAAAAGGAAGTGAAAAGACACACATTTGACAAGAAAGAGAGAATAGCGAAGATGTAATGCTTAAAAAATTATACTATAATGTTGCTGTGATTGCGTACGTCTAAAGGATAATTTGGGGAATGTCAGCAGGGAAAAGGGGTCTGCCTAAAGAGCACTGGTGGAGAAGCAGCCGGCGGAACGCAGTCCTTCACAGGGAAGCAAGCCCAACCCGCCCGGTTAATGGTAGACAGGAGTCCCTTTGCAGGACCATGACTCGCCATTGCCGATGGAGCTCTCCTCGGTTTGGTTGCATGGCTATCTAAAAATTAAAAGTTAATAATAACACCACCATGATTGTGGAGCAGAATGCCCAGATCAACTGAATATCATATGTGGCCACATGCACGGTTTGACTAAACAATGACTGTCACCAAACTGGACACAAAAATGCCCAAATAATGAAATAAAATTATTTTTATTTAAATATTTACTGACAAATGGGCAACACTGATGCAGCAGTTGCAGCCAAACAGGTCATTCTGCTCTGTTTAATATTGGTGTTTTGTTCTTATAATATTCCTAAAGTATAAAAGAATGTACTAGAATAGGTCTCAAATATTTGTGAATGTGTCCTGTTACAGTACTGCATGAGTTTATTGATGATAGACTATAAACTACACATATAAACTAAAACAATTATAATGATGACTGAACAACTCACATTCCCCAAAGTACAAGATACAACACTTATGAATATACAGTATCTCACAAAGTGAGTACACCCCTCATGTTTTTGTAAATATTTTATTATATCATCTCATGGGGCAACACTTAAGATATGACACTTTGATACGATGTAAAGTAGTCAGTGTACAGCTTGTATAACAGTGTGAATTTGCTGTCCCCTCAAAATAACTCAACACACATCCATTAATGTCTAAACTGCTGGCAACAAAAGTGAGTACACCCCTAAGTGAAAATATCCAAATTGTGCCCATTTAGCCATGTTCCCTCTCTGGTGTCATGTGATTCGTTTGTGTTAAAAAAAAAAAAAAAAAAAAAAAAAAAAAAACTTCCGGCGCCACACGAGTCGGCTGCCTTTTGCAACAGCGGCTCAATTCTGAGTTTTTTTCTTTCTTTCTTTACACACTTTATACATCACGGACACACAGATCGCCCCAAAATGCCTCCCGAGCCGGCGAACGGAGCCACTGTTTACAGCAGGAGATGGTACAGCAGGGAACAGCTGCTTGCACTTAATCTCCACTCGGTGCTGACGAAAAAACTCGACGTACCGAGAGAAATAAGGCGAAAACGACGTGGTTGTCGGGCTGGTGTTAGACGGCGGACAAGGAGTATAAGGTACAGACCCACCTTCCCATCCGTTATTGTGGGGAATGTACGCTCTATACTGGGAAAGGTAGATGACCTAGCGGCTATCTGCCGTTACGATAGCACATACCGGGAGTGCTCTCTCCTTTTGTTTACTGAGACGTGGCTAACTGAACTAGCAGCAGATGCTAACATTGAGCTGGAGGGTTTCCACATGATAAGGGCAGACCGAACACCAGACAGTGGCAAAGCAAGGGGCGGTGGAGTGATAATGTATGTTAACAACAACTGGTGCAGACCGGGACATATCACTGTTAAACAACGTCACTGCAGCAAAGACATTGAGTTGCTAGCTGTTAGCATGCGGCCTACATATCTCCCGAGAGAACACTCACACATGATCTGCATTGTTGTTTATGCAAATCCGACGGCGAACGCTGGGACAGCGCGTGACGTCATCCATTCAGTAACCAGCAGGCTGCAGACAGAACACCCAGATGCTCTTCTCATCTCAGGCGATTTCAACCATGTTTCACTGTCTCCCATTCTACCCACGTTTACCCAGTATGTCACATGCCACACTAGAGACAATAAAACACTGGACTTATTCTACGCAAACACTAAGGAGGCGTACACCTCATCACAACTCCCCCAACTTGGGAGATCGGATCACAACTTGGTTCATCTCCGGCCGGTGTGCAAACCCCTAGTGCACAGACAACCCCCGGCCATGCGCACAGTGATGTTATGGTCGGAGGAGGCAATGGACACTCTAAAGGGCTGTTTTGAAGCCACCGCCTGGAAGCAGCTCTGCGATCCACATGGTGAGGACATCGATGGCCTCATTCACACCTTCACGGGCTACCTCAGCTTCTGTGTGGACAAATCCGTTCCCACCAAGACCATACGGTGTTGCTCAAACAACAAACCCTGGATCAACCATGAGATTAAAACACTTCTGAGAGAGAAGAAGAAGATCTTCAGGTCGGGGAACAGGGAGATGCTGAAGTCCTTACAGAGGGAGCTGAGGAGAAAGATCAGAGAAGGCAAGGACAGCTTCAGGAGGAAGATGGAGGACAAGCTGCAACAGAGCGACATCAGCGGGGTCCGGAGAAACCTCAAAACCATCTCTGGGCTCCAGAATAACTCCCCCCAGGACACGGGGGGCAGGGAGTGGGCGAACAATCTGAATTTGTTTTTCAATAGGTTTGACCAACCGCCCTCCCCCCTGACTGCACAACAACCACTGCTGCCTGTAAAGACATCAAGTCCTGCTGCCCACTCCCCACTCCACCAACACCCCCCCCACTCCCAACACACAGCCCCCCATCCTGACCCTGACCAGGACCCAGGTGAGGACGGAGCTGAGGAAGATCAAGGCGAGGAAGGCGTCGGGACCGGACGGCATCAGCGCAAAGCTCCTCAAGTCCTGTGCAGACCAGCTGTGTGGGATTGTGACGTACGTCTTCAACCTGAGCCTGAAGCTGGGGAGGGTACCACAGCTGTGGAAAACATCTTGTGTGGTACCTGTACCAAAAACTTCCTACCCCAAAGACCTGAACAGCTACAGACCGGTGGCCTTGACGTCCCACTTGATGAAGACCCTGGAGAGACTGCTCCTTGCTCACCTCCGCCCCCTGGTGGAACCAGTGATGGATCCACTCCAGTTCGCCTACCAGTATAGCATTGGGGTGGAGGATGCGGTGATCTTCCTCCTTCACCGTTCTCTGTCCCACCTGGAGAAGCCCGGGAATGTGGTGAGGATCATGTTCTTTGACTTCTCCAGTGTTTTCAACACCATCCAACCGATGATCCTGAAGGACAAGCTGCTGCGCACAGGGGTGGACCAGCACCTGTCATCATGGATCCTGGACTACCTCACGAACCGGCCTCAGTTTGTGAGAACCCGGGACTGTGTGTCCGACACGATCATCAGTAGCACGGGGGCCCCCCAGGGAACGGTGTTGGCTCCCTTCCTGTTCACTCTTTGTACTGCGGACTTCTCACACAACACAACACACTGCCATCTACAGAAGTTCTCTGACGACTCTGCGATCGTTGGCCTCACCTCCAATGGAGATGAAGTTGAGTACAGAGGGCTTATCCAGGACTTCGTGGACTGGTGCCATCGGAACTGCCTCCAGATCAATGCGAGGAAAACTAAGGAGCTGGTGGTGGACTGCCGCAGGCAAGGACAACCCCTCACAGCACCAGTAAATATACAGGGAACAGACATTGAGATGGTGACATCCTACAAGTACCTGGGTGTTCATCTGAACAATAAACTAGACTGGTCACACAATACTGATGCACTCTACAAGAAGGGACAGCGCAGGCTGTTCCTACTGAGGAGACTCAGGTTTTTTGGTGTACAAGGGGCGCTGCTGAAGACATTCTATGACACGGTGGTGGCATCAGCCATCACTTTTGGAGTGGTCTGCTGGGGCAGTGGCATTACTGCAGCCGATAGGAAGAGACTGAACAAACTGATCAAGAAAAGATAGCTCCGTCCTGGGGCAGCGCCTTGATCCGGTGGAGGAGATAGGAGAGAGAAGGACGGTGGCTAAACTGTCATCTCTGCTGGAGTCCGAGTTCCACCCTATGCAGGACATACTGAATGCACTGAGGAGCTCATTTAGCAGCAGACTACATCATCCCAGGTGCACAACCGAGAGGTTTCGCAGGTCCTTCCTACCAACGGCTGTCAGACTGTACAGCCTAAGCAGGGCTGCTCGCAGAGATAGCAAAAAGACGTAACAACCTAATAGTTTTTTGAATGCAAAAGATGCAATAGACTTACACAATGGTCCCCTCTGGCATACAACTAGGAAAATACCGGTAGCTGCGGAGGGTGAGAATATGTATGGGCACATAATCATACCATGTAGGATAACTAAGTAGACGGTTGTGCTGTTTCATCCCATCTAGCAACAATGCTCTGCACTGTGTTTGTTTATACATTTACATATTTATTCCATCTAGCTACAATGCTCCGCACTGGGTGTGTTTATGTTTATGTTTATATTTATATATCTATATATTCATTCCATCTAGCTACAATGCTCCGCACTGTGTGTTTATATATCTACATATTATTCCATCTAGCTACATTGCTCCGCACTGTGTTTATATATTTACATATTTATTCCATCTAGCTGCAATGCTCTGTACTGTGTGTTTATATACTCATATATTTATCCCATCCAGCTACAATGCTCTACACTGTGTGTCTGTGTGTATATATATATATATACAGTGGGGCAAAAAAGTATTTAGTCAGCCACCAGTTGTGCAAGTTCTCCCACTTAAAAGATGACAGAGGTCTCCAATTTTCATCATAGGTATACCTCAACTATGAGAGACAAAATGAGAAAAAAAAAAAAATCCAGAAAATCACATTGAAGGATTTTTAATGAATTAATTGGTAAATTCCTCAGTAAAATAAGTATTTGGTCACCTACAAACAAGCAAGATTTCTGGCTCTCACAGACCTGTAACTTCTTCTTGAAGCTCCTCTGTCCTCCACTCGTTACCTGTATTAATGGCACCTGTTTGAACTCGTTATCAGTATAAAAGACATCTGTCCACAACCTCAAACAGTCAGACTCCAAACTCCACTATGGCCAAGACCAAAGAGCTGTCAAAGGACACCAGAAACAAAATTGTAGACCTGCACCAGGCTGGGAAGACTGAATCTGCAATAGGTAAGCAGCTTGGTGTGAAGAAATCAACTGTGGGAGCAATTATTAGAAAATGGAAGACATACAAGACCACTGATAATCTCCCTCGATCTGGGGCTCCACGCAAGATCTCACCTCGTGGGGTCAAAATTATCACGAGAACGGTGAGCAAAAATCCCAGAACCACATGGGGGGACCTAGTGAATGACCTGCAGAGAGCTGGGACCAAAGTAACAAAGGCTACATCAGAAACACACTACGCCGCCAGGGACTCAAATCCTGCAGTGCCAGACGTGTCCCCCTGCTTAAGCCAGTACATGTCCAGGCCCATCTGAAGTTTGCTAGAGAGCATCTGGATGATCCAGAAGAGGATTGGGAGAATGTCATATGGTCAGATGAAACCAAAATAGAACTTTTTGGTAAAAACTCAACTTGTCGTGTTTGGAGGAGAAAGAACACCATACCTACTGTGAAGCATGGTAGTGGAAACATCATGCTTTGGGGCTGTTTTTCTGCAAAGGGACCAGGACGACTGATCCGTGTAAAGGAAAGAATGAATGGGGCCATGTATCGTGAGATTTTGAGTGAAAACCTCCTTCCACCAGCAAGGGCATTGAAGATGAAACGTGGCTGGGTCTTTCAGCATGACAATGATCCCAAACACACTGCCCGGGCAACGAAGGAGTGGCTTCGTAAGAAGCATTTCAAGGTCCTGGAGTGGCCTAGCCAGTCTCCAGATCTCAACCCCATAGAAAATCTTTGAAGGGAGTTGAAAGTCTGTGTTGCCCAGTGACAGCCCAAAAACATCATTGCTCTAGAGGAGATCTACATGGAGGAATGGGTCAAAATACCAGCAACAGTGTGTGAAAACCTTATGAAAACTTACAGAAAACATTTGACCTCTGTCATTGCCAACAAAGGGTATATAACAAAGTACTGAGATGAACTTTTGTTATTGACCAAATACTTACTTTACCGAGGAATTTACCAATTAATTCATTAGAAAAACCTTCAATGTGATTTTCTGAATTTTTTTTTCTTATTTTGTCTCTCATAGTTGAGGTATACCTATGATGAAAATTGGAGACCTCTCTCATCTTTTAAGTGGGAGAACTTGCACAATTGGTAGCTGACTAAATACTTTTTTACCCCACTGTATTTATAGTAATATGTACATATGTATATTAGCTGCTCTTGCTTGCTTGCTTTTTTTTTTTTTTCTTGCCTTCTGATTGTTGCTTTGAGTGTTGCTATCCCTGTGCTGTTGCAATCCTGGAATTTCCCCGTTGTAGCACTAATAAAGGCTTATCTTATCTTACAAGGTCTCAGGTGTGAATGGGGAGCAGTGTAGAAAAGCTTGAAATGATGAGGCGATTTGATATATAAACCAAAGTTTATTTATCAGCTCTCCTAACAAGTCTCATCTAGTGCAGAGGTAGCAGAAGGAAAAAGAGACCGAATATCTCCGGCTCTCTGACTTTATACTTGCACATAACAAAAGACATGCATATCAAAGGCTGACATCCCTCATTATCTTAATCCCCCCATTGTCTTGGTACTTCCTCTCTTCGCCCTAGGGGGGTGAGGGTAGCTCCTCCGGTCTCCACCGCAGTGTCTGGGAACGTCTTGTTCTTCACTTGGCGGTTGAGAGTCTTTGTCCTTTTTAGAGGTGTGAAGTTGCCTTACATATGTAATCACCAAACATTCCCACATGCTTCAACATATATAGGTTATGGAATATATGATTAATATAGCCCACAGCCCCCCCCCCCCAAACGACTAAGAAAGGACAATAGAAAAATTCACAGTCTAAGATAATTACTATGACATACTAAGTGTTACATCTCTTGCCACAGAAGAAACTTTCCAGCAGCCATGCCCCTAAGAGAGTTCAGTGGTAATCATAACAGCATAGTAAAATCACAAAATCACAAGTCGGTCCTAAACTGTTACAGCACAATCAGTGAACAACTGTGGAGTAGTTTGCATCAGTCCCTGTGCTGTCTGGGTTTTAATCTTCTCCCAAAACTGCTTTGGGTTCGTTTAGGCGTCCTGCTGGGACCTTCTTGTAAGGAATCTGCAGCGTGGGAAGGAGAGTGGTTAATTGTTCCCTGCAGGGGGGCTGAGTCTTTTCTCTTGGGGGGTCTACCCCGCCGAGGTGCTCTCGCCAACTGTGCAGGCTCGTCTTTCAACAAGAAGGCAGGTTTAAGTCTGTCAATGCTGACTGTTTCTTTTCTATCTCCAAAATCAAGCACAAAGTGTTTATCACCATGTTCCAGCACTCTGAATGGCCCATCGTATGCCGGGCGGAAAGTTGGTTTTAAAGCTTCATGCCTAACAAAAACGAACTCAGCGTTCTTTAAAGGTTGAGGGACAAAAACCCGTGGAAAGGAGTGATGAGCCGGACCGGGGAGAGAGTCCGGTCCGTTGCTGCCTAAAAACCTTGGGACTGGAAGATGCCCTGGCTCTGGATTCTCTGGTAAAAATTCACCTGGGAGCCTGAGAGGTTGTGCAAAAACTAATTCTGCCGGAGAGGCGTCTAGATCCTCTTTAGGCGCAGCACGCAACCCCAATAAAACCCAGGGAAGTTTATTTACCCAATTTGTATCCGTTAGTGAGGCTCTGAGGGCGGCTTTTAAAGACCTGTGAAAACGCTCGCATAACCCATTAGCCTGAGGGTGATAAGCGGTGGTGCGGTGAATTGTTGCCCCTAAGCTGCTGGACATGGCTGACCAAAGCTCTGAGACAAATTGAGGTCCTCTATCGGACGTGATGTCCGATGGGACGCCGAAACGTGCCACCCAGTTTGTCAAAAAAACGCGAGCGACTTCCTCTGCTGTAGTTGACGCCAGAGGGACTGCCTCTGGCCAGCGCGTGGTGCGGTCTATCATTGTTAACAGGTGTGTGAAACCTTGGGAGGAAGGTAGTGGCCCCACGAGGTCGACATGAACGTGGTCGAACCTTCTAGCAGGGATTGGAAAAGGCTCTAGAGGGGCTTTTGTGTGTTTGTGTATTTTGGCGCGCTGACAAGACATGCAAGTTTTTGCCCATTCTTTTACGTTTTTGCACAGGCCTGGCCACACAAACTTTTCGACGACCATTTTAACCGAGGCGCGCACACCTGGGTGCGTGAGGGAGTGAACTGAGTCGAAAATACGGCGGCGTCATGTAGCTGGGACTAACGGGCGCGGTCGGCCGGTTGAAATATCGCATATTAGGGGGGGCACGCCATCGCATAAACCCTTTTTCTCCAGCCTTAACCCTGTTGGTCCAGACAGGAGTGCGGGCACGTCAGCGTCACTGCTTTGTTCCTCTGCCATGGCTGCATAATCTATCCCTGCATGGATAGGTGCTGCGTATGTGTCCGCGTTAGTGAAGAGTTCTGCGGCTGAGGCAGTGTAATCTGTCTCCTCGCGCTCTGGTGATGTCACAGCGCGAGAGAGGCAGTCTGCTACCACGTTAAGTTTGCCTGCCACATGTCGAATGTCTGTGTTGAACTCTGAAATCGCAGCTAGCTGTCTTTGTTGCCTGCCTGACCATGGTTCTGAAATTTTAGCCATAGCAAAGGTGAGCGGTTTATGGTCTACAAAAGCCGTGAAACTCCGCCCTTCTAAGCAGAACTGGAAGTGGCGGATGGATAAATGAAGCGCTAGCAGCTCCCTGTCAAAAGTGCTGTATTTACGCTCAGTTTGGTTTAGCGATTTGCTGAAGAATGCTAAAGGTTGCCAGATCCCGCTGACATGTTGTTCTACAACTGCCCCTATAGTTAGGTCCGAAGCGTCTGTGGTTAGTGCAATGCGGGCCGAGGGATCGGGGTGAACTAACAATGTGGCGTTAGCTAGAGCGCTCTTTACTTCTGCGAAGGCGCGTTCGCGCTCCGGGGTCCATTCGACCGCGTTGGAAGCTTTCTTTTTTTTGAGTGCGTCATATAGGGGCTGCATGAGCTGAGCTGCGTGGGGGAGGAAACGGTTGTAAAAATTAACCATTCCCAAAAATTCTTGCAGCGATTTGACTGTTTGTGGCCGTGGGAAGCTTTTTATCGCGTGAACTTTGTCTGGAAGTAGAACTGCCCCGTTCGGAGAGACTCTGTGTCCTAAAAATTCAATTTGTGACACACCGAATTTGCATTTGGCTGGATTGATTATTAACCCGTGCTCTTCTAGTCTCTGAAAAACCGTAGTGAGGTGCTGCTCGTGTTCTTCCTCAGACGAGCTGGCTACCAGCATGTCGTCGAGGTAGACGAAAACAAAAGAAAGGTCGCGTAATACCGCATCCATCATCCGCTGAAAAGTTTGAGTGGCGCCTTTGAGGCCGAAAGGCATTCGCAGGAATTCAAAAAGGCCGGAAGGGGTTATTACCGCTGTTTTAGGAATGTCCTCTGCTCAAACTGGGACTTGATGATAACCGCGGACCAGGTCTATTTTTGAAAAAATGCGCGCACCCGCCAGATGCAGTGAAAAGTCCTGAATGTGAGGAATTGGGTAGCGGTCATGCGCTGTCGCATTGTTTAATCTGCGGTAATCTCCGCACGGTCTCCAAGAACCGTCGGGTTTCGGAACCATGTAGTGCTTCAGCACTACAGACTGGGACACTTTCAAACGTGAAACCACTCACAATGGATACTCAAACCTAGAGGAGTACACTAAGGTTGTTGTGGCATATATAGCTAAATGCATTGATGATGTCACTCACTGCAAGACCATCACTGTTCATGCTAACCAGAAGCCATGGATGACAGCAGAAGTCCACCGACTCCTGAAGGCTCGGGTCGCAGCCTTTAGGGCCGGTGACACTGTAGGACTAACAACAGCTAGGTCCAACCTATCCCGTGGTATCAAGGAGGTAAAACGACAGTATAGCAAGAAAATATCTAGCCACTTCAGCAACACCAGAGATGCACGTTCTCTCTGGCGTGCCATACAGACCCTCACCAACTACAAACCTCCATCTCGGACCTGTGCGAGTGACATCACACTGCTCAACAACCTAAACAACTTCTTTGTCCGATCTGAAGCACAAAACAGTACATCAGCACAGAAGACCACTCCTCCTCACGACAAGCAGGCCATGAGTCTAGATCGGGCTAGCGTGAAGAGGACCCTCTGCAGCATCAACCCACACAAGGCAGCTGGCCCAGACAACATACCGGGTCGTGTCCTAAAGGACTGTGCAGAGGAGCTTAAGAATGTCCTGGCCAACATCTGCAACATGTCCCTGTCTCAAGCTGTTGTCCCCACATGTTTCAAAACTGCCACCATAATACCAGTCCCAAAGAAGCCCGTCCCATCCAGCTACAATGATTACCGGCCCTTAGCACTGACCCCCATTATAATGAAGTGCTTTGAGCAGCTAGTCATGCAGAACATCAAGTCCATCTTGTCTCCCACCCACAACCCATCTCAGTTTGCATACAGGTCAAACAGATCCACAGAAGATTCCATCGCTGCTGCTCTCCTTCCAGCCCTTACCCACCTGGACTCAGAAAACTCCTGTGTGCGAATGCTGTTCTTGGACTTCAGTTCAGCATTCAACACAATCATCCCCCAGCACCTGATACAAAAACTCAGACACTTGGGACTCAAAACAGTCACAGAAGATGACTGCCCCTCCCTGAGCCTGGTTCTGCTGGAGGTTTCTTCCTGTTAAAAGGGAGTTTTTCCTCTCCACCATCACCAAGTGGTTGCTCACAGGGGATCGCCTGATTGCTGGGGTCTTTCTGCAATTGTGGGGGTTCCCCCTACAGTTGAAAGTGCTATGAGATGACTGTTGTTGTGAATGGCGCTATATAAATAAAGTTGAATTGAATTGAATTGAATTGAAAACCTCTCTCTGTAACTGGGTGCTAGACTTTCTCACAGGGAGGCCACAGAACGTGTGGGTTGGCAGCAACACCTCCCAGACCATCACACTGAGCACAGGGGCCCCACAAAGGTGCGTGCTCAGCCCACTGCTCTTCACCCTGCTGACCCATGACTGTGTACCAGCCTACAACACCAGCCACATCATCAAGTTTGCGGACGACATAACGGCGGTGGGCCTCATGACCATCAACAAGGAGGCCAACTACAGAAATGAGGTGAGCCAACTGGTCCAGTAGTGCAAAGACAATAACCTTTTCCTGAATGTAATAATGTTTAAAGTGAAGAATCTATCACTGCCCGCAAATATTCAAAAGTTGTTCCAAATAAGGGAGAAACAATATCATTTCAGAGGAACATGTATATTTCAAAAACCTTCAGTGAGAACTACTACCAAGCAACACTGTGTCTCAGTGCAAGGAGTCAGATTGTGGAATGCTTTTGGACCTGAATTAAAATCATGTACAACGTTTCGACAATTTAAACAAAAACTGAAGGAAGAAATACTCCAAACATATATACAAGATGACATGTAAAAATCACATAAGAATTATCATATTCAATCTGTGCTGTGCTGTTGCTTAGTTTTTTTTGTCACGTTTTGTTTTAGCTTTGTTCTGAATTGTAATCGCTCTTGTTTTGTTTTTCTTTTGAATTCTTGGATGGAATATGGGTGGGCAATATAAGCTGCGGCTTCAGCCATCACCCATTTTGGATAACTTATGTTGAACTGTATAATCCGAGGAGTTATTGTTTGGTTTGACCTTGTTGGATTTTTTTCCCCTTTGTTGTATTGTTCTGTTTTTTTTCTTTTAATCTTTACTTTTAATCTATCCGAAAAAAAGATTCATTCATTCAAACATAAAAAAAGTGTGGGAAAAACCAAGAAGATTGTGGCTGACTTCAAGAGGGGTCACATGCAGCAACCCTCTCTTATCATCGATTGCACAGCTGTGGAGAGGGTGAGCAGCACCAAGTTCCTGGGGGTGCACATCTCTGAGGATCTCTCCTGGTCCAACAACACCACATCACTGGCCAAGAAGGCTCAAACTCGCCTCCATTTCCTCCGCAAACTGAGAAGAGCACGAGTCCCACCCCTAATCATGTGTTCTTTCTACCGGGGCACCATTGAGAGCATCCTCACCAGCTTCATCACGGTGTAGTATGGAAGCTGCACGGCCTCCTGCCAGAAGACACTACAATGCACAGTGAAAGCAGGCAGCAAGATCATCGGTGCCCCTCTGCTCTCCTCTTAGAGCTCTACCTTACCCGCCTCGCCCGCAGAGCCATCGGCATCACAGGTGACACCTCCCACCCCTCACACTCCCTCTTCAGTCCCCTGCCCTCGGGGAAAAGGTACTGAAGCCTCCGGGCCCGCTCCACAAGACTGCTTTACAGCTTCATTCATCGGGCCATCAGGACTGTGAACTCTGTGCACTTTCTTTTCCCCGGTTGGTAACACAATAACCCACATAATAACTACCTCAGCTGTTGGCACAGAAAGACTGACACACCAACAGTACTACTTTTGCTGCTGTATGTCTCTGCACATTAACATTAACTGCAACCATTTGCACAAATGCTATATCTGCTGCCGTCTGTCTGTCACTGCAATACTGATCACGTGCAGTCCTATCTGTTACTATCTGCACCTACACTACTGCACTGAACTGCAATTACGGATATTCATCTCTAGTTGTCTGTATATAGGATTGCTGGTTTTTTTTCATCATTAATCATTTTTCTCTATTTGCACTATGGAAGATCTGGGTCTTTCTTGTTGCCATTTGCACCTCGGGTTGGATTACTGTACAGATTCTATATATTAGACTGCTGTTGTTGTTTTCTTTTTTACAGCCTTATTTCTTTTCCTTTTCTTTTTATATTATGCACATCTATGAAGAGAGAGAGAAACACCATTTCAGTTCTCCTGTATGTCCTGTACGTATAGTAGTATTGACAATAAAATTTTTGAATCTTGAAAGAACAGGCCTTTCCATGGTCGACCAAAGAAGCTGAATGCACTTGGTCAGCATCATGTCCAGCGGTTGTCTTGAAAATAGACATATGAGTGCTGCCAGCATTGCTGCAGAGGTTGACGGGGTGTGGGGTCAGCCTGTCAGTGCTCAAACCATACGCTGCACACGGCATCAAATTGGTCTGCATGGCTGTCGTCCCAGAAGGAAGCCCCTTTTAAAGATGATGCACAAGAAAGCCCACAAACAGTTTGCTGAAGACAAGCAGACTAAGGACATGGATTACTGGAACCATGTCCTGTGGTCTGATGAGTCCAAAATAAACTTATTTGGTTCAGATGGTATCAAGCGTGTGTGGCGGTAACCAAGTAAGGAGTACAAAAACAAGTGTGTCTTTCCTACAGTCAAGCATGGTGGTGGGAGTGTCATGGTTTGGGGCTGCATGAGTGCTGCAGGCACTGGGGAGCTACAGTTCACTGAGGGAACCATGAATGCCAACATGTACTGTGACATATTGAAGCTGAGCATGATCCCCTCCTTTTGGAAACTGGGCCGCAGGGCAGTATTCCAACATGATAACCACCCCAAACACTATTCCAAGACGATCACTGTCTTGCTAAAGAAACTGAGGGTAAAGATGATGAACTGGCCAAGCATGTCTCCAGACCTAAACCTTATTGAACATCTGTGGGGCATCCTCAAACAGAAGGTGGAAGAGCACAAGGTCTCTAACATCCACCAGCTCCATGATGTCATCATGGAGGAGTGGAAGAGGATTCCATTGGCAACCTGTGAAGCACTAGTGAACTCCATGCCCAAGAGAAATAAGGCAATACCGGAAAATAATGGTGGTCACACAAAATATTGACACTTTAGGCACAGTTTGGACATTTTCACTTAGGGGTGTACTCACTTTTGTTGCCAGGGGTTTAGACATTTATGACTGTGTGTTGAGTTATTTTGAGGGGACAGCAAATTTACACTGGTATACAAGCTGTACACTGACTACTTTACATTGTATCAAAGTGTCATATCTTCAGTGTTGTCCCATGAAAAGATAAAATATTTACAAAAACGTGAGGGGTGTACTCACTTCTGTGAGATACTGTAAGTCATAAAAGATCACACAAATAAGTGACAAAAAAAATAAACAAGGGTTCCAAAACCGTCATTAATATTGGATGTCCCATTCATTTTCAATAATTCTGTAATTAATATTCACACAATCAATTAAATCTTAGTGCCACTCAGTCCCTTTTATATTTGTCAGAGTGAATGAATGAATGAATGAATCTTTATTTCAGATAGATTAAAAGTAGAGATTAAAAAAGAAACAGAATAAGGGGAAAGAAAATCCAACAAGGTCAAATTAGACAATAACTCCTCTGATTATACAGTTCAACATAAGTTATCCGAAATGGGTGATGGCTGAAGCCGCAGCTTATATTGCCCACCCATATTCCATCCAAGAATTCAAAAGAGTCTAACATGTGATTGCCTACATGTAAGCTACACCTCTTCGTATTCCACTTTCAAACACAGCCTACATTTGGGCCTGTAAAGCCTAATTGGGCTACCTGTTTTCAGACAAGAATATTTGCTTTCTACAGGCATGCACTAGTATTTATAAATCACACTTCATGTATGGTTGCTCATAAACAATTCCCCCTTATTGTAGGAGGCTGAAATTGCAGATGTTCAGACTTGGACAAAATTGTTGGTACCCCTCTGTTAATGAAAGAAAAAACCACAATGGTCACAGAAATAACTTGAATCTGACGAAAGTGGTAATAAATAAAAATTCTATGAAAATTAAACAATGAAAATCAGACAGTGCTTTTGAATTGTGGTTCAACAGAATTATTTTAAAAAACAAACTCATGAAACAGGCCTGGACAAAAATGATGGTACCCTTAACTTAATATTTTCTTGCACAACCTTTTGAAGCAATCACTGCAAATCAAACGATTTCTGTAACTGTCAATGAGACTTCTGCACCTCTCAGCAGGTATTTTGGCCCACTCCTCATGAGCAAACTGCTCCAGTTGTCTCAAGTTTGAAGAGTGCCTTCTCCAGACGGCATGTTTCAGCTCCTTCCACAGATGTTCAATAGGATTTAGATCAGGGCTCATAGAAGGCCACTTTACAATATTCCAATGTTTTGCTCTTAGCCATTCTTGGGTGTTTTTAGCTGTGTGTTTTGGGTCATTATCCTGTTGCAAGACCCATGACCTGCGACTGAGACCAAGCTGTCTGACACTGGGTAGCACATTTCTCTCTAGAATACCCTGATATTCTTGAGATTTCATTGTACCCTGCACAGATTCAAGACACCCTGTGCCAGATGCAGCAAAGCAGCCCCAGAACATAACAGAACCTCCTCCATGTTTCACAGTAGGGACAGTGTTCTTTTCTTGGTATGCTTCATTTTTGCGTCTGTGAACATTGAGATGATGTGCCTTGCCAAAAACTTCCAGTTTTGCCTCGTCTGTCCATAGAACATTCTCCTAGAAGCTTTGTGGCTTGTCATCATGCAGTTTGGCAAATTCCAGTCTGGCTTTTTTATGATTCGTTTTCAACAGTGGTGTCCTCCTTGGTCGTCTCCCATGAAGTCCACTTTGGCTCAAACAATGACGGATGGTGCGATCTGACACTGATGTACCTTGACCTTGAAGTTCACCATGAATGTGTTTAGAGGTTGTTCTGGGCTCTTTTGTTACCATTCGTATTATCCGTCTCCTCCTGTGGCCACGTCCAGGGAGGTTGGCTACAGTCCCGTGGATCTTAAATTTCTGAATAATATGTGCAACTGTAGTCACAGGAACATCAAGCTGCTTGGAGATGGCCTTATAACCTTTACCTTTAATATGCTTGTCTATAATTTTCCTTCTAATCTCCTGAGACAACTCTCTCCTTTGCTTCCTCTGGTCCATGTTTAGTGTGGTACACACCATGTCACCAAACAGCACAATGACTATTTGTCACCCTTTAAATAGGCCGACTGACTGATTACAAGTTTGTAAACACCTGTGATGTTAATTAGAGGACACATCTTGGTTGAACATGTCCCTATGGTCACATTATTTTCAATCTTTTCTAGGTGTACCATCATTTTTGTCCAGGCCTGTTTCATAAGTTTGTTTTTTAAAGTAATTCTGTTGAACCACAATTCAAAAGCATTATCTGATTTGCATTGGTTAATTTTCATATAATTTTTATTTATTACCACTTTTGTCAGATTCAAGTTATTTCTGTGACCATTGTGGGTTTTTCTTTCATTAACAGAGGGGTACCAACAATTTTGTCCACGGCTGTATAATAGTACATACTGTATCTCTATAGGTCAAGTGGCAATTTGCTGCTCTGAACTCCCAAGAGTTTCTCTTTTACAAGTGCTAAGGTATAGAGTAAGGTGTGATAATGGGACCAGTTCCCATACAATAGAGGCCACACGCCACAGGAGACATTTGATGAGCTGAAAGAGACTTATAGGGAGGATGTCCCATCTCTTGGCGTAGTCAACAACTGGCATCAAAAGTTTAAGTGTAGCCGAACATGGGAAGTTGTCTGCATGATGGATTCCTCGGTTGCTCACACCTTTCCAGAAGCAGCGACAAGTCAGATGCTCCCAGGGTCTTTTGGCCATGTGGCAAGAAAACCAGGATGACTTCTTCCACAGACTAATCATACAAGATGAAACACTGTTAATCCAGAGATTAAAGGCCAGTTGATGCAATAGAAGCATTTTGACTCATCACCTCTGAAGAAGACAGTTGTCAAAGCCTCGGCAGGAAAGGTTATGGCTCATGGTCTTTTGGGACCAGCATGGAGTATTGATGACGTACTTCATGGCAAAGGGTACCACAATTACTAGGTCTTACTCTGCTTCACTCACAAATTGCAGAATTATTTAGGTAAAACAGAAAGTTGTATCTTGAAGTTCAATACCAAATTTCTGTGTCAGAATTGGTGATTTTGTAACAAATAAAGAAACATAGTTGAGAAACATTGCCTTTCGAACATACATTGTAAAATCCAGTTAGTTAAAACAAGAATGTAAACCAAATGCCTCAAAAAATCTGGGTAAAGTGGAATAAAAAAAACTACATGTTGTGCAGCACGTTTATTTGCAATATACATTTTCTATTCCACTTTGCCTGTTTTTTTCTTGTTTTTGTTTTTTGTTTTTTTTTTTCATATTCTAAACAGAATGAACTCAACAAGTCTACCAAAAAAAATACCCAAAAAATACCAAAAAAAATACCCAAAAAAACATGTAGGTTTAGGGCGCTCGCGCACGCAGGGACCAGCAGCCGGTGGCTTGTCACCAGACTGCAAACCAAGTCTACCTAGGGGTACAAATAAGTAACAAAAAAAAAAAAAAAAAAAAAAAAAGTCTGTTTTCACTCCCACTGACAAGCTGAAGTCAAAGTTTGAATACTCTTTTCCATCTCATGGGATTGTAATGTCTTGTTGTCTGTATACTTGTGGGAAAATATTGTATTTACCCATGACACAAACCCGAAGCCGCAACCCATTCTGCTACCCGCTGCCTCCTGTATTTGTTATCATGCTGACACAAGTCTAGGCCTTTGTCCACTTACATCTGCTACTGTAGTTACACCTCTGCTTGCTGCCTCTGTGGTGTCACACGGCACTGGCGAGTTCCAGATGAGCTGACTTGGAAACAGGACAGAGCACCTGGCCAAGACGGAATGTGGAAGAGAATATGTAAATGGGCCTGGCTGCAGAGGTTATTTGGTATTTGTGAGATGAATGAAATTCTCCCCTCTCTTTTCCTCATTTCCCCTCTCACATTTGTGTGACTAGACTAGTTAAGTCCCTGTCACTCAAGCTGCTGAGGTCTATGGGGCACCGGAGCGCGAAGCCGAGTAATATGAGAAAAAGTGAGAAAAAGAGAGGGAGGGAAGGTGAGAGAAATTGGGCCAGAGATGATTGCAAATTGTCTGTCTAATGGCTGCCACCCAGGAAGCCATTTCAGGTGACTTGTTATCCGTCATGAGAGAGGCAGACCTGCCAGGATCCCTCTTCTCACTCTCTTTCTCAGTGGGCCACCACTGCCTAAGAGCTTCAGGCTATCACCGGTGACCCCAACCCCTTTAAACGGCTCCGTCTCCAATTTTAGATGCCTCTTCCCGTCTCCTTGTCTGTTGCCTTCTCCGAGACTCTCCGTCTCCCACTTTGCCTCGTCTTCCCCGCAGTGTGTCTCTCTGGCTTCTGCTCAGCAGCTGTTGTTTAGTGATAGATCAGTGAAGCAAAAAATGATGCCTGGTATAAAAAAAAAAAATAGATCTTTAAGCAAAGCACAGCCTCCCTATTCTGGCTACCTATTGTTCTGCATTACCAGTGAGACTTTAGGGATTCATTCAGAGGTAATCATTTGTTACTCAGGGGCACCGCGTCTTTCAAGCACCAGTGATGAAGTCACCTCTGAAAGGGCCACAAATGAGAAAGAAATCATTTGCTGTCTAACCATGCTGGATAAGCATTGATTGGCGAGCCTACAATGACAAAGCTTTACATTTTGAAGTATTTTTTTAAATGGATTTAAATCTTTTTCTGGAAGACAGTGATGATGTATCTGTGAACACTTTTATAGCAACTCCTTATACAGGGCAATATGCTTGCTGTTACCCAGGAGAAAAATACAGTGATCCCTCTGTTCCTTCAGATTGACATTAGAGAGGAAATTGACATGCAAACCAAGCCTCTTGAAAGTTAATCTGTATGTGCACCGTATCACGTGGATCACAGCTTGCAGGCAGCTAGCATTAAAAGGAACCTGTCAAGCTAAGTGTGCTTCTCAACCTTTCTGCCATTACTCTGACATGTTTTGTGACCCGTGAACTGAAGTCTTGTCAAGACCTGGTCATTTTACCAGCTCTCAACACAGACGGGAGGACTTCCAGTAAATCTTCCTCTCCTAGAAAAAAACAAAAAAAAAATTTCTACTTCTTCCGCACAGCAGGTGGCACTGATTGGTTCCTGCACATATCCCTCACTTGTCAACTGGCCCCAGTGATGGCTCAAGACTTGCCTGAGGAGCTTTAGCCATTGGCTCTGTCAATAACAAGAGGAATGAAATCCAATGTTCGGAATTTTCTTAGCTGTCAAACATTGCTTTTACAATGACATACAAAATTTATTGCTGAAGTTTCTGTCATGCATTTTGGATTTTTAATCATTTGCCTTTATTTGTACAGTTATGAACTTTAAGAATTTATGTTTCAGATGTTTTGGAGCTTTTACTAAATTATCTGGTTTCTTTTTTAATGGTCTTGTAATTGGAGCACACTGTCATGCTGATTAGTTGATGCTGTGAAAACTCGTCAGCTAGTGTTACTGCTCCAGGCAATAGCCAACATGGGAACAATATCAATTATGGAGCCTTTCCAGCCTTCCAAAACTTCAGAATTCCCATTGTGCAACTTTAGTTCTAGATGCCATTTAACATTATTCACAAAAATCATTATCAATATATGTCAAGAATGGTCCTTTCTCCCTGACCATTACATAGTCAATGTCTTGCCCGGTTTGCCAAAGCAGTTGCCATTCATGTATTGGACTGTTTAACCACCGCAGAACACATATCAGCCAGTAGCAAGTCAGAGAGAAAGGAGAGCTGTTGGACCGACAGCTCAGTCCATCATCATCAGCTGTTATCCATCCATCCATCCATCCATCCATCATCTACCTCTTACCCAAGGATCCAGGTCGCAGGGGCAGCAGTCCAAGGTTAGTAGTCTAGACTGCTCACGCAGCACCATGATTCCCATGATCCCTCCTGCAGGTGGTGAGCCCACTGGAGGACGAACCCATGTGGCTCCTTGAGCTACACTGTGTCCTTGATGTAACTTCTTCATTGGTATCTACTGGACCACTCTTGGTCTGGTCTTCTGCCCAGGACCAGTTTGTCTTGGGAGATCCTACCAGAGGCAAGTCAGCCCCCGGCAACATACAGTAGCTCCTTGGCTCATGAAAACACTCATACCGCTCCACCATGATAAGGTGGCCATCCACGGAGCTATGCAAGTTAAAATGTGTCAGTCCTCACCATCTTGCTTTATGGTTTCAGGACATGGCCACTTAGCAGGACTCTTGAACCTTGATTAGATGATATGCAGCTACTGGTTTGACATTATCCTTACTGACCTCACTAACCTTAGCATAGTTATTTAAGGTCCACCCTAACACATGACTGTCACCAGTGGAAACAGCTGGAGGTGTGAACTGGCTTTATGGTCAGTGTGCAAAAGATTTGATCAGAAGGAGTGTGAAAGCAGCTTTTTTTTAAAGTTTGATATGGCTTTTTTGATTTCTGTCTTTCTTCACTATTTTATGTTTTTTTCTGATGCAGTTCATCCATCTGCATCCCATCCATCTTTTACTGCTTATCTGGAGATCTGGGTTAAGGAGGCAGCAGTCTAAGCAGAAAAATCCAGGCTTCCTTCTCTCTAGCCATCTCCTCCAGGTTCCCAAGCCAGCTGAGAGACATAGTCTCTCCCCTGTATCCTGCCTGTCCCTGATGTCTTGTTCCAGTGGGAAATGCCCAAAACACCTCACTTAGGAGGTGTCCAGGAGGCATCCTGTTCAGATGCCTGAACCACTTCAGCTGGCTCCTTTCAATGTGGAGGAGCAGCGGCTCTACTCTGAGCCTCTTCTGGATAATTGACCTCCTCAACCTATCTCGAAGGGTGTGTCCATCCACCTTTTGGAGAAAGCTCATTTTAGCCACTTGTAACAATGATCTCATTCTGTCAGTCATTACCAAAAGTTCATGACCATAGGTGACTGTAGGAAAATAGATTGACCAGTAAATTGAATTATTTGTTTTGGAGCGCAGCTCTCTCTTCACCACAATAGACCAGTACAATGTTCACATCACTGCAGGTGCTGCTCCAATCCATCTGTCAATCTCCTGTTCCATTCTCCCCTCTCTTGTGAATGAGACCCCAGTATATTTGAAGTTCTTCACTTGGGGCAGGAGCTCATTCTCAACCTGGAGAGCACAATCCACCCTTTTCTGGCTGAGGGCCATGGACTCAGATTTTGAGGTGCTGATTATCATCCCAGCCATTTTACACGCAGTAACAAACCACTCCAGTAAGACCTGTAGGTCACTGCTTGATGAAGCCAACAGGGGTTTGACGGCAAGTGCCTGGTGGCCATTTCTGCCCATAGTACTAGGCCGCCACGACCCTAATGAGCCACGTCAGTCCGCCCTCCAGTGGGCTCATCACATCCAAGAGGGATCATGTGTGTCTGGTGCTATGTGTATTGGGTGGCAGTTGAAGTGACAGACCTTTTACTGCCATTTTAACAATTATTTAATGCGCTCCCTAGTGTTGTGGTTGTGATCTTGTCAAGACCAGAGTTTCCCAAGACAAAGACTGAGACCATGACCAAGACCTCCATACACGGTGGTCTTGGGCTTGACTGAGTCTTGGTCTTGTAAGACTC
The DNA here is from genome assembly GCA_020510985.1 of Pholidichthys leucotaenia. Lineage (NCBI taxonomy): Eukaryota > Metazoa > Chordata > Actinopteri > Cichliformes > Pholidichthyidae > Pholidichthys > Pholidichthys leucotaenia. The sequence goes on from CM035837.1 coordinate 390,190,202, forward strand.
TGGACTTGGTCTGGTCTCGACTACAACACTGGAGATCCCTTAGCTGAAATTTCCAAGCCCACTCTGGTGTAATCTAGCTTGACATCCAGAATTCTATTTGTTCAACCATAGATCATCAAAACACAATAAACTCTGTGTTATGCCACAAGAGAACAAGATGTAACATCGTGACCTTCACTGTGACTGTGGGGGGAAAAGTACACAAAGGTGAGAGCAGCAAGCACAGAGGGATGTTGTAACTTCTCCTGCTACTATTATATATATATATATATATATTATATATATATATATATATATATATATATATATATATATATATATATATACTGTATATATATATATATATATATATATATATATAAAATATGTCTGTAACCTACACCTGGATTGTCATCTTACTTAAAAATCCAGATGACAAGGAAACCTTCAAAATATATCCAGTTTAAAAAAAGAAACTGGATTCCACAAAGCCCTTGATGTATCACATAGATCCACTACCACACAATCAGCCCTCACCTCAAGATCTTTTTCAAGCCAGCCACTCCGTGTCAAACTCTCTAGAGACAGTTGGACAGCATGTTTTGATGCTCAGGGCTCTCAAGGCGACCATCTTGTGGAGCCTGATTGCCTTACAGACCCCGCTCTGTGGAGAAAATGAGGTTGTGGTGGGCCACTCGGGTCTCTCTAAGGCACAGAGCCATTGCAGTCGAAGTGGAGCCCTGACCCCCAGCAGATTTCTAATGGATTTTAGGCGTCACAGGCAAACACACAGCTGGACTCCAAACCAACTCATCAGAGCACCCCAGATTTGTGGCTCCCCCATCGACCCACACACCCACCCACTCACACAAACCTGCCTCTTCTTTATTCTGTGGTGTGCTCCAGTGATACAGTAACTGTCTGAAAAAAAGAATTTTCACTGTAATTCTTTGTATTTCACAGAAATGTCAAAAATGTGATCTATTGCTTTGTTTACAAAATTATATTACAATCTTTTTGTGAGGAATGTATTCCATGTGTTTTTGATTTCTACAAGAAAAAGAATAGCCAGAAGTTAAATCAGTATTTTATAAGCAAGTTTCACTGGGTTCTTTGCTTCTTCTCCTTCTCTATCTTTCTGCCTCCCAATATTTATTTGTGTGTACAGCCTTATTTTTTTTTTTAATCTTGTGTTGTGTTTAGCCACACCAGAACATTTTCGTCACAAGTAAGTCATAAAATAGCAAGGTGATAAACTGAAACATGTTGCAGCAGTCAAAGGAACATGAAATCTTTAAAATGTTATAGCTGAATTTTAAGTGATTTATTTTTTCATGAATTATTTTTTCAGGTTCTTGAATGGAGTAAAATAAAAGGAGTTGTCATTGTTGGAAAGAGGTATTTGATCCAGTATCAAGCCCTTTTGCCATACAAGGGAAAGTCATGACAGCACGTCCCTGGCAAAGTGGTTCTTGCATTGGCAAGGTCTTAGCTTTGTCTCATGGAAGTCATGGGTATTGATTCACGCTTGAGGTGTCCCTTTGTGGAGATTGGCTTGCTGCACTAGCATTATCTTGGGTGGCAGTGCATTCATAGTGTAGCTACTAACAATGGAACAGAGGGACGATGCAACTAAATTGTTCTGAATGACTTTAATAAGCTGGCGCCTGTAGGTTGTAGGAGAAAAAAGACAATAAACTTTGAAAAGCACTAAGGGCAAGGGGAACTTTTTAACTTTTCCAAACAAGTTCTTTATTTAAGCACCACAGCTTGACATGGTATGTTGTCTCCTCATGAGTATTTAAATTCCCAATGCCAGCAATGTACCAATTAGCATATTGAAATTAATCTTTCAGAGTTCAGATTTCCCACCCTTTTTGGAGTCTCTGACTAGGGTGCTGCAGGGTGCTCCTCTTGGAGACTCCATTGTCCTACTGGGGGACTTCAATGCGCACCTGGGCAACGACAGTGAAACCTGGAGGGGGGTGATTGGGAGGAATGGCCTGCCTGATCTGAACCCAAGTGGTGTTCAGTTATTGGACTTCTGTGCTAACCACAGTTTGTCCATAACAAACACCATGTTCAAGCATAAGGGTGTCCATAGGTGCATCTGGCACCAGGACACCCTAGGTCACAAGCTGATGATCGATTTTGTTATTGTATCACCAGCACGGACCTGCAACCGTATGTCTTGGACACTAGGGTAAAGAGAGGTGCAGAGCTGTCAGCTGATCACCACCTGGTGGTGAGTTGGATCCGATGGCAGGGGAGGACACCATTCAGACCTGGCAGACCCAAACATATAGTGAGGGTGTACTGGGAACATCTGGCAGAGACGCCTGTCCGGGAGGTTTTCAACTCCCACCTCCGGAAGAACTTTGATCACATTCCAAGGGAGTCTGTGAGACATGGAGTCTGAATGGGCCATGGTCTTCACCTCCATTGCTGAAGCGGCTGCCCAGAACTGTGGCCGCAAGGTCGTTGGTAGATATCGTGGTGGCAACCCCCTGAACCAAGTGGTGGACACCAGTGGTGAGGGGGGCCATTAAGCTGAAGAGGGAGTCCTATCATGCTTGGTTGGCTTGTGGGACTCCCGAAGCAGCTGAGGTGCATTGGTAGGCCAAGCGGAGTGCGACTCGAGTGGTTGCTGAAGCAAAAACTCGGGTGTGGAGGAGTTCAGTGAGGCCATGGAACAAGACTTTCGGTCGACGTCGAAGAGATTCTCGCAAACTGTCCGGGGGCTCAGGAGGGGGAAGCAGCTCCCTGTCCACACTGTATATGGTGCGGATGAGGCGCTCCTGACTTCGACTGGGGATATCGTTGGGCGGTGAAAGGAATACTTTGAGGATCTCCTCAATCCCACTGACACGCCTTCCACGGAGGAAGCAGGGCTTATGGATGAGGGGGACAACTCGCCCATCACAGGGGCTAAGGTCACCAAGGTGGTTAAAAATCTCTTTGGTGGCCGGGCCTTGGAGGTGTCCCTTGTGTTTTTTTGTGGGGGGTGCTTCGGGTTCCAAGGTTGTCATAGCCAGGAGCGGCACTGGGGTTAAGCTCCCAGTGCTCATAAAATGCTCCTTATGGCATGCGTCTCGAAAAGCCTCTGACAACTAAGTCCAACTCCTAGCCTGCCCGTGGGGTTTAGTCTCTAAGCCCGGCGGAACTGCTTTTACTAATAGGAGAAGGGGCGAGGGCGGATCTCTGGTGCCTTAAAACCAGATGCTTCGGGTAGATGGTGGCTCGTCAACCTGGGAAGGTAGCCCATCTAGGGGAAGGTAAACCCTGATTTCAAACCTCCGCTGCCTTGCGGCATACCCGGTCACGGGAAAGGCTTCGGGAGTCAACCCTGAGGAAAAATCCGGAGTCGGAGCCCCTAAGGCAGTTCTATGTTGTGCTCAACATCGTTCTGGCAGCTCCTGCAATGGCGCTGGTGCCAAACTGTAGCAGCCCTGCTGTTCCTTTGGATTCATCAGTGACGTGGAGAGGGGGGACATGCTGCATGGGCAACATCTTATCCTCCATATCTTCCTGCCCAGGCTTGAATCCTACCAACGCCCAACGCTGGAAGGTAGAACACCGGATCACTGGAGAGGACACTCCAGCTTCGCCTTTGGCGTAGACAAAACACGGGGAATGACAGTTACCGGTTATAAGCCACCGCTCCATTGGCGTAGAGCTCGGCGCCAGGGGTTATTCCCGACGGTGGGAGGGATCATCGGATCTCACTGGACAGCTACTGCCCGCCTCAAGCTGGGCAGCCCCCAGCCAATAAGGTGATGTCCCGCCACAGCTTGCTTTCCTCATTGGGTGCATGGGGATGAGGAGAAATCCGAACAGCAGGCTGAGAACTTTCGCACCAGGCAAGACAATAAAACAAAAGAGACCAATTCTAAAACTGGGAACTTGGAACGTCCGCACTATGATGACAGGACTCGCTACTAACCTCAAGGACGTCAACGACACCAGGAAGACTGCCATCATCAATAATGAGCTGAAGAGACTGGGAGTGGATATCGCCACTCTCCAGGAAACACGGTTGGCTGACACAGGCACACTGAGAGAGAAGGACGACACGTTCTACTGGCAGGGAAAGGGCAGTGACGAACACAGGGAACACGGAGTGGGCTTTGCAGTGAAGAGCACCTTGCTGAAGATGGTGGAACCGAGCAGCACTGGCTCTGCTCGACTCCTCACCCTCCGCCTGAACACCACTCAAGGCCCAGTCACCCTCGTCAGTGTGTATGCCCCAACACTGACAGCCACACCAGAGGCAAAAGACGAGTTCTACGAGAAACTTGCAACAACTGTCAGGATCGTCCCCAACTCTGAGCAACTCGTTCTCCTTGGAGACTTCAATGCTAGAGTGGGTGCTGACCACGACTCCTGGCCCTCCTGTCTTGGACCTTTTGGCGTGGGCAGAATGAATGACAACGGACAGCGGCTGCTCGAGTTCTGCACATATCACGATCTGTGCATCACAAACTCGTTCTTCAAGACCAAGCCCCAACACAAGGTTTCCTGGCAACATCCACGCTCAAAGCACTGGCACCAGCTGGACTTGATCCTGACCAGGCACACCTCACTGAAGAACGTGCTAATCACCCGTTCGTTCCAGACTGCAGATTGCGACACAGACCATTCATTGGTGTGTTGCAAGGTCAAGCTGCAGCTGAAGAAATTCCATCGTGCTAGACAACCTGGAAAGGCACGGATTGACACCAGCAAGATGGCTCAACCAGAACTTGTTGAGCAGTTTGCCTCCACCTTTGAGAAGGAACTTGGTGTACCACAAGAAGGAGAATCTGCAAAGCAGAAGTGGGAAGAGCTGCGAAACACCATCCACCGCACAGCCTTGGCTACCTTTGGGAGGAAGACCTCGAAGTCACAGGACTGGTTTGATGCCAAGTTGACCGAGATGACCCCCGTCATTGAAGCCAAGCGCTCAGCACTTGCTGAGTACAAGAAGTACCCAAACGAGAAGAATCTCCAGATTCTCAGGGCTGCGAGAAGCAAAGTTCAGCAGACTGCTCGGCGCTGTGCCAACGAGTACTGGACTCAGCTCAGCCAAGACATTCAAACTGCTGCCATAACAGGGAACATCCGTGGTATGTACGATGGCATCAAGAAAGCACTTCGTCCGGCTCAGAGCAAGACGGCCCCCCTCAAATCCTCCACTGGGGAGATGATCACAGAAAAGAACAAGCAGATGGAGAGATGGGTGGAACACTACTCCGACCTCTACTCCAGACAGAACACCGTGACACCGTCAGCCCTTGATGCCATTGACTGCCTGCCATCCATGGACGAACTTGACGCCGAGCCAACCATCGACGAACTCAGCAAGGCCATTGATAGCTTGGCCGCTGGCAAGGCACCCGGCAACGACGGCATACCCCCCGACCTGATCAAGCACTGCAAGACCGCCCTACTGCTGCCATTGCATGACGTCCTCTGCCAGTGTTGGAAGGAAGGTGCCGTACCACAGGACATGAGGGACGCCAAGATCATCACCCTCTACAAAAACAAAGGGGAGAGAAGCGACTGCAACAACTACAGGGGCATCTCCCTCCTCAGCGTTGTTGGCAAAGTCTACGCACGAGTTGTTCTCATTCGTCTACAGAAGCTTGCCGAACGTGTCTACCCCGAGTCTCAGTGTGGCTTCCGCACTGAGCGATCGACGGTAGACATGATATTCTCCATCCGCCAACTCCAGGAGAAATGCAAAGAACAGAACATGCCCCTGTACGTCGCCTTCATCGACCTCACCAAAGCGTTCGATCTGGTCAGCAGAGAGGGCCTTTTCAAGATCCTGCCAAAGATAGGATGCCCACCAAAGTTGCAAAGCCTCATTGAATCGTTTCACACCAACATGCAAGGGATAGTGCAGCACGATGGCAACGTCTCAGAGCCTTTCAACATACGCAGCGGAGTGAAACAGGGCTGTGTACTTGCGCCAACCCTCTTTGGGATTTTCTTTGCTATGCTCCTGAGGCATGCCTTCAGCACAGCAACAGAGGGAATCTACCTGCACACAAGATCTGACGGCAGGCTTTTCAACCTCGCCCGCCTGAAAACCAGAACTAAAGTACGCAAGGCTCTAATCAGAGACATGCTGTTCGCAGACGACGCTGCAGTCGCAACCCACACACAGCAGGAGCTTCAGACCCTGATGGACCGCTTCTCCCAGGCATGCAAGGACTTCGGGCTTACCATCAGCCTGAAGAAGACTAACGTCTTGGCGCAAGGCACAGAAGCACCACCAACCATCACCATTGATGACTACGAGCTGGAGGTCGTGAATCAGTTCACGTACCTGGGGTCCACGATCAGCAACAAACTCTCCCTTGATACAGAGATCAACAAGAGGATTGGAAAATCAGCCTTCACACTCGCTCGCCTCACCACACGAGTGTGGGAGAATCCCAAACTCTCTGTCAAGACGAAGATGGCAGTGTACAACACCTGCATCATCAGCACACTGCTCTATGGGAGTGAGACGTGGACAACATACGCCCGGCAGGAAAAGAGACTGAACTCCTTCCACTTGCGCTGCATTCGCCACATCCTGGACATATCCTGGCAGGACAAAGTGCCCAACACAGAAGTTCTGTCCCGCGCCGGCCTTCCCTCCATGTTCACTCTACTCAGAGAGCACAGGCTCTGCTGGCTAGGCCACGTTCACCGTATGGAGGATGGCAGAATCCCCAAAGACGTCCTCTATGGAGAACTGGCAACTGACAAGAGAGACGTTGGCCGCCCACAGCTGCGTTTTAGAGATGTCTGCAAGAGAGACATGAAGGCCCTGGAGATCAACACAGAGCGCTGGGAGGACCTTGCAACGGACCGCTCCAAATGGAGAGGCACCCTGACCAGACAGCTCAAGGTGGGTGAAGAGAGACTGACTGCTGCTGCAGATGAAAAAAGGACCCGCAGGAAGAACCGCCACAGACCCAGCAGCACGGAGACCACCCACAAGTGCAACCTGTGTGACAGGGACTGCCATTCGCGCATCGGCCTGTTCAGCCACAGGCGGTGCTGTTCCAGCAGAGTAGACGTTTAGGATTCTCTTCCATGGTCATCATAGACCGACGGAGGCCGCCGCCGCTTCGGGAGAATGGGATATCGGACTTGTTATTATGAGCTGTCCAGTCTCTATACGATTGTTGTGAGAGTTTGGTTTGTATTGCCAACACTCGGTCAGACTCATTCCCAGTGAGAGTTGGACTCCGCCAGGGCTGCCCTTTGTCACCGATCCTGTTCATAATTTTTATGGACAGGATTTCTAGGTGCAGCCAGGGAACGGAGGGTGTCATGCTTGGTGACAACAGGATCTCATCTCTGTTGTTTCCAGATGATGTTGTCCTGTTGGCTTCATCCAGCAATGACCTACAGGTCTTACTGGGATTGTTTCCCGTTGAGTGTGAATGGGTGGATGGATGGAAATTAATCTTGGGCAACACTTGACAATAATAAACAAGTCAGTGTGGTAAGAAAAAGATAAAAAATGATACCTATTCAAAATTATTAATATATGAGAAAGTCAGGAGTGGATGAAAAGAATTTGATGGTGGTGCAGGACATGTATGAGGACAGTGAGACAGTGGTGAGGTGTGCTGTAGGAGTGACAGATGGATTCAAGGTGGGGGTGGGATTACATTACTGAGCCCCTCCTTGTTTGCCATGTTGATGGACAGGCTGACAGATGAAGTCAGGCAGGATTCTTCATGGACTATGTTGTTTACAGGCAACATTGTGATCTGTAGTGAGAGTAGGGAGCAGGTGGAAGAGAACTTGGAGAGGTGGAGGTATGCTCTGGAGAGAAGAGGAATGAAAGTCAGTAGATGCAAGCCAGAGTAAATGTGTCTGAATGAAAGGGAGGTGAGTGTAATGGTGAAGATGCAAGGAATAGAGGTAGTGAAGGTGGATGAGTTTAAATTCCCAGGGTCAACCATCCAAAGCAATGGAAAATGTGCAAGAGAGGTGATGAAGAGAGTGCAGGCAGGGTGGAGTGGGTGGAGACAAGTGACAGGGGTGATTTGTGACAGACAGATAGCAGCTAGAGTGAAAGGGAAGAGTTACAAGACGGTAGTGAGACCTGCTATGATGTATGGTTTGGAAACAGTGACACTGACAAAAAGACAGAAGGAAGTGCTACAGGTGGTAGAGCTGAAGATGCTAACTTTCTCATTGGGAGTGACTAGGAGGGACAGGATTAGAAATGAGTATATCAGAGGGACAGCTCAGGTTGAGCGGTTTGTAGACAAAGTAAAAAAGGCAAGGCCAAGATGGTTTGGACATGTGCAGAGGAAGGATAGTGGATATATTGGACAAAGGATGTTGAAGATGGAGCCGCCAGGCAGAAGGGAAAGAGGGAGACCACAGAAAAGATGTATGGGTGTAGTGAAGGAGGAAATGGAAAGGGTTGGTGGTACAGAGGAAGAAGAAAGTGATAGGATGAGGTAGAGGCATATGTTCTAATGTGGCAAACCCTAAAAGGAAAAGAAGTAATATGCACTCCCTTCTAAGAGCACTGGAACAGTGACACAAGTTTATCTATCTATCTATCTATCTATCTATCTATCTATCTATCTATCTATCTATCTATCTATCTATCTATCTATCTATCTATCTATCTATCTATCTATGACATAGAAAGGCTTATGCGATCATCCACCACTGTTGTCTTCTGTAGACATCCAGGCCTTTTTGATTTCCTGAGCTCACCAGTACACTTATTTTTTTCTCAGAATGTACTAAACTACTGATGTACCAAAACACTGATTTGGCCACTCCTAATATTTCTGCTATCTTGTTGATGAATTTCTTCTTTTTTCAGCCAAAGGATTATCTCTTTCACTTTATTTTTTTTAAAATTAGCATTTGACTGTCCAGGTAGTCAGATTGAGACACAATGTCTCACAAGAGTGACCTGCCATTGAGAACTTCTTTGACCATATGTTGTAGATTCATATGTATGCAGGGCTGAAAAGTTCGTAGCGGTCAAATTTGACAAAATGTAGTTTATGACATGTTTTAGGACCCAGGAGACAGACACTGATACGGGCAGATTGTGACAATAATCCCTTTATTAAATAGTGAGAGTGTGTAGTGCGTGAGTGAGTGCAAGGATTGGATTCTGGTCACTGGAACTGAGCAGCCTGGACGGAGACCCGGCAACCCTGGAACACACAAGCAGATATGATTACTGATGTTCAGCACTCGTGAGGAGCTGCAGGTGAAGAGGCTTACTTGGGTAAAGCACAGGTGGCGTCCTGCTGAATTCCAGCGGCCGTGCAGCGTGGAGGTGAGGGTGTCCGTGACCGTGCTGGTGAATACACCCGTGGCTGTGACGAGGGAAGTCTCTGTGATAATGCCGGCAGTGATGCCACTGACCGGGATGATGATTGTCCAGAAGATGGCGAGGTTAGTGATTCCTCTGACCGTGGCGATGATAACACTGATGATAGCGATGACAGGGATTCCACTGATAGTGGTGGCGACTGTTCCTGCAACTGAGAAAATAACAGTTCCTGCAGCTGAGGAGCAAGACGTACCGGTAGTCGTGGTGGTAGCGAGGAGCTACGTGGGCGAGGTGGCATTGCCCCGTCAGCTGGGGAAGCTGGTCCGCCGCCTGGGAGGTCCACCTGTGCACAGGGGTTAAGACAAGGGGTAGAGTAACAAATAGTTCTCTTACGTGGTTGTACTTCACGAGAGGTTCTTGACGAGGCTCGAGAGCGGAGCTCTGGCTCATACTCCGACGAGGAGGACAGACGACTCTGTGACGGGCTGTCAGCAACGCTGGCTTTTAACAGCCGTTGATTGGCACCTGTGGCTCTGTGCGCAGCTGGAACTGATGACGCCAATGACGGCCCAGAGGCCGCCATGGCAGTTTATTTTTCAACATAATCTCCTCTTTGGTCCACACACTTCTTCCATCGGTGTTGCAGCGCTTGGATTCCTGCAGTTGAAAAATAAACCACATTTGCTCAAATCTGACCACTATGAGCTTTTCAGCCTATAAACGTTTTAGCCCCCCTCGTAAGGACAGTATATGTTTGTCATTGTCTTGCCGAAATGTCGACCCTTGTTTCATCTTCAGCATCTTGGCAGATGGCAACAGGTTCTTACAGTGTATATATATATATATACTGTGTGTGTGTGTGTGTGTGTGTGTGTGTGTGTATACTGTATATATATACAGTATATACTGTATATACTGTATATATATATATATATATATATATATATATATATATATATATATATATATATATATATATATATATATACACTGTGGGTGTGTGTGTGTGTGGCATTTTTCTTATTAAACATATTTCTGATGGAGCCACTGACCTGAAATTTTCACCAGATATCAGTAACAACCCAAGTAGTCCATACATACAAAGAAATCAAAGCAACAGTGGTCACAAAACAAGTTATATTTAAAAAAGTGGAATGACACAGGGAATAAGTATTAAATATATGAGGAAAAAAAGACGCAAAAAGGGATAGAAAGCCAAGAAACCAGCTGAAATCAATCAGAATTTAGGAAGCCATCCCATCCCCCATCAGTGCAAATTAATTTCAGCTGGCTAAGTCCTGAATGATAGCTTTTTAAAAGGTTTGTGAATATCAGATTGTCACACCACAAAGAATTAGTGAAGAAAAAGCATGTTGAAGCTCGTTTAAAGTTTGATGCACAGCAATTGGGCAAGCCAGTACAATACTGGGAGATTGTAGTCTGGTAAGAGTAGACCAAAATTGAACTTTAGGGATGCCACAACACACAGCATGTTTAGAGGAGAAATAGCACTGCACATCAGCTCAAAAACACCATACCAACAGTGAAGTTTGGAGGTGGGAGCATCATGGTGTGCAGGTGTTTTTTCAGCACTTGGTACAGGAAGACTTCATATAATTGAAGGAAAGATGAATGGACAAAGGTACAGAGACATCCTTGACATGTCTGTTCTTTTCTTCTTCTCTATCCCCTCACCCCCCAGCCAGTCGCAGCAGATGACTGCCCCTCCCTGAGCCTGGTTCTGCTGGAGGTTTCTTCCTGTTAAAAGGGAGTTTTTCCTCTCCACCGTCGCCAAGTGCTTGCTCACAGGGGATCGCCTGATTGCTGGGGTCTTTCTGCAACTGTGGGGGTCCTCCCTACAGTTGATAGTGCTATGAGATGACTGTTGTTGTGAAATGGCGCTATATAAATAAAGTTGAATTGAATTGAATTGAATTGAATAAGGACCTGTTGCCATCTGCCAAGATGCTGAAGATGAAACAAGGGTGGACATTTCAGCAAGACAATGACAAACACACAGCCAAGTAAACTCTCAACTGGCTCCAGAGAAGGAAAATAAAGCTGCTAGAATGGCCCAGTCAGTCACCTGACCTGAATTTAATTGAAAACTGTGGAACGAACTGAAGATCAGAGTTCATAGAAGACACCCACAGAACCTTTAAGATTTGACAGTTTTTGTGGAAGAATGGGCAAAATCACTCCTGAACAATGCCTGCGCCTAGTTTCTCCATACAAGAGGCATCTGGAAGCTGTTATTACCAACAAAGGCTTTTCTACTAAATATTAAATGAATTTCACAGAGTGTTCAATACTTATTCCGTGTGTCATTCCACTTGACTAAATATAACTTGTTTTGTGAACACAGTTGCCTTGATTTCTTTGTATGGAACACTTGGGTTGTTACTGATATCTGGTGAAAATCTCAGGTCAGTGGCTCCATCAGAAATATGTTAAATGAGAAAAAGGTTGACATATTCAATACTTATTTTCCCTGCTGTTTATATCTATCTATCTATCTATCTATCTATCTATCTATCTATCTATCTATCTATCTGATAGATAGATAGAATTCACACTACAGTGATATTATATCATGAAAGTAGGACATTTAAGTAGTAGCATGCAATGGGGATTTCCTCATCTCAAACAATTTATTGAAACAAAAGCTAACAACAGTGGTGGGTATACCACAACACAAAAATGTCAGTGTCTCAATAACTTGTCATGCAACCTTGAGCATCAGTAACAGCTTGACAACGATGTCTCATGCTGTTCACAAGTTGATTTATTGTCTGCTGAGGCATGGCATTCCACACTTCTTGAAGGGCAGCCCTAAGGTCATTGAGGTTGTGGGGTGCAGGGTTACAAGCCTCTACACAGTGACTCGGCAGACCACATAGGTTTTCTATGGGATTCAGGCCTGGAGAAAGTGCAGGCCACTCCATTTGAGGTACCCCAGCCTCCAGAAGCAATTCCCTAATGATGCAACCTCAATGAGCTGGAGCATTGTCATCCATGAAGGTGAAATTAGACCAATGTTGCTTATGCAGGTGCACAATAAGTGGATTAACGATGTTATTCAGGTAGTATTGTGTAGCATCAGCTTCTCCTCAGGCTAATTAAGGAAATCACTCTTCTTCATCTTAAATAAACTCTCACTCAACTCTGGTCAAGAATTGCTGTGTGTCTTCATCAGGACCTCAGTGTAAACAATTTCCCTTTTGTAGAGAAACCTGACAGCGACTTGCTTTTAAAGGCTTAAGTGGACTATAAACTCTGGAGTACAACCCCAACTAGACAGTTCATGTTGATAGCATCTGTTTGTACCAGGGAATGATATTCTTGTAGTGGAGCTGAAATAACGAGGCGGTTTTGTATTAAAAACAGGGTTTTTAATGAATAGCTCCTCTATCAAATCTCATCAGGTGTAGAGCTTGGCAGAAGGCAAGAGGAAGAACTCTGCTTCGCTCGCTGGTTAAATACAAGCACGCATAGCACCACTCATTGAAACAGCTGACGTCAGAGCCACTCATTGAAAAAGGTAACATCTCCCCGTTATCTTAATCCCCATTGTCCTGCCATCCCCTCTCCCTGTCTTGGGAGGTGATGGGAACTCCCCCTCTAGCTTTAGGGGGGTGAAGGTGTCGAGTCTGTTGCCATGGCGTCCTGTGACGTCATGAGTCTTCACACGGCGGTGAGATTCCTTTGTTCTTTCAGAGGTGTGAAGTTCCTTTGTATATTCTGTCCCAAACATTTCCACATGCTCTAACAAATGTAGGTATGGAATATATGAGTGATATATACCACAGGCCCCCCAAACAACTATGAAGGAACACAGAAAGATTCACAGTCTAGGGTAATTACTAAGACATACTACGTGTTACAGCCATTGCCACAGAAGAAACTTTCAAGCAGCCATGCTCCTAAGAGAGTTCAGTGAAAACATAACAGCATAGTATAATCATAAATCAGTCCTAAACTGTTGCGGCACAATTAGCGAAAATTTGCATAGCGGTGTAATCAGTCCCTGTGTAGTCTGGGTTTCAATCTTCTCCCAAAGCTGCTGTAGGTCAGTTTAGGCGTCCTGCTGGGACCTTGTTGTGAGGAATCTGCAGTGTGGGAAGGAGAGAGATTATCTGTTCCCTGCCTGGGGGCTGAGACTTTTTCCTTGGGGGGTCTACCTCACCGAGGTGCTCGAGCCAGCTGTGCGGGTTCGTCTCTCAACAAGAAGGCAGGTTTGAGTCTGTCAATGCTGACCGTTTCATTTCTATCCCCATAATCAAGCACAAAGTGTTTGTCACCATTTTCCAGCACTCTATACGGGCCATCGTATACTGGGCGTAACGTTGGTTTTGGAGCTTCATGCTTAACAAAAACAAACTCAGCATTTTTTAAAGTTTGAGGAACAAAAACTCGCGGAAAGGAGTGATGAGCTGGACCGTGGAGAGAGTCCGGACTGTTACTGCCTAAAAACCTTGGGACTGGGAGGTGCCCATGGTTCGCTCTGCGTGGGAGGGCATGACGAAACTCAGCTGAGCTCCCGTGTCGATGAGGAACTGCTTGCCTGTGTATCCATCCGTCATGTATAACAGCTTATTCTTCTCGCCGAGAACTGCTGCTGTTAATGGCCCTCGGCTTTGGCGTTTCCACGACCTCGTAAACTTGCAGGGGGGAACGCATTTGCGGGCTTTCTCTGCGAAGCGGTGGTGGTAATAGCAGACGTCGTTCTGCTCGTTGCGCTTGGGCCGCGCCGTTGTCACCGTGGGTTGAGTCTCTCCAAGGCTCGGGGTGTCAGTTTTCAAATCTGTGGATGCCGCTGTGGGTGTCCGTTCTCTGCAGGCGTTGACGAGCCGGTAAGCCTCGTTGGCCAGTGTGCGGAAATCCTGATGATTATTGCACTTCATACTGGCGAGTGTCCCTCTCAAATGCGGTGGTAGCGTGCTGAGGAAAATGAATTGGAAAAGGAAATTATCATTATCCTCCTCCTTGAGTTGTAGCAAATCCTCCATGAGGGTCCTCGGATTGCTCCCTCTGTGGCCGTAGACCGCCAGGATCCTCTCAGCTCTTTCCTCCGCTGACGGGACATAATTCGCCACGATGGTCGCCTTGAGTGTCTCATATTTGTCCCGGGCTGGTGGTCGCCGGACCAAGCTCCGCACACACTTCGAAGTGGCGGAGTCGAGTTTGGAGACAATATGGTAAAACTTAATATCGTCTGCTGTGATGCCCGCCAGTACAAACTGGGTTTCAGCTTGCTGAAACCAAGAGGCGGGGTCTTCTCGCCAGAAGTCTGGCAGGTTGAGAGCAACGGCGTTAGTGCACACCATCACTGTTGTGCCCGCTGGGTGAGAGTGCCTTGCCTCGGCACTCACTGCGGTGCTGGAGCTCGGTTGAGCTCTCTCAGTGCCCTCTGCCGTGGGGAACAGCTGTCTGCTTGTTCCCTCGTCTGCGTCGTCGCTGGCGTGTGCCAGAGCCACCATGGATGAGCAGCTTGAAGAACGCCTCCGGTCCATATTCTCGCGTCAGGGTCACCAGTGTAGTGGAGCTGAAATAACGAGGCGGTTTTGTATTAAAAACAGGGTTTTTAATGAATAGCTCCTCTATCAAATCTCATCAGGTGTAGAGCTTGGCAGAAGGCAAGAGGAAGAACTCTGCTTCGCTCGCTGGTTAAATACAAGCACGCATAGCGCCACTCATTGAAACAGCTGACGTCAGAGCCACTCATTGAAAAAGGTAACATCTCCCCGTTATCTTAATCCCCATTGTCCTGCCATCCCCTCTCCCTGTCTTGGGAGGTGATGGGAACTCTCCCTCTAGCTTTAGGGGGGTAAAGGTGTCGAGTCTGTTGCCATGGCGTCCTGTGACGTCATGAGTCTTCACACGGCGGTGAGATTCCTTTGTTCTTTCAGAGGTGTGAAGTTCCTTTGTATATTCTGTCCCAAACATTTCCACATGCTCTAACAAATGTAGGTATGGAATATATGAGTGATATACTGTATACCACATTCTTAAAAAGTCAACTTCCACACTTTCACTCCTTAACCTGTCAGGTTATGCTGATAAACTCTTGGAGCCTTTCCAGAAGCCTCATAAAACTCTCTAGGTTGCCCTCCCTTCACATACCAAAACCTAAAATTATCTACAGCTCAACAGTACTTCCTAGTGGACATCTACAGAATATGTTTCATTATTTGTGCAATCTGGAATTGTTTATTTCTGACTGAACATTAACATTTTTTATAGTTTACATTCCACAGAATAAGTCTGGACACTGAAGATAATTGCCCTTTTTGATGGACAACAATGGTTTGCAATAATTCATTAATCCTTGATTTAAATGTGAGTGCATGTCTTAGGAATGTCTTTTTCATGAATGTTATTCAAATGAATGTTAAATTTATTAGTAATAGTATAAATGCATGGTCACTGAATATTAGCCTTGAGTCACTTAATTTAGTTAGATTTTGTATTGAGTATATAATGGATTTCATAGGAACTGAATGAACATTTTCTGAAATTTGTGAATCAGCTATTTCTAACCGATCCCCCAGGCTGCCTCTCTGTTGGATAACACCCCCGTACTTGATTGGCTGTTCACAGACAAAGAACTGTTCCCTCATTGGACAAATGCTCATTCAAACTCCTCTTTATGGAAGATAATTGGTCCGTCTTGCTGCCCGTCACATGTTTTATGACCCAGCAGTGCGCTTCAGTTAAATGCAAACAGAGTCACCCCGGCCGCTCAGAGCTTTTCTGTTCTATGAATTCTGTGTTCCGTAAGCTCGTGTTCTGTGTGTCTGGACCTTGTCAAGTCCTGTGCTAGCTTTCTTAAATTGTCTTTTGATAAGCTTTTGCCTGTTTCCTGGTAACTGAGGAGAAACCATCCTTTTTTCTATGAGCTCGCCTTTAAAGAGAGTTAAACTCTGAAATCCTTTTTTTCTTCACCTCAGAAGCCGTTCCTATCCTATTTGGACATTTTTTCTTGGACTTTTTAATTTCCCTGCCATTAAAGTGAACTGAGCTGATAGAGGCTTTTAGTCTTTTACTTTCCCTGCCTCACCCATGTATGACAACGTTAAAAAAAAAACAAAAAAAAACAGGAGTTAGTGGGTGACACTGACTAAATACATTTCCCTTCAGCCAGACAATCCCTTTGGGGTTGTCCTGGGTGCCGTGGACATTCTAAATTTCAGACTGGTTGCCAAAGGACATCACGCCTGGCCTGGGACTTAGCCGCTAACTCCACCGGCTACACTCTCACAAGCCCCCCTTCCTGGTCGAGTCCTGTCTTCCGAATGCTGTCTGGAAGAGCTGCTGAGCCTTCCAGAACAATACCACTGGCTGACACTGACCACTGCTGAATACCTGGACCTACAGCTGTTCATAAATGAGACATCCATTTTCCTATCTGCTGGGTTTAAACGAGATGTCCTAAATGTCAATTATAATTGAACATAACCAATATTTCATGGTACAATTAGTCCCTCGGCCGTAGGACAAAGCTATAAACGGAAGGAAAATTCTTATTAATTTTTTAATAACCTCCGGAAATTTTTGTAGAGTAATTCATAAGTTCCTTTTCCAGATAATCAGCTTATGTAATTTTTCACCATAAAGATGTGTTCTGATTTTGTTAGTTATCTCAGCCTTCCACTGCATTACAGTTGAAACATAAAATCTGGTTTCCTCTTGGTTTTACAAAGGTTTAACTTTAGATTTTACGCTCAGTAATCCATTGACAGTTGATGTGATATCCAACACCTGCGGATCATTTGAACTTGTTTACCCACCATTTGAATGCACTGTCATGTAACCTGAATGAGTTCCATTTAATAAACTTGTAAACGAGAGAAGCTGAAGCATTTTCCTTTGTATATATGCTTTCCTTGGTCACGGCAGTAAAAGAACTCACTAATTTTTGAGACTGATTCATTAAGTAATTGAAGGTACGGAAATTAATCGATAATAATTAATCAAAAATTTGTTCTTTTAGAACTGGTGCTCCTTTTTACGAGTGCTTTTCTATCTCATCTAGTGAGTGCTGGGGTGACTGTTTAAATCTGCACACCCCACTATTAAATAAAATAAATAATTCCTGTACCTTATTACACTGTATTTTATTAAATATTGCTCCAATCGGCTTGCCACTGTACCATTTACAAGGTGTAGGACAGTTCTATATTGACTAGACACACATGGCCAGACTGTAACACCACCACCAAAGGCTCAGCAGTGGCTGATGCATAGCACTTTCCTTGATGTCTCCAACATCATTGGCAGCCATCATTTCTGCTCAACGTGAATCAACTTTCATCAGAGAACAGTACTGAGGCCCACTGGTCCCTCGTCGAGCGTAAATGCTCCCTGGTCCAAACAAGACGATGATGCCTGTACCAGTGTGGTCAGGTATCATTGAAGGTCATCTAGCATGAAGACCATGCTGATGTAAATGGTTTTGAATGGTCTGATGTGACACTTGGGCGCCTCTCACCTCCCTTCAATGTGCATGGAGTTGAAGGGCATTCATCATCCGGTTCCACAAGGCACTGTTCACAATTAAGCAGTCATCAGCGTGGGATTTGACCAAAAGACGTCCACTTCTATGCCTTTCTGTGACTGTTCCAGTCTCTCTGTATCTCTGTTGCAACCTGATGATGACACTCTGTGACGTTCTAAGCTCAGTGGCCACTTCCCTCTGAGAACATCCTGTTTGAAGCCTCGCAATGGCGAGGTACCGTTGATCAATTGTTAGGTGTCATTTTGGTCTCATGATGTCAAAATGTGAACAGCATGATGAAGAGGACTGTTTAAACCCCAATTCTATTTGAGCCAGAAAATTTTTTGGTCAATTCATGGATCAAACACCTGTTGGGAATTTTGCTGTTAAGCACCTTGTTAGAAAAAAGCAAGTTGTGCAGAAAGTACTGAAACACTGAACAGTTGGACATGTGCATTCAAAAGGTTAGAAAAGGTCAAATTAAGTTCACCTGTAAGGTTATAGTGCAATTAAGGTGCATTGTGAAATTTGACCCAGAATCTGAATATCCCTAACTTTTTGCGAGTAGGGGTGTGTATATGTACAGTATGTGTGTGTGTATACACACATACATCCACTCTTTCACCTGTTTGGCGCCAGGCTCGGCCAGACGAACTTCGCTTCCACCATTTTACTGATGCGCGCCACTCCTTGGGTGTGCCAGGAGTGAACCGACTCAAAAAGGTGGCGGCGCCAAATGCATGGGACCCACGGGGTGTGGGCGGCCTGTGGAGACGTCACAGATTGGGGGGGGGGGGCGTCTTGCAGTACTCTGCCTCTCCAGTCTTAACCCTGTTGGTCCAGACTGGAGTGCGCAAACTTCCGCATCACCGATCTGCTCAGCAGCTATGGCCGTGTGTAATCTATCCCCACATAGACTGGGGCCACTTAATGCGCGTGAGAGGCAGTCCGCCACCACATTGAGTTTACTGGCCACATGCTGAATATCGGTTGTAAACTCCGAGATCGCTGTCTCTGCTGCCAGCCCGACCATGGTTCCGAAACCTTGGCCAACGCGTATGTTAGCGGCTTGTGGTCTATGAACGCAGTGAAGGTGCACCCTTCCAGCCAGGACAGGAAGTGGCGTATGGCCAGGTGGAGAGCCAGTAACTCCCTGTCGAACGCACTGTATTTATGCTCACTGTCGCACAAAGACCTGCTAAAAAAAGCAAGTGGCTGCCAAGAACCTGCGACGAACTGCTCCATGACGGCCCCTATGGCCACGTCTGAGGTGTCGGTAGTGAGCGCTATCCGAGTCACCAGGTCTGGGTGCGCCAGCAGTGCGGCGTTCACCAGAGCTGTTTTAACCTCGGAAAACGCCTGCTCCCGCTCAGGAGTCCAGTTGACTCTGTCCGCCGGCTTCCGTTTCTTAAGCACAGTGTACAACGGCTGTATGAGCTGGGCTGTGCTGGGGAGGAAACCACTGTAGAAGTTAACCATCCCCAAAAACTCCTGCAGCGCCCTGACCGTCTGAGGCCCGGGAAAATTCACCACGGTGCGCACTTTGTCTGGCAAGGATATCGCGCCCTCCGGTGAGATGCAGTGGCCCAAAAAATCAATCTCCGCCACCCCCAAACTGGCACTTTGCCAGGTTGATTATTAACCCGTACTCCTCCCACCTCTGGAAAACTGTCCTGAGGTGGGTTACGTGTTTGTCCTCAGATGCGCTGGCCACGAGGATGTCGTCCAGGTAGACAAACATAAACGGCAGATTGTGGAGCACCACATCCATCATGCATTGGAATGTCTGCACCGTGCCTTTTAACCCGAAAGGCATGTGTTAAAAACTCAAAAAGACCAAATGGGGTTATTACTGCCGTTTTAGGTAGTCCTCAGCGCGCACTGGGACCTGGTGGTAACCACGGACCAGGTTCTATCTTGGAAAAAATGCGTGCCCCGGTGAGGGTGAACGGAAAAATCATGATATGAGGGATGGGGGTAGCGGTCGTTGCGCTGTGGCGTTGTTTAATCTGTGGAAATCTCCGCACGGTCGCCATGACCCTTGGTGTACAAGGGGCGCTGCTGAAGACATTCTACGACACAGTGGTGGGATCAGCCATCACTTTTGGAGTGGTCTGCTGGGGCAACGGCATTACAGCAGCCGATAGGAAGAGACTGAACAAACTGATCAGAAAGCTAGCTCTGTCCTGGGGAAACGCCTTGACCCAGTGGAAGAGATAGGAAGAGAGAAGGATGGTGGCTAAACCGTTCATCTCTGCTGGAGTCCGAGTCCCACCCTATGCAGGACATATTGAACGCACTGAGGAGCTCATTTAGCAGTAGACTACACATCCTAGGGTGCGCAACCGAGGGGTTTCGCAGGGTCCTTCCTACCTACGACTGTCAGACTGTATAACCTAAGCAGGGCTGCTCGCAGAGATAGCAAAAAACGTGACGACCTAGTAGTACTGAATGCAAAAGACGCAACAGACTTACACAAATGGTCCCCTCCACTATACAACTAGGACAATATCAGTCGCTACGGAGGGTGACAATATGTATAGTTACATATTCATACTATGTAGGATAACTAAGTAGACGGTTATGCTGTTTATTCCATCTTGCTACAATGCTCCGCACTTTGTAATTTATATATTTATGTGTACGTATGTATATCCACTGCTCTTATTTATATTTTTCGTATCTTCTTAATTATTGCTCTGAGTGTTGCTATCCCTGTGCTGTTGCAATCCTGGAATTTCCCCATTGTGGGGACTAATAAAGGCTTATCTTATCTTATCTTATGATCCCTCGGGCCTTAGGAAACCATTTGTAGCGGGGATGCCCATGGGCTGTTTGAGCACCTGATGATGCCCAACTTTCCAAGTTGGCAAACTCCTCACGCCGTATGGCCAGTTTAGCTGCGTCCAGGCACTGAGGTCGTGAAAACGGATGGCCCCGTGGTGGTAATGAAGTGCTCCACCCCGTGTTTAGTGACGGTCACTGAAAATGTCGGGACCGTGAGTGCTGGGAACTGGGTGAGTAGTGTGTGGAACTTACCCCTGAAGCTGTGACGATGGCTAGTGTTGTTGGCCCGATTCCTCGAGCTGTACAGGGGAGAGAATCAAAAGACATTGCGTTAATCAGGCGTCTGTTAGCAACATCGACTAGTAGTCCGTGTGCACACAAAAAATTCAGCGCAAAAGATGGGAAGCTGCATGCCTCTATGACGAAATGTCCACTGGTATGTACGACCGTGCAAGGATACAGTCAGTGTCCCTCTCACCAAAAGTCTTAATGTCTGAACCGTTTGCGGCCGTCAGCTTGGGGCCGCTAGTTCCTGTCAGTCAGTCAGTGTAGGAGGGCAGGATGAAGCTCTTTTGGGAGCCGGAGTCCATGAGGATCCATCTCCCCGAGCGTGAGTCTGTCACACAGAGCAGCTTGCTCGCTTCACCGGCGGTCGCAGCTGCTACCGACTGCTGGTCCTGGCGTTTCCCGAATGCTTGAATTGGCACGGTGACACGCATCGGCGTGCGTCCTCTCCAAAACGGCAGTGGTAGAAACAGAGCGTGTCTCTCCGGTGCTTCTTGGCCCCCGCTGCAGTCACCATCGCTGGCTCCTCGCCTCCGCTGGCCATCTCGCTGGGTTCCGACGCCCCTGCGTTCACTGTGAGGGCTCTGGTAGAGAGGATAATCCGATCTGCCTCCTGGGCTAACACCTGGTAGTTGCGCGGCGGCAAATTGGCAAGGACCACTCTGGCCGCCTTCAGGAGGTTCCGGAGGAAAAGGTGAGCAAAGAGGAAATGCCCGTCATCTGTGCCCATCAACACCAACATCTTCTCCATCAATTCGACCGCCGACCCGTCTCCTAACTCAGAGCGTGTCAGGAGCCTCTCCGCTCTCTCACAGTCTGAGAGAGTGTAATGCCGGGTCAGTGCAGTTTTGAGAGCACCATATTTGTCACAGGCTGGGGGCTGTTGGAGCAGGCTCACCACCTGCTGAGTTGTGCGTGCATCTAGCACTGCAACCACCGTAGTAGTATTTGGTATCATCTGCTGTTACTCCCCGGAGCGCAACTGGGCCTCGGTGTGGAGGAACCAAGGACTTCGGGTCGTGGTAGCCAAAAGTCTGGGAGTTTGACCAAAAACGGCGCACGCGTGCTGCACTTCCCGTCCGGGTCATCTCCTGGTGTTGTTTTGGCCTACAATTCCAGTGTGTGTTCAAAGGTCACCGGTGTGGGAGAGAGGGAATTAACCAGGCAGAAGAGGTCCAGATCATATCAGGCTTTAGGTCAACTCTCTCTCACATTTCTCTAGAAACACAAGCAACAAAGAGTAACAGATCTCAGGCACCCTCTGCCTCCTAAATAATACCACTTGGTCAGCCTTCTCTGTGTGCTGCATACATCAAAGCCTTTGTAATTCCCATTCTCGTTGTCACTGTTCACATCAACACACCACCCCTGCATCCACACACAAACTCCCTATGAGGATTCCTTTTTGTCTTTAAGTCTGAGTGTAAATATACTGAGGTGGATTCCCACAATAGCTAGCTAGCTAGCTAGCTAGATAGCTAGATAGATAGCTAGATTAGACAGATAGAGGGTCTGCGGAAAGGGCAGCACGGTGGTGGAGTGGGTAGCACTGTGGCAGCAGCAGCAACTCACCCTTGGCTGGGGGAGCCTGTGTCGATCCCAGCCCCGACCAACAGTGATCTGTGTGGAGTTTGCATCTTCTCTCCATGTCTGTGTGGGCTTACTCCGGGATTTCTCCGGTTTCCTCCCACATGCCGCCAAAAACATGCAAGTTAGGTTAATTGGCATCAAACTGGGGATTCTAAATTGTCTTTAGGTATGACCGTGAGAGTGAATGGTTGTCTGTCTCTCTGTGGTGGCCCTGCAATGGAGTGGAGATGTGTCCAGGGTGTACCCTGCCTCTCGCCAAAGATGCCCGAAAAGGCAGGAAGCGGAAGACGATGGATATATATACACTACCGTTCAAAAGTTTGGGGTCACTTAGAAATCTCCTTATTTTTGAAAGAAAAGCACTTTTTTTCAATGAAGATAACTTTAAACTAATCAGAAATACACTCTATACATTGCTAATGTGGTAAATGACTATTCTAGCTGCAATGGTCTGGTTGTTTTTTGGTGCAATATCTACATAGGTGTATAGAGGCCCATTTCCAGCAACTATCACTCCAGTGTTCTAATGGTACAATGTAGTTTGCTCATTGCGTCAGAAAGCTAATGGTGATTAGAAAACCCTTGTGCAATCATGTTAGGTCTGCAATGCTGTAATTGCTGCAAATGGAGGATTCTTTGATGAAAGCAAAGTTTGAAGGAAAAAATTATTATTTCCAATAAAAATCATTATTTCTAACCTTGTCAATGTCTTGACTATATTTTCTATTCATTTTACAACTCATGGTGGTAAGTAAGTGTGACTTTTCATGGAAAACACAAAATAATTGTCTGGGTGACCCCAAACTTTTGAATGGTAGTGTATATATATATATATATATATATATATATATATATATACACACACACACACACCCACACACACACACACACACACACACACACACACAGAGTGGTGTTAAAAAGTGTTTGGCCAATTCCTGATATCTCATTTTTTTTGTATGTCACACTTAAATGTTTCAGATCATCAAACAACTTTAAATATTCAACTGTAGAAGAGCTTGGAATAACGAGGCGATGTGACTTATAAACCAAAGTTTATTATCAGCTTCGCTCCTCTAACAAGTCTCATCTCAGTGCAGAAGCAGAAGTAGAATAGAGGAAGAACACATTCAGCTCTACAAACTTATACCTACACATAACAAAAGACATGCATATCCAAGCTGACATCCCGCATTATCTTAATCCCCCTCCTTTGTCTTCGTATCCCTCCACCTGGCCCTGGGAGGTCAGGGCGATCGATCTGGTCTCCACCGCAGTGCCTCGGATGCTCTTTGATCTCCGCTGACGGTTGAGACCTCTTTGTACTGTTCTGAGGTGTGAAGTCGCTTTACATATGTAATCACCAAACATTCTCACATGCTTATACATATGTAGGTTATGGGATATATGATTAATATAGACCACAGCCCCCCCCCAAACGACTAAGAAAAGGACAATAGAAAAATTCACAGTTTAAGATAATTATTATGACATACTAACTGCTACACCTCTTGACAAGGAAGAAACTTTCCAGCAGCTATGCTCCTGTAGAGAATTCAGTGGTAATCATAACAGCGTAGTAATATCACAAGTCAGTCTTAAACTGTTACAGCACAATTAGTGAACAACTTTTGAGTAGTTTGCATCAGTCCCTGTGCCGTCTGGGTTTTAATCTTCTCCCGAATCTGCTGTGGGTCCGCTTGGGCGTCCTGGTGGGACCTTCCTGTAAGGAATCTGCAGCTTGGGGAGGAGAGTGATTATTTGTTCTCTGCAGGGGGGCTGAGTCTTTTCTCTTGGGGGGTCTACCCCGCCGAAGTGCTCTCGCCAACCGTGCAGGTTCGTCTCTCAACAAGAAGGCAGGTTTTAGTCTGTCAATGCTGACTGTTATTTTTCTGTCCCCTAAATCAAGCACAAAATGCTTATCACCAGGTTCCAGCACTCTGAAAGGTCCATCGTATGGTGGACGGAGGGTTGGTTTTAAAGCTTCATGCCTAACAAAAACGAATTCAGCGTTTTTTAAAGCTTGGGGGACAAAAACCCGTGGAAAAGAGTGATGTGCCGGTCGGGGGAGAGTGTCAGGACCGTTGCTGCCTAAAAGCCTCGGGGCTGGAAGATGCCCTGGCTCTGGATTCTCTGGTAAAAATTCACCTGGGAGCCTGAGAGGTTGTGCAAAAACTAATTCTGCTGGGGAGGCGTCTAGATCCTCTTTAGGCGCAGCACGCAACCCCAATAAAACCCAGGGAAGTTTATTTACCCAATTTGTATCCGTTAGTGAGGCTCTGAGGGCGGCCTTTAAAGATCTGTGAAAACGCTCGCATAACCCATTAGCCTGAGGGTGATAAGCGGTGGTGCGGTGAATTGTCGCCCCTAAGCTGCTGGCCATCGCTGACCAAAGCTCCGAGACGAATTGAGGCCCCCTATGGGACGTGATGTCCGATGGGACGCCAAAACGTGCCACCCAGTTTGTCAAAAAAACGCGAGCGGCTTTCTCCGCTGTGGTTGACGCCAGAGGGACCGCCTCAGGCCAGTGCGTAGTACGGTCTATCATTGTTAACAGATGTGTGAAACCTTGGGAGGAAGGTAGTGGTCCCACGAGGTCGACATGAACGTGGTCGAACCTTCTAGCTGGGATTCGAAAAGGCTCTAGAGGGGCTTTTGTGTATTTGTGTATTTTGGCGTGCTGACAAGACATGCAAGTTTTTGCCCATTCTTTTACGTTTTTGCGCAGGCCGGGCCACACAAACTTTTCAGCGACCATTTTAACCGAGGCGTGCACACCCGGGTGCGCGAGGGCGTGAATCAAGTCGAAAATACGGCGGCGCCATGCAGCTGGGACTACCGGGCGAGGACGGCCAGTTGAGATGTCGCACATTAGGGGGGGTACACCATCGTGTAAACCCCTTTCCGCCAGCCTTAACCCTGTTGGTCCAGACAGAAGTGCGCGCACGTCTGCGTCACTACTTTGCTCCTCCGCCATGGCTGCGTAATCTATCCCTACGTGGATTGGGGCCGCGTATGTGTCCGCGTTGGCGAAGAGTTCTGCAGCTGAGGTAGTATAATCTGTCTCCTCGCGCTCTGGCGATGTCACAGCGCGAGAGAGGCAGTCTGCTACCACGTTAAGTTTGCCTGCCACATGTCGAATGTCTGTGGTGAACTCTGAAATTGCAGCTAGCTGTCTTTGTTGCCTGCCTGACCATGGTTCTGAAATTTTAGCCATCGCAAAGGTGAGCCGTGAAACGCCGCCCCTCTAACCAGAACTGGAAGTGGCGGATGGATAAATGAAGCGCTAGCAGCTCCCTGTCAGAAGTGCTGTATTTACGCTCAGTTTGGTTTAACGATTTGCTGAAAAATGCCAAAGGTTGCCAGGTTCCGCCAACGTGTTGTTCTACAACCGCCCCTATGGCCAGGTCTGAAGCGTCTGTGGTTAGCGCAATGCGGGCCGAGGGATCAGGATGAACCAACAATGTGGCGTTAGCTAGGGCACTTTTTACTTTGCGAAGGCGCGTTCGCGCTCCGGGGTCCATTCAACCACGTTGGAAGGCTTTTGTTTTCTGAGCGTGTCATATAGGGGCTGCATGAGTTGAGCTGCACGGGGGAGGAAACGGTTGTAAAAATTAACCATTCCCAAAAATTCTTGCAGCGATTTGACCGTTTGTGGCCGTGGAAAACTTTTTACTGCGCGAATTTTGTCTGGCAGTGGGACTGCCCCCTTCGGTGAAACTCTGTGTTCCAAAAAATCAATTTGTGGCACGCCGAATTTGCATTTGGCTGGATTGATTATTAACCCGTGCTCTTCTAGTCTTTGAAAAACCATAGTGAGATGCTATTCGTGTTCTTCCTCCGACGAGCTGGCTACCAGCATATCGTTGAGGTAGACGAACACGAAAGGGAGGTCGCGTAATACCGCGTCCATCATCCGCTGAAAGGTTTGAGCAGCGCCTTTGAAGCCAAAAGGCATCCGCAAAAATTCAAAAAGACCGAAGGGGGTTATTACAGCTGTTTTAGGAATGTCTTCCGCTCGAACGGGGACTTGGTGATAGCCACGGACCAGGTCTATTTTAGAAAAAATGCGCGCACCCGCCAGATGTAGTGAAAAATCTTGGATGTGAGGAATTGGGTAGGGGTCATGCGCTGTCGCATTGTTAATCTGCGGTAATCGCCGCACGGTCTCCAAGAACCGTCGGATTTCGGGACCATGTGTAGTGGTGATGCCCAGGGGCTTTTTGAGCGTCTGATAATGCCTAGTTTTTCAAGGGTGGTAAACTCGTCCCGAGCTATGGCGAGCTTGGTCGCATCTAAGCGCCGAGCTTTGGCGAATACGGGTGGGCCCGTTGTGGGAATAAAGTGTTCAACCCTGTGCTTAGCCACTGTAGCTGAGAATTTGGGAATTGTGAGTGCTGGAAATTGGGTGAGGAGTTGATCAAACTTACCTCCTGCTGTAGTGACGCTGGCCTGCACGGGTGGTGGAGAAACTCGAGCTGAGCAGGGAATAGAAGCAAATGACAGTGCATTAACCAAGCGTCTATTTGCTAGATCGACTAATAGCCCATGTGCACACAAAAAATCTGCGCCCAACAAGTTAAAACTCACCGCCGCTACAACAAATGTCCATCTGTAGTTGCGGCCATGAATGCAGAGGGGCAGATTCCTTTTACCATAAGTGTCGATGATGGAGCCGTTGGCTGCCATCGCTCCATTGCCCCGGGGGCCCAAGGCCCGGTCTGCGTGGGAGGGCATGATAAAACTCCAGTTGAGCTCCAGTGTCAATTAGGAACTGTTTGCCAGTGTGTCCGTCAGTCACATAAAGAGGTTTATTTTTTTCCCGAGAACCACAGCCGTTAACGGTTCTCGGTTTGGGCGTTTTCCCGAACTTTTGAACTTGCAGGGGGGAACGCATTTGTACGCCCCCTCGGCGAAACGGTGGTGGTAATAGCAGATGTCGTTCCGCCTGCTGCGTCTTGGTCGTGTTGCCGCCATGGTGGGCGGGCTCTGCTCGGTTGTCTGTGGTTCTCCGTTGCTCTGGGCATCTGCGGATGCTGCTGTGGCCACCTGTTCCCTGCAGGCATTGGTGAGTCGCTGCGCTTCTCGGGCCAGCGCGCGGAAGTCCTGCTGGGTGCTGCACCGCATGTTGATCAGCGTCCCTCTCATGTGTGGCGGCAGAGTGCTGAGGAAGATGTGTTGGAAGAGGAAGTTGTCGTTGTCCTCCTCCTTGAGCTGCAGCATGTCCTCCATGAGGGCCTTGGGTCTGCATCCTCTGTGGCCGTAGATCGCCAGGATCTTCTCTGCTCTCTCCTCGGCTGAGGGGACGAAGTTCTCGACGATGGTCGCCTTCAGCTCTCTGTATTTGTCATAGGCGGGCGGCTGTCGGATTATGCTCCGCGCGCATCTTGACGTGGCAGCATCGAGTTTGGCGACGATGTGATAAAACTTCGTCTCGTCCGCCGTTATGCCCGCCAGTGCAAACTGAGCCTCAGCTTGCTGGAACCACGAGCTCGGGTCTTCTTGCCAGAATTCTGGCAGCTTGATGGTGACGGCGCTTGTGTGGGCCGTCCTTGATGTGTCCGCCGGGTGAGAGCGCCTTTCTTCTGCTCTCACAGCGGGGCTGGTACTCGGTTGAGCCCTCTCTTCTGCCGTGGGGGAACGTCTTCCATCCGTTCCCCTGTCTGCATGGGCGCCGGCGTCTGCCTGGGTCGCCTCAGATGAGTCAATCGCGGGGGAACGCCTCTGGTCCATCCTCGCGTCAGGGTCACCAGTGTAGAAGAGCTTGGAATAATGAGGCGATGTGACTTATAAACCAAAGTTTATTATCAGCTTCGCTCATCTAACAAGTCTCATCTCAGTGCAGAAGCAGAAGTAGAATAGAGGAAGAACACATTCAGCTCTACATACTTATACCTACACATAACAAAAGACATGCATATCCAAGCTGACATCCCGCATTATCTTAATCCCCCTCCTTTGTCTTCGTATCCCTCCACCTGGCCCTGGGAGGTCAGGGCGATCGATCTGGTCTCCACCGCAGTGCCTCGGATGCTCTTTGATCTCCGCTGACGGTTGAGACCTCTTTGTCCTGTTCTGAGGTGTGAAGTCGCTTTACATATGTAATCACCAAACATTCTCACATACTTATACATATGTAGGTTATGGGATATATGATTAATATAGACCACACAACAAAGATAACACAAGTAAACACAAAATGCAGTTGTTAAATGAAGGTGTTTATTATTAAGGGTAAAAAAAAAATAAAAAATCCAAACCTACATGGCCCTGTGTGAAAAAGTGATCCACCCCATATATAAATTAACTGCTGTTTATCACATATTTGGAAAGCTGAGTTAATTTCTCTAGCCACACCCAGGACTGATTACTAACACACCTGTTCTCAATCAAGAAATCACTTAAATAAGACCTGCCCGACAAAATGAAGTAGATCAAAAGATCCTCAAAAGCCAGACATCATGCTGTGATCCAAAGAAATTCAGGAACAAATGAGAAATAAATTGAGATCAATCAGTCTGAAAAAGGTTATAAAGCCATTTCTAAAGCTTTGGGACTCCAGCAAGCAACAGTGAAAGCCATTATCCACAAATGGCAAAAACATGGAACAGTGGTGAACCTTCCCAGGAGTGGCCGGCCGACCGAAATTACCCCAAGAGCGTAGTGACGACTATTCAAGAGGTCACAAAAGACCCCACAACAACATCCAAAGAACTGCAGGCCTCACTTGCCTCTGTTAAGGTCAGTGTTCATGACTCTACCATAAGAAAAAGACTGGGCAAAAATGGCCTGCATGGTAAGAGTTCCAAGACGAACACCACTGCTGAGCAAAAGAAACATTAAGGCTCATTTCAGTTTTGACAGAAAACATCTTGATGATTCCCAAGACTTTTGGAAAAATACTCTGTGGACTCACAAGACAAAAGTTGAACTTTTTGGAAGGTGTGTGTCCCATTACATCTGCTGTAAAAGTAACACAGCATTTCAGAAAAAGAACATCATACCAACAGTAAAATATGGTGGTGGTAGTATGATGGCCTGGGGTTGTTTTGCTGCATCAGGGCCTGGAAGACTTGCTATGAATCAGAATCAGAATCAGCTTTATTGGCCAAGTATGCACAACACATACAAGGAATTTGACTTTGGCTAAAAACTTGCTCTCGTTGTTCAGGTGGAGGATTTAAATAAGGATTCAATGACAACAGAGTATGTACAGTAGATTACAGTCTGTCCACGTTTCTATTAAAGGATGCAAATATATACAGGAATATATGCAGGAATATATGGTAAATGGAACCATGAATTCTGCTGTCTACCAAAAAATCCTGAAGGAGAATATCCGGCCATCTGTTCGTGACCTCAAGCTGAAGCGCACTTGGGTTCTGCAGCAGGACAATGATCCAAAACACACCAGCAAGTCCACCTCTGAGTGGTTTAAGAAAAACAAAATGAGTACTTTGGAGTAGCCTAGTCAATATACAGTATATACAGTATATATACAGTATATATACAGTATATATACAGTATATATATATATATATATATATATATATATATATATATATATATATATATATATATATATATACCCCCTCATGGATCGTCACCTTATCGTGGTGGGGGGGTTTGCGTGCCCCAGTGATCCCAGGAGCTATGTTGTCCGGGGCAATTTGCCTCTGATAGGGTCTCCCAAGACAAACTGGTCCTGGGTGAAGGGCCAGACGAAGAACGATCCAACAGACTCTCATGATAAATTGTATATCAAGGATTCAGTGTACCCCGCCCGGTATGGGGTTACCGGGGCCCCACCCTGGAGCCAGGCCTGGGGGAGGGGCTCGAAGGCTAGCATCTGGTGGCCGGGTTTCCACCCATGGGACCCGGCCGGGCTCAGCCCGAAGGAGTTACATGGGTCCGCCCTCCAGTAGGTTCACCACCTGCAGGAGGGATCATGGAAGTCCGGTGCTATGTGGATTAGGTGGCAGTCAAAGGCGGAGACCTTGGCGGACTGATCCCAAGCTTTCTAAACTGGCTTTTGGTACGTGGAATGTCACCTCTCTGGTGGGGAAGGAGCCTGAGCTGGTGTACGAGATTGAGCGATACCGGCTAGATATAGTTGGCCTCACCTCAACACACAGCTCCGGTTCCGGAACCAGTCTCCTGGAGAGGGGCTGGAGCTTGGCCTTTTCTGGAGTTGCCCCGGGCGAGAGGCGACGAGCAGGGGTAGGTATTCTTGTATCGCCCCACCTTGCTGCCTCTATATTGGAGTTTTCCCCGGTGGACGAAAGGGTTGCTTCCCTGCGCCTTCGGGTTGGGAAACGGGTCCTGACCATCATTTGTGCCTATGCACCAAATGATGTTTCAGAGTACCCACCCTTTTTGGAGTCTGTGACTGGGGTGCTGGAGGGTGCTCCTCCTGGAGACTCCATTGTCCTACTGGGGGACTTCAATGCGCACGTGGGCAACGACAGTGAAACCTGGAGGGGGGTGATTGGGAGGAACGGCCTGCCCGATCTGAACCCGAGTGGTGTTCAGTTATTGGACTTCTGTGCTAACCACAGTCTGTCTATAACGAACACCATGTTCAAGCATAAGGGTGTCCATATGTGCACCTGGCACCAGGACACCCTAGGCCGCAGGTCGATGATCGATTTTGTTATCGTATCATCAGACCTGCGACCGTATGTCTTGGACACCCGAGTAAAGAGAGGTGCAGAGCTGTCAACTGATCACCACCTGGTGGTGAGTTGGATCCGATGGCAGGGGAGGAAGCCATTCAGACCTGGTAGACCCAAACGTATAGTGAGGGTGTGCTGGGAGCGTCTGGCTGAGGCCCCTGTCCGGGAGGTCTTCAACTCCCACCTCCGGAAGAACTTCAACCACATTCCGAGGGAGTCTGGAGACATGGAGTCTGAATGGGCCATGTTCTCCACCTCTGTTGTTGAAGCGGCAGCCCAGAGCTGCGGCCGCAAGGTGGTCGGTGCATCTCGTGGTGGCAACCCCCGAACCAAGTGGTGGACACCAGTGGTGAGGGGGGCCATTAAGCTGAAGAAGGAGTCCTATCAAGCTTGGTTGGCTTGTGGGACTCCCGAAGCAGCTGAGGTGTACCGGCAGGCCAAGCGGAGTGCAGCTCGGGTGGTTGCTGAAGCAAAAACCCGGGTATGGGAGGAGTTCGGTGAGGCCATGGAACAAGACTTTCGGTCGGCTTTCAAAGAGATTCTGGCAAACTGTTCGGCGGCTCAGGAGGGGAAAGCAGCTCCCCGTCCACACTGTGTATGGTGCGGATGGGACACTGTTGACTTCAACTGGGGATATCGTCGGGCGGTGGAAGGAATACTTCGAGGATCTCCTCAATCCCACTGATACGCCTTCCACAGAGGAAGCAGGGTTTGGGGACGAGGGGGATGACTCGCCTATCACAGGGGCTGAGGTCGCCAAGGTGGTTAAAAATCTCCTTGGTGGCCGGGCCCCGGGGGTGGACGAGATTCGCCCCGAGTACCTCAAGGCCCTGGATGTTGTTGGGTTGTCATGGTTGACACGCCTCTGCAACATTGCGTGGAGGTCGGGGGCAGTGCCTTTGGCATGGCAAACCGGGGTGGTGGTTCCTCTCTTCAAAAAAAGGGGACCGGAGGGTGTGCTCCAACTTTAGAGGGATCACACTCCTCAGCCTCCCTGGGAAGGTCTATGCCAAGGTATTGGAGAGGAGAGTCCGGCCGTTGGTCGAACCTCGGATTCAGGAGGAGCAATGTGGTTTTCGTCCTGGCCGTGGCACATCGGACCAGCTCTTTACCCTCTCGAGAATTCTTGAGGGTTCGTGGGAGTTTGCCCAACCAGTTTACATGTGTTTTGTGGACTTGGAGAAGGCATTTGACCGCGTCCCTCGTGGATTTTTGTGGGGGGTGCTTCGGGAGTATGGGGTATCGGGCTTGTTGTTACGAGCTATTCGGTCTCTGTACGACCGTTGTGAGAGTTTAGTTCGCATTGCCAACACTCGGTCGGAGTCATTCCCAGTGAGAGTTGGACTCCGCCAGGGCTGCCCTTTGTCACCGGTCCTGTTCATAATTTTTATGGACAGGATTTCTAGGCGCAGCCAGGGAATGGAGGGTGTCATGCTTGGTGACCACAGGATCTCATCTCTGTTGTTTGCAGATGATGTTGTCCTGTTGGCTTCATCCAGCAATGACCTACAGCTCTTGCTGGGACGGTTTGCCGCTGAGTGTGAAGCGGCTGGGATGAGAATCAGCACCTCCAAGTCCGAGTCCATGGTCCTCAGCCGGAAAAAGGTGGATTGTCCTCTCCGGGTTGGGGACAGGCTCCTGCCCCAAGTGGAGGAGTTTAAGTATCTTGGGGTCTTGTTCACGAGTGAGGGGAAAATGGAGCGAGAGATCGACAGACGGATTGGAGCAGCATCTGCAGTGATGCGGACGTTGGACCGGTCTGTTGTGGTGAAGAGGGAGCTTAGTTCTAAGGCAAAGCTGTCGATTTACCAGTCAATCTACGTTCCTACTCTCACCTATGGTCACGAGCTTTGGGTAATGACCGAAAGAACGAGATCGCGGATACAAGCGGCTGAAATGAGCTTTCTCCGTAGGATTGCTGGACTCACCCTCAGAGATAGGGTGAGGAGCTCAGTCATCCGGGAGAGGCTCAGAGTAGAACCGCTGCTCCTCCACATTGAAAGGAGTCAGTTGAGGTGGTATGGGCATCTGATTAGGATGCCTCCTGGACGCCTCCCACTTGAGGTGTTTCAGGCACGTCCCACTGGGAGGAGACCCCGGGGCAGACCCAGGACTCGGTGGAGAGACTATGTCTCCCAGCTAGTCTGGGAACGCCTTGGTATCCCCTCTGAAGAGCTGGAGCAGGTGGCTGGGGAGAGGGAAGTCTGGGCTTCTCTGCTTGAACTGCTGCCTCCGCGACCCGGACCTCCGGAAAAGCGGTAGACGATGGATGGATGGATGGATATATATATATATATATATACTTAAAAACCACCTTAAAAACCACCTTTTTAAGGTCATGCCACAGCATCTCAATCAGATTCAGGTTTATTTATATATATATATATATATACGTATATATATATATATATATATATATATATATATATATATATATATATATATATATATATATATATATATATATAGTATATATATATATATATATATATATATAAACCTGAATCTGATTGAGATGCTGTGGCATGACCTTAAAAAGGTGGTTCATGCTCGACAACTCTCCAGTGTGCTGAATTACAACAATTCTGCAAAGATGAGTGGGCCAAAATTCCTCCACAGAGCTGTAAAAGACTCATTGCCAGTTATTGCAAATGCTTGATTGCAGTTGTTGCTGTTAAGGGTGGCCCAACCAGTTATTAGGTTCACGGGGCAATCACTTTTTCACACAGGACCATGTAGGTTTGGATTTTTTTTCCCTTAATAGTAAACACCTTCATTTAAAAACTACATTTTGTGTTTACTTGTGTTATCTTTGCCTAATATTTAAATTTGTTTGATGATCTGAAACATTTAAGCGTGGCAAACATACTAAAAATGAGAAATCAGGAAGAGGAAAACACTTTTTCACACCACTGCATATATGTAGCACTATTTCAAATTTGCAACAGATAAAACAACCAGAGATTGAACCTGTTATTTTGTTTTCATTATTTCTCCAGTTGGAAGCTTTACATTGTATTAATTTTATCTTTGTGTCTCCTCCATAGTTTAAACTGACCCCCTTGCAAGCCTAACATGACATCCAGAGAATGATAATTGCATGAAACACAATATTCTCACCAATGATAATTTGGTGATTTCCATCTTATTGAAATGTCTTCATCTCAGGAACATAGCTCGTAGCCTGCCCAAGGCAAAAAGAGATCAGAATAAATGCAGCTCACATGGGGAAAAAAAGTTTAAAAAGCCAAAAGTATACTTTTAAACGTTTGATATAGCAAGATAATTCCACTTCATGTTGCTTGTGTTGCATCCTATACATACTATATATTCAATAACAATACTTACAATGAGTGCTTTACCAGTTTTATCTTGACACAATTTTAATGCAAATTACTTATTAATTACCACAACATCTCCACAGTATTGATCAAAGCATTTCAATACTTGAAAGTGAGAAAAAAACTTCCAAAGCAGAATCACCATAGAAACAGATGAACAGCTCAAGGTGAGTGTTTCTCAAAACAGAGCAAGAGAAACAATAGTTTGTGGAGGTGGAAAGGCAAGGCACATTCTGAAGCATATGCATGCTTACAATATGTCTCAGATGGCTGCATGTGTTAGTTCAAGGTTTAAGCTTCTGGCTGGAATCACCTTGTGGAATGACATTAATCCATAAATACATTGTTTTGTGAAAAGTCCAGTCACATAAACAAAAGCATCAGTGTCATTCCTGTATTCATAAGTTTGACAGAGTCACTCTGAGTAACATTTGCAGGCCCTTCACAATTTTTTTCCTATTTAAGCCAATACATCCTACTCATTCAGTATTTTGTTTTCTCTAGAATGGTAATATAAATGAGTCGTGGTCGATTGCTTTGTCCACTGAATGCATTTTCAGCTGTGCTATTCAAGTGTCAGGTGGTTGTGAATATAGCCCACAGCATTAGATTGGTAGAGAGAAGAGATCAAGAAAATATGCTGCTTGTTCAGTATGTGAAAATAACTTGAAAGCCCATTAAGTGTTTAAGCATCCCACACTCAAAAGCTTTGTGTAAAATCGGTTCATTTATGTGCCTATGAGCACTGTTCTGCAGAGTTACTCGTAATTTAGCAAATAGTTGCCTGATAACTAACTATGTTGCTCAGGGTCATAATATAAAATATAACAATGTATCTTGTATAGGTTGAAGTCAGTGGAAAGCTGCAGTATCAGAAAAGTGCAATTCATTTCATGTCAAACAAGCTCACAAATAAAACGTTTATTCTAGTTATGCGGTATATTATTACCAGTGGTGGGCAAGTAACTAAAAATAGTAACTAATTTCAGTTACTAGTTACTTCTTTTCAAAAGTAATTGAGTTACTTTACCAAGTACTGCATGACTAAAGTAACTAGTGACTTGGAAAAGTAACTTTCACATTACTTTTAAATGCATACTTAAATCATCTTGCATACATAGAAAGATAATTTAATTAATGGATTACATGACAGGCTTATTGATGTCAGGCTGAAAACAGACTGTTTCAGACAGAGCTTTTAGAACATGTTCAGTCTGCTTTATCCTGCCTTGAAAGCTCTTATTGTGAGAAAAATCTGAAGAACATCAACATGATATTGCCAGTAATTTCCTCATTTTGGAGTGAGACTTGGCAACACTGCATAAAACTGGCCATGTTTTTCTTACCTTTATTATATGGATTTAATCTGATGTGCAGTGATCCAAAGAAAATGGCCATTACCCACAGTCCAAATGTCTGCTGTGACAGAGACAAGATCAAGTCCCTCAAATTCTTTTTGGAGATCAAAACTCATTTTTGAATGATCTTTATTCCAGGTAGCAAGTAAATGTGTTTTAACTTCAGTGAATCACAGTCTCAGCTGTCTGATGGAAAGTGGCTATTATCACGTCTTCAGTTTGTAACAACATATCTGGCAATCAGTCGGTTTAATTCTTGCTGGGTCACAAACTGTCAAGATGCATACCTGTGCTTGAAATCCAGCCTTGGCTGTTGAGACTGTTCAGATAGTGTAGATCCACTAACACGGTGTTGTTAGCATAGCTAGCTGTTACTTAGTATTATGTATTAAAATGGCACATTATTGTGAAGTGCGGTGTGGTGACATGCACTTCCCGTCAAGTCACATCACCGCCCTATATAAGGCAAAGAGCATCCATATTGCGGCCTCTTTGACCGGTGCCCTCTGCCAGGTGCCTGTCGTGTTACCGCATTATTGATTCCATCAATAAAGCTGTGTTCGCCCAGTCATCTTGCCTCATCCTTCACCCAGGTATTTAACCATACATAACATTTGAACATTGAGGATTAACTCATGGAGGTATGTATCACACCACTTCGCCCCTTTCTCAAGCTGCCAGGCAAAACACTGGTGCCTTGGCCCATGTGGTTTGAGGCTTTCCAGACCTACATCACCGCGCTGGACCTTGGTAAGCTCAACAAGTTAAGAGCACGTGCGCTTCTTGTTCATAACTTGGGTATTGAGGACCAGCAAGTCCTGCGCACACTCAGAGCTTTGGACTCTTTTGAAGATGTTGTGGAGCTGCTAGCAAACCATTTTCACACCCAGGATAGCGTGACTGTTCGGAGGATTCGTTTTCAGCAGCAACATTAACGGGTAGGTGAGCCTGTTCATCAGTTTGTCACCGACTTGAGGCAGCTAGCTAGCAAGTGTTGCTTTGGGCTGTTGGAAGATGAAATGGTACGTGACCAGCTTGTGGAGTGCACATTCAGCTCCGCATTGTGGGCTAGGCTACTCATGGCATCCAATGATTTAACATTAGCCGGAGCTTTTGAACTAGCTCTCCAGTTTGAGGCCACAGACAAGCTAGCTTCGGAACTAACCAGGTGCCAGTCACAGCGGCCACTGGAGCCACCCGCCACGGCAAATGCTGCGGACTCGGATAGCAAGGTCAGCTTGGACAACGATGCTATGGAAGCCAATGCTGCCAGCCGAAGGTCTGCCCCAGAAAAACCCCTGTGTAAGGGTTGGGGGTCTGCAACACACTGCAATAAGGCTAAGGACTGCCCAGCTAGGGGAAAACATTGTAGCAGATGTGGATGCTTGAACCATTATGCTAGAGTGTGCTGTGCATCTGACCTGGAGAGCCCACGGAAGAAATCACTCTGCCCGCCCCATACGACCATCCATACGGTGTCCCCCAGTACAAGCGGGTACATGTCTTGCACAGTGGAACTGGACGGCATGGAGGTGCCACTGCTGCTCGACACGGGAGCAGAGGGGTCGATGCTGAATTGGGTCATGGTGAGGAAGTTTTTCTCCCACTGCAGGATTAGAGGTAACCCAGCACCGTTGTATGGTTATGGTGGTGGAAGGCTGTTCATAGTTGGAACTTTGGAGTTAACGGTCTGGTACAAGTCTGTGAAGATGGTTGACTTCACGTTCCACGTGACAGAGCGAGACGATAACATCATGGGCTGTGACTTATTTTACGGACTGGGTTTTGCCATAAAAGACGACGTCGGGAACAAATGGTCGGGCTGTGGCCAATGGAACCCTCTGGTTCCGATGGTCAATGAGGACGTTGTGTGGGGTGAAGAGCTAACAGACACCATGGCAGTCAAGCAGGACCAGCTTCACTCAGGTTTGGTGCAGGAGGGTCTCAGTGCCAGTGCTCGGGATATGGTAGGGGGGGGGTACCGAGCGTGGTGGCATCGATGTGCTAGCCCCAGATGCTTCCTGAGCTTGGCCGCAGGGGGATGGAGGAACTACGATGGTGACCGCTATGACGATTTTAGAAGAGGTCGGGGCCAGACCGACGAGTATGGAGGAACCGCATGCTCAGCAGCACCATGTCAGGCTGAACTGGGCCCCGCTGAGGGTTTTGGACTTGAGTCAAGTTTGGGGTGAAGAACATCCATGGCGAAGATGGGCCAAATGACAGCCAGCTAAACATAGAGAGTGTTTGCGCATAGTGGCTAAACTGGGCACAGCATACTTCAGGGTGTCCGACGGCTCAGTGAGGCATCTTCAGCGTGTCAGGGAAGAGGCTCCAGGTGACGAGGCTGGATGGGAGTCGGTGTTGGTGGTTAAGAAGTGGGGCGCCATCATCCTGAAGATCAGCCATCGTCCCAGAGGTCTGCTGCTTTCAGGGGCGCTCTTGCTGAGGGGCTGCCCTGCAGCCCCCCTCCCCCCCCATGCTGGTTCTACCTCTTCCACCAAAGGGGCTGTGCTGTAAATAATGAAGTGTTTATAGTCCTTGTGTTCTGATATATGTTATGATATGGGATTATTTTGTGTTTTTCTTTAATCTAATCTAATCACCCTTTATTGTCATTCAACTGTACAACCAATCATGTACAGTAGAATGAGATTGTGCTTTACCTATCTACTGTGTTAATCACACACCCCACAAGTGTAGAATCAGAGGGCTGCTGCCATGCAAGGTGCCACCACAAATTTCCCTCCTCCATTCCATTATTGCTGAGCACCAAGCTGGACGGCAGGAAGTTCCACTTTTATATGGTCTTCAGCATGACCCGGCCGGGATTTGAACCCCTGCCTCCCGGGTGTGGGGCGGATGCTCTACCAACTGAGCCACCACTCCTTTAGTTTAGGAGCACGGCGTGTGATTTTAGTTTCACATATAGATTCTTCTTTAGGTATGAGTGGCAGAATAATCCACCCTGCCGTGCGAGCTGTACGGTGGTCCACCCATCTGCCCTATTTTAGGTTGTTTTGTATGAATGAATTAGTCCATTTCAGTACATTGTTTTTCGTTATTTTAGTGCATGATTCGGGTCCCAAATTTGGTGGGGGGGGGTAGTTCAATTGTGTGTGTGGTTTTGGACTTTTCTAAAGGGGGGGGGATATTATGTATTAAAATGGCAAATTATTGTGAAGTGCAGTGTGGTCACATGCACTTCCCGTCACATCACCACACTCCCCTGTATAAGGCAGAGGGCATCCATATTTAGGCCTCTTTGACCTCTGCCCTCTGGAAGGTGTCTGCCGCGTTACCGCATTATTGGTTCCACCAATAAAGCTGTGTTCACCCAGTCATCTTGCCTCATCCTTCACCCAGGTATTTTACCATACATAACACTTAGCATGGGCAGCACAGTGGCGGAGTGGTTAGCACTGCGGCAGCACAGCAACTCACCCTTGTCCGGGAGATCCTGGGTTCGATCCCAGCCCCTGACCAACAGTGATCTGTGTGGAGTTTGCATGTTCTCCCCGTGTCTGCGTGGGTTTACTCCGGGATTTCTCCGGTTTCCTCGCACATGCCAAAAGCATGCAAGTTAGGTTAATTGGCATCAAAAAAACTGGGGATTCTAAATTGTCCTTAGGTATGGATGTGAGAGTGAATGGTTGTCTGTCTCTTTGTGTTGGCCCTGTGATGGACTGGCGATCTGTCCAGGGTGTACCCTGCCTTTCACCCAAAGATGCTGGGATAGGCTCCAGCCCCCCCCACAACCCAAAAAGGATTAAGCGGAAGAAGATGGATGGATGGATGGATGGATAACACTTAGCACTAGCTTCGTCGGAGCATTGTTGCTGTTTCAAGCTCTTCTGAAGATTGCAGTAGGTCTCAACTGGCACTTAGCTTCCAACCCACCAATATAAGATAAGATAAGAAAAGATAAGATAAGCCTTTATTAGTCCCACAATGGGGAAATTCCAGGATTGCAACAGCACAGGGATAGCAACACTCAGAACAATAATTTAGAAGATAAGAAAATAAGAGCAGTGAATATACATATGTACACATAAATATATAAACATATATGGGTGATTCTTCAATTAGGGGCACTTTTGACGTCTAGAATTTGGAAAAAAAAAGTTCTTTAAAGGTGACGGACAGTGACATATTTTTATTGAACCAATCAACTGATTGTATGAAAATATTCTATTATGTCTATTCCCGCGATTTAATATGTGTCACCATCCTCCATAAATGACCTTATTTGCTCATAGCCCAGCCTTCACTTTATGAGGCTGCAGTACCGCCATCTCTCGATAGGTGCGGGCATTAGTGACGTCACAGCAGCAATAGAAAGAAAAAGGCAGAACGAGAACAAAGTGATTCGGACAGCGATTATTTTGTCGAGTTTGACGACCACAATATAAATGATGACATTGAAAATGAGGAATCGGATGATGAAGGAGTTTTGGGTGGTGCTGAGGGGGTATTCAGCCTTATTTGTGGGAAAGAAGTGAGGGTTATGTTGCCTGCCTGTGCGGTGAGCCTCATCAGAGAAACATTCCCATCTGATCACTACAAGGGATTTTGCCTACCAAGATTAGATTTGTGAACAATGTTTGTTTATATGTAAATAAAGTTTTGTAAAATCATATATTGAGTTTATTAATGTTCATGTCAATGTTATAATTCTCATAGTTCAGCATTCATCAAAGTCGCATGTCATATACATTTGAATAATTTGAACACACTAAATTCTTCTCAATTTGAAAAGAAATATTACATACTATACCACCTTTGTATGAATGTTTGAAAACACAGCAGAAATATACAAAGAAATACAAAAATCAATGGAGTATCACTACAGATTAAGGCTCTGGTAAAAGCCAGGTTTAGTCCTTGAAACAGGGACTGGGCAACAGTTATGAGAGGGTTTCCCAACTGACTATACTGTAGTCTTTCTGGCTGGGAGGTTGTCCTCTCGGAACATCTCACACTGGGATCTTTTTTTCAGGTTCTTTTTCTTCTACAGGTTCATCACAGGTACTTTTATCAGGTGAGTTGATTTCACTTTCAGTTCCATTCTCATTGTTTGATTGTTCCACATTTGTTTCAGTTTCCTCCAGGTTTCCATCATTCGGTAAGTTGTCGCATCTAGGTGAGGTGGCATTTTCTATTTGGTTGTCATTCTCAGGTGAGTGAGTTTCAGCAGGAATGTCTCCTTTAAAGGATGTCTTTGGAGGGGGAATTTCATAAACTCGGGTGAGCTTTATGAGCGTTTGGATTGGTTCTTCTCTGTACCAATAGACATCTTCATTTTCCGGTTCTGAATTCTCACATTCATCACTTTGTTCAGGTGACTGTCTTGTCTTAGGTTTGCGGACACGTTTTGGTTGGACAGGTTTGTCTTAAACGGGCAAGAAAACCACAGGGAAGCAAGAGGTCGCAGTGAACGGTGCGAACTGGACCATCTTTTGTCTCAGGTTTTACAGTGTAAACAGGCAAGTCACCTGCTTGGTTCACCACAATGTGAATTTCAGCTTCCCACCTGTCTGCTAGTTTGTGCTTGCCTCTGAGGTGGACTGCACGTACCAAAACTCTGTCGCCTGGTTCTAGTTTTGAGGGTTTCACTCGCATATCAAATCTTGTTTTGTTTCTTTCAGCCATCCTGTTAGCATTTTCTGTTGCTAGTTTGTAGCTTTTTTGTAGAGCTTTTTTGTAGAGTTGTCTTCAGTTTTTCAATGTACTGGGAATGTGACTTGAAACTTTTGTTGTGAAACGGGAGCACAAATGCAAGGTCGATGGGCAATCTCAGCTGACGACTGAACGTTAACTCATATGGAGCAAAACCAGTAGTGTCATTTTTTGTACAATTGTACGCATGCACAAGTGGTTTTACATAGTTGTGCCAATGAGTTTTGTTCTTTTCCTCCAGAGTACCCAGCATGCTCAATAACGTTCTATTGAAACATTCTACCGGGTTACCTCTGGGGTGATAGGGTGTCGTCCGGATTTTGCGAATGCCCATGATTTTGCAAAGTTCTTTTATAATATGGGACTCAAAATTGGGACCCTGATCACTATGTAACCATTCGGGTATCCCGTACTGGACTATAAAGTTGTCCCAAAGTGCCTTTGCAACAGTCTGAGCTTTCTGATTGCTGGTAGGGATGGCTATAGCGTATTTCGTGAAATGATCAGTTAACACGAGCACATCCTTTGTGTTGCTTTGGTCGGGCTCAGTGGACAGGAAATCCATACAGACAAGTTTGCGCGGTCGGGTGGACTTGATGTTGACAAGCGGAGCAGCTCGTTCTGGAGCGGTTTTACGTCTTACACAGCGATTACATGTCTTGATCTTCTTTTCAATATCTGCCGCCATGCGAGGCCAATAGAACCTTGTTCTGGCGAGATCCAAAGCACGCTCTGTGCCTAAATGGCCCATGTCACAGTGGAGGCTTTGAAAGACTGAATCGCGGAGCTGTTCAGGTAAGACGAGCTGGTAAGTAACATTTCCTCCATCTTGACGAGTGCGGTAGAGGATGTTATTGCACATTTCAAGTCAACTGAGCTCTCGGAGTAACAAGTTGATGTCAGGAAGTTCAGTTCGTACAGTTGGTAGAACTTTTAGCCCAGTTTCAATTTGTGCAATCACTTCCCTTAAACAGGGTTCAGTTCTTTGTTCATTTTTGATCTGTTCAGGAGTCATGTGGGGTACAACTGGAAGACCACCACAGCCATCTTCATCGGCATAGCCATCTGGAATGGCGGCTACAGAGAGGGCTAATGAGTGAACCAAAGGGAAGGTGTTGTCTGGAGAGCGACAGACAAGGTGTTTTTCACATATAGCAGACACTACCTTGGAACTTAAACTGCATTCGGGAAGAGACAAGTGAGTTTGAGTGAAATGCTGTATGCGGTCAAACTCCTTTTGGGACACTGCGTCATTAAGTAACTCGCCATGTGGCCATCTAGAGAGGCCATCTGCATCTGAGTTAAGTTTGCCTGCTC
The DNA here is from genome assembly GCA_020510985.1 of Pholidichthys leucotaenia. Taxonomy (NCBI): domain Eukaryota; kingdom Metazoa; phylum Chordata; class Actinopteri; order Cichliformes; family Pholidichthyidae; genus Pholidichthys; species Pholidichthys leucotaenia. Next base: position 390,233,011 of record CM035837.1, read on the forward strand.
TTTATTGGAGCTTAAAGTTAAACGTCGACAGAGCAGCTAGCCACCTATAACTCATGGCATCCATCTTAGCAGTAGTCAAAATGTACGTCAAGGGGTTACTGTCTGTCATGACAGTAAAGTGGTTGCCATATAGACAGTCTGCGAAGGTCTCCGTTACTGCCCACTTTAGAGACAAAAATTCCAATTTATGGGCGGGGTAACAACACTCACTTCTAGACAACCCCCGGCTTGCATAAGCTATGACCCTAGTCTGGCCCTCCTGCTCTTGATAGAGGGCGGTGCCAAGCCCTGTAGTGCTGGCATCAGTATGGAGGGTATATGGCAACTGAGGGTCAGCGAAACCCAGGACAAGCGCAGTACTGAGCTTTTCAGTGATGGTTTTAAATGCAAGATCACAGGAAGAAGTCCATCGCTCGCCAAACGGTGTCTTTGGGTCGTGGTACTGGGCAGGCTTAGCTTTGGGCTTTGTGCTCTTTCGCAAAGGAGGGTAGCCTGCTGTTTAGTCAGTGAGGGGCTTAACGATGCTGGAATAGTTCTTAATGAACCGCCTATAGTACCCTGAAAAGCCTAAGAACGAGCGGAGCTGTTTGAGATCACGGGGCACAGGCCAGGTACTTAGGGCTTTCACTTTTTCGGGGTCGGTCTCAACTCCTTTACTGGACACAATGTGACCGAGGTATCTGACAGAAGTTTTAAAAAATCTGCATTTCTCAGGGGAGAGTTTAAGCCCGTACTCTTTTAGGCGATTAAGAACTTTCATTAAGCGAGCCTCATGTTCTTCGGGCGTCTTGGAGAATACAATGATGTCATCGAGGAACACGATCACCTCATGCAGATTTATGTCGCCCATGCATTTCTCCATGAGGCGCTGGAACGTGCTGGGGGCGTTTGTAATGCCTTGGGGCATTCTATTGAATTCCCAAAAGCCCATGGGACATACGAACACCGTCTTTGGTTTGTCCAGCTCCTCTACCTCAATTTGGTAGTACCCCGACTTTAAATCGAGGACGGAGAACCACTGCGAACCAGTCAAGGTAGAAAACGTTTCCACCAAGTTGGGGAGGGCGTAAGCATCTTTTACAGTCTGCATGTTAAGCTTCCTGTAATCAATACAAAGGTGGACATCACCATTTTTCTTTCACACCACTACAATAGGCGAAGAAAATGGGGAAGTAGACTTTCTTATCACACCTGCTTGTTGGAGTTCTTTGAGATGCTTACAGACCGCTTCCAGGTCATTTGGATGTATGGGACGTGCTCTGTGTTTGAACGGTGTTTCATCTGATAATTTGATTGTGTGTTTCACTTGATCTGTTTTGAAAAAGTCAAGATCATTTTGTGCAAATACTTCGGGCATTTGACTGAGTTTTTCTGTTAGGCACTCTTTCCATTCAGCGCTAATGGGGGAAGAGTCAAAGTTGAACTTCAGAGTGGACTTTGGTTCAGTTTTGGGCTTTGTAACTTTCACGGAATGTCCTTGTGATAGGACTCGTTGATATGCACAAATGATCGGGAACGTTATCAAAACCTTCCAAAGAATGTTCCTAACTATTTATAAACATATATTAATGAACTTATATTTATCTATATATTTATCTCCAAAATATCCCTTCCCATTGTGAAATGAGTGTTTGGTTTTTTTTAAACTTTATCGATATTTACAATTTTATTCGTGTTTTTAACACTGGGTTACAACATGAATCATACCCACTGCACAATGAAGGACTATCAGAAGCAGAGTGAAATGTGAGGTATCAGTTTGACTGTAAGGTGCAATATGGCAGCATAGTTATGACAAAAATACAACATCATAGTGAGTTATTGTACAGTAAAATGGCATGTGGCAGGAAAGATTTCCTGTACTTTACCTTTCGACAGCGAAGCTGTAGTAGTCTACTGGAGAAAGTGCTCCACTGTCTGTCCAGTGTGTGGTAGAGGGGGTGATCAGGATTGTCCATGATAAATTGCAGTTTATTCAGTGTTCTCCTCTCCACTGCTGTCTCAAAGGTCTCAGGTCTGAGATCAATTACAGAGCCAGCCCTCTTGATAATCTTGTCAAGTCTGTTGGTGTCGCTGGCACTGATACTGCTACCCCAACAGACAGCAGCAAAGAAGATGGTGCTGGCAACAACGGTCTTTTAGAAAAGCTCCAGCATCCTGCTACACATGTTGAAGGATCTCAGCTTCCTCAGGAAGTAGAGTCCGTTCATCCCCTTCTTGTGTACAGCATCGGTGTTGGAGCTCCAGTTCAACCCACTGCTGATCCTGACACCCAGATATTTGTAGTCCTCAACCACCCCCACATCCTCCCCCCCCCCCCCCCCTAATCTGCAATGGCTGAGAAGGCATCCTTTTCTTCCTGAAGTCAATCACCATCTCTCTGGTCTTGCTGACATTCAGCATCAGGTGATTCTGCTCTGTCCACTCCACAGATCTGTCTACCAGTGCCCTGTACACCCCCTCCTCTCCCCCTCTTATACACCCCACAAAAGCTGAGTCATCAGAGAATTTCTGCAGGTGGCATAACTCAGTGTTGTACTGAAAGTCAGTGGTGTATAAGGTAAAGAGAAAAGAAGAGAGCACAGTCCCCTTTGGAGCTCCCATATCACTAGCCACCACGCCAGACAAGACACTGCCCAGCCGAACAAACTGTGGCCTGCCTGTTAGGTAGTCAGTAATCCTGGAGATCACACAGCTGTCAACCCCCATCACCCACAGCTTCTCACCCAGCAGCAGTGGCTGGATGGTGTTTAAAGGCACTGGAGAAATAAAAAAAAAAGATTCTCACAGTGTCTCCTCCGCCACCCAGGTGCAGATGGGCTCGCAGGTAGATGACAGCATCTTCAACTCCTAAATGGGGCTGATATCCAAACTGCAGAGGGTCCAGCAAGGCCTTCACCTGCAGCCTCAGGTGGGCGAAGACCAGTCTCTCCAGGACCTTCATCACATGGGATGTGAGGACAACTGGTCAATAGTCATTCAGGTCCAATGGAGATGACTTCTTTGGGACAGCAACCAGGCAGGATGTCTTCCACAGCACCGGTACTCTCTCCAGACTCAGGCTCAGGTTGTACAGGTGTTTCAGTTCCACAGCTAGCTGGTTGGCACAGGTCCTCAGGATCCTGTCGGAGATGCCATCAGGGCCCGTCGCCTTCCGCTGATGGAGTCTCCCCAGCTGTTTCTTAACCTGGTCTGTAGTCATCGTGATGTGAGGGAGGGTCCTGGTGTCCCTCGAGGAGGAGGAGGGGGGTGAGGGGGGGATGGAAAGAGGTGCTGCACAGGAGGGTGGGTGGGGAGGGGTGTGGGGGGGGGAGTCTGGCTGTGTTGTTGGGGTGACAGACTGTGTGTTGAACCTATTAAAAAACAGATTCAGTTCATCAGCTCTCTCTTGGCTCCCAGATGGCTGCCTGACTCTCCCCTTGCACCCAGTTATTTGATTCATTCCCACCCACACATCTTTAGAGTTGTTTTGCCTGAGTTTATCTTCTAACTTCCTCCTATAACTGTTCTTACACCTCCTCAGCATCTCTCTCAGTTCATGCTACACTCCCCTTAGTTTATCCTTGTCTCCAGCCCTAAAAAGCTCTCTTCTTTTTGTTCAGAAGTGCTTTCAGGTCACTCGTGACCCATGGTCTGTTGTTGGAGAAGCAGTGTACAGTCTGAACTGGCATGGTCGTGTCTTCACAGAATCAAATGTATTCTGTGATGCAGTTTGTCATATTGTCTATTTCCACCCCATGTGGTTCACAGAGTACACCCCGGTCTGTCGTCTCAAAGCAGTCCTGTAGTGCATCAGCAGCCTCCTGTGTCCACCTCCTCACAGTCTGTGTATAAGCAGGCTGCCTTTCCACACTGTAAATCCAGTGTTTTGTTTTCTCAAACAAAGAGGAGGTGGCTCCCCAACGGGGAAGCACAGTGAGGGGATGAAGGGCCGACGGGGAGAAACCACCTCCCGGGTCACCCCTCCGGTCTTGGTGGCTAAAGAACTCAGGCTAGCCGCCCGACAGACTGAGCCACTGGGTTGGGTGGCCCATATTCTCCGGCAAGCCACCCGACTCATTCCACCTTGCCATCTGCCTGGCCTCGGAATTTGGCCAGCCTCCCAAACAGCTGAGTTCTTTGGCCTAGGGGGCCCAGGGGCCTGGCATAGTGTGGGTGTGAGTCCTGAGCGGGCTCCATATTTTTTCCCTTCATCCCCTCACTGGGCCTCCCCGTGAGGCCCAGTGAGGCGAAGAAGGTCCGACAGGGGAAAACCACAATGGTGTCTGGTGGCAGAGAAGGACCCACAACGGCATCTGGCAGTGGTGGGGAAACCCTGGCATGTCAGGCAGAGGAGAGGAGGCCTCGTTGCCTTTGGTGGTCCTGGGCTGAGAAACAATAGCACCCGCAGTGGCTCCAAGCTGGAGCACTGCAGGACCCGTGGTGGCTCCGGGCAGGAGCATTGCAGCACCCATGGTGGCTCTGGGCTGGAGCTCTGCAGCACCTGCAGTGGCTCCGGGCTGGGCCAACGCTGTACCCTGGGTTGACCCGGTCTAGGTCAATGCTGCACCCTCGGTGGACCCAGGCTGGGCCAACACTGCACACTTGGTGGGCCCGGGCTGGGCCAACACTGCACCCTTGGTGGGCCTGGGCTGGGCCAACGTTGCACCCTCGATGGGCACGGGCTGGGCTAATGCTGCACCCTCGGTGGACCCTGGGCTGGGCCAATGCTGCACCCTCGATGGACCCCGGGCTGGGGCATAGTGCCCATGGCAGGCCCAAGCTGGAGAGCAGCACCCAGTTAGATTTATGCTAGAGTGCAGCATCCACGAGGGTCCCCGGCCAGGATGCAGCACCCATGGAGTCTCGGACTGTGGAGGAGGAACCCACACGATGGCCTCAGGCAGAGGGGAGGCTGCACCCATGGAGGTCCAGGGCTGGGACATGACAACCTCAGCAGGGGCACCCACGACGACCTCAGGTGGCAAGTCTGGACCCACGGAGACATCTGGGATATGTGGTTCTTCCTTGGCAACCCTGGAAGAAGGCTCAGGATTGACAGACAAAGGAACAGGGTCAGGGTCGCCGTCAGCAGTGGAGCCCGGCGAGGTGAGCTCAGGTGCAACTGGTGGCTGCACCCAACTCTCCTTGCCAAGAGCCAGGCAAGATCTCTCAAGGCTAGATAAGAGAAAAACAAGAGAGAGGACTTGCCTGAGCTCGAGCTCCACCGCCGTCCAGGACCCCATCGATCCAGACGACAATGATGTCTCTGACTCGGTCCATTGGAGAGCCAGCTCTGCCTCAAACTCTGCTGCGGTGGCCTCCACAGCAGGCATGATGGTGGTTGCAGTCCTTGTCTCCCCAGGTGAAGGGGCCCACGCTGGTGGCTGGCCCGGCATGGCAGCTGGGGGTCGGCTCCGTGCTGGCACTGGAATCGGGTCCTCCAGGACCACATGCTTCTCCATCGTCCCGCGGCTCAGTTCAGGGAACGGGTGACACTCAGGGACAGATGGAGGAGACATGGAGAGGGCAGATGAGGAATTATTTACTGCAGCAAGCGGGGAGAGCTCAGGGGACTGTGTTTCCTGAGCCTCCCTACCAGGATTCAGGCAAGGCATACCATCAAAAATTGAAATAGAATTAAATATAACTTGCCTTTTTTCCCGGTGTTTGATGTTATCAGCTGCAGCATATGGTGTGTCATCCCTCTCTGTAGCCGTGGTGAATGTGGGCCCCCCTGAGGACTGTGGAGGAGCTGCCCCTGTCATCACAGAAATGGGCGTAGCCGGGGGACCAATGAATAACCTCTCGGCAGCAGGAGAACACATCGAGGGGATGGGAATCGCAGCAGCAATGAAGGGAGATAAGGCTAACAGGACAACCGGCAACGGAAAAGAAAAGAGAAGATCTGCTGCGGGAATTGTCAAGCTTGATGTCAGTGAAGTGGCTACTGAAGAGGCAGGAGGATTCCTCCAGCGGTTCGGAGTGGGATGATGGAGCAGGAATGGGTGCCGGAGGCTGGTGCGGAGTGGAAACGACAGCGGCTCGGGAGCGCCTCCCCTTCGACGTTTGCCCAGGCTTCTCCGGAGAACTTTTCACCACCCCGCCATTCTCACGCTGCAGCGCTGCCACAAGAGAGAGCCTCTCCTTTCCCTCAGTGTGCTCCAGCAGCTAAGGGCACCAATGAGCAGCTGCCTCTGTGATCTCCAGATACAACAATGCATCCTTCAGGGCAGAAAACATGCGTGCCACGGAGATTAGTCCATCGATCTCCATGAGAGCTCGGCAACACTCCCACCCCAGATGCATTGGGTATCCCTGTCCACCTGCTGAATCCATAACTGCTTCGATGAGCAGGTGAGTGAAAAAGAAAAAAGCAACAGTGCAAAAATTCACACCTACAGCAGCTGGGTCTGATTATGGCGGCAGTATTCTGTCATGAACACCCCTCCAGGGCAGAAAGACAAACCCACGCGCTGAACTGTAGTTGTGACACTTATTGACAAAAAGAACAAAACTGTGCAGACACAACAAAAATGCAAACAAGGTAAACATACAAGGTAGGCACTCAAGAGCTGGAATAGCTCTAGAAGAAATTAGGAGAAAACTTACTGAAGGATGAAGTCCAGTAACATCAGACAATGTAATCCATGTAATACTGCCGCAGTGAAACAAAGAGTTGGCAATGCTTAAATACTGGGCAGGCAGATGAGCAGCAGGTGTGGGCTGAGCAGGTAGGTGACCTAATTACCCAAATGTTCACATCTGGGAAACAGACTGTGAACAGCAAGTGGGAGTGTTTGAGAGAGGAGGGCACATAAATGTCAATAAACCAAAAATATTTACAGAAAACTAACAACATAATAATAACAGACATACAAAACTCAGGAATAAATTGAGTCTGAGGTCAGAGGGAACATAAGAGCTCAGACTCATGACAAATCTTCCCAATGACGTGTAACATGTAGAAATCCGAAAAGATTTACTAACTAACTAACTAACCTGCACTTATATAGCGCTTTTCTAGTCACAAAGACCACTCAAAGCGCTTTCATTAATACTAACCCTCTATTCTAAGGGCCTATAGGAAACAGATATCTAGGGACAATTTAGAACAGCCAATTAACCTAACATGCATGTTTTTGTCATGTGGGAGGAAACCGGAGAAATCCCGGAGTAAACCCACGCAACACGGGGAGAACATGCAAACTCCACACAGATCACTGTTGGTCGGGGGCTGGGATCGAACCCACGATCCCACGATCCCCACAATCCCCCGGCCAAGGGTAAACTGTGCTGCCGCAGTGCTAACCACTGCGCCACCGTGCAGCCAAGAAGATTTGAAGAAGATGTGGCCATTTGAATGTTAGCACCTCTCAAACTACTTCTTTGAGAAAATCAGTTTCAAAGTTTCCAAGGATTGTCACCTTCCAGGCGAGCCAGTTGGGATGCGGTAACAAAAGCGGGTCATTTGCATGATAGCATGAACCCAACAACCTTACAATGTTTATCTAAAGGAGCTCTAGAAACCCTCCTAAAGCTGCTTAAGTAGCCATTGCTTCTACCTGAATGTGCTACTGACTGGCAGAAATGAATAACAAAGACATGTGAATAGCCAAACAAACCGGATATATAAATCAGCTGTGGTATCCACACCCCCAAAACTAGGAAGCGGCCTTGCTGATATTTCCCTCTCAAACTACTCTATTTCAAATACAAAGTTTATAGTTTTAAGATCTCCTACACTGTTTTTTGAAGCATGGAGTAGCGTCTTCATTATTTCAACTAGCATATTTTGCAAAAAAAAAAAAAAAAAAAAAAAAAACGAAAATCACAAATTAAAAAAAAAAGTAGTTTTATGTTTTATAGGAATCATGTCAGGCCAACTTGTTGCTGGTCTACTCGTGGCAGGTCACATTTTCCCTGACCCACTTCAGGTTATTGTAAAAGGCCAATGCCCAGTTCAAAACTCGGATGATGCACAGATGGAAGCACAGTCCTATGATTATGAAATCCTTCCTCATCACCCTTACCCCCCCAAACTTACATCATCTGTCTTCCATCTCCTTCCAACCATAAAGCTATTTTTTGAGGGTAAGTACTTGGCCAAGTCATGGTTTGTGATACAACCTGCAGACTTCTACAGCTGAGGTCTCCACAGCTATGTAAAGTGATGGGAGAAGTGTGTGACCCTTGGTGGTACCTTTGTAGAAAACGAATAATAACTGCCAAGTTTGGTTCCTCTCAGTCAGGGAGAAATGAGTCAGGGGACATCTTTAATGAGCAGCTCTCGTATAAAACTCAACAGTCAGCTTTTCTGGTCTGATGATAACAGTGGGTCTATTTGTATAACATATTCTGACTTTCTGTCTTCGTTTAGAGGAGCCTTGATGTTACCAGAAGTTAGTTGGAAAACATGACTGAAGGGCACTCAACTTTGCACTCATTGAGATGAGAGACATTAAACATGGCCTAGTGTGTCTGGCTGGAAATTTCATTTAGTGATGAAAAGTGCATTTTAATGCTTTTGGTATTGTTATGTGTTATATGTGATGTCGGACTTCATAGATCTTTTGATATTCATGCTGTCTTAGGTGATATTTTATTGTGTTATTTTCTTCAAAGCGTAAATATAAGATATACAGGTATATTAAAGAAAATATAAATATAAGCCAGTACATTGAAAAAGGAGCAGGAAATGTTTACATAGTACCTCCCCAAAGGGTAAATCTTCAGTGCACATCATGCACTGCTAAGAGAACATCATCACATTGCTTTTTTCTTCGATAATAGGGTTGCAGTCCTAAAATGTCACCAGACTGAGTCACATCTTTTTCATATATTGCATCTGCAAACACCATATCATATTAATGCAAATACATATAAATAATATTTAATAAAGTTTCTCTCATAGCAGAGGAAAACATACTGTATGTTACAGAGACTGTTATATAAAGGGGATAGCCTTGTGGGGGAGAAATATTTGGTTCATTTTGACCTGAAAACATGCTCAGTTTTTACTCCTGCACCTGCAGAGCAGTAGATGAGCTTTTTTCGAGAAAACACAATGGCTTTTCTGCCAGAGGCCTCATATGGGACTACCTGGCGACAGGATAGACAGCAGCTCAATGGGGATCTGAGGCTGCAAAATCATTACAGCTACAATCCAGTTCTGACTATGCAATCTGGTTCTAAACTCTGGAGATATGTTTTGTTTTCCAGCTCTGGAATATCTGATCGATACATGCAAAGCAGTTGCAGATGAAGTAATCCATGAAAAGGTGCTTTCTTCTGGAGGGTTAGGTGCATTTTGATGAAGATTTCATTATTACAAAATTATTCAAAATCCATGTCACTGATTGGTGTGATTTAGTTGTAATTGCATTCTATTCTTCTTCAGTTTTCTGATTCAACAATAGTAAAATCAATGTGACTGGCTGTCAAATGAGTTTTACGGTATCTAGAGAAAAGCAGTAACTTCCAAGTATATGCTGTTATGGTTTGTTGTCTTTATATTCCCCTAAAATTTACATCTGAATATATTTTTATCATGCTTTAGATATTAATATAGGTCCCAGTCCTTATTCATCTGTTATGTCCGTTACAATAGCAAGAAAAAAGTATGCCAACCCTTTGGAATGACCTGGCATTTTGCATTAATTGTCATAAAATGTGATCTGATCAACATCTAAGTCCCAGGTATTGATAAACACAATGTGCTTAACCTAATACCACACAAACAGTTATAATATTTCATGTCTTTATTGGACACATCTAGAGCGCTGGTAGAAAAGCAACTGAACCGTTGGATTAAATAAATGGTTTAACATCCTTTGGCAGCAATCACCTCCAACAAATGCTTCTGGCAGCAGATGATCCAACCTGCACAATGTTCAGGATGTATTTTTTACCATTCTTCCTTTAACAACTTTTTGAGTTTGTTATTCAACAGAAGCATCTGCTGATGTAAACCATTGCAAAAAAGAGATCTCTGACGATCTATCATCAAAAATTGTTGATTTGCATAAAACTGAAAAAGGGTTACAAAGTAATCTGTGAGACTAATGGTATTCACCAGTCCATAATTAGACAAATTATCTATAAATGGAGATAATTTACACTCTACCTGGAAGTGGGTGCCCACCCACGTCAATTCAAATGGCACAATGCAGAATGTGCAATGAGGTAAAAAAGAACTCTGCAGTAACCACTAAAGGCTTGAAGAAATCAACGGAACTGGTTAACATCTCTGTTTATTAGTCTACCATACAATCATTGAACAGGCATGGTGTCCATGGCAGGACACTGTGCCTCACCAAACAAACCCAAAGGAGCGCTATGCTTTGCGACCATTGACTGCAGCAAGGTAACCCTGGCCTCTGAAATGGCAGGTGGAGGCCCACCAGCTTATGGAATGAAATGTGGAGGCCCACCGGCCTCCTGGCTGATGGTTGGAGGAACAATGGCCTCTTGGATGACAGTTGGATGCCTGCCAGCCTCCTGGGTGATGATTGGAGGCATGCCAGCCTCTTCAGTGATAGGTGGAGTGAACTACTCAGACAGCCCAGATAGAGTGGCCTTCTTGGACGGCCCATTTGGAGTGGATAGCTCGGATGGACCAGGTGGAGCAGACAGCTCCGATGGACCGGATGGAGCGGACTGTTTGGCCACTGGAATGACAGATGGAGGCTCTCAGAAAAGAAGGGTAGAGGTCTCCCAACCTCTGAAACAATGGGTGGAGGTCCCCCAACCTCTGAAACGGCTGCAGGCAGGATGACCCGCGGAGCTGGTACTGGAGCTGGGGGGCGCTGTGGAGCTGGTACTGGAGATGTAGAGCGATGTGGCCCTGGTACTAGAGATGAGGAGTGATGTGAAGCTGGTACTGGAGCTGGGGCAGCTGGGCCATCTGACGCCAGCTGATTCCAACAGCTGGGACACATGCTCTGGAAGGAGCCACAGTTTGCAGTCTAACAGAAGTTCCTTCTGGGTGAACTCAGCCTGCTGGCGCTCATCCTGCTCCTCCTCATCACCACCACACAGGGGTCCAACTGCTGCTGCCCCAATCCAGCAAACCATAGGATCCTCTGGAGCAGCTGACTCCTCCAGATGACCCCCCGCCCCCATTATGGCCAGTCTCTCAGAGAAACCAAAAGTGGACATAGGAGTTGCAGATGAGGATGGCGGATGGACAGGCAACAGAGGTAATAGCGGAGTGAAGTGGAGAGAAGTTAGTAGTGGCAGGCAGCCACGGCTGAGTCCCGAATGGAACCCATCGGGAATCAGACAAGTTCCCCTTCATTTACTGTATTGATGTTAAAAAATGAACAGGTACCTGCCTGTATTCCCCGCTCTGCTGCTGCGTCAGGCAAGTCCACCTAGGAGCTGCTAGGACTCGTCTGACTCAGTGAGGTCTGTCCAATGTGTTGAGCTGGACAGGACCGAAGGAGGAGGAGATGGATGCCTGGGTGGGCCCCCGTCGGGCTGCTGTATCCGCTGGCACCGGCGACAACCACATCTTCCAGCGGATAAACACGGTCTCTCCTCTATTGGCTCCTTTCTTGCTGGTGGGAATGAGTTCATCAGCCCCCAGATGATGATCTGCATATTAACGCTCTGCTCATGCAGTCGGGTGAGCTGAGGGAACCGTCACTCAATTCCTCTGCGCATTTGAGGCAGAGGAAGGCAGAGGAAGGCTTCCTCCAGCGTGCGAGAAGTGTGGGCATCCTTGATGCAAGCCTTGATGTTGGTTGCTCCAAGGAAGCTCCATGCTTCCTTCTCATCGAGACCCAACTGCCAAAACTTTATGAACGCTGGGTCCATGGGATGGGTGTCCTATTGTCACGGTTTGTAGAGAACTGGGCCTAAATGCAGTACTTAAAGTTGGCGATGAATTATTAAAGCGCTGGCCAAACTGGCACAGCTTGAAGACAAAAACACAAAAATAACCAACAGCTCGGAAGCTGTAACAAAAACTCACATAAGACTTGGCAGGATCAGGCAGGGTACAGATGTGTGTTGCTTACACTTAATATGAAGAGGACACCCATACAGAACACAGATTGGAGCTCACATGTATAGACGCAGGGGTAATCAACACAACAACAAACAGGTGGACACAATCAGGGGCAAATGGACATGGTCACAGAAAACAGGAGGGGCGGGGCTGCACAGATAAACATCAACAGAGGATGCACAGCAGACATGAACAGAGGATCAGAGGGGAGACAAGACCGTGGTACATAATGATTGGAGTAGTAATAATCCTACCATCCATCTTCTACTGCTTTTTTGGAGGACCGGGTCATGGAGGCAGCAGTTCAACCAGAGAAGCTCAGACTTCCCTCTCCCCAGCCACCTGCTCCAGCTCTTCAGAGGGTGTTCCCAGACCAGCTGGGAGACAGTCTCTCCAGCGAGTCCTAAGTCTGCCCCGGGGTCTACTCCCAGTGGGATGTGCCCGAACACCTGAAGTGGGAGGCATCCAGGAGGCATCCTGATTAGATTGCCCAACCCACCTCAAGTGGCTCCTTTCAATGTGGATCAGCAGCGGTTCTACTCTGAGCCTCTCCTGATTACTGAGCTCCTCCCCTATCTCCCAAGGGTGAGTCCAGCAATCCTATGGAGAAAGCAAATTTCAGCCACTTGTAATCCACAATTTCGTATTCGGTCATTCCCAAAGCGCATGACCATATGTGAGGTAGGAATATAGATTGATTGTTAATTCAACAGCTTTGCCTGAGAGCTCAGCTCCCTCTTCACCAAGACAGTGTGATACGAACCGTCCGTATCATTGCAGCTCCTGCTCAGATCAATCTGTCGATCTTCTCTCCATTCTCTCCTCACTCGTGGAATAAGATCCGCAAGGATACTTTAAACTCCTCCACTAGGGGCAGGGAGCTTCTCACCAAAAATGGAGAGGACAATCCACCTCTTTCCAGCTGAGAACCATGGACTATCAGACCAGGGAGGTGCTGATTCTCATCCCAGGCCACTTCACACTCAAAAGCAAACCATCCCAGTAAGATCTGTAGGTCATTGCTTGATGAGGCCAACAGGACAACATCATCTGCAAATAGCAGAGATGAGATCCTGTGGTGACCAAGCGTGACACCCTCCGTTCCCTGAATGCACCTAGAAATCGTAGTAGTAACAATAGTGATAATTGTGTTGGAAAATGTATATTTTGTATAAAGATTATCATTTTATATAATCAAGTGTATGTGTTACTGTGAGGTTTTGCCTATGTGCATTTGCTCATCTTTGCATACTATGTTAAGAAATGATTACTTGGTGAAATTGTATACTTGACTAAAAGTCTAAGAATAAGGAAAAGTTTATCTTGTTTTTGTATAAAGTACTTTGTGATTAATTGCAGTTAAGACCTTATGTGATGTACTTTTGTAAAGTTACTGTGTTGTTCCTCTTTGAGAATGTCGGCATATTTTTATCATGACTGTGTGGGTGCCGGAAGGGAGTATTCAACAGCTGTTCTTTGTGATTGTGTAACCAACAGTGTATAAACGTGCTCAGACACTGGGACTGCCCCAGTGCATGGCTGAATGTTAACCATTGCCTTTACTCCTTGCGGCAAGTAAAACTCATAAAAGAATATTCTGTGTCTTGAATCTTTATTGAGGTAACGAACTAAAATACAGTCTTTTGAGGTTTTAGATTCTTGACATACATGGTCCTTCGGGGCCGGATGGATAACAGCTAGGGGTCGCTGGAGAGGATGCTTCCCCAGGTGAAAATCCGTGCACGGTCTGACTTGGTCAGTCATTTGAATACCCGCCTTCAGGGACCTGGTGGACAGCTGAGGCTCCATCGTCTCCTAGTGACATCCATCCTCAAATAAGAAGTAAGTGCACGTTTTTGATATCATTAAAAGTGACGGACAGGGTCCGTAGGAAAAAATAGGTTGCAATACCTGGACAGGGTCCAAAATAGAAGGGAAAAATAGGTTGCAATACCTGGACAGGGTCCAAAATAGAAGTATCGGATGGGTCCGTAAAGAAATAGGTTGAAACACCTGGACTGGGTCCAAAATAGAAATAGGTTGAAATACCTCGACTGGCCCCCTCATGGATCGTCACCTTATCGTGGTGGGGGGGTTTGCGTGCCCCAGTGATCCCAGGAGCTATGTTGTCCGGGGCAATTTGCCTCTGATAGGGTCTCCCAAGACAAACTGGTCCTGGGTGAAGGGCCAGACTAAGAACGATCCAACAGACTCTCATGATAAATTGTATATCAAGGATTCAGTGTACCCCGCCCGGTATGGGGTTACCGGGGCCCCACCCTGGAGCCAGGCCTGGGGGAGGGGCTCGAAGGCTAGCGTCTGGTGGCCGGGTTTCCACCCATGGGACCCGGCCGGGCTCAGCCCGAAGGAGTTACATGGTCCGCCCTCCAGTAGGTTCACCACCTGCAGGAGGGATCATGGAGGTCCGGTGCTATGTGGATTAGGTGGCAGTCAAAGGCGGAGACCTTGGCGGACTGATCCCAAGCTTTCTAAACTGGCTTTTGGTACGTGGAATGTCACCTCTCTGGCGGGGAAGGAAGCCTGAGCGGTGTAGCGAGATTGAGCGATACCGGCTAGATTTAGTCGGCCTCACCTCAACACACAGCTCCGGTTCTGGAACCAGCCTCTGGAGAAGGGCTGGAGCTTGGCCTTTTCTGGAGTTGCCCCGGGTGAGAGGGCGAACGAGCAGGGGTAGGTATTTTGGTATCGCCCCACCTTGCTGCCTCTATATTGGAGTTTTCCCCGTGACGAAAGGGTTTGCTTCCTGCGCCTTCGGGTTGGGAAACGGGTCCTGACCATCATTTGTGCCTATGCACCAAATGAGTTTTCAGAGTACCCACCCTTTTTGGAGTCTGTGACTGGGGTGCTGGAGGGTGCTCCTCCTGGAGACTCCATTTCCTACTGGGGGACTTCAATGCGCACGTGGGCAACGACAGTGAAACCTGGAGGGGGGGTGATTGGGAGAAACGGCCTGCCCCGATCTGAACCCGAGTGGTGTTCAGTTATTGGACTTCTGTGCTAACCACAGTCTGTCCATAACGAACACCATGTTCAAGCATAAGGGTGTCCATATGTGCACCTGGCACCAGGACACCCTAGGCCGCAGGTCGATGATCGATTTTGTTATCGTATCATCAGACCTGCGACCGTATGTCTTGGACACCCGAGTAAAGAGAGGTGCAGAGCTGTCAACTGATCACCACCTGGTGGTGAGTTGGATCCGATGGCAGGGGAGGAAGCCATTCAGACCTGGTAGACCCAAACGTATAGTGAGGGTGTGCTGGGAGCGTCTGGCTGAGGCCCCTGTCCGGGAGGTCTTCAACCCCACCTCCGGAAGAACTTCAACCACATTCCGAGGGAGTCTGGAGACATGGAGTCTGAATGGGCCATGTTCTCCACCTCTGTTGTTGAAGCGGCGGCTCAGAGCTGCGGCCGCAAGGTGGTCGGTGCATCTCGTGGTGGCAACCCCCGAACCAAGTGGTGGACACCAGTGGTGAGGGGGGGCCATTAAGCTGAAGAAGGAGTCCTATCAAGCTTGGTTGGCTTGTGGGACTCCCGAAGCAGCTGAGGTGTACCGGCAGGGCCAAGCGGAGTGCAGCTCGGGTGGTTGCTGAAGCAAAAACCCGGGTATGGGAGGAGTTCGGTGAGGCCATGGAACAAGACTTTCGGTCGGCTTCAAAGAGATTCTGGCAAACTGTTCGGCGGCTCAGGAGGGGAAAGCAGCTCCCCGTCCACACTGTGTATGGTGCGGATGGGACACTGTTGACTTCAACTGGGGATATTGTCGGGGCGGTGGAAGGAATACTTCGAGGATCTCCTCAATCCCACTGACACGCCTTCCACAGAGGAAGCAGGGTTTTGGGGACGAGGGGGATGACTCGCCTATCACAGGGGCTGAGGTCGCCAAGGTGGTTAAAAATCTCCTTGGTGGCCGGGCCCCGGGGGTGGACGAGATTCGCCCCGAGTACCTCAAGGCCCTGGATGTTGTTGGGTTGTCATGGTTGACACGCCTCTGCAACATTGCGTGGAGGTCGGGGGCAGTGCCTTTGGCATGGCAAACCGGGGTGGTGGTTCCTCTCTTCAAAAAAAGGGGACCGGAGGGTGTGCTCCAACTTTAGAGGGATCACACTCCTCAGCCTCCCTGGGAAGGTTTATGCCAAGGTACTGGAGAGGAGAGTCCGGCCGTTGGTCGAACCTCGGATTCAGGAAGAGCAATGTGGTTTTCGTCCTAGCCGTGGCACATCGGACCAGCTCTTTACCCTCTCGAGAATTCTTGAGGGTTCGTGGGAGTTTGCCCAACCAGTTTACATGTGTTTTGTGGACTTGGAGAAGGCATTTGACCGCGTCCCTCGTGGATTTTTGTGGGGGGTGCTTCGGGAGTATGGGTATCGGGCTTGTTGTTACAAGCTATTCGGTCTCTGTACGACCGTTGTGAGAGTTTAGTTCGTATTGCCACACTACTCGGTCGAGTCATTCCCAGTGAGAGTTGGACTTCCGCCAGGGCTGCCCTTTGTCACCGGTCCTGTTCATAATTTTTTATGGACAGGATTTCTAGGCGCAGCCAGGGAATGGAGGGTGTCATGCTTGGTGACCACAGGATCTCATCTCTGTTGTTTGCAGATGATGTTGTCCTGTTGGCTTCATCAGCAATGACCTACAGCTCTTGCTGGGACGGTTTGCCGCTGAGTGTGAAGCGGCTGGGATGAGAATCAGCACCTCCAAGTCCGAGTCCATGGTCCTCAGCCGGAAAAAGGTGGATTGTCCTCTCCGGGTTGGGGACAGGCTCCTGCCCCAAGTGGAGGAGTTTAAGTATCTTGGGGTCTTGTTCACGAGTGAGGGGAAAATGGAGCGAGAGATCGACAGACGGATTGGAGCAGCATCTGCAGTGATGCGGACGTTGTACCGGTCTGTTGTGGTGAAGAGGGAGCTTAGTTCTAAGGCAAAGCTGTCGATTTTACCAGTCAATCTACGTTCCTACTCTCACCTATGGTCACGAGCTTTGGGTAATGACCGAAAGAACGAGATCGCGGATACAAGCGGCTGAAATGAGCTTTCTCCGTAGGATTGCTGGACTCACCCTCAGAGATAGGGTGAGGAGCTCAGTCATTCCGGGAGAGGCTCAGAGTAGAACCGCTGCTCCTCCACATTGAAAGGAGTCAGTTGAGGTGGTAGGGCATCTGATTAGGATGCCTCCTGGACGCCTCCCACTTGAGGTGTTTCAGGCACGTCCCACTGGGAGGAGACCCCGGGGCAGACCCAGGACTCGGTGGAGAGACTATGTCTCTCAGCTGGTCTGGGAACGCCTTGATATCCCCTCTGAAGAGCTGAAGCAGGTGGCTGGGGAGAGGGAAGTCTGGGCTTCTCTGCTTGAACTGCTGCATCCGCGATCCGGACCTCCGGAAAAGCGGTAGAAGATGGATGGATGGATGGATACCTCGACTGGGCCTAAAATAGAATATCAGGTCATCTGGGATGTAATGGATGTAAACATAGATACATACATTTTTCCTGGTAAAACTTTTATTATTCGTACCGAATAAAATAAAAACAATGGGAGGATGCATTTGTAAGAAGTCTAGGGAGACGGGAAAACAAAAAAGGAGAAAAGAGACAGCAACTCGAACTATAAAAAATTACAAGGAAAGACAAAACTGCAATGTGAAAAATCCTGAAAAATACCTTACAAATTGGAAAAATCAGTATGGATTTGAACCCACACTGAACGTCGACGGGTGCTCCGTTTTAGCAGCCACAGTCGCACAAAAACATAAAAATAGTAAGAAAACAGGCAAAAGTAATCCAGAAGTTCAATGCGCTATATTATGGTTAGATGCGGATATACAGAATAAAAATAAGAGAAATCAAAAAGAAAAAAGGAGGAAGTAAATAAAATCATAATAATGTGGTACACATATTTGAGATGCTTAGGCTGCATATGTATATTACTGTTACCTCACGTCTTAGAAGGAACAATAAGTCTGGACCTCCCAGGGATAGCAGGAGGGTGTGAAATCTGTCTTTAGAAATGGTTCTGAGAAGACTTCCTGACCACCAGGGTTTTAGGTGGAGAAGAGAAGACCTGGGGGGTGATGTATTGTCTCTGGGGATTGAATGACAATGTGACTCTGTACTTTGATGTCCCGGGTATAAAAAAGGGAGATGTGGGAAGTTCTTTCTCTTTTCTGTTTGAGAGGATGTTGGAGACACGTGATTGTTAATAAACCTGAATTGAGAAATAAATTCAGCCTCTTCATTTCACGCTCTCCACACTGGTGACCTTTAGACGTATAATGGGCAGAGACGGTTCCCCCGAACCAGACTCGCCAGGGACCAGCCGGGCAAGCGCAGTCTCAGTCAAGCTACCAGAATTCTGGCAGGACAACCCGGACTCATGGTTCCTCCTGGCCGAAGCCCAGTTCGCTCTCGGGGGAATAACAGCAGATGACACAAACTTCTACCACGTCATCGCCAAACTCGACAGTCGCACAGCTCGAGATGTGCGGAGCCTGGTGCAGCGTCCACCCACTGGCGACAAATACGGCGGGTTGAAAGCTGCCCTCATCCAGCGTTTCACTCCCTCAGCCCAGGAGAGAGCTGAGAGACTCCTAGCCCTGCACGACTTGGGAGAAAGCACGCCTGTTGACCTGATGGAAGACATGCTGAAGCTGAGAGGCTCAGACAACGACGATTTCCTCTTCACTCACATCTTCCTGAGAACTCTACCATCGCAGACGAGGGCGACCCTGGCGGGTTCTCAGTTTGTGACCCAGCGGGACTTCCGCGCGCTGGCCCAGGAGGTGCAGCGGATCCTCAACGCCAGTGGACGGCACACGGCCACCGCAGCAGCGGCAGACCTCGGCACGACGACCGGAAATGGCAAAAGGCCAGAGGCGACGGAGGCAGACATACCAACAACGGCAGCGGCGAAGCCCCGACATCCCGGAGGAGACGACCTCTGTTTTTACCATTGTTGTTTCGCAGAGAGGGCACGCAAGTGTATACCGCCGTGTCAGTTCAAGAGCTCGGGAAACTCCAGGACCGGGAGTTGGTAGCAGCTGCGGCCCTCGGTGAACAGAACAAGCTGCTCTACCTGACGGAGGCGCGTTCTGGGAGGTAATTCCTCGTGGACACAGGCTCCCAAGTGAGTTTCATCATGCCAACCTACGCTGACCGGCTGGCTGGCCCCGGGAGTCACGGCGCATCAGCGGCGAACGGCTCGAGCATTAAGACCTTCGGTGAAAGGACTCTACTTCTGTCCCTGCACGGCCGCACATATGAGTGGACTTTTATTATAGCGGTGGTGAGTTTCAACATGTTAGGTGCTGATTTTCTGTGCTCACATGGGTTGTTGGTTGATCTTCCCAATAGACGCTTGGTTAATGCACTCTCTTTTTACTCTATCCCTTGTGCAGCTCGAGTGTCCCCGCCCACAGCACAAGCCAACGTCGCCACAGCAGGCGGTAAGTTTCACACACTCCTCACTCAGTTTCCAGCACTCACGATTCTCACGTTTTCAGCAGCCGTTGCTAAACACGGGGTGGAGCACTTTATCACTACCGCTGGTCCCCCCGTTTTTGCAAAAGCTCGGCGCTTGGATGCAGCTAAACTGACCATAGCACGCGAGGAGTTCGCCAACCTGGAAAGGTTGGGCATCATTCGGCGTTCGAATAGCCCATGGGCTTCCCCGCTCCACATGGTCCCTAAGGCTGACGGCTTGTGGCGACCTTGCGGTGATTTCCGCAGGTTGAACAACGCCACAGCACACGACCGCTACCCAATTCCCCATATTCAGGATTTTTCGGTTCATCTGGCGGGGGTGCGCATTTTTTCTAAAATAGACTTGGTCCGTGGTTATCATCAAGTCCCAGTACGCACTGAGGACATTCCTAAAACAGCAGTAATAACTCCGTTTGGACTTTTTGAGTTTTTGCGCATGCCGTTTGGCCTTAAAGGCGCCGTGCAAACCTTCCAGCGCATGATGGACACGGTGTTACGCGATCTTCCTTTTGTGTTCATCTACCTAGACGACATTTTGGTAGCCAGCGCGTCCGAAGAAGAACACGAAAAGCACCTCACGGCAGTTTTCCGGAGGTTGGGGGAGCACGGGTTAATAATCAACCCAGCAAAGTGCCAGTTCGGGGTGGCACAGATTGATTTTTTGGGGCACCGCGTCTCCCCAGAGGGGGCATTTTCGCTGCCAGACAAAGTGCGCGCAGTGGCAGATTTTCCCCAGCCACAAACGGTTAAAGCACTACAGGAGATTTTGGGAATGGTGAATTTTTATAACCGTTTCCTCCCCCACGCAGCGCAGCTCATGCAACCATTGTATGCCGCGTTTAAAAAACAAAAACCCTCAAATGCAATCGAATGGTCCCCGGAGCGGGAGCGCGCATTCTCGGAGGTAAAAAAAGCCCTTTCAGATGCTGCATTGTTGGCTCATCCAGACCCAACGGCCCGCATAGCGCTCACCACTGATGCGTCAGACGTGGCCATAGGGACGGTAGTGGGGCAATGGGTTGCCGGGGCTTGGCAGCCGCTGGCCTTTTTCAGCAGGACCTTGCGCGAGGCCGAGCGAAAATACAGCGCGTTCGACAGGGAGTTGTTAGCGCTCCACTTAGCCATTCGTCACTTCCAGTTCTGGCTAGAAGGTCGGCGTTTCACCGCGTTTGTCGACCACAAACCACTCACTTTTGCGATGGCCAAAGTTTCGGAACCATGGTCGGGCCGGCAGCAGAGGCAGCTGGCTGCAATTTCAGAATTTACTATCGATATTCAACACGTAGCGGGTAAACTTAATGTGGTGGCAGACTGACTCTCGCGCCGTAACCACTCCAGCCCGCGCAGAGGTAGATTATACTACCACGGCCGCAGAGCAAAATAGCAGCGCGGAAGCGTACGCGGCCCCAGTCCACGTGGGGATAGATTATGCAGCCATGGCTGCGGATCAGGGTAGCGACGCGGACGTGTGCGCGCTCCAGTCTGGACCAACAGGGTTAAGGCTGGAGAGCAGGAGGCTGCAAAATGGTATGCCCCCCCCCCCCATATAGAGTGCTGGAAGCAGGTGATAAGCATTTTTTTGCTAGATTTAGGGGACAGGAGGGAAACAATTGGTATAGACAGACTTAAACCTGCTTTTGTGATGGCTGATGAAACTGTGCAAGTGACGAGGGCTCCTCAACGTGGCAGACCCCCAGGGAGCATGCCCCAGAGCCCCTTCAGGGATTGACTAACAGTTCTCATCCTCAGATAGTGGATCCACTGCAGGATGGTGCCGCGGGAGTGGCTATGCCCGCTTACAGCAAGTTCGGAAGACCGTTGAAGCCCAGACAACTTATGGACTGATGTTTGTGATTTTATCATGTGGTGTAGACTATGTTGTATTGTTTCATCTTCGACGTTTAGGGGGGTCATGTGGTACATACTGTATATTTGAGATGCTTAGGTTGCATATGTATATTACTGTTACCTCACGTCTTAGAAGGAACAATAAGTCTGGACCTCCTGGGGATAGCAGGAGGGTGTGAAATCTGTCTTTAGAAATGGTTCTGAGAAGACTTCCTGACCACCAGGGTTTTAGGTGGAGAAGAGAAGACCTGGGGGGTGATGTACAGTGGGTCACAAAAGTATTTAGTCAGCCACCAATTGTGCAAGTTTCCCACTTAAAAGATGAGAGAGGTCTCCAATTTTCATCATAGGTATACCTCAACTATGAGAGACAAAATGAGAAAAAAAAATCCAGAAAATCACATTGAAGGATTTTTAAAGTATTAATTGATAAATTCCTTGGTAAAATAAGTATTTGGTCACCTACAAACAAGCAAGATTTCTGGCTCTCACAGACCTGTAACTTCTTCTTTAAGAGGCTCCTCTGTCCTCCACTTGTTACCTGTATTAATGGCACCTGTTTGAACTCATTATCAGTATAAAAGACACCTGTCCACAACCTCAAACAGTCAGACTCCAAACTCCACTATGGCCAAGACCAAAGAGCTGTCAAAGGACACCAGAAACAAAATTGTAGACCTGCACCAGGCTGGGAAGACTGAATCTGCAATAGGTAAGCAGCTTGGTGTGAATATGAAAAGGTTTATTGTCAATACTACCATACGTGCAATACATACAGGAGAATTGAAATTTGACTTGACATTGGGCGCGCTTCTGTAAGCGCATCCCATAGCCGCGGCAGCCCGAAGGCGCCAGTCGAACAGGAGGGTAGAGAGGGCAAGGGTCAGGGTCAGGGAAAACACAATAGGCAGAGAGAAAAAAAACATAGTTATCAGAATAACGCTCGTATAAGCTCACATAAGCTCATATAGCTTATATAAGCTCAAATGAACCAGATTATGATCACACAGAAAAAAAAAACCCTCAATGCACAATTAGCAGACAATAGATCACACATTACAAAAGCAGAGAGAGGCAGTGAATGTATATGTACATCAGTGTAAATGAATCAGTCGTGTATGTTGAATGCAGTGTGTAGTGTAGGTGTGTCATTGCTAGTGAACAGCAGAGGGCACCCTCTGGCAATGGATAGATATTATTCAGTCATGTGTTCTATAGTCCAGACACATGGTAACGCTGTCCTTGGAGCTCGGTCTGTTGAAACAATAGCAAATGTCGATTGTTTGGGTTACCACTTCTCCAGCCTTAGCTTCATTGAGGAGGAATGTAAACAGGGCACCAAAACAAGGTCAAATCTGCACAGTGTACTCAGAGAATAGAATTTTCCTCTCTTCATGCGATCCTGTGCTTCATAATTTCCATAATCATTTCATGGAGAGCACCAGCGACTCCAGATGTATACCATTCTTCTGAATCAACCATTATTCAGTTCACCATTGCCGCTATCAGTGCACTCCCCGACTGGTCGAATCTGTTGTTGAAGGAGCGTTGCCGGGTCCGCTTTGATCAGCTCTCCCAACTTTAATTTCTGATACATCAGGAACTCCAGAGCCAAAATAGAAATCCTGTGATCAAGCCAAACAAATAGAGATGTCTTCCGCATCTCAGTCGAATCACACAGACCCATGAATTCCCAATTGTCCATGAGTCCAGGGCTCCCACTAGCCCGATCTTCTTTTAAAGTGGTGTCAATTGCATTTAAGCATATAAGCAGCTTTTCCAGATCCATAATTTCCGTTTGGATTAAGATTCAGCCAGAAGAAGGGCAAAAGACACAGACATCGCAAGCGGGGAATAGTATCAGGGGAGGAGAAGAGGAGAGAAGAGAAAAAGCGTCTGCTCTCTCTGATAGCCGGAAGTGAAGGAAGAAATCAACTGTGGGAGCAATTATTAGAAAATGGAAGACATACAAGACCACTGATAATTCTCCCTCGATCTGGGGCTCCACGCAAGATCTTACCCCGTGGGGTCAAAATGATCACGAGAACGGTGAACAAAAATCCCAGAACCACATGGGGGGACCTAGTGAATGACCTGCAGAGAGCTGGGACCAAAGTAACAAAGGCTACCATCAGTAACACACTACGCCGCCAGGGACTCAAATCCTGCAGTGCCAGACGTGTCCCCCTGCTTAAGCCAGTACATGTCCAGGCCCGTCTGAAGTTTGCTAGAGAGCATTTGGATGATCCAGAAGAGGATTGGGAGAATGTCATATGGTCAGATGAAACCAAAATAGAACTTTTTGGTAAAAACTCAACTTGTCATGTTTGGAGGAGAAAGAACACCATACCTACTGTGAATCATGGGGGTGGAAACATCATGCTTTGGGGACCAGGACGACTGATCCGTGTAAAGGAAAGAATGAATGGGACCATGTATCATGAGATTTTGAGTGAAAACCTCCTTCCATCAGCAAGGGCATTGAACATGAAACGTGGCTGGGTTTTTCAGCATGACAATGATCCCAAACACACCACCCGGGCAACGAAGGAGTGGCTTCGTAAGAAGCATTTCAAGGTCCTGGAGTGGCCTAGCCAGACTCCAGGTCTCAACCCCATAGTAAATCTTTGGAGGGAGTTGAAAGTCCGTGTTGCCCAGCCACAGCCCCAAAACATCACTGCTCTAGAGGAGATCTGCATGGAGGAATGGGCCAAAATACCAGCAACAGTGTGTGAAAACCTTGTGAAGACTGACAGAAAAAGTTTGACCTCTGTCATTGCCAACAGAGGGTATATAACAAAGTATTGAGATGAACGTTTGTTATTGACCAAATACTTATTTTCCACCGTAATTTGTAAATAAATTCTTTAAAAATCAGACAATGTGATTTTCTGGATTTTTTTTCCTCATTTTGTCTCTCATAGTTGAGGTATACCTATGATGAAAAATGGAGACCTCTCTCATCTTTTAAGTGGGAGAACTTGCACAATTGGTGGCTGACTAAATACTTTTTTTACCCCACTGTATTGTCTCTGGGGATTGAATGACAATGTGACTCTGTACTTTGATGTCCTGGGTATAAAAAGGGGAGATGTGGGAAGTTCTTTCTCTTTTCTGTTTGAGAGGATGTTGGAGACACGTGATACCTACCCACGTGATAAACCTGAATTGAGAAATAAATTCAGCCTCTTCATTTCACACTCTCCACAATAATAACTTTATTCTATGTATAAGATATTGATATTAGACTATAATATTTAAAGCCGGTCAGATTAAATGGCAACAGAACCAGATAATGTTAAAATGGACAATGAGAAACACAGTAATTTTATTTTATTTTATTTATTTATTGTGTGAGTCTTAGATAGAGGCAGCTGCAGTTTGGTTGTTTCGTCTTTTTGGAAGGTTCCTACTTTTTTTTTTTTTGTACCCGTAGGTAGATTTGTTTTGCAGTCTGCTGACAAGCCAACAGCTGCCGGTCGCTGCATGCGCAAGCGCCCTGTATCCCTAACCTGCACGTTTTTAGCATGTGGGGGGAAACCGGAGAAATCGCGGAGTAAACCCATGCAACACGGGGAGAACATGCAAACTCCACACAGATCGCTGTTGGCCAGGGATCGAACCCACGATCCCCGCGATCCCCCGGCCGAGGGTAAAACTGTGCTGCCGCTGTGCTAACCACTGTGCCACCGTGCAGCCCCCCTACTTCGACCTTGTGGAGATAGGAGGGGAAAAAAAAGGGCAATTCTGCATTTGTGTGTGTGTGAGTGTTTTAAAAAGCAGACTATTTGGGAGAGGAGTAATCTAAATATGGGTATTTTTACAAAGTTTTGGGTTTTACCTTTTCAATCTAATTTTGCAGGGTTTTAACTAATGTTGCATACGTGGTAAATTATTTACATATTTTTTAAAGCAATTTTGGCATATTACTGACCTTTTTTTTCTTTGACTGAAGCATAATAGTGCACTTTATAGGAAAAAGGACTGACGTGTGACAACGTGACTACAGGCCGGCCCATAGGATATTAAGTTTAGTATAACTGTTTACATCTTAATCAATGGTACCAGCATGACAATGATGAAATTAATTGAATATTACAATATTATGATGTCATTTAATAATGCCTAATCACTGAAGGCTTTATGTACACCCTATATCACATGATTTAAAGCCCAGATGTTCAAAAGAGATTGATAATTAATGTGTCTGTGCATATGATTTGCCAGAGGCTACGGATTATCAAACAAAGGTCTTGGTAAGTGTATGTTATATTGTTGCCCTGTTTAAATAATACTATACTTACCCTTTTAATAAATGACGTGCAATCTTATTTAGTTTTCGACCTTAGGCCTGGTAAGGTCTAAGGTCCTTAGTAAATTTATGGTAAATTTATGAACTGAAAAGACAGACATACCACAAGAAGACTGATTAGTGAGCTGTGTCATTTTGACCTAGATAAGAATAGACAGAATCAGCACTGAACATTCTGCTGGTGACTTAGCTTGACCTGGTCAGCTGAGTCACCCTAACCTCAAGCATTTGCATGATAAAACAATGAAACCTTCGTTATTATTTACAATCTTGTTCAACCTAATCTCACACTGAAAAACAGACAGCCTTTTCAAGCTCTGAGACAATGGAAAAATACAGTGAATCAGACATTGGCTCATTATATGCACCAGATACAATTATAATATAGCATTAAAATCATATAGAATAATCAATGAAACCTGGAAATATGCTATCAATTACCTTTTAATTTAATAAATCTTTGGTGACATATGTAATAAAATAATAAAAATAATAACTGACATTGACATTGACTGACCACAGGAGAAAGGATCCTTAAATTGATAAGCATTTTTTTGAAGCTAAGAATGACTTTGTTTGACATTGTAAATGACATAAGGTATAATTGATTTAAATGACTCTGACTTTACAAATGTAATGTTTATATGATTTTATGTATATGATTTTGCACTGCAGGATACATTACTCACCACATAATGGTGTGACAACATCATATTTCAGAAATGTGACAGTAATAAGGAATGTGTTTTTCTTGATTCGGCGGTGGCCAAGTTGGGTCAGGGTGAACTACATTCCACCCCATAATTTACCTTTCCATTGACTGAAAGATGGGTTGAATTTGAATAAATGAATAAAGATTGTGTCACACTCTGTGTTCAACTGGAAAAACTGATCTTATTTCTCAATGCTGAAGTATATCAAAAATGCACAGATAGTTATTTTGTTTTTCTTAAATGGAATTTGGAAATTAGTTCAAGAGACGTCACAAAAGAAGCCATGATTATTGAAATCTCGTTTTGAAGGAGCTGTGCTACCCACAAATTTTCATCTAAATTAAAAGTGGTAGCACACTTCCTTTCAGTAAAAAGAATCAAGCAAATACCCTGTAACTTTGCTGCATGTGCGTCTCCATGTATCAAAACAGGGGGTATCAAAGAAATTAATTAGCAATATAATTAGTAATCCTCAGAAAAATAGATAATACATAAAAATTATCAATAGATGATCAATAATGAATTCAATTTAATTCAATTCAACTTTATTTATATATCACTATTTCACAACAACAATCATCTCATAGCACTTTCCACTATAGGGGGAACCCCCATAGTTGCAGAAAGACTCCAGCAATCAGGTGACAGAGTCCTGACAGCCTGGCTACAGTGCTGAAAAGAAACCTGAGATTAT
The DNA here is from genome assembly GCA_020510985.1 of Pholidichthys leucotaenia. Classification (NCBI taxonomy): domain Eukaryota; kingdom Metazoa; phylum Chordata; class Actinopteri; order Cichliformes; family Pholidichthyidae; genus Pholidichthys; species Pholidichthys leucotaenia. The sequence goes on from CM035837.1 coordinate 390,260,067, forward strand.
TTTTGTTCTCTTCTATTAATGCAGAATAATAACTTGTTTTATCTTTTCTAAGAGATTGTTTTTTTTTTTTATAAAAAGATGATTTCTCCAAGCTAAATAGATTTCATCTATATTAGTGGAGTGCCATTTTCTTTCTAATTGATGAGATTTCTGTTTTAAGCTACGAGTTTCTGTGTTGAACCAAGGAGTTAGAAATCTTTGATTAGACTTTTTCTTTCTTTAAGGGGGCCACAAAGTCTGGAATCTGATGCAGAGAAGCTGTAACACTATCTACCATGCTATCAATTACCATGCTATCAATTCCATCCTCATATGATTCTCTCATTACTCCAAACATTCCAGTGTGGTAATCATTCTTTAATGGCCTGTTATGTCTTTAAACTTATAGCATGCACTGGCAAGGTTTGCATATTTGCCTCTTCCCTCCCCCTCTTGTCTGTTCACAATGACCAACAAATGTTGTCCCTAAGGAGCAGCCAAATGGGGCAAAGGTTGTAAATTTTTGAGAAGAAAAAAATGTGTCAGTTGTGTCCACTTTTTACTTTTAATTAAGGTTGTCCCTAGAAGCTTGTAGCTTCTAACAGTGAAGAGAACATAAAGAACTTATTGATGATTTGAAACACATACTGACTACAGTATGTGCGTTAGCCTTGCCAAAGTATGATATGGATTTTCATTTGTTCTGTCCACTATAAACATATGTCCTGCCACCCACATTATACAAATGGGATACCCTGATGATACATGGACCATGTCATGTGTCAACAGGAGGGACTGACATTGACATTGATTTTTATTTGAACATTCTAAAAAAAAAAAGAAGAGAATTCAAAACAAAACAAGAAGACAAGCCAAAAATAAAATGTTCAAAAGGAGTGGGAAGAAGCCAATGCTTATATAGTCCCACCCCTTTTCCATACCCAACAAATTACAGTATCACTCATAATCATCATTATCGCACAACCACATTCACCATAATACACCCATAGTCAAATTATACAACAAAAATGACCCAACAATGACAGTCCATATTGACAACAATACCAACATCCAACAATATTACAACAACAATAAACATACACTTCTGGCAGGTTCAATACAAACACAGACAACACCATCACCTTCACAATCACCATAACACAACAACAACCTTCCCTCACTGGAGACACAATGTAACATCACTGCCCTTCATTCTCATACTGCTCAAAAATCATTTCTTTATATGTTGATTTAAATATGTGGATGTTTGGACATCACCTGTGTTTCTCCCCAACCCATTCCACAATTTTGCCCCACACACAGACACACAAAAACTCTTCCGAGTAGATCTTACTAAGTGCATTTTAAATTTTGTATTCCCCCGTAAATTATATTTCCCTTCTCTCTCCCTGAAAAGATTTTGTATATTTTGTGGCAAGAGGTTTTTACTGACTTTAAACATTAATTGTGATGTGTAATAATGAACCAGATCCCATAATTTCAATAACTTTGAATGTAAAAACAATAAATTAGTATGTTCGAGGTACCCGACTTTGTGTATAACACAGACTGCCCTTTTTTGTAATATTAACAATGAATTAAATTTACTTTTATAACTGTTACCCCAAACCTCTATACAATAAGTCAAGTATGGAAGTACTAATGAGCAATACAAGATATGAAGTGATTTATAATCTAGGGCCTGCTTAGTTTTATTTATAATTGCAATATTTTTTGCAACTTTATTTTGTATGTATCTGACATGTGGTTTCCAACTAATTTTATCATCCAGTATTACACCCAAAAACTTGATCTCCTCAACTTTTTCAATAACTACATTATCTGCACGGTGGCGCAGTGGTTTAGCACTGTGGCAGCACAGTTTTACCCTCGGCCGGGGGACCGCGGGGATCATGAGATCGGGGGTTCGATCCCAGCCCCCGACCAACAGTGAGCTGTGTGGAGTTTGCATGTTCTCCCCGTGTTGCGCGGGTTTACTCCGGGATTTCTCCGGTTTCCTCCCGCACACCAAAAACATGTAGGTTTAGGGCGCTCGCGCACGCAGCGACCAGCAGCCAGTGGCTTGTCACCAGACTGCAAACCAAGTCTACCTACGGGTACAAATAAGTAACAAAAAAAAAAAAAAAAAAAAAAAAAAATCTATATGAATATGTATATCTTCTTTATTTTTACAATTACCAAATATCATTACCTTAGTTTTATCTATATTGAGTGATAATTTATTACAATCCATCCATTTTTAAGCTTATTTAATTCATTATTTAGAGTATGGATTAGTTGATTATAATTATTTCCAGAATAAAATATATTAGTATCATCAGCAAATAATATTATTTTTAATAATTTAGAAACTTGGAATATATAATTTATATATATGTTAAATAATTTGGGGCCCAATACTGACCCCTGGGGGACGCCACAGGCAATTCCCATACACCCAGACAGATATTCTCCCATCTTCACAAATTGTTGTCTCTTGGATAGATAACTTGTAACCCATTTCAGAGCCATTCCCCTAATACCATACATTTGCACTTTATTAAGAAGTATTGAATGATTTATTGTATCAAATGATTTTCTAAAATCTATAAACACATCAATTGCATATTTTCCTTGATCTAATGCATTTATTATTTCCTCTGTTGCTTCCATTATCGCCAACGATGTTGTACTCTTGGCTCTAAACCCATATTGGTTCTGATTCAGCACATCTTGTTTATTTAAAAAAGTTTTCTAATCTGTTGTTGAAAAGTTTTTTCCAGAATCTTTGAAAATTGTGGGAGAAGTGATACTGGTCTGTAGTTTGTGTATTGGTGTTTATTTCCTTGCTTGAATAATGGCATTACTTTTGCTATTTTCATTTTCTGCGGGAATGAGCCAGTTTGAAATGATAAATTACAAATATATGTGAATGGTTTTAATATACCATCAACAGTTCTTTTTACTAGTGCCATATCAATACCATCACAATCAGTAGATAATTTATTTTTACACTTTTCAACATCAGATTTTACCTCTAGTTCATCCACCGCTGTAAGAAAAATTGACAGAGGGTTACTTCCAATCAAAGTCTCACTCACGGTGTCTCTTCCTTGGTTTGGAATTTTTTGCTGCCAACTCTGGCCCAACATTTACAAAAAAATTATTCATTTTATTTACTACCACATTCTTATCATAAATATCACCACAATTATCAGTAAAATACTCTGGATATATCATTTTCTTAGTTCCATTTTTCCTTAATTTGTTTAATATATTCCAGACTCCTTTTAAATTATTTTTATTTTCATTTAACATTTTCCTATAGTATAATTTTTTACTAGTTCGTATTATTTCAGTTAATTTATTTTTATATATTTTATATCTTTTTTCAGATTCTTTAGTTCTTAATTTAATGAAATTTTTATAGAGATAATTTTTCTTTTTACAAGCATTTTGTAACCCCTTGGTTAACCATGGGTAATTTTTGTATATGTGTTTTTTATTAATTTCTTTAATTGGACAGTTTTTATCATATAATGATTTAAATATATCAATAAATTTATCATATGCCAAGTCCACATTTTTCTCTCTATAGACAACATCCCAATTCTGTAACATTAAGTCTTCTTTTAAATCACTGATTCTGTCTTCTGTTCGTATTCTTTTATAGATAATCTTTTTACATAGTTTATTATTATTATTACTCTCATTAGCCCCATAATTAACATCTAAAGAAACAAATTCAGGCAGGTGGTCACTAATATCATTTATTATTATACCACTCACCATATTATATTCAATAACATTGGTAAAAATGTTGTCTATCAGGGTAGCACAGTGTGTCGTTATTCTCGTAGGTTTTGTAATCTTTGGAAATAAGGTTAAGCTATACATTGTATCTAAGAAATCTTCATTTGGTTTGTGTTGTTTTGTTTTCATTAAATCTATATTAAAGTCACCACAAATAAAGATATCTTTTTGTCTTATTTTTGCATACATCTTTTCAATACCATTTTTAAATTTTTCCATATCAGATCCCGGTGCTCTGTATATACAACTTACTATTATATTTTTTCTTTTTTCCATCGTAATCTCAATTGTTAAACATTCCATACTTTCATTCACTGCTGATGTCATGCTATCCACTTTTTTACTTTTTAATTTTCTATCAACATACAGTGCTACCCCACCACCACTTTTACATTTCCTATTTTGTGTGTACATCTCATATCCATATAGTTCAAAATTTACATCTTTTTCTTCATTAATCCATGTTTCACTTATTGCAATAATCCTAAATGATGTATTAAATTGATTTAAAAACTCCTTAATACTATCAAAGTTTGCATAGAGACTCCTACTATTAATATGTATTATTGTTAATGTTTGATCCAAATTCATAATTCCATTTAATTGTTGTTCTTCATAATAAACACACTTATTATTAATATGATTAAAATAGTTATTGTCTGGGTCAATATTTCCTAAAATGTCTTGTGGTTGCTGCTCAGTATTGACAAAGTTTCCAGCTTCAATTTGCCCCACTACACTTTCATCATCAAATGAGGAGGGATGATTGGTTAACGTACTAATCATAAATTATGACAACCATGTACACCAAAAGGAAAAAAGGAAAAGAACACAAAATTTCCACTCATGATTCTACTGCAACGTTATTCCTGAATCAGGGCTAAGGTTTAAATATGTCCAATTCCTCCATTTCTCTAATCATTATTACTTTAGCATCTTCTGGAGTGTCAAGCAGTTTTATCCACACCTTACAGTTTCTTGTCCATGTCGACTGTAGTTTTCCTTGTTTTCTGAGGGCCCTGGCTTGTCTAGCTATTTCGGAGTTCTTTTTTGTTAAATGTACATTTATGTAGACAGCCGTTCCTCTCAGTTTTTTTGCTTGTCGCAGAAGATCAGATTTTGCTTTCCTACTGACGAATCGGATGATGATCGCTGGTTTTCCTTTACTGTTTTTTTTGGGTAACGTGTGGCAAGCCGAAATAGTCTCCTTGTCCACAACAATGTTTTTAGAATTGAAAAAGGTTAATACCTGCTGCTCAAGAGTGTGTGATTCTGCCAGTGTCTCATCCTGCCCATCCTGATTACCAACTCCAGTTGTCACACGTGCATAGGAGCGGTGTCTGGTGTTCAGACCGCTCACAATGACGTCATCCATTCTTGTATGTTGTTCTAATTCATCTACACATTTTTCAAAGAATTTAATTTTCTTGTCCTTGTCCATAATTTCAGCCTTTAACTCACGCACTTGTTACATAAGGTTAACAAGCAGCGTTTGTTGTTTAGCTATTTTAGATATTTCTTCAGACATAAAGTTTAGTGAGAGTTTAATCTCCTCCAGTTCCTCTCCATGTGTCTGATTCTTTTTTGGAGGCATAATGACTAATTTGATTAGGATCAAGGGAAAAGCTCACCTGTTGACTAGTAATTGGGTAACTGGATCTGCCGGTGAAGCTGAGGAGGCCAATGTTCCCTCGGTTGCTAGTGGAGGCCTCCAGCTAGCGTTGTTCTATCAGGCAGTGAATCCGAAGCTCTCCCGGTGGCTAACGGAGACCGTTAGCTTGGGTCGCCAAAGGTCTCCCGGTGGATTCTGCAGCTGATGATAGCAGGATAATTTCTGGTGCTACCAATATCTGGTCCAGCCGACCTCGGATCTGGCTGAAGCCTCAGTTAGCTCCTCCACTGAGCTCCGTCGCTGTAGTTGAGGTCCAATCCGGCCGGAGTCTCAGTCAGCTTCTCCGCTGTTAGCTCAGCCACTTACCACCGCACGGTGAAGGTGTCCCGCAGCTCAGACGATCCGCTGCAAAACTCCCATTGCAGGCAGCAAAGGTAGATCATGAACTGATGGCTGGATATTCTTCTTCAGGATTTTCGTGTGGGTCATGTGGCTCACATCCTTGTCTCAGAGATTCAAGTCTATAACGTGGACTCTCCAGAAAACCACACAGATGCTTCACTCCACCATCCTGCAGGTCATGGTTGCTACTCAGGTCCAGACGTCTGAGATAGGAGGGGTTGGACTTCAGAGCTGAGACCAAATAATCACAGCTGATCTCTGACAACCTGCAGCTCCACAACCTCTATGGGCGCCATTTTACTCTGCGGACGGACCACCGAGCGCTGACGACGCTACTGGAGACGTGGGGTTTGGGACACAGACCTTTGTGGATCCACAAAGGATCCACAAGGTTTATTAAATATTCCAATAACTATGTACAGAGGCCTATGGCACTCTCCTGCTGGCCAGGTGGCTTCACCACCTGATGCTGAGGATGTTGGAAAAGCACTTTTTCTGTCCTAATATTTTGAAAGAAGTAACAAAAACATGTCAAAAGTGCATCATTTGTTTACAACATAATGCCCAAGGAGCAATGAGAATGAGGCAAGGAAAATTTCCCATACCGAAAGAGCCTTTTAGTCAATGGTGTATGGCTTTTATTGAATTGGGTAAGCATGGGAAATTACAGTATTGCCTGGTGTTGGTTGACACCTTTACAAAGTGGATAGAAATTCATCCCACATCCACAGCAAATGCTGCATTCATGTGTAAAACTCTATTGAATCATGTGTTTTTTCCACTTTTGGGGTTCCAGAACTGATTTATGCAGATAATGGAACTCATTTTACAGCCCAAACAGTTCAAGATTTAACCCAAGCTGTAGGAAGTAAGATCAAATTTCATACTGCCGACCACCCACAAAGTGCAGGCCTTGTAGAAAGGAAAAAATGCTACTGTAAAACAAATGCTTGCAAAAGTCATGAAGGTTCAGGTTCAGGTTCAGGTTACTTTATTTGTACCCGTAGGTAGATTTGTTTTGCAGTCTGGTGACATCCATATTTACAAGCCCCAATTACATTCAACATAGACACAAACACAGGCACACATGAAGCTGACTATAAACATGATAAAAAATACTCAACGCTCCATCAATCAGGGTATAAATACAAAGAGATGAGAGAAAAACCAGAGGTAAGAGATAAGGGTCATATTAAAAAGTTAAAAACTAGTCAAAGAGGTTAAAAACTCAAAGGTCTCAAACCCAATAAAATATTTAGAACCCAAATAACATCCTACAAAAATAAATAAATATAAAATGGAGATAATAAATAGGTACCTAAATTATATGCAATATATTGTTACAACTTGTTCAACTCTTTGACAGCAGCAGGAACAAAGCTGTTTTTGTAGTGCTGGGTTTTACTTTTTGGGACAGCAAACCTCTGTCTTGAGGGAAGAAGCTGAAAGTTGCAGTGCAAAGGGTGGGAGTCATCATTTAAAATGGAGGTAGCAATCCTTTGTACTTGTCTGGTGTACAGGGATGTCAGGCTCAGCTGTGACTCACCAAGCAAATGACTGGACCATCTAACTACCTGATCCAAGGATTTCCTCTGTTTCAGTTTTATCTGACCAAACCATGACACTAAAGAAAAGGATAAAACAGATTCAATAAAAGCCCGATAAAACATTGTCATTATGGTTCGGTCAATTTGGAAGCATGCAAGTTTTCTCAAGCAATGCAAATGTTGCTGACCCTTTTTGCACACCCTTTCACAGTTCTCTTCAAAGTTTAAATTACTATCAATAATCGTCCCAAGATACTTGTAGGATTGCACACATTCAGTGGTCTGGCCTTTTAGTACGGTGACTTTGTGCCTGGGAGTTGTCCTCCTAAAGTCAATAATCATGTCTTTAGTTTTTGTCGTATTCAGCTGCCGGTAGGAATCCTCACACCAGTGAAAAAAATCATCAACTAATGGGCTGTGGCCACTCTCACCATCCTGGAGGAGACTGACAATAACTGAGTCATCAGCATACTTTATAATGTGTCTGTTGTCATGTCTGCTCCGACACATGTTTGTGTACAGGATGAAGAGTAGTGGTGACAACACACACCCCGGAGGAGAGCCAGTAGAAGAGCACTTTAGGTCAGACAATGTACCATTGACCCTTACTCTCTGCATCCTGTTGGTTAAGAAATCCAGAATCCAACCCACCAGATTATTGCTCAAATCAAATTGTTGCAGGAGCCTTTCAACTAAAATATGAGGTTGGATTGTATTAAAGGCAGAGGAAAAGTCCACAAATAAAAGCCTGGCGTGTGTCCCATTAAAATCCAGATGTTTAAAAAGCATGTTAAACAGAGTGACAGTGGCATCCTCCACTCCTCTGTGAGGCCTATAGGCAAACTGCAGAGGATCCAATGCATACTCAGTCTGCTTTAGGACCTCACATCTGACCAGTTTTTCAAAAGTTTTCATTAAAATTGAAGTCAAAGCAACTGGTCTAAAGTCGTTTACCATTTTAGGACAGCTGGATTTTGGAACGGGAACAACCACGGCTTCTTTCCAGATCTTAGGCACATGTTGTGTCTGTAAGGACTTATTGAAAATGTAATGAAATATAGGACTCAGTTCATGTGCACAGGACTTTACTAATCGCCCACATATATTATCAGGGCCCTGACTTTTGTTCACTTTTACAGCGCAGAACTCCCTTTTAATATCTTGCACCTCAATATTAAAGTGCTGATTGTCTTTGAGTTTCTGTTTCAAATCTTGGGAAGGACACAGGAAAAGCATGGCCAGAAGCCTTAAAAATTGTGAAAATGACTATAAATACCATACCCGACGCAAAGACAGGATTGTCACCCTTTGAATGTGCATTCCACAAGCCATACTTATTGCCAGAAGTAAAGCCTTTGGTATCCTCTAATAAATATGGTGATTAAGCAAATCATTTAAAAAGAGCATATGAAGTTAAGGAATACGTTGATACTGTCAGAACTCTCTCTGCTCCTCAGGAAGAGCAGAATAACCCCTTGAAGCCTGGAGACTATGCTTTCATAAAGAACTACCATCGTCAGCACTGGGACTCAGCAAGGTGGCTTGGGCCATATCAGGTGCTGTTGACCACCCCCACTGCAGTACGTATTGCTGAACGACCATCTTGGATTCATCTTGCACATGTAAAGAGACTACGGGTGCCTGTAAGTGAACTAACTTGCTTCCCTGAGTAAGTCCAGCTACAAAGTGGATACACACCTTGGTGTGTGTGGTGATAGTAGCCCCCTCCATTTAGGGAGATCGTCTCAAACCTGGTGAAGATAGAGGTCCTGTGGATACTCTCTCGGGTAGAAGCATGGCACCAAAAGTACTGATGATTCTGTGTTCCGTACTTTTCATGATAATGGGGTGGTGGACCCTTTTTGATTCAAGGCCAAGGAACCCACGAAGTACAGACGATGGACAATACATGGATTACATGCATAACTTGCGGTACCAGACAATGGTGATCTCGATGAGATGACTGGGAATCAATACCTCTTGTTACGTGTGCTCACTGCTTCCCCACTCACACAAGACTGCAGTACCCATGATTCCTGTTCCACTTAGTGAAGAAGAAACAGCTGGAGTGACAATGGCTATGAATTCCCATCTTACTCTGATTAACTCAAGTGATAATGTTATAAGTTGGTTAGTGGGGAATTTATCAACAAAATATCTTAATAGATTGAATGTTACTGTTACTGATTACATTGGATCTAAGATAAGAATATTTAATACTACGGGAATTGGAATTTCTTTGCTTAAAGTTAGAAAGCCTTTGATGAAAGTGAATCCAACACTCTTTACTTCACTGATTTGTTTTCACAAAAATTGTAGTAAAAACAATTTCACTTTGGGTTTTCACCAAAATGTAATGATACAAAGGAGGTAACCTGTGGAGTGCGCTTTCACACATCTGTTTGCAGAAATGCACTACGAGTCCCTTATATTGCTGCTGGAAATTTCACTCTAAAAAACAGAAACTGTACTAGGAACTGTAGTGATAATCCTACTGTTTAATTTGGAATATGATGCAAATGACGGACATGTAGAAAATCGAGAGAAGTTACATGTTACTGATGAATAAAAAGCATCTGCAAAAAGGTGATAAAATGATAACAGGAGGGAAATGTTGGAAAATGTATATTTTGTATAAAGATTATCATTTTATATAATCAAGTGTATGTGTTACTGTGAGGTTTTGCCTATGTGCATTTACTCATCTTTGCATATTATGTTAAGAAATGATTACTTGGTGAAATTGTGTACGTGACTAAAAGTCTGAGAATAAGGAAAAGTTAATCTTGTTTTTGTGTAAAGTACTTTGTCTGTGATTAATTGCAGTTAAGACCTTATGTGATGTACTTTTGTAAAGTCACTGTGTTGTTCCTCTTTGAGAATGTCGGCATGTTTTTATCATGACTGTGTGGGTGCCGGAAGGGAGTATTCAACAGATGTTCTTTGTGATTGTGCAACCAACAGTGTACACTACCGTTCAAAAGTTTGGGGTCACTTAGAAATTTCCTTATTTTTGAAAGAAAAGCACTTTTTTTCAATGATGATAACTTTAAACTAATCAGAAATGTACTCTATACATTGCTAATGTGGTAAATGACTATTCTAGCTGCAAATGTCTGGTTTTTGGTGCAATATCTAGATAGGTGTATAGAGGCCCATTTCCAGCAACTATCACTCCAGTGTTCTAATGGTACAATGTGTTTGCTCATTTCGTCAGAAGGCTAATGGATGATTAGAAAACCCTTGTGCAATCATGTTAGGTCTGCAATGCTGTAATTGCTGCAAATGGAGGATTCTTTGATGAAAGCAAAGTTTGAAGGAAAAAATTATTTCAAATACAAATCATTATTTCTAACCTTGTCAATGTCTTGACTATATTTTCTATTCATTTTACAACTCATGGTGGTAAATAAGTGTGACTTTTCATGGAAAACACAAAATAATTGTCTGGGTGACCCCAAACTTTTGAACGGTAGTGTATAAAAGTGCTCAGACACTGGGACTGCCCCAGTGCATGGCTGAATGTGAACCATTGCCTGTACTCCTTGAAGTAAAAATCATACAAGTATATCCCGTGTCTTGAATCTTTATTGAGGTAACAAACTAAAATACAGTCTTCTTGAGGTTTTAGATTCTTGTCTTTTTGAGGTTTTAGATTCTTGACAAATTGAGATGAAAAGAAAGCAAACAGAGAAAAGAATATACAAGGCAGGATAATAATAATCATAACAATCAACAGAGAATAATAACCATAACTCAAAGCGAAGATGTGGACTGAGGCCCATGCCCTGGAGACAAGCTAGTACAAATAATAAATTAGGATGAGGGCATGGGATCCAGCACACGCCCTGACAAATGGTGAAATACGGTGGAGGTACCATCATGATTTGGGGCTGCTTTGCTGCCTCAGGGCCTGGACGGCTTGCAGTCATGGAAGGGAAAATGAATTTTCAAGTTTACCAAGGTGTCCTACAGAATGAGGTCAGGGTGGCTGTCTGCCAGCTGAAGCTCAGTAGAAGTTGAGTAATGCAGCAGGACAATGGCCCTAAACAGTGAAGTAAATCTACTACAGAATGAATTCAAAAAGGGAAAATCCACCTTTCAAAGTGGCCCAGACAGAGTCCAGACATGAATCCAATAGAGCTGCTCTGGAATGATCTCAAGAGAGTGTTCACAACAGACATGCTAAGAAAATGGCTGAGCTGAAGCAGTTCTTTAAGGAAGAATGGTCCAAAGGACCTCCTGATCAGCAGCTACCAGAAGCAACTGTTGGAGGGTAGTGCTGCCAAAAGACATTTGACCAGTGATTAAATACAACGGTTCACTTTCTTTTCCACCAGCACTGTGGGATGTGTCCAATAAAGACATGAAATATTATAATTGGTATTAAGTCAAGCTTAGACTTAGATGCAGATCACATTTTATGACCAACTAATGAAGAAAACCAGGTAATTCCCAGGGTTCACATAGTTTTTCTTGCCACTGTGTATATTTCTGTCATGGCTGCCCATTATCCTCAGCTGCATGCACACCTGCTCTCCATCCCAACCTAGGTTATTTAAACCGCAAGGTCCTGAGATCGGCACAGAGTCGTCTGTTTCCTTTCCCTGAGACCTTCACTCGCCAATCTCCAAGTTGAGCTTCCAAGCCTCACCTGTTCTTCCAGTCCTGCCTGTTGACGCCAGGACTTTATTTATTTATTTATTTAGCGAATGCAAAGTCCTTAAGCCAAGCAGTTGCCTCCTGGTTTGCTGTATGGAGGGTGTGTAATCCTCCTTCCAGTCTTTGGAGCGGGCAAGCCTCTATGATGTGTTCCATAGTTTGCTCCTCTCCACATGCGCACAGTGGGCTAGGGCTACTGCCCCATCTGTGAAGGCTGACCAAGCAGGGGCCATGTCCAGTCCTGAAGCGATTGAGTGTAGACCACTGTCTCCTTGGGAGGTTGGTGCCCGGGACCTGTTGGTTGGGGTTTATCACCAGCTTGTTTGGGACCTCCTTGGTCTCCCATTCCTCTTGCCAAGCTGTCTGGATGGTAAAGTCAGCTGGGGGAGGGTTTTTCCAAATCGGCCGTCTGGATGAAAGCCGGGCAGTGGGTGGGGTGTAGATATCTCCATGGATTGGTAAGTGAGGAAAATCTTTAACTTTTTGGAGCATCCTTTGAGTTAATGCTGCTCGCCGGATGTGTGGAGGGGCTATGTTTGACAGTACAGAGAGCCAGGGGAATGGTGTTGAGCGGATTGTTCCAGTTATAGTTCTCATGGTTGAGTTGAGCTGGGTGTCTACATGGTGTGTGTAAGATGACCTGGACCAGACAGGGGCACAATATTCTGCTACAGAGTATGAAAGGGCCAGTGCTGAGGTGCGCAGGGTGGAGACTGCCACCCCCCATTTTGCACCAGCAAGCTTGCAGAGCAGGTTGTTTCGTACTTTCACCTTAGCAGCCGTCCGCTTTAGATGTTCCTTGAAGGATAAGGTCCTATCAAGGGTCACTCCAAGATAAGTTGGATTTGGGGCATGCTTAAGCTTGAGTCCGCTCAGGTGGATGTTTAGTTCTCTGGCAGCTTTTGCATTGTGGAGATGAAATACACTGGAGATGGTTTTTGCTGGGCTTGGTTTTAGGCGCCAGATTTTGCAGAACTGGTCCAGTTTAGCAAGATCTTCCGTGAGCACCCGTTCCAGTGGCTCAAAGTCTGGTGCTTGGAATGCCAAACAGATGTCGTCTGCATAGATGAATTTGCGGGATTTTGTAGTAGGCAGGTCGTTTATGTAGAGGTTGAACAGAGTTGGAGCTAGAACTGAGCCTTGCGGGAGTCCGTTTTTCTGCATTCTCCATGCACTTGTGTTCTGACTGAGGTGGACTCTGAACCTTCGGTTGGTCAGCAGGGTTTTTATAATTGCTGTTGCCCAAGCAGGGATCGCCTTTTTAAGTTTCAGGAGGAGGCCTTTGTGCCAGACCGTATCATAGGCGGCTGTAAGATCGAGAAACACAGCCCCTGTCTTCAGTCTGCTCTCGAAGCCATTTTCAATGAAGGTGGTTAGGGCCAGTACTTGTTCTCCTGTACTGCGGTCCTTGCGGAAACCTGCTTGACCCACACTTAGAATATCCTCTATTTCTGGCGAAATGCGTTGCAGTATTAGGCGCTCCATGATTTTGTAAGGAACGCTGAGTAGGGAGATTGGGCGGTAGCTTGCTGGTAGTTTGTGGTCTTTGCCAGGTTTTGGGATGGCAATGACCTTTGCTGTCCACCATTTCTTTGGGATCGAGTTTGTTTGTGTGATCCTTGTGTAGAATTGTGTCAACCAGGTTAGGGCTCGGGGGCCAAGATTTTTTATGAATTCTGGGAAGATGTTATCGTATCCTGCTGCCTTTCCACATTTCAGGCCCTGTAGGACTTTCTCCAGTTCAGCAGCCTCGAAGGGTTCAGGGTTCGTTTCCTCTACAGGCATTTTTTGGTGTTTTTTTAGCTCAGTTGTAACTACTCTTCTGGTGTTTTTGTCTTGGGGTGCTTTGGCGATAGTCAGTAGGTGGGATGCAACTTGGTTGGGTGTGACGGATGCTCGGCTTTGGCTAGGGGGCTTCTGTGCAGCTCCTAGGCGACGGATGAGGCTCCAACATTTCCTGCTAGAGTGGGTAAAGCTCCGGTTAGCAACTGTCTCCTCCCATTTCTTTTGCCGGGCTGTATTTAACGATTCAATGAGATGGTCTGCTATCTCTGGGTCCCCTGATGTTTGATAGGATTGTAGGAGGGCAGCACTTTCTCCGTCCAAACATGGGACATAGAGGGGTCGGTAGCCTCGTGGGATTGCAGTATGGGCAGCCTTGAATATTGCGCTGCAGAAGCGGTTGTATGCTTCATCTACAGTGATAGTGTGGAGTGGGATAGTAACAACGCTCCGGTCCAGAGTTTCACTGAATTTCTTCCAGTTGGCTTTGCGGAAGTTCCAGCGCATCTTCCTTGGGCTGTATATGACTGGAAGTTGTAGGCCAATGTGTACAAGCAGGGGCCGGTGTTGGCTGTGTGGAAAATCACCAAGAATGAGGATCTGTGTAGGATATGGCTCCCCATTCAAAGAGCTGACCCAACACAGGTCAGGAGAATAGTCCTTCTTCTACCTAGCAGAGTGGAAGGTTCCTCTTTGTTTGGGGTCGTATATCAAAGCGAAGTCATTTCTGGATGCCCAGTCTGAAAGTGCCTCCCCATCACTGTCCACTGCTGGGTACCCCCAGTCAGGGTGATGGCTGTTAAAGTCCCCCACATAGATGGCAGGGTGGGGTAGGGTGGGTAAGACCTGCAGATCCCAGTTGGCATTAGGGGGCTTGTACACATTGACAATACGGAAGCCACCAATGATTATGGTGTCTGAGAAATGTGTTGTTATCAGGTGATTTGCTTCAACTATGTCAGAACGCACATAGGTGGCACGTCCATGTTTAGCATGTAGAACATAGCACAGGAGATCAAAGCCTTTGATGGTGAAGCGGCCAGCTTCCTCTGTGCCAATATGAGTCTCTTGGAGACAGATTACATCAATCGAATGTTGGAAGGCGAGGACTTTGATAAGGCTTCGCTTGGCTGCAGATAGGCCTTCAACGTTTAGTTGTAATATGCGAAGGGCAGATCCTACCACAAAGTGCTCTTGGGGCTGTTTGCTTTCGGCTTTAGGACTGTGACCAGGATTCTTCTTTGACTTGGCACAGAGGCGTTGTCTCTTCGAATTTAGTCTGCTGGTAGGATCATTAGCTTCCCCAGGCGAGCCCGGGTACTGGCGGAGGGCGCGACGAGAACGCTGATCCATTGCCCCCCACGCCAGGACTAATCTTCACCCTCAACCAAGTAAGCCTTCGTCCATTCCTCTAACCTTTCTGAGTCCCCTGTGCACAGGCGGAGATCTGTGGCGGCGGACCTCTCTCCCTCCTGGCAACGGACCGAACTGCACTGCCTCACCTACCAACTCTAACCACCATTGGGACCGCAGGCACTGTCCTCCTGGCCATAGCCGCTGAGCTTAACCTGAGTTCCACCTTCACATCACAGACAGTAACCGCAGAGCAATCCTGTACATTCCCTCCGGGGCCTGCCACTAACTCTCCCTCTGTCTGTGTGTCCATAGGGGTGCCAGGTTGCACGGTGCTCTGCTCGCCCCAGCGGATACATACATACACACTTGCTTTTGCTTGCTTGCGGTTGTCCATCAAGTCCGATGATGACGTCCACTTCTATCGGTGAGTCCTTTGATGGCTGTGTAGTCCTATCCTGGACCCACATGTCCTGTTGCAGGTAGGACATGTAAAAGTTGTAGTAGTGGCAGCAGGGGCTGCAGGTGCATTCCTCCTCAGTCTTCTCTCCTGTCTCCTGGCTGTTCTGTCCTCCTCCATCATACGGGTCCCCACAAGGCACTGCTGTCGCCAGGTGTTCCAGTCAGCAGCAGCCTCCTCCAGAGCCTCAGGTCTGATCCTGCACTTCTTTAAGGCCATCTTTAGCTGGTCCTTGTAGCGCTTCTTCTGCCCTCCAGCAGAGTGTCGACCATAGTGTAGCTGGCCATATAACACCCTGCGAGGCAGCCGGTTTGGGGGCATCCTCACCACATGTCCCAGCCAGCGTAGCTGGTGCTGGGTGATCGTTGCCTCAATACTCCTACAGCTGGTCTTAAAGAGTATCTCAGAATGAGGCACATGGTCACGCCAGGTGATTCCCAGGATGCGCTGAAGGCAGCGTAATATGGAACCGCTCTAGATCCCTATTGTGGCGGCTGTAAGTCACCCAGGATTCACAGCTGTAGAGGAGAGTAGTGACACAGACTGCCTGGTAAACAGAGATCTTCGTTTGGAGATGGAGGTTCTTGTTCTGGAAGACCCGACGCCGGAGTCTCCCAAAAGAAGCTGATGCCTGCCTGATACTGTTCTGGACCTCAATGTCAATGGTGTTGTCTACAGAGAGGATGCTCCCCAGGTACTTGAAAGATGGAACAACAGACAGCTGTTCACCAGCAACAGTGAAGGTAGGTGGAGTAGATGGGATATTGGTGCTCCATTGGCAGACGACCTCTGTTTTGATGGTGTTCACTGTCAGTCCCATCCTGCTGTATGCTCTCACCACAGCAGTAAGAACAGACTGGAGATCTTGTGGGCTATGAGATACCAGAGCACAGTCATCTGCATACTGTAGCTCAATGACTCTCACCCTTTGCAGTTTGGTGGTTGCCTGGAGCATCCTTATATTAAAAAGGTTGCCATCTAGACGAAAGTCCACTGTTACACCGCTGCTGTCCTCAATCTCCTTGTGGAGAAGCTGGGTGACACAGAGCAGGAAGATGTTACAAAGTACTGGTGCTAATACACACCCCTGCCTAACCCCTGTACAAACGGGGAAGGAAGGAGATTCCTGTCCTCCTATAGTCACCCGAGCAGTCATACCATCATGAAATTGGCGGAGGATATTGACAAACTTACTGGGGCAGCCAAACTTAAGAAGAACTTCCCATAGGAGTTCTCTATGGACAGTGTTGAAAGCTTTGGAGAGATCGACAAAGGCCATGAACAGGTCCTGGTGTTGCTCCCGACATTTCTCCTGCAGCTGCCGAGCTGTGAAAATCATGTCCACCAAGTTCCTGCCCTTCCTGAAACCACATTGCGATTCAGGCAGCACTGATTCTGTGATGTTGTTGATCAGCCTGTGAAACATCACCTTTGCCAGGACCTTACCAGCAACAGCAAGGAGCGAAATACCTCTGCTATTGCCGCAGACAGGCTTGTCACCCTTGTTTTTATAAATGGTGACAATTGTGGCATCTCTCCATTGTTGTGGGATGTTATCATCGGCCCAGACTTTGGTGATGTACTTGTGCAGGGTTTTTGTACACTAGTAGCCTCCGTGTTTCAACAGCTCGGCAGGGATGTTGTCATTACCAGGGGACTTGTTGTTTTTGAGAGAGTGGGTAGCTGATAGAACCTCCAGGAAGGTTGGGGGCTGATCCAGGTCTTGCATCGGAGGAAGTGTAGGCAAGTCGTCGAGAACAGTGGGGTCTGCATCTGAGTCCTGGTTAAGCAGGGTACTAAAGTGTTCAGCCCATCTCAGCAAGATGTTAGGCTGATACTTTAGGATTCTCAGCCCATCTGCTGTTTTCAGGGGAGTGATGCAGCAATTTATTGGGCCGTAAATCTTCTTGACAGCATTATAAAAATTATGCATGTTATTTTTATCGGCAAAGGCCTGGATTTCATGTGCCTTTTTTGTCAACCACTTGTTCTGCATTGTCCGAGTAGCCCTTTGTGCATCCCGGCGAGCTCTCTGCCACTGATGCCTGATGATAATGGATGAGGGGTTCCTTAAGGTTGCCTGATGTGCTCTGTGCTTGTCCTCCAACAAGTCATGGATGGTGTCCGAGTTGTCATCAAACCAGTCTTGGTGGTTCTTTCTCTTATAGCCAATCGTTTGGGCTGCTGTCTCACAAAGAGCCGAGCTGATGAAGTCCCACTTCTGGTCCATGGTCTTCTCAGGCAGACTCAGGAAATGCTCCATCCCCCCTAGTTTCTCAGCCAGGGAGCGCCGAAAGTCATTTCTTACATCCAGATTTGCCAGACGGGAGCAATCAAGTTTCCTCCTTTTGGGCCCTTGTAGGCGCAAGGGGGGGGGGGGCGCACTTGCATGTGGACCTTGGCCATGATCAGCCGGTGATCTGTCCAGCATTCTGCACCTCTCATGGCACGGGTGATGTGGACATCTCTGATGTCACTGCGCCTCACAATGATATAATCAATCAGGTGCCAGTGTTTAGAGCAAGGGTGCATCCATGATGTTTTGTATTTGGCCTTTTGCTGGAAGATGGTGTTGGTTATGATCAGGTTATGCTCAGAGCAGAGAGTGAGCAATCTCACTCCATTTGTGTTAGCCAGGCCAACTCCGTGTCTGCCAAGCACTCCACTCCATATCTGATTGTTCTGACCCACTCTGGCGTTAAAATCTCCAAGTAAGAAGATCTTGTCATTCTTGGGGATCCGGCGAAGAGTTTCATCCAGTAACTGGTAGAAGGAATCCTTGGCCTCACTCTCCGATGGCAGGGTCGGTGCATAGGCACTAAGAAGTGTAGCAAAGCGATTCTTAACCAGGGGGATATGAAGTGTCATCAGTCTCTCACTAATGCCAACAGGTGTTTCACTGAGTCTTGGTAGAAGGGTGTTTTTGATGGCCAGTCCTACACCATGCAGATGTTGTTCTCCTGAGGGGTAACCCCTCCAGAAGAATGTGTAGCCCATCCCTTCCTCTGTTAAAGAGCCCTCATCTAGGAGCCTGGTCTCGCTCAGTGCAGCAATATCAATGTTGTAGTGACTCAGTTCAGCAGTAACCAGAGCTGTTCTCCTATGGGGTCTATCAGAACCTCGATCCAGAAGTGTCCTTACATTCCATGTTGCCAGTTTTAGGTTGCATGTTCTCTTTTTATTGTTTCGACCGCAGAGGTGGAATGACCCAACAGGCGTGGTAACCTGTTCAGGTGAAAGATGGGTGGGCAATTTTTAGGCCACTTTTTCTAGGCCCCTCCCCAGTTGGGGTGAGCAGTGCTGTCCTAAATAGGGCTGCTCAATCACACAGGGGTCTGCCGAAAACAGCTGCCACCCCAGCTGTTAGCGACCATAATAGCCCTGTGCTGCTGACGTGCAGGGTTATAGCTAGGAGCTCCCAGTAACATTCATACCTGCTCCCGTCGCCACACACCCTGTCGCCACCAGACTTCAACCAGATGCCCAGGAAGGTAAGGCCCACCATGGTCAGAGGTGGACACCTGCACATTGAATTATTTAGAGTGCCGTAGGGGGCGCGCTCTTGCCAATAGCACTGTCTTCACGATGATGAGGTAAATCCGGTGGCGTGGGTAAGCCCATGACAACCAGTCCCTCAACATGGCTGCAGGAGGCTGCCGGTCCTTGGTCTTTTAAGTCCCGCCTTTTGCGCACCACCAGCGCATTGCTTTTCTGTCAGGGGTTGCTCCCTTAGCCTTCACCTTAATTGATTACCCACAAGGCAGTGGGGCTATTTACCCATAGTTGGGGCAGGGGTTGACGGGCGTCAGGGCGTGTCCACACAGGGTGGGCCTATACACCGCATCTCTGAGATGAGAGATGAGATGGGGGCCCCTGCTGCTCCGAGATCCCCTCCAGTTTAGCCTGGGACTGCAGGGTACCCAGTTACCATGTGTGGCCACGAGAAGGCACCACAGGGGTCTTGGTAGTGGAGAGGCTATGTACCAGCAGGAGGAGACTTACGCACTCGGCTCCTCTATTCAACCCCGATGGGGGCTAGCTGGTGGCGGTAGCTGTAAGCACAGCAGCAAGCAGAAAGCAACATGCAACATATGCCATGCAACATACACTATCTACAAAAATCTCTACATTAGTATACTACTTCACTAGGCGCTTCACACGCACCCTGTGTAAATGGGATACACACACACAATGGGATACACACACACACACACACACACACACACATTATTTATAATAAAGAGTTAATTGTGTTTATTCTTGAGTCGTGTCTGCTCTTTGGGTCTGAAACCATGTCGGTACGACTCCACCAAAGCGACACAGCAGACAGCGCGCTAGCGTGCAAAGTTAACAACCTGGGGGCTCGTGTTGACCAATTAGCTTATCAACAGCAGACAATTCTCACACAGCTAGTTCGCATAACCGACCGGTTGGACCACCTGGCTAGTCCTCAGGCCTTCCCTCCGGCTCCCAGTAGTTCCTCTGCTCCCGTTAGCACTTCAGCTAGTCAAACTACATAGGGCTTCCCGTCACGGCTTACCCCTATCCCAACTCCCACCCGCTTTAGTGGTAAATTAGCGGAGGCTAGGGGGTTCATCATGCAATGTGACATCATGTTTCAGCAGGTATTGGGGGATTTTCCCACAGATCATTGCCGGATAGGTTATGTAGTGAATTTGTTAGAAGGGTGGGCATTAGCTTGGGCTTACGCTGTTATGGCTAGGGCTAATTATGCTTCTTTAACTTACACACAGTTTGTCAGCGAGTTTAATGAGGTGTTTGACCACTCTGATGGAGATAGAGTGCTTACCTCCCGGCTGTTAAGCCTGAAGCAGGGGGCTAAATCCATGGCCGATTATGCTGTCAATTTCCGGGTAGTGGCTACAGAGGTGGGGTGGGAAGACACCTCGCTATGTAGCATCTTTATTAGGAGCCTTATTCCTAGCCTGCGGGACGAGTTAGCCCGCCTAGAAAGACCAACTAAGCTAACTGAGTTGATTTCACTGGCTATTAGCCTTGATAATAGACTGAGGGAACGGGCGGCTGAGCGTAAAACTTCCAGTCACTCGGATAACCAATACCGCAGCTCCCTACAGCACCCCCATTGGCTCTACCTTCCCCTGATTCCCCGGATGCTCCAGTTCCTATGGTAAGATGGGGTTGTGCCTCTACTGCGGGGGCAAGGAACACGAGGTAGACTCATGTCCCATTTGGCCAAAAGGGGGAGTCCGTGCATCACAGTAGGGGGACTCACAGACTCACCTCAGTCAAATTCCCTCTCTCGGTTTCTTATTCCCATCTGCTTCATTCATAATCACAGGCAAATAACCACACATACACTGATTGATTCTGGGGCTGAGCAGAGCTTTATTTTGGGGAGACTGGCAACCAGGCTGGGGCTTCCCTGTCAATCACTCAAGATTCCCCTGAAACTCATTGCCCTGTCTAAAGCCCCCCTGGCCACTGTCTCCCACCAGACCGCCCCGGTGTCAGTCATAGTGTCAGGCAACCATTGGGAGGAGCTGAGATTATTTGTGTTGCCGGTTTCTTCTTCCCCTGTTATCCTTGGCTATCCCTGGCTCCATCTCCACAATCCCTCCATTGACTGGCGTTCCGGGAGTGTGTTAGCATGGAGTTCCTTCTGCCTGAGTGCCTGTTTGCAGTCCGCTGCGTGCTTGCCATCCGTGCCCCGGGTGTTCCCGTCACCCCCACTCCCGATTTGTCTAAAGTCCATCCTGAATATCATGACTTAGGGGCCGCTTTCAGTAAGACCCAGCTCTTTCACTCCCCCCTCACCGCCCATATGACTGCGCTATCAATCTCCACACCGGAGCCCCACTGCTGTCTAGCAGGCTTTACAACCTGTCAGCTACGGAGCAGGAGGCCATGGACACGTATATCAAGGAGTCATTGAGCTCGGGCATAATCCGGCCGTCATCCTCGGCGGTGGAGGCGGAGTTTTTCTTCCTTGGCAAGAAGGACGGCTTGCTATTGTATTGACTTTCGGGAGCTGAATAATATTACCATCAAAGACAACTACACCCTCCCACTGATTAATTCTGCGTTTGATTCCCTCCAGGGGGCCTCCTGGTTTATCAAGTTGGACCTCAAAAATGCCTACCACCTGGTGTGGATCCGGGAGGGCGATGAATGGAAAACGGCGTTCTGGACTCCTAGTGGGCATTTGGAATACCTGGTCATGCCATTTGGGCTGACTAATGCCTCCGCCGTGTTCCAGCGGCTGATTAATGATGTGCTGAGGGACTTTTTGGGTACTTTGATATTTGTCTATTTTGATGGCATTCTCATCTTTTCACAGTCCCTGGATGAGCATCAGGTGCACGTGAGGCGGGTACTGCAGTGGCTATTGGAGAATAAGCTCTTTGTTAAAGCCGAGAAATGTGAGTTCTATTCCTCCAAGACATCCTTTCTCAGATTCATAATCTCCCACAATGCAATTATCCCTGATCCCGATAAGGTAAAAGCAGTGGTAGATCGGCCCACTCCGTCTTCCAGGAAGCAGCTCCAGCAGTTCTTGGGGTTTGCTAATTTCTACCACTGCTTCATCCAAAATTATAGTGTCATTGCTCTCCCTCTGACCCGTCTGATTTCACCTAAGGTGCCCTTCCGGTGGCCTGAGGAGGCGGCTGCGGCCTTTGCGGACCTTAAGGACAAATTCTCATCCTGTCCCATCTTGGCGCAGGTGGATCCTGCTCTCCAATGCCTGATAGACGTGGACGCTTCGGATTCGAGGGTTGGAGCCGTCCTATCCCAGCACTCCTCGGCTGATGGTAGAATCCGGTCCTGTGCCTTCTTCTCCCGTCGCATATCCCCGGCTGAGCGTAATTATGACATCGGTGACAGAGAGCTCTTGGCTGTCAAGCTCGCACTGGAGGAGTAGTGTCACTGGCTGGAGGGGGCCTCCCAGCCGTTCGTCGTCTGAACTGATCATAAAAACCTGGAGTACCTCCGGATGGCCAAGTGTCTGAACGCGCGCCAGGCCCGCTGGTGCTTGTTCTTTGGACGTTTTGGACGTTAAGGACGTTAAGAAAACAGTCCTGAAGGCGCAGGAAGATGAACCTGACCCGGGCAGGGGGCCAGCGGGTAGACTGTTTGTTCTGTCGGCCATTCGGGGGGAAGTTATCCATTGGTCCCACTCTTCCAAGTTTGTGTGTCACCCCGGGAGGGCTCGTACAGTGGACCTTCTTCAAAGGACGTTTTGGTGGCCATCGCTCCAGAGGGACATCGGGGATTACGTACATCTGTGCCTGTCCCCAGTGTGCCGCCGGCAAGACGTCCTCTTCCCCGCCGGCTGGGGTGCTCCACCCCCTTCCCACTCCCGGCAGACCCTGGTCCCATGTGGCATTAGACTTCATCACCGGCCTCCCACCTTCCAACCATCATATGGTAATCCTCACCATAGTCGACAGGTTCTCCAAGGCTGCCCATTTTGTTCCCCTGCAGGGGCTGCCTACAGTGAAGGAGATGGCGGACCTTCTCGTCCAGCACGTGGTGAGGTTACATGGGATCCCGATGGACATCATCTCTGATTGGGGTCCCCAGTTTGTCTCTCAGGTTTGGAGGTCATTCTGTAATGCCCTGGGGGCTACGGTGAATCTATCATCAGGCTATCATCCACAGAGCAATGGGCAGTGTGAGCAGGCGAACCAGGAGCTGGAGGCTGTGCTGCGGTGTGTCGCCACCGCCAACCCTGCATCGTGGAGCTCCCACCTTCCTTGGATTGAGTATGCCATAACACCACCATCTCCTCGGCAATCGGCATGTCCCCATTCGAGGCCTCACTGGGCTACAACCCCCCGCTGTTCCTGGAAGAGGAGGGAGACATTGCTGTTCCTTCAGTCCGTGCTCATCTGAGGCGCTGCCGTCAGATCTGGAGAATGACCCAGGCGGCACTATGACGCACGGCAGAGGGCAGCTCCTCGGTGGCCAATCACCACAGGGCTCCAGCCCCCACCTACCAGGTGGGTCAACAGGTATGGCTTTCTACGAAGCATATCAACTTGAAGGCTGAGAGGAGAAAGATGTCACAGCGGTTCATTGGGCCTTTCCCCATTAGCCACATCATTAACCCTGTCTCTGTTCACCTAGCTTCCCCCCCCTCCGCATCTGTCCAACTTTTCACGTCTTGCAGGTCAAGCCCGTCTGCTCCAGCCCTTTGTGTCCCCCTCTCAGGTCTCCACCGCCACCGATGGTGATCGATGGCAACCCAGCTTAGAAGGTCAACGCCATCCTGGACGTCCGACGCCGGGGTCGCAGCCTGCAGTACCTGGTGGACTGGGAGGGCTACGGTCCGGAGTGAAGATCCTGGGTGCGTCCCTCCTTTGTGCTGGATAAGCAGCTCATCAGGGACTTCCACCAGGCACACCCGGGTAGGCTGGAATGACCGTCGAGAAGCATCTCGTAGGGGGGGAGTACTGTCATAGCTGCCCATTATCCTCAGCTGCACGCACACCTGGTCTCCATCCCAGCCTGGGTTATTTAAACCGTGAGGTCCTGAGATCGGCATGGAGTCACTCGCCAATCTCCAAGCTCAGCTTCCAAGCCTCACCTGTTCTTCCAGTCCTGCCTGTCAATGCCAGGACTAATCTTCACCCTCAACCAAGTAAGCCTTCATCCATTCCTCTAACCTTTCTGAGTCCCCTGTGCACAGGCGGAGATCCATGGCAGCGGACCTCTCTCCCTCCTGACAGCGGACCAAACTGCACTGCCTCACCTACCAATGCTAACCACCACTGGGACCGCAGGCACTGTCCTCCTGGCCGTAGCCACTGAGCTTAACCTGAGTTCCACCTTCACATCACAGACAGTAAGGGTAGAACAATCCTGTACATTCACTCGAGGGCTTGCCACTAACTTTCCCTCTGTCTGTGTGTCCATAGGGTTGCCAGGCTGCACGGTGCTCTTCTCGCCCCAGCGGATACATACATACACACGCGCACCCACACACACACATTATTTACAATTAAGAGTTAATTGTGTTATTCTCGAGTCGTGTCTGCTCTTTGGGTCTGAAACCATGTCAATTTCCCTCTCCTTACATAGACACATTCCTAGATGTAAGGTAAAGTACTTTCTCTGTGTCCATTCAGGGATTTTCATTCTTAAGCTAAAAAAAGTCCCGTCTATTAGTCAAAAGTGAAAAGTGGGGCAAGTGATAAGGTTTGGTATATTCCAATTGCTGTGTCAGTATGGTGCATCACTATGCTCTGCTTTTTTGTAAAACAATAAATCAGAGGTAGATATCTATTAAATATTTCAAACTGTTGCCATCTGGCTGTTGATCTGTTAGTTTTTGATCTTTTCAACAGCTATTTGTTTGTTACATAGCAGTAACATATAATATCCTAATTAACACATAATTTTAATTGATTCCCAAGTGAAATGATGCTGCATATTTTATCTGCAGTGAAGCCAATAACATCAGACAACTCACTATTGTTTTTGATTCCAACCACAGTAGTGTGGTTGTGTTATATTTAAACTTTAATTATTTTTTCTTTTTATATTTTTACGGATCAGTACAACTTAAGGCAGTGACATTTTTAAGCAACAATGTATCACTGCCAAATTAGGTTGCATGTTGTTTCTTGGTATAATTATGCTAAACAAATGAGCCTATGGTTGACTGGTAGCTTCTTTCTATCACAGGCAAAACTTGTGTTGTTTTGTGTTATTACCACTAGTGCAGTGCCCGTAGATAGCAAGTAGTGTGGTAGAGAACTGGTAGGGTAGTTAGTGTTTACATGCACAAATGTAGGCTGTGTTTGAAAGTGGGAAAGAGGTGTACATCTAGACAATCATCACACATATAGTCTCTTAGTGAAAGACATTGACAAAGACAGTCATCAGCAAAGATATTGGCCAAAAAGTGGGTGAAGGTGCAAAAATGTGCTCTGTTTATTTTACCCTTGATCTAAAATAATTTAAGAGATTCCAGTACATTTCATTTCTTGAAACCACATGGTTAAGATTGAGCAATAAAAATGAACAATTATTTTTAAATATATTACCTTCTTAGTGTTTCCTTTAATGTCCGCAGAAGGAGAGGATGCAGCCCGATGGCTCATATGTTTCAGGGTTGCATCATACTAGCCACTCTCTTCCTGTTCTTCTTGGGCAGAGGATTTTAGTAGTGCATGCAATGCACACTCAATGTGCGGAATCCAGCACGTCCCTTTAATAATAATGCAATAATGATTTTTATGCCATTTATACAGTACACTTTAAAATACAATCAAATCTGAAGTTGGTTCACAGGAATACCTTTGACTCTGGATGAATTACTTATGGTCACTCCCATCATTTTCCAAACTTCCTGCAGTTCCCTCTGACATTTTGGACTGAAATGATAGGTCTCCCAATGCAGGTGGAAGAGATCATAGAATTTTGCAACCATGGGCTCCTTTTTCTGTGTACTCAGCATGGCCAATTTTAATCTAGATGAATTAGACAGCATAAAAAGAGGTTAATTTTTTTAAATATGTATGTGCTTACATTAAAATACACGTTTTTAAACAAAGCAGTAATTGAATAAGCCATGCAGTGAAAGGGAATCACATGTTCTCCAATCTCTTCATTGAG
Source organism: Pholidichthys leucotaenia (assembly GCA_020510985.1). Taxonomy (NCBI): domain Eukaryota; kingdom Metazoa; phylum Chordata; class Actinopteri; order Cichliformes; family Pholidichthyidae; genus Pholidichthys; species Pholidichthys leucotaenia. The sequence continues at coordinate 390,286,279 of CM035837.1, forward strand.
CAGCAAAATAACACCTCCACGATGTCCCATGTTAACTGCAGCTCTATCTACCAACCAGCGTAGACTGCCAATTCTTCAAGGTTACACATTTTTACTCCGTCAGCACCTCTTTAAAAACAACATTGCTCAGAAAGCAACGCTTTTGCTTAGTTTCTTTATCTTGAGCAAGAATACAAAGTCTGCTTGATCTGCCAACTCTCCTCGCAGCAACGTAAAATGGCTGAAGAAATCTCTTGCGCAGAAAACACCAACGCACTGTAAAGACCGGCCCTGTGACTTATTCACAGTGATGGCAAAACAGGGTCTTACTGGAAACTGTTTATGTCGCAAGGTGAATGGAAAGATGCTGTCAGATAGTATGAGTGTGATTTGTGGAATCAGGAGAGTACGTCCAGCATTGACACCAATCACAGATGGTGTCAATGCACCATCTGTGATTGGTAACCAACATGTGAGGCAGTATTTGTTCAATGATGTATCTTGAGCCATTGCAATGTCTGTTTTGTTGGTCAAAGTTTCGCAGTAGCATGATCACCATTCCCACCTGTAAAGTGATGTAATGAGGAGGCATTTCAGATGGGCAGAGTGTATTTAGAAACTCAGTTGAGTATGTATGATGACCCTCAGAAACAAGTCGTCCTGACGTAATTCCTAAAAAACATAGAAATGCTTTTTTTAAAATGTGTGATTTTCATTTTTTTTTTTTTTTTGCTAAATATGCTAGTTGGAATAATGAAGACGCTACTCCATGCATCAAATAACAGTGTGGGAGATCTTAAAACTGTAAACTTTCTATTTGAAATAGAGTAGTTTCAGAGGGAAATGTCAGGAAGGCCACTTCCTAGTTTTGGGGGCATGGATACCACAGCTGGGCAGCGCGGTGGAGGAGTGGTTAGCACTGTGGCAGCACAGCAACTCACCCTTGGCCGGGGGATCCTGGGTTCGATCCCAGCCCCCAACCAACAGTGATCTGTGTGGAGTTTGCATGTTCTCCCCGTGTCTGCGTGGGTTTACTCCGGGATTTCTCCGGTTTCCTTCCATATGCCAAAAACATGCACGTTAGGTTAATTGGTATCAAACTGGGGATTCTAAATTGTCCTTAGGTATGACTGTGAGAGTGAATGGTTGTCTGTCTCTCTGTGTTGGCCCTGCGATGGACTGGTGATCTGTCCAGGGTGTACCCTGCCTCTCGGCCAAAAAGATGCTGGGATAGGCTCCAGCCGCCCCCCCCCCCCGCGACCCGAAAAGGATTGAGCAGAAGAAGATGAATGAATGAATGAATGAATTAATGAATGAATGAATGATACCACAGCTGATTTATATATACGGTTTGTTTGGCTATTTACATGTCTTTGTTATTCATTTTGGCCAATCAGTAGCATATTCAGGTAGAAGCACATGGCTACTTAAGCAGCTTTAGGAGGGTTTCCAGAGCTCCTTTTGATAAGCACTGTAAGGGGGTTGGGTTCTTGCTAATAATGCAAATGACTCGCTTTTGTTACCACTCCCCACCTGGCTCCCCTGGAAGGTGACAATCCTTGGAATCAAGAAAAAAGGAATTGAGCTATGGCAAAAAAACATGAGATGAAGATCATAAAGGTAGATCGTATTACAAAATACAATAATCTATTGCAATAAAGAATTACATAACAACCAAAAGGAGGAAAGACATCATTATGGCAAGACTCAGACTGGATCATACAGGTTTAAACAGCACTTTATTCACCATGGGGAAAAGCGAAAGTGACAAATGTAGAGAATGTGGAGTAAAAGAAAATGTCGAGCACATCTTATTACACTGTCACAAATATGGAAATGAAAGACAGATAATGAAAAATGAAGTTTGAGAGGTCGGTAGGGAATGGGATTTAACTGGGATTCTGGTAACAGATAGAGATGGAGAGGCAATAAGAATCACGAGAAGGGCTCTTTTCTCTTTTTTTAAATAACACAGGATTAAGTCATAGAATTTAGGGGTTGAGCTCAAATGACATAATGTTACACACTCTTGTACAGTAGGTGGCGGTATGCACCTTTCAGTTGTTTGCTATTCACCAGTAACTGAGAGAAGAAGAAGAAGAAGAAGAAGAAGAAGAAGAAGAAGAAGAAGAAGAAAGAAGAAGAAGAACTTTGAAACTGATTTTCTCAGAGAAGTAGTTTGAGAGGTGCTATCATTCAAATGGCCACATCTTCAAATCTTTTCAGATTTCTACGGATTTTAAATATCATTGGAAAGCTTAAATTCCACACTTTTGGAGTCTGTAAATAACTCAAAATACCCTTCGGGAGACTTGTTCCTGGTTTTTCCATGGCTGGTCACAAATCTTTAATGAGCCACCCAGTATAACACAGATACTGTATAATACATACAGCATTTTCTCACACGTTCAAACTGTACACTGATAAAAATGATTCTGGGAAGAGGTAATTGTACCACAATAAAATCTATGATATTAACATTGAACTTTTATATTTGTCTCTCTACAAAAAAAAGTCTTCCCCTGAGCTCAATTGGCATTTGTTTAAAAGACAAGAAATTGTGCATTTTTTCCTTAACATGTATTTATGTAATCTCAGCCAACCTTCTTGCATAGATTCATCCAACTTGCTTCCTCTTCCATAACGGAATCTACTTCTTGATCATTGTCAACAATGCCATGTGCAATGCAGGCAGCCAGATAGGTGTCCATGACCACTTCTCCGATTTTACAAAGGTCTCTGAAGGATGTTGGTCCTGACACATGGTACAAAAGCATTTGAAGAGAGAAAAGTTCAGCAGTATGTGGGTTGAAGGCAATCCTTTGTATTCGTCCAACAGTGTCAACTATGCGGTTTTGGTGGGAACTTAATATTTTCTTTCGAAATTGAAATGTCTTCTGTGTGTACGTGAAGTGTTGAAACACATCTGGGTATACAATATGTTGCATATGTGGATGAAGAGACACGGCTTCAAAAAAGGCAGTCAGTGTAGTAGCAGGTGGACCTGTGTCCAATAGGTTCTGGGCAGCCCCTTCATCACTGAACGTGATGACCTGTTCATCCTCTAGGTCACAGGTGTCAAACTCATTCCATGGAGGGCCAAGACCCTGCAGGTTTTACCTCCACCCAGTGTCTTCAACAGGTGATTTCACTGAATTTCTTCCCACTGATTGCTGATCAGTGAAAACACCTGCTGAAGACACTGGGTGGAGGTAAAACCTGCAGGGTCTTGGCCCTCCATGGAATGAGTTTGACACCCGTGCTCTAGGCGAATTGCCATCATCCTTACTGGTGGTTGTTTCCATTGGATGGGAAAATCATATATACGCCACTATGCGCAAGACTGAACGTCCAAGGACGGACAATTTTTTCACACATTAGGAGATTTTCAGAACTCCTTATAAGAACTCCTTATACAAAGATAAAGAGTGATGATAATCAAGTCAGTGGCGGTAATACACCTGTAATCTGGTTGCAACCGCCAATCAAATTTAAAAGAAGAAGAAGAAGAAGAAGAAGAAGAAGAAGAAGAAGAAGAAGAAGTATGCCTCAGATGCAGTGATGTAATGTCCTAATTTGTAACATGTCACTTCATTGTGTTGAAGTTCCTCACAGGTGTTTTCATCGGGGATATCCAACCTCATCAGGCACTGATCTGACCCCTTCTCTAAGTACAGGGGTGTGAAAAAGTGTTTGCCCCTTCCTGATTTCTCATTTGTATGTTTGTCACGCTTAAATATTTCAGATCATCAGTTTAAATTTAAATATTAGACAAATGTAACAAAAGTAAACACAAAAAGCAAATTTTTAAATGAAGGTGTTTATTATTAAGGGGAAAAAAATCCAAACCTACATGGCCCTGTGTGAAAAAGTGATTGCCCCCTAAACCTAATAACTGGTTGGGCCACCCTTAGCAGTAACAACTGCAAACAAGCGTTTCCGATAACTGGTAAGTCTTTTAAGTGATGTGGAGGAATTTTGGCCCACTCATCTTTGCAGAATTGTTGTAATTCAGCCACAGTGGAGGGTTTTCAAGCATGGACAGCCTTTTTAAGGTCATGCCACAGCATCTCAATCAGATTCAGGTGAGGACTTTGACGAGGCCACTCCAAAGACATCATTTTGTTTTTCTTAAGCCATTCAGAGGTGGACTTGCTGGTGTGTTTTAGATCATTGTCCTGCTGCACAACCCAAGTGCACTTCAGCTTGAGGTCACAAACAGATAGACAGCAGAATTCATGGTTCCATTTACCACAGCAAGTCTTCCAGGTCCTGAAGCAGCAAAAAAGCCCCAGACCATGACACTACCACCACCATATTTTATTGTTGGTATGATGTTCCTTTTCTGAAATGCTGTGTTACTTTTACTCCAGATGTAATGGGGGGCACACCTTCCAAAAAGTTCAACTTTTGTCCCATCAGTCCACAGAGTATTTTCCGAAAAGTGTTGGGGATGAAGATGTTTTCTGGCAAAACCGAGATGAGCCTTTATGTTCTTTTTGCTCAGCAGTGGTTTTCGTCTGGGCAGTGCGGCGGCAGAGTGGTTAGCACTGTGGCAGCACAGCAACTCGCCCTTGGCCGGGGGATCCTGGGTTCGATCCCAGCCCCCGACCAACAGTGATCTGTGTGGAGTTTGCATGTTCTCCCCGTGTCTGCGTGGGTTTACTCCAGGATTTCTCTAGTTTCCTCCCACATGCCAAAAACATGCACGTTAGGTTAATTGGCATCAAACTGGGGATTCTAAATTGTCCTTAGGTATGACTGTGAGAGTGAATGGTTGTCTGTCTCTCTGTGTTGGCCCTGCGATGGACTGGCGATCTGTCCAGGGTGTACCCTGCCTCTCACCCAAAGATGCTGGGATAGGCTCCAGCCCCCCCGTGACCCGAAAAGGATTAAGCAGAAGAAGATGGATGGATGGATGGTTTTCGTCTTTGAACTCTGCCATGCAGGCCATTTTTGCCCAGTCTCTTTGTTATGGTGGAGTCATGAGCACTGACCTTAACTGAGGCAAGTGAGGCCTACAGTTCTTTGGCTGTTGTTGTGGGGTCTTTTGTGACCGCTTGGATGAGTCTTCGCTGCGCTCTTGGGGTAATCTTGGTCAGCCGGCTACTGCTGGGAAGGTTCACCACTGTTCCATGTTTTCGCCATTTGTGGATATTGGCTCTCACTGTGGTTCACTGGACTGCCAAAGCTTTAGAAATGGCTTGATAACCTTTTCCAGACTGACAGATCTCAATTACTTTGTTGCTGAATTTCTTTGGATCACAGCATGATGTCTAGCTTTTGAGGATCTTTTGGTCTACTTCACTTTATCAGGCAGGTCCTATTTAAGTGATTTCTTGATTAAGAACAGGTGTGGCAGTAATCAAGCCTTGGTGTGGCTAAAGAAATTGTACTCAGCTTTCCAAAGATGTGATAAACCACAGTGAATTTATGGGGGTTTTTTTTGTTTTTTTTTTGTTGTTTTTTTTGGGGGGGGGTCACTTTTTCACACAGGGCCATGTAGTTTTGGATTTTTTTTTTAGCCTTAATAATAAACACCTTCATCTAAAAAACTGCATTTAATGTTTACTTGTGTTATCTTTGTACAGTATAATATTTAAATTTGTTGATGATCTGAAACATTTAACTGTGACAAGAATACAAAAAATGAGGAATCATGAAAGGGGCAAACACTTTTTCACACCACTGTATTTGTAGAGATATTTGACACTGGAGACAGCACAGACGATTTCAAGGTTAATATGTGCATTCTGTCATACCAGGATGTATGGATTGTATGGCACAACCAATTCATTATTGACAGACACATTAATGCCACCTCTAATGGTCTTTCTAATTGGAGAGCAAGGCGCTCCTTCTGCATGTCTGTGGTACAGCAGGTCAGAGTTGTCTGAAAAGCTTGTGTGTTGTCTCTGTTTTGGGTAGTCTTTGGAGCACTTTTTGTCTGCCATATATGGACTGTTACTATTCCACTGTCCACATGGGCCATGAATCATGTATGACGTGACAATGCAATGTAATTATGGGTTTGTTTCCTTGTCAGGAATCTTTACAGACACAACATGATCAATTTCCATCGAGGTGCTGGGTTTGTTACGTGGTACTATGGTAATGAGCATATGTACTGTATATGTGGAAGATGCCTCTTTAGAGTTTCTTTCACCATGACGTATGCATCCAAATGTCCCAAGATGTCATATTTTAGGAGATCTGTGAGAAGAGTTTCCACCTTCATGTGGAATACTCTAGCAATAATGTCTGGTCTTTGATTGGTCTGTTGACCCTCAATAAATGATCCTTTAATTTCAGGGCAGTTGGGGTTGCAAGTGAACTTGAGGATGAAGTCTGGTTTGCCCTTGACTCTGACCAAGGCCATGGCATCTTGGAACTCTTTAGCATAACATCGTGGCGATCCATAAATTGTGGGTGGCAGAATGGTTAGGCATCCTGGAATGATCTCAATGTCACTACTCAGGGCATCAGCAATGACTTTATACTTTTCTGCCTTGATAGATTTCTGGTTGTGGCGAATCCAGTTAAGACATTGTGACTCAGTTTTTGCCATCATGTCACATACATACTGTTGTGTGAGTCTTCCACTATGAAGCAGTAAATCGAAGTGATGAGCAGTGTTGCGCACTTGTAGGTGGAAATGGTAAAAGCATGTAGGTGTAATACCTACATGCAAGTTCAGTGTGATATCCTTGGGAACCCTGTGGCAGAAAAAGCACATATGATAATGGGTCATATGCTGGATGCATTGCATCGATTCTTTGAAGTCATCCTTCTCTGAGGTGAAGGGTGACAGCCAGCTTCCCAAAATGGCTCAGTAGGAGTTGGCCCTGGAGCAATGACGGCAACATCACTATCTAGTGATGGAAGATTCACAATGCCGCAATGAAGGTCATGACGTCGAGTATGAGCTGTTAGAACAATTCTCAGCTCATTGGCATTGTAATTTTGAGTCACATACTGAATTGCTGACTGAAACTGTTGCACGTATGGGTTGGACTTGTGAATTTGCCTGTTGTGCCTTCAGCAAAAAGTCTTCATTCAGACCACTGTTAGAGGCATGGGTGCAGCAAAATTCCAGTTCATGGGAAGGATCATAAAAATATATTTGAGCAAAGAGTGGCATTTGGTCCTGTTCAGGAAGAGGAGCAGCCATGTAATGATAAACTTTACCTTGTATACATATGCCTGGGTTGAAGTCAGGCATAGGGATCTCCATAATGTTGATACTTGCCATTGCCAATGCATTGTTGTATTGTTTTGCTTGTTTAACAAAGTTTTGATTAATGAAAATGTCCTTGATAGCATCTGGTGGTTGTGGTGGGATTGAACCAGGCTTGGGATTTGTGACATTGTACTGTAGGTGAGGTCTATCTTTCCAGACATGCAACAGAATCCTTTTAGCTCCTCTTTCCATGTATAGGCACCACAATGTGAGCATGTAGGACACTCAAACAGTGATGTCTTACTCAGTGTGTGTGTGTAATCGCCATAAAGTTCCTCTTGGAAGAAGTCTGTATCATCACACCGAGTGAGATTATGTTTTTGTGTGTGTGTGTGTGTGTGTGTGTGTGTGTGTGTGTGTGTGTGTGTGTGTGTGTGTGTGCCTGTTCCACATGTGCATGACGCATTTCCTGATGGTGCAAGGCATCCCTTGTTTGTCGTACCCCCATGCTGCTGAGAGGTCTTCTCCTCTCTCAGACAGCTGTGTTGTTCACAGTCATGCATCTGACGTGCTGCTCGAACCTCAGGTGTTTTATCATCATGGCATCTTTTCTGGCATGCAGCATTTCTCCTCAGTCTATTGCGCTGCATCTCCTCCGTTTCAGCTTCTCGGTGCCTTGCCTGGCATGCAACATTGGCAGTCAGCTGACAATTCCACATCGCCTCAGTTTCAGCTTCTCAGTGCCTTACCTGGTGTGCAGCTTTGGCGGTCAGTTGACTATTCCGTATCTCCTCAGTTTCAGCTTCTTGGTGTCTTACATGGCATTTGGCTTCCCTTGCCAGTCGACTGCTCTGCATCTCCTCTGTCTCAGCTTCTCTGTGCCTGCCTGGTGTGCAGCATTGGCGGTCATTCGACTACTCCAAATCTCCTCCATTTCAGCTTTTCGTTGCCTTAGCTGGAATGCTGCATCGCTCACTTGGCGGGCATTTTGGGCTTCAACTGACTCAGCAGCACATGCATGGCACACTGCCTCACGTTTCCTCTCTCTTTGTGCATGATTATTTTTAGGCATGTTAGCATCCACAGTAAGTCAATATGACAAACTGCAAAAGATTAAATCAGGATACAATTTAGTATTTGCATCTCAACGTCATGCCAATTCTTTGTCAGTTCTTCCATATGTACAGCACATACAGAGAATTGAAAATTATGTTTGTCTGAGACCCATGGTGCAGCAAGGTAAACAAAATAAATATGAATATAAAGTATAACATCTAACCAAACATTAAACATTAAACATCAGTGCAAAGAAAACCAAACCCCAACCAGAAACTAATTAAAAATACTAAGGGTGTGCAAAATAACCAAATATGATAAAAAAAAATAAGGCAGTATGTGGCACATATCAGGGCACGTAGAGGGTTAAAGTGGCATGTAGTGGAAAGAGAGCAGCCCATTGCTTCATAAAGTGACTGATGCAGCCCTGAGATCAGTGTGTGTGCCTGTGTTAGAGTGAACAGTTCCTGGATGACGGAGTTCAATTTTTGAAGCTCCTGAAATCAATGTGTACGTGTGTGGGAGTGAACAGTACCTGGGGATGGCAGAGCTCAGTTGATGAAGGTGGGGGAGGGGGTGTCAGAGTCCAGGATTTGCGTGTGTGGGGGACAGAAGAGGGAGAGGCAGTGTTGCCACATATACGATAATGATTGTGTTTATACAATAATTTTAGGGCCTATATGGTATACCATCAATACTTTTAAAAAGGCCAAATATACGATAGTTTTGGCATTTCTGTGCACCCCTTCAAAAACATAATTTCTGTTTACGTGAACACCGACACATAGCTGATCAACTCAAACATGACTGGCTCCTCCTCACCGCCAAATGTGCCAATCACATCAGCAGTGCTTAGCTCACGTTTGTTTGGGCAGCTGCACTGACCCTGCAGCAAATTTAAAAAAAAAAAAAAACAGTGAACATGAGTTAGGACTCGGAGGGAAAAAGTATGAAAAGAAGAGTGCAGCAGCACAGACACGGACACTGGTAAAAAAAAAAACAAAACATAGGATAGGTTTGTTTTTAAATGTACTATCCTAGCCTGTGATTTTTCAAGTTATTTTAGTACTTGCGATAATTTGGGTAAAAATCCAATCATTTTAAGGTGACAGTACTGTGGTCTATATTAATCATATATCCCATAACCTACATATGTATAAGCATGTGAGAATGTTTGGTGATTACATATGTAAAGCGACTTCACACCTCAGAACAGGACAAAGGTGTCAACTGCCAGTGAAGATCAAAGAGCATCCGAGGCGCTGCGGTGGAGACCAGATAGGTCGCCCTGACCCCCCAGGGCCAGGTGGAGGGGTACGAAGACAAAAGAGGGGATTAAGATAGTGAGGGATGTCAGCTTTTGATATGCATGTCTTTTGTTATGTGCAAGTATAAGTTCGTGGAGCCGAAGGTGTTCGCTCTCTTACTTCTTCTGCTGCTGCACCTAGATGAGACTTGTTAGAGGAGCTGATAATAAACTTTAGTTTATAAATCACATCGCCTCGTTATTTCAAGCTCTTCTACACTGGTGACCCTGACGCGAGGATGAACCAGAGGCGTTCCCCCGCGATCGACTCATCTGTGGCGACCCAGGCAGACGCCGGCGCCCATGCAAACAGGGGAACAGATGGACGACGTTCCCCCACGGCAGAAGTGATAGAGAGGGCTCAACCGAGCACCAGCGCCACTGAGAGAGCCGAAGGAAGGCACTCTCACCCTGCGGACACATCAGTGACGGTCCACACAAATGCCGTCACCGTCAAGCTGCCGGACTTCTGGCAGGAAGACCCCGCCTCGTGGTTTCAGCAAGCTGAAGCCCAGTTTGCACTTGCGGGCATCACGGCTGACGATACAAAGTTCTATCACATCGTCGCCAAACTCGACGCCGCCACTTCGAGATGTGCGCGGAGCATCATCCAGCGGCCGCCAGCCCAGGACAAATATAAAGAACTGAAAGCGACCATTGTGGCAAATTTCGTCCCCTCAGCCGAGGAGAGAGCCGAGAGGATCCTGGCGGTCTACGGCCATAGAGGAGGCAGACCCAAAGCCCTCATGGAGGACTTGCTGCAACTTAAAGAAGAGGACAATGACAACTTCCTCTTCCAATTCATATTCCTCAGTACGCTGCCGCCACACATGAGAGGGACGCTTGCCAACATGCGATGCAGCACCCAGCAGGACTTCCGCACGCTGGCTCACGAAGCTCAACGGCTCGTCAACGCCTGCAAGGAACAGACACCCACAGCAGCATCCGCAGACTTCAACGCTGATGTCCGGAGCCACGGGGAGCCACAAACCACCGAGCAGAATCAGCCCGCGGTGACAGTGACACGGCCAAGACGTAACAGACGGAGCAATGTTTGTTATTACCACCACCACTTCGCCGAGAAGGCTTACAAATGCCTTCTCCCCTGCAAATTTCACGTTCTTGGGAAACGCCAAAGCCGAGAACCGTTAACAGCGGCGGTTCTCGGCGAAAAAAGCAAGCTTTTATATGTGACGGATGGACACACTGGCAAGCAGTTCCTTATCGACACGGGAGCTCAACTAAGTTTTGTCATGCCCTCCCAAGCAGACCGGGCCATGGGCACCCGGGGCAATGGAGCGGTGGCAGCCAACGGCTCCATCATCGACACTTTTGGCGAAAAGAGCCTGCCCCTCCGCATCCACGGCCGCAACTACAGATGGACATTTGTTGTAGCGGCGGTGAGTTTTAACTTGTTGGGCGCAGATTTTTTGTGTGCACATGGGTTATTAGTTGATCTAGCGAACAGACGCTTGGTTAATGCACTGTCCTTTGCTTCTATTCCCTGCTCAGCTCGAGTTTCTCCACCACCCATGCAGGCCAGCGTCACCACAGCAGGAGGTAAGATTGATCAACTCCTCACCCAATTTCCAGCACTCACAATTCCCAAATTCTCAGCCACAGTGGCTAAACACGGGGTCGAACACTTTATTCCCACAACGGGCCCACCCGTATTCGCCAAAGCTCGGCGCTTAGATGCGACCAAGCTCGCCATAGCTCGGGACGAATTTACCACCCTTGAAAAATTAGGCATTATCAGGCGCTCAAAAAGCCCCTGGGCATCACCACTTCACATGGTCCTGAAATCCGACGGTTCTTGGAGACCGTGCGGCGATTACCGCAGATTAAATAATGCAACAGCGCATGACCGCTACCCAATTCCTCACATTCAAGATTTTTCACTACATCTGGCGGGTGCGCGCATTTTTTCAAAAATAGACCTGGTCCGCGGCTATCACCAAGTCCCTGTTCAAGCAGAGGACATTCCTAAAACAGCTGTAATAACCCCCTTCGGTCTTTTTGAATTTTTGCGGATGCCTTTTGGCCTCAAAGGCGCCGCTCAAACCTTTCAGCGGATGATGGACGCGGTATTACGCGACCTCCCTTTCGTGTTCGTCTACCTCGACGATATGCTGGAAGCCAGCTCGTCTGAGGAAGAACACGAGCAGCATCTCACTATGGTTTTTCAGAGACTAGAAGAGCACGGGTTAATAATCAATCCAGCCAAATGCAAATTCGGCGTGTCACAAATTGATTTTTTAGGACAGAGTTTCACCGAAGGGGGCAGTCCCACTGCCAGACAAAGTTCACGCAGTAAAAAGTTTCCCACGGCCACAAACGGTCAAATCACTGCAAGAATTTTTGGGAATGGTTAATTTTTACAACCGTTTCCTCCCCCATGCAGCTCAGCTCATGCAGCCCCTATATGACGCACTCAGAAAACAAAAACCTTCCAACGCGGTCGAATGGACCCCGGAGCGCGAACGCGCCTTCGCGGAAGTAAAAAGTGCCCTAGCTAATGCCACATCGTTGGTTCACCCCGATCCCTCGGCCCGCATTGCGCTAACCACAGACGCTTCAGACCTGGCCATAGGGGCAGTTGTAGAACAACACGTCAGCGTAATCTGGCAACCTTTGGCATTGTTCAGCAAATCGCTAAACCAAACTGAGCGTAAATACAGCACTTTTGACAGGGAGCTGCTAGCGCTTCATTTATCCATCCGCCACTTCCAGTTCTGGTTAGAAGGGCGGAGTTTCACGGCTTTTGTAGACCACAAACCGCTCACCTTTGCGATGGCTAAAATTTCCGAACTGTGGTCAGGCAGGCAACAAAGACAGCTGGCTGCGATTTCAGAGTTCACCACAGACATTCGACATGTGGCAGGCAAACTTAACGTGGTAGCAGACTGCCTCTCTCGCGCTGTGACATCGCCAGAGCACGAGGAGACAGATTATACTACCTCAGCCGCAGAACTCTTCGCCAACGCGGACACATACGTGGCCCCAATCCATGCAGGGATAGATTATGCAGCCATGGCGGAGGAGCAAAGTAGTGACGCGGACGTGCGCGCACTCCTGTCTGGACCAACAGGGTTAAGGCTGGAGGAAAGGGGTTTACGCGACGGTGTGCCCCCCCTAATATGCGACATCTCAACCGGCCGACCTCGCCCGTTAGTCCCAGCTGCATGGCGCCGCCGTATTTTCGACTCGATTCACCCTCTCGCGTACCCAGGTGTGCGCGCTTCGGTTAAAATGGTCGCCGAAAAGTTTGTGTGGCCTGGCCTGAGTAAAAACGTAAAAAGAATGGGCAAAGACTTGCATTTCTTGTCAGCGCGCCAAAGTACACAAACACACAAAAGCCCCTCTAGAGCCTTTTCGAATCCCTGCTAGAAGGTTCGACCACGTTCATGTCGACCTCGTGGGGCTACTACCTTCCTCCCAAGGTTTCACACATCTGTTAACAATGATAGACCGCACCACGCGCTGGCTGGAGGCAGTCCCTCTGTCGTCAACCACAGCGGAGGAAGTCGCTCGCGTTTTTTTGACAAACTGGGTGGCACGTTTCGGCGTCCCATCGGACATCACGTCCGATAGGGGGCCTCAATTTGTCTCGGAGCTTTGGTCAGCCATGGCCAGCAGCTTAGGGGCGACAATTCACCGCACCACCGCTTATCACCCTCAGGCTAATGGGTTATGTGAGCGTTTTCACAGATCTTTAAAGGCCGCCCTCAGAGCCTCACTAACGGATACAAATTGGGTAAATAAACTTCCCTGGGTTTTATTGGGGTTGCGTGCTGCGCCTAAAGAGGATCTAGACGCCTCCCCAGCAGAATTAGTTTTTGCACAACCTCTCAGGCTCCCAGGTGAATTTTTGCCAGAGAACCCAGAGCCAGGGCATCTTCCAGCCCCGAGGTTTTTAGGCAGCAACGGACCGGACTCTCTTCCCGGACCGGCACATCACTCTTTTCCACAGGTTTTTGTCCCCCAAGCTTTAAAAAACGCTGAATTAGTTTTTGTTAGGCATGAAGCTTTAAAACCAGCCTTCCGCCCACCATACGATGGACCATTCAGAGTGCTGGAACCTGGTGATAAGCATTTTGTGCTTGATTTGGGGGATAGAAAAGAAACAGTCAGCATTGACAGACTTAAACCTGCCTTCTTGTTGAGAGACGAGCCTGCACGGTTGGCGAGAGCACCTCGGTGGGGTAGACCCCCCAAGAGAAAAGACTCAGCCCCCCTGCAGGGAACAAATAATCACTCTCCTCCCCAAGCTGCAGATTCCTTACAGGAAGGTCCCACCAGGACGCCCAAGCGGACCCACAGCAGATTCGGGAGAAGATTAAAACCCAGACGGCACAAGGACTGATGCAAACTACTCAACAGTTGTTCACTAATTGTGCTGTTAACAGTTTAGGACTGACTTGTGATATTACTATGCTGTTATGATTACCACTGAACTCTCTTAGGAGCATGGCTGCTGGAAAGTTTCTTCTGTGTCAAGAGGTGTAGCAGTTAGTATGTCATAATAATTATCTTAAACTGTGAATTTTTCTATTGTCCTTTTCTTAGTCGTTTGGGGGGGGGGGGGCTGTGGTCTATATTAATCATATATCCCATAACCTACATATGTATAAGCATGTGAGAATGTTTGGTGATTACATATGTAAAGCGACTTCACACCTCAGAACAGGACAAAGGTCTCAACCGCCAGTGAAGATCAAAGAGCATCCGAGGCGCTGCGGTGGAGACCAGATAGGTCGCCCTGACCCCCCAGGGCCAGGTGGAGGGGTACGAAGACAAAAGAGGGGATTAAGATAGTGAGGGATGTCAGCTTTTGATATGCATGTCTTTTGTTATGTGCAAGTATAAGTTCGTGGAGCCGAAGGTGTTCGCTCTCTCACTTCTTCTGCTGCTGCACCTAGATGAGACTTGTTAGAGGAGCTGATAATAAACTTTGGTTTATAAATCACATCGCCTCGTTATTTCAAGCTCTTCTACAAGTACAATATTTCTTCATTTTCCATCTTGGAGCACTGGGGAGAGGGGGCAGAGCAGGGAGAGAGTTGAGCTTCCTGACAGCCTGGTGGATGAAGTTGTCCTTGAGGCTGCTGGTCCTGGCTCAGTCAAATGAAAGTAATGTTGCACACAAAAAGAAATGTTAGTAACTTTTACATACCATGCAAGATATATAAACCTGCATTGCTATGCCGTGCACATGAGATTAAACATACATTGACACATGCCGCATCTTCCTCTGGGTTAAAGTAGGCTACATATTCCTTATTTGTTTTTACATAGTTTCAATATACAGGCTGAAACAGGTAGTGGATCAGAGTAATGGTGAAACTTGTAACAATAGTCGGGGTTTGCACACCTTCGTAACCTTGGCAAAACAGGTATCAAACCGACAAACCATCAGACAAACAGTTCGAGAAATATGCGAAGAACACACATTCCTTGTATGAACAGGTAGATTATCAGACATGTTTATGTCATTAGACACGGACTTCTGTGGCCTGTAAATGGCGCACCTCCCCAGTGGTGAAGATTTAGCTACTCCCAGTTTGCTGGCATTAACATTTAGAAGGCTCATTATTACATTAACCCACATTGACAGGGGTTTTTAAGGTGCTTTTGATTTCACCTGGTCAATCTTAGGCTGAACTATCACTCTTCATCACTCTATAAATTTAAGAAATCTCTGTGTGTCTGTCTGTCACGATCATTGGACGTCCTATGATGCCTGATGTCCTATGATGATCCTATCATCTCAGGCTACATAGGACTTGCAATGCCATCATATAGGCGATGCCGTCATATAGACAATAAGACTGCCTACCTATGAAGTAGTGTCCTATGATGCCTCCCTTGATGTCTTTATGATGTCATATAGACCAATGCCGTCATACAGATATGATGTCTAGATGATGTCATATAGACATATAGACAGGTGTCTTTGACTATGTCATCAACGGCAGGCTGCACTCGCGATCATACCACTAGCTATGACCTATAATGTTCCTATCATCTCAAGACATCAGAGGACTTGCGATGCCATCATAGAGATATGATATCTATATGACGTCATATAGATAAATAGACAAATGTCTTTCACTATGTGATCAATGGCAGGCATCACTCACGATCATGATGTTCCTATGATCTCAGACATCATAGGACTCGTGATGCCATCATAGAGATATGATGTATATGATGTCAGAGAGACAAATAGACAGGTGTCTTTGACTATGTGATCAACGGCAGGTATCACTCATGATCATAGCTTTATGACGTTTTCCTCTTATCGCTCTGTGACGTTTTCCTCATAGCTTTGTGAAGTTTTTCTTAGCTTTGTGACGATTTCCTCATAGCTTTGTGACGTCTTCCTCATAGCTTTCTGACATAATCCTCATAGCTTTGTAGCTTTGTGATGTCTTCCTCATAGCTTTGTGACATTTTGACCAAGATTCGGGATTCATCCAGGTTTTGTTGTGGTCATCCGCTTTACTGCTTATATCACTTTTCTTCTTCTTCTAGATCACAGGTGTCAAACTCATTCCATGGAGGGCCAAGACCCTGCAGGTTTTACCTCCACCCAGTGTCTTCAACAGGTGATTTCTCTGAATTTCTTCCTACTGACTGCTGATCAGTGAAAACACCTGCTGAAGAGACTGGGTGGAAGTAAAACCTGCAGGGTCTTGGCCCTCCATGGAATGAGTTTGACAACCCTGTTCTAGATCTTCATATAAGGAGTTAAAGACAGGCTGGTACAGCTATTTATGCCGTCGAGGACACAGTCCCAAGGATGGATAATTTTTTCACACATAATTAAGAACTCCTTTTACAAAGATATAGAGTTATGATAATCACGTCAGTAGCGGTAATGCACCTGTAAGCTGGGTGCCAACCGCCAATCAAATCTAAAAGAAGAAGAAGAAAAGGTCGGTAGGGAGACATATATAAAGTGTGTAGCGGTCAACCAGCTAGCTGGCTGGCTGGCCGGATGGCCGGCACAGCTATTGACGCTGATAATTTTTTTCACACATAAGGAGTTGTTCCGAACTCCTTATTTGAACTCCTTATACAAAGATATAGAGTGATGATGGTCAAGTCAATGGCGGAAATGCACCTGTAAGCTGGTTGCCAACCGCCAATCAAGTCTAAAAGAAAGAAGAATAGGTCAGTAGGGAATGGGATTTAACTGGGATTCTGGGAACAAATGGAGATGGAGAGGCAATAAGAATCACAAGGGCTCTTTTCTCTTTTTTAAATAACACAGGATTAAGTCATAGAATTTAGGGGTCGGGCTCAGATGACATAATGTTACACACTCTTGTACAGTAGGTGGTGGCATGCACCTTTCAGTTGTTTGATATCCGCCAGTAACCAAGAGAAAAAAAAAAGTAGTTCAAGCCCTTCTTCTTTTAGATTTGATTGGCAGTTGGCAACCAGCTTACAGGTGCATTACAGCCACGTACTCTTTATCTTCAGACATCCCTCTAAACAACTCCGTCCGACTTTAAACAGCCACGAACTTCACTATATATCATCACTCTTATCTTCCTCCAGAAATCTTCTTCCTCTTTTAGATTTTATTGGTGGTTGACAACCAGCTTGCAGATGCCTTCGCCGCCGCCGTCTTCTTCTTCTTCTTCTTCTTCTTCTTCTTCTTCTTCTTCTTCTTCTTCTTTCGGGTGTTCCACCTTTCATTACTGACGAGCAGTTGGCGACGGAGCTCCGCAGATTCGGGAAGTTTGCGGGCCCGTTTAGACACGTCAGTTTGGGAATCTGGGAAGCCGACTTTAAACATGTGAAATCACTCAGGCGACAGGTGTTCATGTTTCTAGACTCGCCCACTCAAACTCTGGACGTGTCCTTCCGGGTCAAACACGGGGACGGGCACTATATGGTGTATGCGAGCTCGGGACAGATGAAGTGTTTTGAATGTGGCGACGTGGGCCATAAACGTTTTGCCTGCCCACACAGGCGCCCAGCGGGGGGCTCTGGTGGAGCCGCGGCTGAGGCTGCCGGTGCGCCTTCCGCTCGCGACGCTGCTGCGGACGGCGTTGCGGGGGCTTCCGCCGCGGCGGAGCCCAGCGGGGCCGCACAGCCTGCCAGCGAGGCCTCCGCACCCGCCGCTGCTGCAGACGACGTTGCGGGGCCTTCCACTGCTCATGCTCCGGAGCCTGCTGCTGTGGCTGTGGACAGTCGGCCTGTGGCGCCCGCAGCGCGGCCTGCAGCTGGGGGCGTGACTGGTGATGGCGCACAAGCAGTCAATGACGTTGACTCAGCATCGCGCTGTGTGACATCAGCGGCTGTGCTTCTGCAGCCTGCTGCCACGCCGGTCGCCTGATATAGGCGCCGCCCCGGAACACGTGACTGATGAAGGATCAGCTGCACCAGCTGACGTGCCAGCTGGATCTAACAGTCAGCAGAGTTGTGCTGATGAGGGAATGGAGTGTGAATCTGACGCTGTGTCTGCTAAAAATGAGTCTATTGAGGCAGCTGGCGATGCCACTGCGCATTTGTATTCACTAGACGAAATAAATGCTTTCCTGGATGGAACCTACAATAATAGGGCCGTGGACGTCGCTGATTACTTCAGTGACACTGACAAATTCATTCGGTCTGTTAATGTAGTGAGGAAGCAGGTTGGTGTTGACCTCCTGGATGAAAGAAAACGCTTCCGCCTGAAGAAACACCTCGCAGCCCTGCGTAAATCAGCAGGGGGACAAAAGGCCAAGCGCGAAAATGTCACGCCGCGCCATTCATCAGCGGCGCCACCTGCTCACGCACCTGACAATCATCAGCGGCGAGGGATAAAGGCCGTCTCGCCCGGAGGCTCGGCCTGAAGCCGTCAGACTTCGTCCCTCACCGTTGTGAGCATACTTCCCTTCAGCGTCACCATTTTGGTAAGAAGATCGCTTACCTCTTTTCTTCAGTCTTCTCCCCTGTGCACAGGTGGATTCCCCAGCGGCGGACATCTCCACTCCATCGCCCAATCCTCGCTGCTGTACAGAGCTCTCCAGGTGGCTGTCTTCCGGGCTTCGCCCCCTTGTTGTGCCAACTGTCCTGACCCACCAAGTAAGTCCTTCTCTCGCCATAAATCCCTCCTGTGTTGGTGTATGCCCGTCACCCTCTCCCTGTGCTCTCTCCATAGGGTTGCTCGGCTGTACGGTCACCTGCCTCTGTGCCTGGAGCAGACACCATCACCAACACATTTACATCCCGCAGACACACACTCATTCACTCCTGCTGTTAATAAACTCTTTGAACTACTCTAAGCCTGTGTGTGTGCGTCTCCTGAGCCGTGCGTTATGTCAGTACGGCTTCAGCAGAGCGGCTCGGCGGACGGCGGGCTCGCACACCGGTTTTCCACTCTCGAGGCTAGAGTGGATCAAATAGCTTATCAACAACAGGTGATCTTTCATCAATTATTGAATTTAACTAACCGGTTGGGCCGCTTGGATCCTCAACAGCCGTTCCCCCCGGCTCGTCAGGGTGGCGCGGCTCCTGCTGTTCCAGCGGCCGTCCAGCCGGCTCCGGTGGCACCGGTTCGGCACACCGATTCCGACCCCCGCCCGCTTTAGCGGTAAGCTCGGCGGAGCGCGGGGGTTCATTATGCAGTGTGAGTCCGTGTTCCACCGTGTGCCCGGAGATTTTCCCTCGGATCACAGTCGGATTGGTTACATAGGGAATCTTCTGGAGGGGCGTGCGTTAACTTGGACCTACGCCGTAATGGCGAGGCCCAGTTATGCCACCCTCACCTATGACCAGTTCGTGAGGCGCTTTCTGGAGGTCTTTGACCATTCTCAAACCGAGACGGTCCAGGTCGATCGGCTCCTCGCTCTCCAGCAGGGAGGCCGGTCGGCAGCGGACTACTCGGTCGACTTCCGGGTAGCGGCGGAGGAATTGGGCTGGGAGGAACGCTCCCTCTGTGGCCTGTTCCTCCGCAGCCTCAATAGTGATCTGAGGGATGAACTGGCTGGACGGGATATCCCTGGGACGCTAGCGGAGCTGACATCCTTAGCGATAAGTTTGGATAACAGGCTGCGCGAGCGCTCCTCGGGGCGGAAGTCTTCTTCTTCTCGCCCTCGTGGAGTCTCGCCGCACCTGTTCCAAGCTCGCCCCCTGGCGGCGCCGCCAGCATTGTGCCCCGAGGAGTCGGAGCCGATGGTGACGGGCTGGACCAAGCTTTCCCCTGCGGAGAAACAACGCCGCCGTGAGTTGGGCCTCTGCATGTATTGCGGAGGTGACCAACACACTGTGGAGCGTTGCCCGCGGAAAGCCAGTCGGCGGGGTCCGCGAATCGCTGTAGGGAGCCTCGCGGATCCCAACCGGTTAGACTCTCTCACTCAATTAAAGCTGCCCATCCGTTTTTGCCACAATCCCACTGGGCACCTCACCCACGCACTGGTGGATTCGGGCGCAGAGGGCAGCTTCATTTCACAAGGCCTGGCAACCCGATTGGGCATCCGCTGTCAGGCATTAAAACACCCCATCTCCCTGGTCCATCTCTCCCGTGCCTCCCTTGGGAGAGTTTCTCACCAAACCATGCCTGTCCCAGTCATCATCTCAGGGAACCACCGGGAGGAGATGGTATTTTACGTCCTGCCCAACTCTGTGTCGCCCGTCATCCTGGGGTATCCCTGGCTACGCCTCCATAACCCTGTCCTGGACTGGAGGTCCGCTGGGGTATCGGCATGGAGTACCTTCTGTATGGGCACCTGCCTTCAGTCCGCTGCCTGCTCCCCATCCGCGGCTCCCCCTGTGGCGGATACAGCACCTCCGGACCTGTCACTGGTGCCTCCAGAATTTCACGACCTGGGTATGGTATTTAGCAAATCGAAAGCTATGTCTCTTCCCCCGCATCGACCATATGACTGTGCCATCAACCTCCGCCAGGGGGCTCCCCTGCCATCTGGTCGGCTCTACAGCCTGTCGGCGCCGGAGAAGGAGACCATGAATACATACCTGAAGGAATCTCTGAGCGCTGGGATTATTCGCCCATCGTCGTCACCCGTGGGGGCAGGGTTTTTCTTTGTCGGGAAAAAGGACGGATCCCTCCGCCCCTGCATAGACTACCGAGCGCTGAATGACATCACTGAGAGGGACCGTTACACCCTGCCCCTCATGGACACTGCCTTTCACTCCCTCCAGGGGGCGACCTGGTTTACCAAGCTGGATTTACGCAGCGCTTACCACCTCGTCCGGATCCGGGAGGGAGATGAATGGAAGACAGCCTTCCGTACCCCGAACGGCCACTTTGAGTATCTCGTCATGCCGTTCGGGCTGACCAACGCTCCTGCCGTCTTTCAGCGCCTCATTAATGACGTCCTCCGGGATTTCATCGGCCTTTTTGTGTTCGTCTACCTGGATGACATCCTTATCTTCTCCAGGTCCAGGGACGAGCACCAGGTCCATGTGAGGCGGGTCCTCCAAAGACTGCTGGAGAATCGTCTGTACGTGAAGGCTGAGAAATGCGAATTCTACGCTAGGACCACATCCTTCCTGGGATTCATCATCGCTCAAGATCAGGTGCTCCCAGACCCAGAGAAGGTGAAGGCGGTGGTGGAGTGGCCTACTCCCGCATCCCGGAAGCAGGTGCAACAGTTTGTTGGCTTCGCCAATTTTTACCGCCGCTTTGTCCCAAATTTCAGCTCGATCGTCGGACCGCTGACCCGCCTCACGTCCCCGAGGGTCCCGTTCCGGTGGACTGAAGAGGTCGCTGCTGCCTTTAGGGCGCTGAAGGCGGAGTTCTCCTCCTCCCGGGTCCTTCGCCAGGTCGACCCCGCGCTGCAGTGCATTGTGGAGGTGGACGCATCGGACACGGGAGTGGGAGCAGTGTTATCCCAGCGGTCACCTGACGATGGCGCCAAACGGCCGTGCGCCTTCTTCTCCCGGCGCCTGTCCCCGGCGGAGAGGAACTACGATGTGGGGGACAGAGAGCTCCTGGCCATTAAACTCGCCTTACAGGAGTGGCGCCACTGGCTAGAGGGGGCGGACCTGCCGTTTGTGGTCCTGACGGACCACAAGAACTTAGAGTATTTACGATCTGCCAAGCGCCTGAATGCCCGCCAGGCGCGCTGGTCTTTGTTCTTCGCCAGGTTCCGCTTCTCGATCACCTTCAGGCCGGGCTCCAAAAACGGCCTGCCTGACGCCCTCTCTAGGCAGTTCACCCCCGTGGAGGCTGAGGAGACGCCCCACACTATCCTGCCCAGGTCGTGCGTCCTCGGTGCCATCTCTTGGGACATTGAAGACAAGATCCGGAAGGCGCAGGAGGTGGAACCTGATCCTGGCGGCGGACCGGAGGGAAGACTGTTCGTCCCATCTGCGGTCCGAGGAGAGGTCATCCACTGGCTCCACACCTCCCGGCTCACCTGTCATCCCGGCACCTCTCGGATGATCAGCCTCCTCCAGCGGTCCTTTTGGTGGCCAGGCCTGCGGAGGGATGCAGCCCGCTACGCCCGGGCTTGCCCAATCTGTGCCACCAGCAAGTCGGGAAATGCCCCCCCAGCGGGTCTGCTCCAGCCTCTGCCCGTCCCCGGCAGGCCCTGGTCGCACATCGCACTGGACTTCGTCACCGGACTCCCCGTTTCCAACTCCTTTGACACCGTCCTGACCATTGTGGACCGTTTCTCCAAGGCGGCGCACTTCGTTCCCCTGCGAGGTCTCCCTACTGCCCTGGAGACGGCGGGCCTCCTCGTCCAACACGTGGTCAGGCTGCACGGGATTCCGGTGGACGTGGTCTCGGACCGGGGCCCCCAATTTTCATCCGAGGTTTGGAGATCCTTTTGTAACGCCATCGGAGCCAAGGTGAGCCTCTCCTCCGGCCATCACCCCCAGTCTAACGGGCAGTGTGAGAGGACCAATCAGGAGCTGGAGGCTGCGCTCCGCTGTGTTACTAGATCCAAGCCGACGTCCTGGAGCAACCATCTCGCCTGGGTGGAGTATGCCCACAACACCGCCCGCTCTTCTGCAACGGGGATGTCCCCCTTCAAGGCGTCCCTGGGTTACGACCCCCCGCTGTTTCCAGCGCAGGAGAACGAGGTGACTGTCCCCTCTGTTAGGGCGCACCTTAGGCAGTTCCGCTCCACCTGGGCTGCCGCGCGTCATGCGCTTTTACGCACGGCGGAGCGCAACAGGACCGTGGCGGACCGGCACAGAAGACCTGCCCCGGCGTACAGAGTTGGGCAACTCGTGTATGTGTCTACCCAGGACGTCACATTAAAAGGCGAGAGGAGGAAGCTGGCACAGCGATTCATGGGTCCCTTTCCCATCACCCGGATCATCAACCCGGTGGCTGTGCGCGTGGCTATTCCCCCCTCCCTCCGCATCCATTCCACTTTCCATGTGTCGAAGGTGAAACTGGCAGTCACTGACCCCCTTTGCCCTCCTCCTGCAGCGCAACCCGCGCCCCGGATGATTGGTGGCCATCCGGCCTGGTCCGTCTCCTCCATCCTGGACTCCCGGCGCCGAGGTCGTGGGTTGCAATACCTGGTGGACTGGGAGGGCTATGGGCCCGAGCATCGACAATGGGTGCCCCCGTCGTTTGTGTTGGACCCATCGCTCATCGCGGACTTCCACCGAGCGCACCCGGATAAGCCATCGCCAGGAGGCGCTGCTAGAGGGGGGAGTACTGTCACGCCGCGCCATTCATCAGCGGCGCCACCTGCTCACGCACCTGACAATCATCAGCGGCGAGGGATAAAGGCCGTCTCGCCCGGAGGCTCGGCCTGAAGCCGTCAGACTTCGTCCCTCACCGTTGTGAGCATACTTCCCTTCAGCGTCACCATTTTGGTAAGAAGATCGCTTACCTCTTTTCTTCAGTCTTCTCCCCTGTGCACAGGTGGATTCCCCAGCGGCGGACATCTCCACTCCATCGCCCAATCCTCGCTGCTGTACAGAGCTCTCCAGGTGGCTGTCTTCCGGGCTTCGCCCCCTTGTTGTGCCAGCTGTCCTGACCCACCAAGTAAGTCCTTCTCTCGCCATAAATCCCTCCTGTGTTGGTGTATGCCCGTCACCCTCTCCCTGTGCTCTCTCCATAGGGTTGCTCGGCTGTACGGTC
The DNA here is from genome assembly GCA_020510985.1 of Pholidichthys leucotaenia. Classification (NCBI taxonomy): domain Eukaryota; kingdom Metazoa; phylum Chordata; class Actinopteri; order Cichliformes; family Pholidichthyidae; genus Pholidichthys; species Pholidichthys leucotaenia. The sequence goes on from CM035837.1 coordinate 390,309,868, forward strand.
ACCTGCCTCTGTGCCTGGAGCAGACACCATCACCAACACATTTACATCCCGCAGACACACACTCATTCACTCCTGCTGTTAATAAACTCTTTGAACTACTCTAAGCCTGTGTGTGTGCGTCTCCTGAGCCGTGCGTTATGTCAGAAAAGATGGAATGATTTCCATGGCAAAGCACGGTGCTCCTCACAACTATCGCCATGATGCAGAAAACACAATTAGGGACCTTAAACATCAATGGTGGGAGGGGTAATCATAAGAGGGGATTCATTAGTGACCTGTTCAAACAGAAAGGTCTCAACGTTTTGTTTTTGCTGGAAACTCATACCACTTCGGCAGATGAAGTCGACTGGGGCTTGCGGTGGAAAGGCCCTTTTTCACTCAGTCACGGCACCAATCTAAGCGCAGGAGTGGCCATTTTGTTTGGGGAATCAGCAAATGCACAAATTTTATCGGTGGTGGAGATTGAGAGGGGCAGGCTGCTTCTTGTTAGGGCACAAATAGGGGATTCCGTGTTTTGCCTTGTTAATGTTTACGCGCCAAACCACGGCGCAGAAAGGGTTGCCTTTTTCAATATACTGACTACTGAATTGCAGCGCTATCACCAAGAACAACTTGTGGTTGCTGGTGATTTCAACTGTACCTTGGACTTCGCTGTAGATCGCACTAATGCAGAACCTCATCTGCAGTCTTCTAGAATCTTGGAAAAATTTCACTGTGCAGTTCGACTTAGTGGACACGTGGAGGTCTAAAAATGCAAATGCGAGACGGTATACCTGGGTCAGGGTCACTGACGGTGTTGTCAGTGCTGCTAGATTAGACAGGATATATGTTTCTAGAACCTTTAGCCCCGGACTCCTTCACAGTAACATAAGTCCCATCGGCTTCACGGATCATCACCTGGCTACTGCAGTGTTGCTGAACTCACCAGGGAAACGGGCAAAATCATATTGACACTTCAATAACAAGCTCCTACAGGACAACGCCTTTTGTCAGTACTTTGTGTGCTTCTGGGAACACTGGAGGACCACAAAGGCTCGTTTTGGTTCCCTCGAACAGTGGTGGGACGTTGGCAAAGTGCAAATTCGCCTTTTTTGTCAACGCTACGCTGCAAACTCAACTGCCATCATCAACGCCAAGGTCAATGAACTTGAGAACGCTGTCAAGAGGCTGGAGGCCAGCTTGGTTACGGGTCGGGATTCTACCGCTGGTCCTTTGCTGCAGGAGAAGAGATCGGCCCTGCGCACATTCATGCAGGGCAGAGTGGAGGTGGCGCTAGTGAGGTCGCGCTTCACTCGCCTGCAGGACATGGATGCACCAACGTCCTTCTTTTCGATTTGCTGCACGGTGGCGCAGTGGTTAGCACTGCGGCAGCACAGTTTACCCTTGGCTGGGGGATTGTGGGGATCGTGGGATCGTGGGTTCGATCCCAGCCCCCGACCAACAGTGATCTGTGTGGAGTTTGCATGTTCTCCCCGTGTTGCGTGGGTTTCCTCCGGGATTTCTCCGGTTTCCTCCCACATGCCAAAAACATGCATGTTAGGTTAATTGGCTGTTCTAAATTGTCCCTAGATATCTGTTTCCTATAGGCCCTTAGAATAGAGGGTTAGTAATGAAAGCGCTTTGAGTGGTCTTTGTGACTAGAAAAGCGCTATATAAGTGCAGGTTAGTTAGTAGTTAGTTAGTTAGATTTGGAGAAGTCTACTGCGAAAAAGAAGTTGATGGCTTGCTTGACACTCCCAGATGGTCGCCTGACTACGAACCCATCTGAGATGCGACGCCATGCAGTGGATTACTACGGGACCCTGTTTGCTGCGGAAACGTGTTGCAAAGAATCTCAAACTCAGCTCTTCAAGGCCCTTCCGGTGCTCGGCCCGGACGACAGGGCCGCTCTGGACTGTGCACTGACTTTGGATGAGTTGACTGTGGCTGTGAATCAGATGGCGCTGGGACGTGCACCTGGACTTGATGGCCTTTCTTCAGAATTTTTTAAGCATTTTTGGAATATTATTGGATCAGACTTCTATGACGTTCTGGCTGCCTGTTACAGGAAGGGAACATTACCTGTCTCCTGCCGCCGTGCAGTGCTGTCTCTGTTGCCAAAGCAGGGGGACTTGGCCCTGCTGAAAAACTGGAGGCCCGTGGCTCTTCTTTGCACGGACTACAAGGTGCTTTCCAAGGCCCTGGCGAACAGACTGAACACTGTCTTGGGTTTGATCGTGGATAAGGATCAAACATATTGTATTCCTGACCGGAACATTATGAACAATGTTTTCCTCATACATGACGTTCTCCAGCTCAGTAAATGTCATGACTTACAGTTCGGGATTGTGTCTTTTGACTAGGAAAAGGCCTTTGATAGGGTTGACCATTCCTATTTGTTTTCTACCCTGAGGGGGTTTGGTTTTGGAAATATGTTTTTGAGGTGGGTCAATCTGCTATATACTGGAGCTGAGTGTTTGGTGAAGGTGGGGGCGGGCCTGAGTCGGCCAATCCCTGTACACCGGGGAATACGCCAGGGGTGTCCACTCTCGGGTCAGCTGTACAGCTTGGCTATTGAGCCTTTGCTGTGCAGGTTGCGTGCTTGGCTGGGTGGTCTGGTTCTGCCGGGGCCATCAAGCTGTTGCCGCCCAATCGTCTTGTCTGCTTATGCGGATGACGTCACCGTTTTCATCACCTCCCACGGGGATGTGCAGCGTCTGGTGGACACTTTGACAGTTTATGAAAGGGCATCTTCTGCACGGGTTAATTGGGCCAAGAGTGAGGGTCTATTGGTGGGCCACTGGTCCCGTCAAGGCGTCCCTCGCCTACCCGGCGGTCTTCAGTGGGGGACGGCCGGTCTCAAAGTGTTGGGAGTTTTTCTGGGTACAGAGGCTTTTGAACGAAAGAACTGGGAGGGTGTTAAGGACAAGGTGTGTGCTCGCTTTTCAAAATGGAAATGGTTGCTACCACAGCTGTCATATAGGGGCAGGGTTCTGGTCGCGAATAATCTGGTTGCCTCGGCTCTCTGGCATAGGCTGGTGGCTTTGACACCGCCCAGGATCCTAGTGGAGGACATTCAGAAGATCATCATGGACTTCTTTTGGTCTGGTCACCACTGCCACTGGGTCCGTGTGCCTGTTCTCTACCTGCCTGTGGCCGAGGGGGGACAGGGCCTGGTGGACATACATTCCAAGATCGCCAGCTTCAGGCTTCGAACTGCACAACGCCTCCTTTACGGATGCGGACCCTGCTGGATGGACACTGCTAAACTGCTCTTGAGGAGAGTAGGTCGCCTGGGCTATGATAAGCAGCTCTTCCTCGTGACATCTGGGGAGGTAGACCTTACTGGACTATCTGCTTTTTGCACGTCCATTTTGCATGCATGGCGAGTCTTCACCGTGGCCCGCTTCCATGACGAGACGCCGGGCATGTGGCTGTTCGAGGAACCACTGTTTTTCAATCGATTCATCGAAGCTGAGGTGCTGCAGTCTGTCAGTCTGCGGAGTTGTTTGCAGGAAGCACACTGTACCAAGCTTGGTCATCTTATGAGGATGTCGACCACATCGATGGATACACTGAGGCGGAGTGCCAACATTACATCGGTCAGACTGCTGCAAAGGGTGGTGGAGGACGTGTGCGCAGCCCTGCCACAACCGCTTCGAGCGGTTGCGACAAACCGCACTCTTTCAAATCAATGGGATGACGACACTGCGTCCACCTTTCCTGCAATTTCCATAACTCCAGCTGTGGGGGAGTGGCAAGGAGGAGAGGATCACCTACTGACCTTCAGGATTCCTCGCCTGGGCAAGTTCCAGTTTGTCGGGACAAGGGCGGTGTATCACATCTGTGTGAAGGTTCTGAATCTGCGCTCTCTGAAGGATGTCCCGGAGTCGAGGTGGGCGGGTTGTTTGGGCCCAGAGGTCTCCCCAAAAGGCAGCTGGCGGTGCATGTACAAGCTACCTATTGAGAAACGGACAGCAGATCTCCAGTGGAGGATTGTGCATGGGGCAATAGCTACGAATAAATACAGGGCACACCTTGATCCAACTGTGGGGGGGAATGTTTGTTTTATACCCTAGTTGAGACCCTCGAGCATTTGTTTGTCCAATGTTTTCGTTTATCTGGACTTTTTGAGATTTTGCGCGAGTGGTTTCGGGCTTTGGGTGAACGTTTCTCTTTTGGTCTGTTCATTTACGGTCCGAAGTATAAAGTGGCAAGGAAGGCTGCCCACACTTTGATGAACTTCCTATCTGGTACTGCTAAGCTTGCCATCTGGCTGACGAGGAAAAATCGGGCAAGCAACGCTGCCAATGTGGATCCTGTGTCCACTTTCAAGGTCTTGTTGAAAGTCAGACTCCGGGTGGAGTTCTCTTACTATCAAATGGTGGCCAATTTGCAGGCATTCATCAATAGATGGGCTGTAGGGAATGTTTTGTGTTCTGTGGGTCAGGGGGATGAGTTGTGTTTGCACTTTTGAGATGTGACACAGTTGGACAAGTGATATTGGTCTTTTTGCATCTTCAGAACGTGCAATAAAGCCTTTTTAAAAGTCAAGTCTTCTTCTTCTTCTTCTTCTTCTTCTTCTTCTTCTTCTTCTTCTTCTTCTTCTTCTTCTTCTTCTTCTTCTTCTTCTTCTTCTTCTTCTTCTTCTTCTTCTTCTATTGCCTCTCCATCTCCATCTATTCTCAGATCCCAGTTAAATCCCATTCACTACCAGCCTCTCGAACTTCATTTTCCATTATCTGTCTTTCATTTCCATACTTGTGACAGTGTAATAAGATGTGATCAACATTTTCTTTTACTCCACATTCTCTACATTTGTCACTTTCGCTTTTCCCCATGGTGAATAAAGTGCCATTTAAACCTATGTGATCCAGTCTGAGTCTTACCATAATGATGTCTTCCCTCCTTTTGGTTGTCATGTAATTTTTTATCGCAAGAGATTTTTGTATTTTGTAATATGATCTACCTTTATGATCTTCATCCCATTTTTTTTGCCATAACTCAATTCCTTTTTTCTTGATTACTGCTTTCCCTTCACCTTTTCCAAGAGACAATGGTATAGTTATTTCTTTCCCAAGAGCGCGTTTTGCTAATTTGTCTGCACAGTCATTCCCTTTCAACCCTTCATGTGCAGGAACCCAACAAAACTGAACTTCTCCACCACCCCTCTGTACCCTAAATAAACTGTGATATTGCTCAATCACCAAGTCTTCCCTTGTAGATTTTAGTGTTTGTGTGGTTTTTAAAGCTGCAAGTGAATCCTTGCACACCACCACTCGGTCCGATCTGACCTCCTCCACCCACTACAAAGCAATAATTATTGCCACTATCTCTGCTGTAAACACAGATGTATTGTTGGAAAATCTTTTTGCGATGGTCACTTTAAGTCTGTAATGTATACTCCTACTCCAACAGAGCCCTCTTTATTCTTCGAACCGTCAGTATAGAGCTGTAAGAAATTATTGTCATGGTCCGTGCGCTGATCTCGTCCGCGCTCGGGCCATGCATCATCTCCGCCAGGTTTTGACAGCAGTGTTTACCTTCTGGCTCCCCGAGCTCTTATTGTGACAGCGCTCAGAGGGGCTTCCTGCTGTCAAAGCCTGCCAGCTGTGCTGCATTTGCGGCTCATCAGTGGCCCGGCATTTAAGCGGGCGCTGAATGCAGCCCAGTGCAGCAGTCTCGTCGATGATCCCTCATCAAATGTTGAGCGAGCATTCCTCGTCTCAGACGTCAATATTCCTTAATGATTCCACATCTACAATCATCCCTCATCCTTATCCTGAATCGTAAGTGAGCTTGATCAGCCTTACGGTCTCTGTATCTAGTGTAGTGTGTTTTAGCCCATCGTGGCTCATTACTTTCTGTTACTTTGTGTTATCTTCTGTTCATAATAAACATCATGCAAGCCTCACTGGTGACTTTTGGTGCGGGCCACCACCTGACAGTAGACTGCTGCCAGGGCGCCTAAACGGAGGCGCCAAACCGAGACGCCGTTCCCGGTGAGTTTGCATTAAGTGGACATTTGCTCTTTCCTGTCTGGGTACTGCGTGCAGAGAGAATGCCGTCGCGGAGGAGCCGCGCTCGGAGTCTGAGCTACGAGCTAGCGGACACCCTGGAATACGTAGATGAGACGCTCATCTCCGCCTCCCTCCTCAACGATCACAGCGACGTACGCTGGTACCTGGACTGTGCTGAGGATGTCGATGACATCAACCACACGTCGATGACATCGACCATAATGTCGATGACATCGACCTCCATCGTCCTCCTCCACCATACTCCGTATGGTGCAGGAGGACTACGACAGGAAGCAAAGGAAGAGGCATCCCCGCTCCCCGCTTTGGGATCCCGTTCCTGTCCTTGATCCAGTCCAGGAGTTCGCACCATCCAGGGGCCGTCGAAGACGTTGGCGCCACGGCCAAGGTCAACCTCAGCAAGAACCCCGTCCGGATCCTGTTCTGGGCCGCCAGAAAGATTCTCCTGCACAGTCAGCTGCCTCTTCGGCGTCTCGCCAGGAGGGAATTCCCGCTGCCTCTCCCCCCGGGCCATCCTCTCCTGCTGTTCCGTCAGTGCTCTGTGCCCGGTTCGTCTCGGCTGTCACCCCCTCCTCCTCGACACCCTCCCCGGCTGCTGTGTGTACCAAGAGTCCTGCTTCGGCAAGCCCCGTCCCTGATACATGACGAGCGGCCCCCCCTCGTCCTTCCAGGGGGTCCTCTGTCACCATCCAGCGGGGAAAGGGAGGAGCAACATCCCCTACAGCAGGCACCATCCTCCCTCCGGGAGACAGGCAAGTGCAAGTTCCTTCTTCTCATCAAAGTTGTGATTTGTCTTGTCTGACTCCTGGGGGCGGAGTTCGGGGTTCGCAGTCCCCTGAGCTCCCACCACCTGCTGTAGCCCTGATTACTGAACCTGCTGCCTCTGTGTCTCTCTCCACCGAGCGGTCCACGATGCCAGGCCTACGTCGCCGGACGAGGGGGGGGGCTGCGGTTCTGGAGAGCCTGGTTCCAGCTCTGCAGCCACGTCGCGGGCAGAGGAGAAGAGCGGACTGCAGCCTGGAGCCTGCGCCGATGACAAAGCGTCCCTGGGTCTCCACGCTGGAACGGTCCGAGCCAGTGGGTCGGGGGTCCCCTGCCACCACGCCGTGTGGGTTATCGGCATGGACATCAGCGCCGGAGGATCCACAGACTGCAGTGACCATCATGCCTGCTGCGGAACCTGCCGTAGCCGAGTGGGAGCCTGAGGACAAACTTCTTCGCCCTGAGCCCGGGGTGGCGAAGTCCTGGACGGCGACAGCCGTCCGTTGCACCCAAGCCCATTTCACCAGGTTCTGTTGCTGCCGATGATTCTGATCCCGGTTCTCTCTTGTCTTCCGAGCCTTGTTGCAGAGTCACTGGTGCGGAGCCAGTCGTGGTCGCTGTGCTGGAGGTTCCAGGTTCGGGGTCGGAGGTCGTCGCCGGCGCTGCGCCGACCCAATCGGGGTCTGACGCGGGTGCAGCCGAGACCCAGTGGGAGTCCGACGCGGGTGCATCCGAGACCCATTCGGGGCCCGACGAGACCCAATCGGGGTCCGACGTGGGTGCAGCCGTACCCCAGTGGGGGTCCAATGCGGGTGCAGCCACGTCTGCAGCATCGGTATGGGTCAAGGACGGGGGAGGAGGTGCAGACTCTTCTCTGCCTGACATGGTCCGGTCTCATCATCATCTTCAATCTCCTCATCTGAGTCACCGCCCCTGCTCATCATCGCCGGGGGCTGTTAGGGGCCTTCTATGTTCGGCCCAGCTCTCCCACGTTTTTCCTCCGCCAGGGAGGCCGCCGTGGGCCGTTTTCCCATGGTGCTGGTGGCTGAGGGACACGGGTCGGCCACCCAAGGATCTGTTTCGCCGGTTCGGCGCCTTGGGTCGGCCACCCGACACTCTGTGTTTGCTGTGGGGTGACCTGGTTTGGCCGCCGGAGAATTGGACTTTCCGGGCCTGGGACTGGGGTAGGCCGCCCGATCATTTACTGTTCCCTGTATTCTCCTGTTGGACTTGGGAAGCAGCGAGACCACCGGAACTGTTGCCGTGGATTTTTGGTCTCTGCCTGTCACCATTTTCCTGTATTATCTGGGTTAAAGGTCATGTGGGGTGATAATTTTGCTCTATGTTCTGCCCATGTTAATGTGGGGTTTTTTTCTGTCTTGGCCGTTCTGTGTGTTTTTGTGCTTTTGGGAATGTTGTATTTTCTGTCATCTTGCCCTGTAATTGTTTCATTTGTTGTCTGCCTTAATCACGGTTTTTGCTTTTGGGAATATTGTATTTTCTGTCATCTTGCCCTGTAATTGTTTCATTTGTTGTCTGCCTTAATCATGGGTTTTGCTTTTGGGAATATTGTATTTTCTGTTTAGAAAGCTTGGGATCAGTCCGCCAAGGTCTCTGCCTTTGATCGCCACCTAATCCACATAGCATCAGACCCCCATGATCCCTCTTGCAGGATTTTCTGTTATCGTGCCCTGTGTTCAGTGTATTTCATGTATTTGGGAGTTTTTTTCCCCCTGGTTGTCTCTGTGCTTCTGTGTTCATCATGATTTTTGGTCTATGGCTGGTCCTCTCCCTCTAGGCCTTTTTTCTCATCCGCCCGCCCTGGGGGTGGGGGTGGGGGGGTGGGGGGGCTTGGATGTCATTGGGCGTTCGGAGCCTGCCCTTGGGGGGTGGTACTGTCATGGTCCGTGCGCCGATCTTGTCCGCGCTCGGGCCATGCATCATTTCCACCAGGTTTTGACAGCAGTGTTTACCTTCTGGCTCCCCGAGCTCTTATTGTGACAGCGCTCGGAGGGGCTTCCTGCTGTCAAAGCCTGTCAGCTGTGCTGCATTTGCGGCTCATCAGTGGCCCGGCATTTAAGCGGGCTCTGAATGCAGCCCAATGCAGCAGTCTCGTCGATGATCCCTCATCAGACGTTGAGCCAGCGTTCCTCGTCTCAGACGTCAATATTCCTTAATGATTCCACATCTACAATCATCCCTCATCCTTATCCTGAATCGTAAGTGAGCTTGATCAGCCTTACGGTCTCTGTATCTAGTGTAGTGTGTTTTAGCCCATCGTGGCTCATTACTTTCTGTTACTTTGTGTTATCTTCTGTTCATAATAAACATCATGCAAACCTCACTGGCAACTTTTGGGGTCTTATGGTGGCCCGCGAGGGCCACCGCCTGACAATTATAGTAATTGTTCGTGAAGTAAATGCTTGTTTTAACACCAACTTCACTCATATGCCAATCCTTTTTCCTCATTAGCAGAGTAGCGTCTACTTCTAATCCCGGAAACAGTGAAGGGAGAGCATTACTCACTGGACTGGTGTTAGCTACACTACCGTTCAAAAGTTTGGGGTCACTTAGAAATTTCCTTATTTTTGAAAGAAAAGCACTTTTTTTCAATGATGATAACTTTAAACTAATCAGAAATACACTCTATACATTGCTAATGTGGTAAATGACTATTCTAGCTGCAAATGTCTGGTTTTTGGTGCAATATCTAGATAGGTGTATTGAGGCCCATTTCCAGCAACTATCACTCCAGTGTTCTAATGGTACAGTGTGTTTGCTCATTGCGTCAGAAGGCTAATGGATGATTAGAAAACCCTTGTGCAATCATGTTAGGTCTGCAATGCTGTAATTGCTGCAAAGGGAGGATTCTTTGACGAAAGCAACGTTTGAAGGAAAAAATTATTATTTCAAATACAAATCATTATTTCTAACCTTGTCAATGTCTTGACTATATTTTCTATTCATTTTACAACTCATGGTGGTAAATAAGTGTGACTTTTCATGGAAAACACAAAATAATTGTCTGGGTGACCCCAAACTTTTGAACGGTAGTGTATATCAATAGTGTTTATCCCATACATTCTGGCTCTTCTTTCCATTGTCCACCCAAATCCGTGTCCCTGGAAGTTAGAATATTCCCAGCAGTCTTGAAGTGTTGTTTTTGAAATATTTGCTTTGTCACTTCCTTTCAGCTTGACCCAGTATAATAATGCAAATTTATCTCTTCTCAAATCCATTGGCATTTCTCCTGCTTCTATTAAAACTGCATTGTTTGGTATTGTTTTGATGGCTCCAATGCACAGGCGAAGCGCTCTATGCTGCATTCTGTCTATTTTTTACACAGTAATCTTTGCCGCTGCTCCATAAATCATGCATCCATAGTTTATTGTCCATCGCATTAGTGCTCTGTAAATGTCAATTAATGCCTGTTTATCTGAACCCCATTCATGTCCAGCTACAGCTTTTAAGAGATTAATGACTTTTTTGCACTTTTCTCCAAATTTTCAGCATGAACTCTCCATGTGTATGCACTATCAAAGCACAATCCTAGATATTTGAACTCACTGACTTTCTCTATTGTTTGATTATACTGTATAATGTTAATGGTTCTGTACCAGTTCTGTGTTTTTTTTGTGAAAGTCATATAGCAGGTTTTACTGTTTGAAAATTTAAATTCCCAGTCATGTGACCACTTTTCCACTTTCTCCATTGTTGTCCTGATGTTTTTGAACACAAATTTATCATTTCTTCCCCTCGTCTATATGGCTCCATCATCTGCATATAGAGCTGTTTTGATGGATCCCGCTTGATCCTCAAACATGCCATTAATCATTATATTGAATAAAACAGGGCGTATCACACTCCCCTGAGGAACACCATTTTCTATTCCAAAGTCATTAGAAGCTTCTGATCCTATTGTAACCCTATTTGTCCTGTGTGTTAAAAATCCATTATCCAATTATATATCCTACAACTAGTGCCCATTTTATTCAGTTTGATAAGAAGTCCATCCCTCCACAATGAGTCATGAGCCTTTTCAATATCCAGATAAACTATAACCATTACTTCTTTCATTTTGAGAGTCTTATCAATAGCATTACTTACCCTAACTAGAGCATCCGCTGTGGATCTTCCTCTTCTAAAACAATTCTGATAGTTGTTTATTAATCATTTTTGCTCTAGTACATACGGGAGTCTGTAAACTAATACCCTCGCCATCCATTTTCCTAAGTGTGACGTTAATGCTATTGGCCTGTAGTTGCCTGGATGAGCTGGATCTTTCCCTGGCTAATTAAATGATAAAACTACAGCATTTTTCCACCCACTTGGGATAACCCCCTCCTTCCATATTCTGTTAAACAATTTCAGCACCAGCTGCACTGATTGCATAGGCAACTCCCGGAACATAGCATAGCTTAACAGATCATATCCTGGAGCTGTGAATCCACGATCTTGCAAAGCTCTCTTAAGCTCTGACATTGTGAGTTCGAGGTCTAACACAGTCATGTCCTCTTTCACTTCATTTTTTAAGTTTGCATTTTCTCTGAGTTTATGCTCCCTTTGCTGTCTATGACACTCACCAAGATGTTCTCCTCTATGCACTGCTGCAATTGCTCTACCTAGGACTTCTGCCTTTTCTTTGTCTGATACAGCCATCTTGTCCCCATCCACTAGAGCCGGAATTTTAACTGATACCCTTTTCCCACTCATTTTTTTAAACATACCCCAGACATCACCTAGTTATGTTTTCCTACCAAGGGTGGAACAAAATTCTCTCCATGTTGACCTTTTCCTGTTTTTAATAATCCATCAAGCTACTGCCCTTTTCTTTTTATACTCTTAAGTTTTCACTAGTCATATTCTTCCTCAGCTCTCTAAATGCCTTGTTTCACTCTTTTATTGCAAAACTACATTCGTCATTCCACCAGGGTACAACCTTCTTCCTACCCTGTGTTGTTTTCTTAAGTATACTTGCTATTGCAGCATTCAGAATATGATTGGTTACCTGACTTGAGCACTCTTCTATGCCACCTTCTAATGTTACCAAATGACACGATTGAACTCAGTATTACCTAAATTTTCTCCAATCTACCTTGTCAAAACACCGTCTTGTAAAACAACTTCCCTCTTGTATACATACTTCAGTTTTAATGACTGTAAGTATTGGGAAGTGATCACTTCCCATAGTTGTCCTGTTCAAAACCGTCCATTCAGAATCAGAATCAGAATCAGGTACCAGAGTCAGGTCAATACATGATAATGTGTCCCTATGCACATCCACCCTGGTACCTTCACCACTGTTTAGACAAATTAACGATCTTTCATCTAACATCTCTTCCACAACATTTCCATTGTTATCTGTATGTGTGCTTCCCCACAAGCTATTGTGGGCATTAATATCTCCACACCATACCTCTTTCATATGCCCTTCCCCTGCCATAACACTGAAAAATATCTGCTGTTAACTTCCTACATGGGTTGTAATCATTCATCATCATCATCATCATCATCATCATCATAGCAGTCTGTCGGGGGCGACAATGACTGTTTGAATCTTTATTTATTTTCGGATAGATTAAAAGTACAGGTTAAAAGAAACTGAATAATATAACAAAGGGGGAAGCAAATCCAACAAGGTCAAATTAGACAATAACTCCACTGATTATACAGTTCAACATAAGTTATCCGAAATGGGTGATAGCTGAAGCCGCAGCTTATATTGCCCACCCATATTCCATCCAAGAATTCAAAAGAAAAACAAAACAAGAGCGATTACAATTCAGAACAAAGCTAAGACAAAATGTGACAAAAAACTAAGCTACAACACAACGCAGACTGGATATGACAATTCTTATGTGATTTTACATGTCATCTTGTATATATGTTTGGAGTATTTTTTCCTTTAGTTTTTGTTTAAATTGTCCAAGCGTTGTACATGATTTTAATTCAGGTCCAAAATCGTTCCACAATCTGATTCCTTGCACTGAAACACAGTGTTGCTTGGTGGTAGTTCTCACTGAAGGTTTTTGAAATATACATGTTCCTCTGAAATGATATTGTTTCTCCCTTATTTGGAACAACTTTTGGATATTTGCGGGCAGTGATAGATTCTTCACTTTAAACATTATTACTGCAGTTTTAAAGTCAACCAGATCTTTCAACTTGAGAGCTTTTAATTTAAGAAAAAGTGGGTTTGTTGGTTCCCTGTAAGCAGCTTTGTTTATTATTCTAATAGCTCTCTTTTGAAGCATAAAGACTGGATATGTTTGTTTTATATGTATTTCCCCATACTTAGATAGATAGATAGATTAGTTTATTTGACAGGGACAGTGCAATAAACATAGACAATTAATCAATGACAATCAATCTGATGTGTTGCACATGGAGTGTATAGCTATTAGCTAATTTGCAACTCTTGTCCCTGGATGGGCTTTAGAAAAGAGAATCAGGTAAAGAAAGAAAAGAAATAAAGAAAATACACAATAACCACATACATCAATGCAAAAAGATTATAAATATACAATTATAAATATTATAAATACTATAAATACACAATTATAAATAGAATACATACATATAAATACACAATTATAAATAAATAAATATTCAGTACAATATGTCATGTATGGGAGTATTAATGAATGATACAAGGTATATAGTGTGGGTTGATTCAGCAAATATTTCACTCTCTGTAGTATTGCAATTGATTTGGATATTTTACCTTTAATATAATTAATATGTGACTTCCAACACAGTTTATTATCAATTATTACTCCAAGAAATTTAGTTTCGGATACCTTTTCAATCTCTACACCATTTACACTGCGTTTGGATACTAAGTTGTTGTGATGGTTGTTAATGACTATAAATTTTGTCTTACTTAAATTGAGCGTTAATTTGTTTGAATTAAACCACAGTTTAAGCTTTCCTAATTCCTTTCCGAGTGTATCCAAAAGTTGTTCCAAACTGCTTCCACTGCATAATAGATTAGTGTCATCGGCAAACAATATTAAGTCCATTTTTTCTGAAACTTTACATATATCATTTATATACATATTGAATAACAATGGCCCCAAAACTGAACCCTGTGGGACTCCACAAGTAACCTTCAGTAACTGTGAGTTTTTGGTACCAACACATACATACTGATATCTATTCTTTAAGTAACTACATGACCAGGACAGTGCTACCACTCTAATACCACAATTTTGTAGTTTCTTTAATAATAAATTATGATCCACTGTATCACATGCTTTTTTAAGATCCAGGAATACCCCAACTGAATACTCTTTATTTTCAATGGCAGTTGATATTTTTTCTATAAATTCCATTAGAGCAAATGCAGTTGTCCTTTTGTGTCTGAACCCATATTGCTGCTCACACAATAAATTATTCTTCAGTATGAAGTTGTCAATTCTCTCATAGAATATTTTTTCAAGTATCTTGGAAAATTGCGTCAATAGTGAAATTGGTCTATAGTTTGAGAATTCCCCTCTGTCACCCGTCTTGTATATCGGAATTACTTTAGCTATTTTCATTGCATTGGGAAATATACCTGTTTGGAGAGACAGGTTACAGATATATGTCAGTGGTTTCATTAAGCATTCAATAATAGTTTTGACTAAGAGCATGTCAATACCATCACAGTCCGTAGATGTTTTACTTTTAAATGATTTAACAATTTCAATGACCTCTCTCTCATCTGTGTTCTTTATGAAAATGGAGTCTTTTAGAGCAGTGTTTTTGCTTATTGTATCACCTGTAGGCGCCGTAATGGGTATTTCTCGAGCCAAATAAGGACCAATGTTAACAAAAAAGTTATTAAATTCATCTGCAGGTGAAGCTGCATTCACACTCTGAGTCGTTTCATTATTTTTTGAAAAATTGGTTGGGTAGCTTGTATTTCTGTTTTTATTTCCAAGAATATTGTTAAGCATTGTCCATGTATTTTTAATATTGTCTCTGTTTTTCTCCAGTTCTTTACTGTAATAGTATCTCTTACTACATCTTATTATATATGTTAACTTATTTTTGTATGTTTTATACCGCTGCTCTGCTTCTTTTGTCCTTTTCTTTAGGAAAGCTTTATATAATAAATTTTTCTTTTTGCACGCCTTTTGTAATTCTTTGGTTAACCATGGCTTATTGGCAAATTTATGTTTAAGCTTTTTCTTTACTAATGGACAATTTTTTTTCATAAAGAGTGGTTACAATGTTTATAAATGTGTCATAGGCTTCATTTACATCTGATACATAGACTTCTGTCCAGTCTTGCTTCAGCAAGTCCTCTTTAAAAGAACTGATTGCATTTTGTGATTTGTATCTGAACAATTTTAAAATTTTTTCTGTATTGGCCCCCGTGTGGCCATGGATAAGTGCAAAGGTTGGCAAGTGGTCACTTATATCATTTATCAATAATCCACTTTCTATTTTCTTATCAATAATATTAACAAACAGGTTGTCAATAAGTGTAGCAGTGTGAACTGTGATTCTACTGGGATGTGTTATTGTGGGATATAGACTCATGCTGTACATAGAGTTCATGAACTCTGTAATTACATTTTGTTGATATGGATTTAGTAGATCAATATTGAAATCTCCACAAATTACTACCATTTTCTTACTAGTAATATTATTGTACAGCTCGACTAATTTATCTCTGAATGTCTCAATGCAAGTTCCCAGCGTTCTATATAAACAACTTATAATTAGATTTTTTGTTTTATCTTGGTCAATCTCAACAGTAACACATTCCCAAATCCCTGGTAGTGCAAAGGACATTCCATTTACAAGCTTACACCTATACAGGTCATCAATATACAGTGCAACACCACCACCCTTTTTTTGAGATCTGTTAATATGAAACATCTGATATCCCTCTATTGCCATCAGGGGAGCCTGCTCTTCAT
Organism: Pholidichthys leucotaenia; assembly: GCA_020510985.1. Lineage (NCBI taxonomy): Eukaryota > Metazoa > Chordata > Actinopteri > Cichliformes > Pholidichthyidae > Pholidichthys > Pholidichthys leucotaenia. The sequence goes on from CM035837.1 coordinate 390,325,559, forward strand.
TAAGCCAATTTTCAGAGACTGCGATAGCTGTAAATTTTCTGTCCATCCATCCATCTTCTATCGCTTTTCCGGAGGTCCGGGTCGCGGAGGCAGCAGTTCAAGCAGAGAAGCCCAGACTTCCCTCTCCCCAGCCACCTGCTCCAGCTCTTCAGAGGGGATACCAAGGCGTTCCCAGACCAGCTGGGAGACATAGTCTCTCCACCAAGTCCTGGGTCTGCCCCGGGGTCTCCTCCCAGTGGGACGTGCCTGAAACACCTCAAGTGGGAGGCGTCCAGGAGGCATCCTAATCAGATGCCCATACCACCTCAACTGACTCCTTTCAATGTGGAGGAGCAGCGGTTCTACTCTGAGCCTCTCCCGGATAACTGAGCTCCTCACCCTATCTCTGAGGGTGAGTCTAGCAATCCTACGGAGAAAGCTCATTTCAGCCGTTTCAAACGGCTGAAATTTTCTGTCTAGCTGTTTTAAATAGTCCTGAATCAGTGGAAAGTTTTTGTTAAGACTTCTGCTGTTGAAGTGTATTATTGATAGTTTACCATCTAGTTGCACTTGACTTTTGAATTGCTTTTCAGTGTAATATTCACAATGGTTATGAATATTATTGAAAAAGTGGTTATCAGGATCAATATCATTCTCCATCTCTTGTAGTTTATATTCAGCATAATGGCATATTTTCAGAGTTTGAGTTTCCTCATTCTGTGTTAAATGACTTCCTCCAACTGGGGATAATTGATGTCTACTGAAGTCAGTCATAAGTTTTTTGTTTGTTTTGCTTATTTTTTTTTTAAAGTACACTGACATGGTATGTCAAAAGAACTATTCTTGTTGTGTGTGTGGATATGGATTGTTATTGTTTTTTAATTTTCTTAATCAGTGTTCATCTGTATTTATTTAAGTCAGTAACATCTCTGATCATTATGCTCTTTGCTTGCTCAGGTGTTCCATTTAGTTTGATCCAAACTCTACAATTTCTTGTCCATGTTGCCTGTATCTTATTTTGTCTTTTCAGCATCCGTGCTTGCCGTGCTATTTCAGCATTAGTTTTCGTTAGGTGTTCATTTAGGTACAGTGGGGCAAAAAAGTATTTAGTCAGCCACAAATTGTGCAGGTTCCCCCACTTAAAAGATGAGAGAGGTCTCCAATTTTCATCATAGGTATACCTCAACTATGAGAGACAAAATAAGAAAAAAAAAATCCAGAAAATCACATTGAAGGATTTTTAATGAATTAATTGTAAATTCCTCGGTAAAATAAGTATTTGGTCAATAACAAAAGTTCATCTCAATACTTTGTTATATACCCTTTGTTGGCAATGACAGAGGTCAAACGTTTTCTGTAAGTTTTCACAAGGTTTTCACACACTGTTGCTGTTATTTTGGCCCTTTCCTCTATGCAGATCTCCTCTAGAGCAGTGATGTTTTGGGGCTGTCGCTGGGCAACACGGACTTTCAACTCCCTCCAAAGATTTTCTATGGAGTTGAGATCTGGAGACTGACTAGGCCACTCCAGCACCTTGAAATGCTTCTTTCGAAGCCACTCCTTCATTGCCCGGGCGGTGTGTTTGGGATCACTGTCATGCTGAAAGACCCAGCCACGTTTCATCTTCAATGCCCTTGCTGGTGGAAGGAGGTTTTCACTCAAAATCTCATGATACATGGCCCCATTCATTCTTTCCTTTACACAGATTAGTCATCCTGGTCCCTTTGCAGAAAAACAGCCCCAAAGTATGATGTTTTCACCCCCATGCTTCACAGTAGGTATGGTGTTCTTTCTCCTCCAAACACGACAAGTTGAGTTTTCACCAAAAAGTTCTATTTTGGTTTCATCTGACCATATGACATTCTCCCAATCCTCCTCTGGATCATCCAAATGCTCTCTAGCAAACTTCAGAAGGGCCTGGACGTGTACTGGTTTAAGCAGGGGGACACGTCTGGCACTGCAGGATTTGAGTCCCTGGCGGCGTAGTGTGTTTCTGATGTAGCCTTTGTTACTTTGGTCCCAGCTCTCTGCAGGTCATTCACTAGGTCCCCCCATGTGGTTCTGGGATTTTTGCTCACCGTTCTCATGATAATTTTGACCCCACGGGGTGAGATCTTGCGTGGAGCCCCAGATCGAGGGAGATTATCAGTGGTCTTGTATGTCTTCCATTTTCTAGTAATTGCTCCCACAGTTGATTTCTTCACACCAAGCTGCTTACCTATTGCAGATTCAGTCTTCCCAGCCTGGTGCAGGTCTACAGTTTTGTTTCTGGTGTCCTTTGACAGCTCTTTGGTCTTGGCCATAGTGGAGTTTGGAGTCTGACTGTTTGAGGTTGTGGACAGGTGTCTTTTATACTGATAATGAGTTCAAACAGGTGCCATTAATACAGGTAACGAGTGGAGGACAGAGGAGCCTCTTAAAGAAGAAGTTACATGTCTGTGAGAGCCAGAAATCTTGCTTGTTTGTAGGTGACCAAATACTTATTTTACCGAGGAATTTACCAATTAATTCATTAAAAATCCTTCAATGTGGTTTTCTGGATTTTTTTTTCTCATTTTGTCTCCCATAGTTGAGGTATACCTATGATGAAATTTGGAGACCTCTCTCATCTTTTAAGTGGGAGAACTTGCACAATTGGTGGCTGACTCAATACTTTATTGCCCCACTGTAAACTTCTGTTCCCCGGAGCTTTCTGGCCTGCCTCAGTATGTCATTCTTTACCCTTCTGTTCACAAAACGCATCACAATTGATTTCTTTGTTTTATTATCTTTCCTGGGTAAAGCATAACAGGCTGAAATTGCATTTGCTTCGACCTTTATATCTCTACTATCAAGGAACTGAAGCACCTGGTTTTCCAGGTAGACTGATTCACTTGCGGGAGCCTCCTCACCTCTCAGTCCTGTTGTAGCATGAGCGTATGATTGATATTTGATGTCTAGTCCACTTATAATTAGATCATCTATACGAGAACATTGTTCAAGATCCTCGATGCGTCGCTCCAAGTCCGCAATTTTTTTGTCTTTTTCCTGAATTGTTAATTTTAATTCTCGGACTTCTTCCATTAGGCCTAATATTTTGGCCTGCTGGCTAACCATTTTGGTCACTTCTTCTGACAAGAAGTTCAGAGATTTTTTGATCTCTTCCATTTCCTCCTTCTTTGGTGGCATTTTTACTGACCTGTGGATAGTAAAATAATCTCTGCTGGTGTCGCCGGTATCCGATCCGACCGACCTCGAATCCAGCTGGGCCTCAGCTAGCCCCCTCCGCTGCTAGTCCCGCTGCTTACCGCCACTGTAACCGAGCTCCTGTCCAGCCAGGGTACCGGAAGATCCTCCACCGAGTCCCGCCGCACACCGCCGCTGTAGCCGAGCTCCGATCCTGCTTCTGTCCGGCTGGGGTCCCGGTAGATCCTCCGCTGAGCCCCGCCACCTACCGCCGTCTGCCTCAGTAGTTCCTCCACTGAGCCCCGCTGCTGTAACTGGGCTCCGACTCAGGCTATTGTCTGGCTGGGGCCCCGGTGGTCCTCCACTGGTCCCCGTCTCCCACCACTGCTGCACCCAAACTCCGATCCGGCTCCCGTCCAACTGTTGCCTCGGTTAGTTCCTCCGGCAAGCCCCAATCACCAGGGACAGAGTCGCTTCGTGTTAGTGTTAGGTGCTACGACTAGCGTTAGCTTAGCAAACGCTTCGGGTAAAGCGTAGCAGCGAACCACAAAAAGAAGCGCTAATCAGTTTACTCACAGTGTCCGGTGAAAGGCGATTAAAGGGGTATTTCAACGAAGGTGGAAATTCAGCCCGTCCGTGTATGTCACAAATGCCGATTGCTGTTGGTTAGTTATTTTAGTGGCAAAATCAGCAACTTTGTCTCAGCACTGAAAAAGTGTGACCATCCTGGCCGCCATGTTGATCTAATGGTTTCATTTAGGTCTGATCATATTCCTCCACACAGCTCTGTCCTTCGCCTTCCGTTGCCAGGAACTCCTGACCTTGTTAACCCAGGTGACATCCAAGCTGGTACGAGTTGCTTTCTGACTGACCATTTCATGAAACTGCTTGCAAAGTATTTGAGTACTGCTAGCTTTTGCTGGACTAGCGACACATTCTTGGCAGACAAAGGTATTATCAGTGGCAAGGACAGGCCAAGACAAACTGACTCCAGTATCTGTTGCAGTGACTGACCAGATGATAGGTTTGTTTATCTCTGCTCTTTGTGTAGTGCATGTCACAATGCACCGACTGGCAAAAGTCCACCACAGACTTTGCGACAGATGTGCTTATCTGCCAGGATGTCCAGTCTCACCCCGTGTAACTGGGAGTGGTCCACCACAGACCTGTGACAGATATTGTTTTTAGTTCTACCAGGATGCAGTTTCACCCTCCACACCCTCAGAAGGGTGGGGTTGCCGGTTGAGTTGCCGATGGCCCAAGCCATGAAACAGGTAGATCCAGTTTTCATGATTATCTGGTAGCAAGCAAACCAATGCCTGACCTGACAAAAATGTAATCAGAATCAGAATCAGAATAAACTTTATTGCCAAGCATGTAAAAAACACACGAGGAACTTGACTTGACATTGGTGCGCATGCGCGCGACACAACGACACGGCAGCCATAATAGGCGCCTCATCAAACAGAGATAGATAAGAAAGGGAGGGGAAGGGAGGGAACGACACAAGGGGGGAGGAGAAAAAAAACTTTGTTATCATAATACAGCTTATTTTTAAGCAGATTATGATTACAATGAAAAAAAATCTCTCAATAGCACAGAGCAACAACTCAGAATTTCACAAGACACAAGAGAGCAGTGTACAGTATATCTTTAATCAGTTCATGAATCAATGTGTGTGCGGTGTTGAGCAGTGTTGATGATAATAAGAGAGACCCAAGGACCCTTGGCAGAAGATGTTTTGTCTGTCTGGCGCCCAGTCTTATCTGGCGCTGCAGCTGGCTGTCCAAGGCCTTGTGCTCATGATTTTGAAAAAACACAGTCTGCAGACAGCCAGGAGGAATTTCCATGGGGAATAATAATGCCAAATAGGACTGATCACAGAGGAGACTTGTATTTCTTCTGTAGATTCAGTACATTAATCCTTCCTTGCGCAGCTTTGAATTCGTCGTGGAAAGACCTGAGCGAACCCATGATGTAATCCACCTTACGAGACAGTTCTCCAGTAGTCGCTATCAGGGTCTTCTCCAGTTCCTCAATTTGTTGGATGCACCTCGCCTGGCCAGCATTTTGATAGGTTGAATCCATCTTCAGCAATTTACGGTAAACCAAGACAATTCCCGTCCCAATCAGAATTATCCCAATCACCAAGATTACGAAGATAAACAAATCTTCAATATCTTCGATAGAGAGATTAGAGAGACACAGCATTTTCCAATTACCTGTGTCACATAGATAGCCCACTGGAGCCGTTCCAGCGGGACAGACAGCTTCCCCCGGAGCACTTTTCCTTGTTGAAAAAATAGTGTCAATTGTGTTCAAAGCCCAGCTTATTAACTCCATAATTTCTTTTCGGCGGTCGCAGTTAGACGCAGACAGACAACAGCAAGCTGGGATCCAGTAGTAGGAGGGGAGGAAAAAGTCAGCAGGAGAGAAGAAAAAAGCGTCTGCTCTCTTGGGAGGGCGGAAGTGAAGGATGTACTAGTACATCTCAGTAAATAGAATATTATGATTTGCTTTTTAATTTCAAAAACTATAATCCAAATTGAATTTTAAAGAGGCCTGAAATATTTCCTTGTGCCTGTAATGAATATTGAACATATATTTTTCTTAAAATTAATATCTCCTTGTTGACTTCCTACATGGGTTGTAATCATTATTCAGCTTAACATTTCCTTGTCCATTTGGCCTACATATTTCAATAATATTACACTCTATATCCTCAGGGGAGGGAATCACTCTATATGCCAGGCTATCTTTAATGAAAGTGGCACACCCTCCTCCATTTACAATGTTAATTCTATCCTGTCTGATTGAACTGTATCCTGGAATAACAAAATCCAACTAAGCTGAAGCCATGTCTCCTGTACACACACTACCTGTGGAACAACTTCTAGTTTGTAAAGATACTTCTTGAGTTCTTGTCCATTTGCTATAAGACTCCTCGCATTCCACTGTAGTATGTGTAGTACCATAATTAAGGTCTTGTTTCAGCATGTGCAGTCTCCCCAGTTTCAGCTTTCAATAAAGCATGAATCTGGTCAGCTGTGGTATCTTTCACATCTAGAAAGCTTTCTGCTGCTTCCACAGTGGTTTTGATTCTGTCACTTTTCTCTTTAGCTGTGCAGCAACATTCATGGTGTGGCAGATAAAAGCTATAAAGTTTGTTCTTTGAACTCTCAATGTGTCATCATCCATTTTGCATTTGTGAACACAAACACTCCTTGCAGCGGCATGATCTTGTGCTTGTGTGGGATTTGTTGATTGCTGGGCTTCCATTTGAACTGAACTTCTTTGAGGAAGACCTGTTGCGTTTCTGACTATTCCTGCCTCTAACTGTCTTTAGAGCTTCAGCATATGAAATTTTCTTAGTTATTCTGATTTCCTGGGCTTGTCTAGCTTCCATCTGCACAACACATCCTCCATATGCAACACTTTGCTCACCCCCGCAGTTGCAACACATTACTTTGGCATCCTTGTCACATTTACCATATTCGTGCTCCCCTCCACATCGAGCACATCTTAACTTTCCCTTACATTGCTGAGCAGTATGACCCATCCTTTGACATTTGTAGCACCTGAGTGGCTTTGGGACATATTGTATTGTAGGACACTGTAATACATGTGTCATATTAGGACTGATTTAGGGAGTGTTTCCTCAAACTGAATCATGACAGACAATGTGTCCTTCAGTGAACCTTCTCTTTAACTCTTTAGCCTTTTCACATCCTTCACCTTTCCTCCTTGGCTCTCGTTTTTCACTTCTTCCATAGACATGCACAAAGGGACACCTGATATAACTCCCCTCAAGTTAGCTGTTATGCCAGGAACATGTGCCTTCATTTGTTCTCCGTTTAGACATGTCATTGCCAGTATTTTCTGTTGCTGTTGTTTACATGTTGCATGAATTAACATCAGGTATTCAAGAACTTTGCAAACTTAACTCTCCCATAGGGAATAACTGCAAGGTTGTCATTGAGTTCAATCAGGATGGGGGGTACTATCACCCGGTTAAGCTAACAAAAGCAAATTGATTTGATTTGATTTTGTATACTTTATTGATCCCCAGTGGGGAAATTGAGGGCATCCACCTGGATGGATAAAGCAGCCATGGCAAACTGAGTTTGCATGTTCTCCCCGTGTCTGCATGGGTTTACTCCGGGAGTTCTCTGGTTTCCTCCCATAGGCCAAAAACATGCAGGTTAGGTTAATTGGAGACTCTAAAAGTGGCCCTAGGTGTGAATGTGTGTGTGAATGGTAAAGGAATAGCGCCGTACCATGGCTGCATCATCCATCCAGGTGGATGCCCTCAATTTCCCCTCTGGGGATCAATAAAGTATGCAAAATCAAATCAAATCAAATTGCTTTTGTTAGCTTAACCGGGTGATAGTACCCCCCACCCTGACTGAACTCAATGACAACCTTGCAGTCATTCCCTACATCCTCAAACTGACATCCATTTTGGCTAGTTCATGTTTTCTTCACATTGTTACTTCTTCCTGCATCGCTCTTATCTGACCTGCTTCTCACTCACGATCACAGCACATCAAGAATCAAAGGCAGCCATCACTCACGATCATAGGACTCGTGAGGTCAACATAACAGATCATAGGACTCACTATGACATTGTCAACGATTAAAGGAAGTCATCACTCACGAACATAGGACTATCTATGACATCATCAAAGACCACAGCACACGCTATGGCACCAACAAAGATCAAAGGCAGGCACCACTGAACAAGTGCAGACATGCTTGCTTACACCCTTGCTTACACCTGCTTTCTAAGGCAAACACAAAACGCAGCTTTCACCATGGTTACGGTTGCCAGACACACACATCATCAAACATCAAAGGCAGACATCACCATGGTTACTGTTGCCATGGTAACAGTAACTTTCTACTGGCAGGCAGAAATGCTGGCTTACACCTGCTTTCTACGGCCATGCAGAAATACTTGCTTTTACTTGGTTTCTACTGGTTCCAAGGTTGTCATAGCCTGGAGCGGCACTGGGGTTAAGCTCCCAGTGCTCATAAAATGCTCCTTATGGCGTGCGTCTCGAAAAGCCTCTGACAACTAAGTCCAACTCCTAGCCTGCCCGTGTGGTTTAGTCTCTAAGCCTGGCAGAACTGCTTTTACTAATAGGAGAAGGGGCGAGGGCGGATCTCTGGCGCCTTAAAACCAGATGCTTCGGGTAGATGGTGGCTCGTCAACCTGGGAAGGTAGCCCATCTAGGGGAAGGTAAACCCTGATTTCAAACCTCCGCTGCCTTGCGGCATACCCGGTCACGGGAAAGGCTTCGGGAGTCAACCCTGAGGAAAAATCCGGAGTCGGAGCCCCTAAGGCAGTTCTATGTTGTGCTCAACATCGTTCTGGCAGCTCCTGCAACGGCGCTGGTGCCAAACTGTAGCAGCCCTGCTGTTCCTTTGGATTCATCAGTGACGTGGAGAGGGGGACATGCTGCATGGGCAACATCTTGTCCTCCATATCTTCCTGCCCAGGCTTGAATCCTACCAACGCCAACGCTGGAAGGTAGAACACCGGATCACTGGAGAGGACACTCCAGCTTCGCCTTTGGCGTAGAAAAAACACGGGGAATGACAGTTACCGGTTATAAGCCACCGCTCAATTGGCGTAGAGCGCGGCGCCAGGGGTTGTTCCCGACGGTGGGAGAGATCATCGGATCTCACTGGACAGCTACCGCCCGCCTCAAGCTGGGCAGCCCCCAGCCAATAAGGTGTTGTCCCACCACAGCTTGCTTTCCTCATTGGGTGCATGGGGATGAGGAGAAGTCCGAACAGCAGGCTGAGAACCTTCACACCAGGCAAGACAATAAAACAAAAGAGACCAACTCTAAAACTGGGAACTTGGAACGTCCGCACTATGATGACAGGACTGGCTGCTAACCTCAAGGACATCAACGACACCAGGAAGACTGCCATCATCAATAATGAGCTGAAGAGACTGGGAGTGGATATTGTCACTCTCAAGGAAACACGGTTGGCTGACGCAGGCACACTGAGAGAGAAGGACTACACGTTCTACTGGCAGGGAAAGGGCAGCGACGAACACAGGGAACACGGAGTGGGCTTCGCAGTGAAGAACTCCTTGCTGAAGATGGTGGAACTGGGCAGCACTGGCTCTGCACGACTCCTCACCCTCCGCCTGAACACCACTCAAGGCCCAGTCACCCTCGTCAGTGTGTATGCCCCAACACTGACAGCCACACCAGAGGCAAAAGACGAGTTCTACAAGAATCTTGCAACAACTGTCAGGACCATCCCTAACTCTGAACAACTCATTCTCCTTGGAGACTTCAATGCCAGAGTGGGTGCTGACCACGACTCCTGGCCCTCCTGTCTTGGATCTTTTGGCATGGGCAGAATGAACGACAACGGACAGTGGCTGCTCGAGTTCTGCACATATCATGATCTGTGCATCACAAACTCGTTCTTCAAGACCAAGCCCCAACACAAGGTTTCCTGGCAACATCCACGCTCAAAACACTGGCACCAGCTGGACTTGATCCTGACCAGGCGCACCTCACTGAAGAACGTGCTAATCACCTGTTCGTTCCAGAGTGCAGATTGCGACACAGACCATTCATTGGTGTGTTGCAAGGTCAAGCTGCAGCTGAAGAAATTCCATCGTGCTAGACAGCCTGGAAAGGCATGGATTGACACCAGCAAGATGGCTCAACCAGAACTTGTTGAGCAGTTTGCCTCCACCTTTGAGAAGGAACTTGGTGTACCACAAGAAGGAGAATCTGCAAAGCAGAAGTGGGAAGTGCTGCAAAACACCATCCACCGCATAGCCTTGGCTACCTTTGGGAGGAAGGTCTCGCAGTCACAGGACTGGTTTGATGCCAAGTTGACCGAGATGACCCCCGTCATTGAAGCCAAGCGCTCAGCACTTGCTGAGTACAAGAAGTACCCAAACGAGAAGAATCTCCAGATTCTCAGGGCTGCGAGAAGCAAAGTTCAGCAGACTGCTCGGCGCTGTGCCAACGAGTACTGGACTCAGCTCAGCCAAGACATTCAAACCGCTGCCATAACTGGGAACATCCGTGGTATGTACGATGGCATCAAGAAAGCACTTGGTCCGGCTCAGAGCAAGACGGCCCCCCTCAAATCCTCCACCGGGGTGATGATCACAGAAAAGAACAAGCAGATGGAGAGATGGGTGGAACACTACTCCGACCTCTACTCCAGAGAGAACACCGTGACATCGTCAGCCCTTGATGCCATCGACTGCCTGCCATCCATGGACGAACTTGACGCCGAGCCAACCATCGACGAACTCAGCAAGGCCATTGATAGCTTGGCTGCTGGCAAGGCACCCGGCAACGACGGCATACCCCCCGACCTGATCAAGCACTGCAAGACTGCCCTACTGCTGCCATTGTATGACGTCCTCTGCCAGTGTTGGAAGGAAGGTGCTGTACCACAGGACATGAGGGACGCCAAGATCATCACCCTCTACAAAAACAAAGGGGAGAGAAGCGACTGCAACAACTATAGGGGCATCTCCCTCCTCAACGTTGTTGGCAAAGTCAACGCACGAGTTGTTCACGTTCAGAAGCTTGCCGAACGTGTCTACCCCGAGTCTCAGTGTGGCTTCCGTGCTGCGCGATCAACGGTAGACATGATATTCTCCATCCACCAACTCCAGGAGAAATGCAGAGAACAGAACATGCCCCTGTACGTCGCCTTCATCGACCTCACCAAAGCGTTCGATTTGGTCAGCAGAGAGGGCCTTTTCAAGATCCTGCCAAAGATAGGATGTCCACAAAAGTTGCAAAGCCTCATCGAATCGTTTCACACCAACATGCAGGGGATAGTGCAGCACGATGGCAATGTCTCAGAGCCATTCAACATACGCAGCGGAGTGAAACAGGGCTGTGTACTTGCGCCAACCCTTTTTGGGATTTTCTTTGCTATGCTCCTGAGGCATGCCTTCAGCACAGCAAAAGAGGGAATCTACCTGCACACAAGATCTGACGGCAGGCTTTTCAACCTCGCCCGCCTGAAAGCCAGAACCAAAGTACGCGAGGCTCTAATCAGAGACATGCTGTTCGCAGACGACGCTGCAGTCGCAACCCACACACAGCAGGAGCTTCAGACCCTGATGGACCGCTTCTCCCAGGCATGCAAGGACTTCGGGCTTACCATCAGCCTGAAGAAGACTAACGTCTTGGCGCAAGGCACGGAAGCACCACCAACCATCACCATCGACGACTACGAGCTGGAGGTCGTGAATCAGTTCACGTACCTGGGGTCCACGATCAGCAACAACCTCTCCCTTGATACAGAGATCAACAAGAGGATTGGAAAATCAGCCTTCACACTGGCTCGCCTCACCACATGAGTGTGGGAGAATCCCAAACTCTCTGTCAAGACGAAGATGGCAGTGTACAACGCCTGCGTCATCAGCACACTGCTCTATGGGAGTGAGACGTGGACAACATACGCCCGGCAGGAAAAGAGACTGAACTCCTTCCACTTGCGCTGCATTCGCCACATCCTGGACATATCCTGGCAGGACAAAGTGCCCAACACAGAAGTTCTGTCCCGCGCCGGCCTTCCCTCCATGTTCACTCTACTCAGGCAGCGCAGGCTCCGCTGGCTAGGCCACGTTCACCATATGGAGGATGGCAGAATCCCCAAAGACGTCCTCTACGGAGAACTGGCAACTGGCAGGAGAGACGTTGGCCGCCCACAGCTGCGCTTTAGAGACGTCTGCAAGAGAGACATGAAGGCCCTGGAGATCAACACAGAGCGCTGGGAGGACCTTGCAACGGACCACTCCAAATGGATGAAAAAAGGACCCGCAGGAAGAACCGCCACAGACCCAGCAGCACGGAGACCACCCACAAGTGCGACCTGTGTGACAGGGACTGCCATTCACGCATCGGCCTGTTCAGCCACAGGCGGTGCTGTTCCAGCAGAGTAGACGTTTAGGATTCTCTTCCATGGTCATCATAGACCGACGGAGGCCGACGACTGGCATGCATGGGTATGCACTAGTTCACTTTAATGCAAGGAATGGTTCTCCACCAGTTAGCTCCACTTGTTAGTTGCCTAGCGTGCGCCACCAGTTAGCTCCGCTGACTAATTACCTGGTGTGGATTTGCTTCAGTGATTAAAATGGCAAAAGAGGATAAGACAAAATGAATTAGGAGGAGAAACAGGGCAGTAAAACAAATAACAGTCTACTAAATGTGCTTACCTTGCAAGGAACGATTCTCTACCAGTTAGCTCCGCTGGCTAATCACCTAGTGTGGCTTCGCCTCAGTGATTAAAACAGCTAGCCAGAGTGTTAACTGGAGCGGGTAATGAATTAGGAGGAGAAACGGGGCCATAAAACAAATAAGTCCATTAAATGCGCTTAACTTCCACAAACACTTTCCACAAAATATTCAGTTTCTAGTCACATTTGTTGCTTTTTACTTTGTTGTTTTGTTCACAGAGCACTGTGGTTAATCATGCTGTGATGTTGTGTATTATCCAGTCGGTACGGAGTCAATCCGAAACCCCTCCCACACTTCTAGAAGCCATAGCATGAGGAGACAGAGCGGTGGCTAAACTTTTATTGATAAAAATTGCATATTTTGACTGAACTCCATACTCAGGGATGCACACCCTCGTATGCTCAGCAAAGCACTTATAAAATCTGAGGCCAATCTGACGAAAGGTTCGAGAGAAATGTGAGGGACAGACAGACAGACAGACAGACACGCACACACAGATTTTGTGCATTTAAAAATAGATGTGTTCATGTTTTGCATCATATTTGGCTGAAATTTGATTCAAGCAACATTTTTATTAAACAAAATATGTTTGCCAAATACCAGCAACAAGTTAAGGAAGCAAAGGAACCTAGGAATTTGATGTATTTATTATTACCTCCGCCAAGGAGGTAATGTTTTTACCGGTGTTTGTCTGTTTGTCTTTTACCAACATAATTCAAAAAATTATGAACGGATTTTAATGAAATTTTCAGGAAAGGTGTGTAATGGCACGGGGAACAGATCATTAGATTTTGGTGATGATCTGAGAGTGCATACCTCCACCAAGGGCTTTGATTGTATTTGTATTTGTGCAGTAGGATTACACAAAAACTACTGGATGGATTTGGATGAAATGTTCACCAGAGGTAGTTCTTGGCCTAGAGAGGAACACATTATATTTTGCTGATGATCTGAGAATGCATACCTCAGCCAAGGCTGTTATCTTCTCACAGTGTGTTAGAAACAATACTCCGAAACTGATGGACAGACTTTGATGCAATTTTCACCACAAGTGGCTATAGGCCTACACACAAAACCATTACATTTTGGAGGTGATCCATGAGAAACGGAAGGAGCCTTGGCGGAGGTATGCGCTCTATGAGTGCTTTTCTAGTTGTTATTATTATTATTATTATTATTATTATTATTATTATTATTATTATTATTATTATTATTTTGTATCCACAACAGGTTTTGACCACACATTTGTAGCCATAAACCAATAATAGTGTATTTTGTGAGAAGAGCCCCAAGTAGGCCAGTGAAAATGATTTGCCGCTGTTCATAAATTAAATATACTGTATGTAACCAGCAAATGTGGCAAATTAGAATTACAAGCTTGCAAGACAACACCGAAATATCAAACAGAGATCAAACCTATTAAATATTTATGAATACGACATATGAAAGACTGGACATCATTATACTGGATTTTCTTAACAGACTGCCTCAGGAAGATTATTCCAGGTCTTAAGATAAGATAAGATAAGATAAGCCTTTATTAGTCCCACAACGGGGAAATTCCAGGATTGCAACAGCACAGGGATAGCAACACTCAGAGCAACAATCAGAAGGCAAGAAAAAAAACAAGCAAGCAAGAGCAGCTAATAAACATATGTACGTATTACTATAAAATATATATATATACACACACACACAGACACACAGTGCAGAGCATTGTAGCTGGATGGAATAAATATATGAATATATGAACACACAGTGCAGAGCATTGTAGCTAGATGGAATAAATATGTAAATATATAAACACCCACAGTACGGAGCATTGCAGCTAGGTGGAATAAATATGCAAGTATATAAACACACACAGTGCGGAGCAATGTAGCTAGATGGAATAATATGTAGATATATAAATATATAAACACCCACAGTACGGAGCATTGTAGCTAGATGGAATAAATATGCAAATATATAAACACACACAGTGCAGAGCATTGTTGCTAGATGGAATGAAACAGCATAACCGTCTACTTAGTTATCCTACATGGTATGATTATGTGCCCATACATATTCTCACCCTCCATAGCGACCGGTATGTTCCTAGTTGTATGCCGGAGAGGACCATTGTGTAAGTCTATTGCATCTTTTGCATTCAAAAAACTATTAGTTTGTTACGTCTTTTTGCTATCTCTGCGAGCAGCCCTGCTTAGGTTGTACAGTCTGACAGCCGTTGGTAGGAAGGACCTACGAAACCTCTCGGTTGTGCACCTGGGATGATGTAGTCTGCTGCTAAATGAGCTCCTCAGTGCATTCAGTATGTCCTGCATAGGGTGGAACTCGGACTCCAGCAGAGATGACAGTTTAGCCACCGTCCTTCTCTCTCCTATCTCCTCCATCGGATCAAGGCGCTGCCCCAGGACAGAGCTAGCTTTCTTAATCAGTTTGTTCAGTCTCTTCCTATCGGCTGCAGTAATGCCACTGCCCCAGCAGACCACACCAAAAGTGATGGCTGATGCCACCACCGTGTCATAGAATGACTTCAGCAGCGCCCCTTGTACACCAAAAGACCTGAGTCTCCTCAGCAGGAACAGCCTGCGCTGTCCCTTCTTGTAGAGTGCATCAGTATTGTGTGACCAGTCTAGTTTATTGTTCAGATGAATACCCAGGTACTTATAGGATGTCACCATCTCGATGTCTGTTCCCTGTATATTTACTGGTACTGTGAGGGGCTGCCCATGCCTGCGGCAGTCCACCACCAGCTCCTTAGTTTTCCTCGCGTTGATCTGGAGGCAGTTCCGATGGCACCAGTCCACGAAGTCCTGGATAAGCCCTCTGTACTCAGCTTCATCTCCATTGGAGATGAGGCCAACGATCGCAGAGTCATCAGAGAACTTCTGTAGATGGCAGTGTGTTGTGTTGTGTGAGAAGTCCGCAGTATAAAGAGTGAACAGGAAGGGAGCCAGCACCGTTCCCTGGGGGGCCCCCGTGCTACTGATGATCGTGTCGGACACACAGTCCCGGGTTCTCACAAACTGAGGCCGGTTCGTGAGGTAGTCCAGGATCCATGATGACAGGTGCTGGTCCACCCCTGCGCGCAGCAGCTTGTCCTTCAGGATCATCGGTTGGATGGTGTTGAAAGCACTGGAGAAGTCAAAGAACATGATCCTCACCATATTCCCGGGCTTCTCCAGGTGGGACAGAGAACGGTGAAGGAGGAAGATCACCGCATCCTCCACCCCAATGCCATGCTGGTAGGCGAACTGGAGTGGATCCATCGCTGGTTCCACCAGGGGGCGGAGGTGAGCAAGGAGCAGTCTCTCCAGGGTCTTCATCAAGTGGGACGTCAAGGCCACCGGTCTGTAGCTGTTCAGGTCTTTGGGGTGGGAAGTTTTTGGTACAGGTACCACACAAGATGTTTTCCACAGCTGTGGTACCCTCCCCAGTTTCAGGCTCATGTTGAAGATATACGTCACAATCCCACACAGCTGGTCTGCACAGGACTTGAGGAGCTTTGCGCTGATGCCGTCCGGTCCCGGCGCCTTCCTCGCCTTGATCTTCCTCAGCTCCGTCCTCACCTGGGTCCTGGTCAGGGTCAGGATGGGGGGCTGTGTGTTGGGAGTGGGGGGGTGTTGGTAGAGTGGGGAGTGGGCAGCAGGACTTGATTTCTTTAGAGGCAGCAGTGGTTGTTGTGCAGTCAGGGGGGAGGGCGGTTGGTCAAATCTATTGAAAAACAGATTCAGGTTGTTCGCCCACTCCCTGCCCCCTGTGGCCTGGGGGGAGGTATTCTGGAGCCCCGAGATGGTTTTGAGGTTTCTCCAGACCCCGCTGATGTCGCTCTGTTGCAGCTTGTCCTCCATCTTCTTCCTGAAGCTGTCCTTGCCTTCTCTGATCTTTCTCCTCAGCTCCCTCTGTACGGACTTCAGCATCTCCCTGTTCCCCGACCTGAAGATCCTCTTCTTCTCTCTCAGAAGTGTTTTTATCTCAGGGTTGATCCAGGGTTTGTTGTTTGAGTGACGCCGTATGGTCTTGGTGGGAACGGATTTGTCCACACAGAAGCTGAGGTAGCCCGTGAAGGTGTGAATGAGGCCATCGATGTCCTCACCATGTGGATCGCAGAGCTGCTTCCAGGCGGTGGCTTCAAAACAGCCCTTTAGGGTGTCCATTGTCTCCTCAGACCATAACTCCACAGTGTGCATGGCCGGAGGTTGTCTGTGCACTAGGGGTTTGTACACCGGCCGGAGATGAACCAAGTTGTGATCCGATCTCCCGAGTGGGGGTAGTTGTGATGAGGTGTACGCCTCCTTAGTGTTTGCGTAGAATAAATCCAGTGTTTTATTGTCTCTAGTGTGGCATGTGACATACTGGGTGAACGTGGGTAGAATGGGAGACAGTGAAACATGGTTGAAATCGCCTGAGATGAGGAGAAGAGCATCTGGGTGTTCTGTCTGCAGCCTGCTGGTTACTGAATGGATGACGTCACGTGCTGTCCCAGCGTTCGCCGTCGGATTTGCATAAACAACAATGCAGATCACGTGTGAGTGTTCTCTCGGGAGATATGTAGGCCTCATGCTAACAGCTAGCAACTCAATGTCTTTGCTGCAGTGTCGTTGTTTAACAGTGATATGTCCCGGTCTGCACCAGTTGTTGTTAACATACATGATCACTCCACCGCCCCTAGCCTTGCCACTGTCTGGTGTTCGGTCAGCTCGTATCATGTGAAAACCCTCCAGCTCAATGTTAGCATCTGCTGCTAGTTCAGTTAGCCACGTCTCAGTAAACAAAAGGAGAGAGCACTCCCGGTATGTGCTATCATAACGGGAGATAGCCGCTAGCTCATCTAACTTTCCCAGTATCGACCGTACATTTCCCATGACAACAGATGGAAGGGAGGGTCTGTACCTTATATTTTTTGTCCTCCGCCTTACTCCAGCCCGGCAGCCGCGGCGTTTTCGCCTCAGTTCACTCGGTATGTCGAGTTTTTCCAATGGGACCGGGTGGCGGTTGAATGCTAGCAGCTGTTCTCTGCTGTATCGTATCCTGCTATAGACAGTGGCTCCGTCCACCGGCTCAGGAGACATTTAGGACGATCTGTGTGTCCGTGATATAAGTGGGGTGAAAAAAAAAAGACGGATCAAAAGAGAGAGGAAGGGAAAAAGACTCGGAATCGAGCCGCTGTTGCAAAAGGCAGCCGACTCGTGTGGCGCCGAGAAAAAAAAAAAAAAAAAAAAAAAAAAAAAAAAAAAAAAAATGACATCATTTTGATGGCAAAATGAAGATAACTTCTGTCCAGGGTGCTTGTTCTTGCATTTAGCATGGACGGGGCATGATAACATGCTGGTATGAGTAGACCTCTGGACTATAGAGGGATTTAGCAGCAATTAGGGCTGTGCGATATAGCAATATATATCAGATGACGATGTAAAAACATCTGTCGTTTCATAGAATACTCTATCACTTATATTGTATTTAAAATGCACACACCCTGTTTATTCAGTAAAGCTCCTACCTAACCAGTACTTGTCAGCACCCCGTCTCTTTCCTGCACTGCGCAACTGCGCGCAGCAGAACAGGTGTGGTGGGTGGCTAGGCTTCAGTCCGGTGGTCGCAAATGCTAACTCTGAACTACCGGCTCAGATAGCTGCTAGTCCTGTTTGCCAGGGATGTGGGACCGTTTTTCATCGGGCTGCGTCAGAGAGGATAGTTTGCTAACCTCATTTTAATAGGAGGTAAGTAACGTTAACACCATGTCTAATTATAAAATGCTAAATGATGATGCTAAGTTGTGCTAACTGGAAACCATAGCAAACCATCATTTTTATTTATTTATTTATTTATTTTGGTTTAAAATTACTGCTGAGTTTCTTAGTTTTGTCTGAAAAAAATATTAAAGCTACAAAAGTGTATGGTGGTGGCACATACACACAAAATAAATAATAAATACATTAAAATGGGTCGGAGGAGAAAGTTGTAATTTATTTGATTTCTAATCATTTTAATTAGTCAAGTAGTGATAATGAATAAAGTTAAAGTCATCACATGTATTTTATTACATTACCCTTTGTGTCTTTGATTTTCAAATCATGACCAATCTGAAATATTTTTACTAAGGAGCAAACAGGTTCAATCAGGCCACAATGGCAGTCTTTAGGCTGCAGGTCTACAGTTAAATTTTCATTGATTTAAACTAACAGCTAATTTATATCTGTAGATGGAAGCCAGGGTAATTTTCTCATTTTCAGACATTTTTTTTTATGTATTCTTTTTTTTTTTTTTTTTTTTTTTTTTTGCTGTTTTCCTCTGGCTCAGGAAATATTTAAGTTATTGGTGTTTACTTTTTGTTCATATATGATTTAGAAGAAAAACCTGAAATTTATTAGAATCAAGTCTCAAGTGCACATTACAAAACGATTTTATAACGCTGCAAAAATATGAGGGAAACATGTACATGTAAAAAAAAAAGAGAGATGGTCCATTTTTATATGATTATCTAAATTGTATATACTGATATATATCGTTATCGTGATAAGATGACTTATATTGTCCATCCATCCATTCATCTTGTTCTGCTTAATCTTTCTCGGGTCTCAGGGGGCTGGAGCCTATCCCAGCATCTTTGGGTGAGAGGCAGGGTACACCCTTAACAGATTGCCAGTCCATCGCAGGACCAACACAGAGAGACAGACAACCATTCACTCTCACAGTCAAACCTAAGGACAATTTAGAATACCCAGTATGATGACTTATATTGTGATATAAATTTTTTGCCATAATCAAGATTCAAAGGCTTTATTATCATGTGCACAGTTAAGAAATCCTACATTTCCTGAGCAATGAAATTCTTACTTTGCTCTCCAAATGAATGTCAAGGTAATAGGTACACAACAATACTAATAAGATAACACAATAACACAATAACTCAATCCTAATACTAATGGATGCTAATAACACACGCACACACACACACACACACACACACACACACACACACACACACACACACACACACACACACACACACACACACACACACACACACACACACCAACACACAGTTAGGCAATTAGGACTCCTAAGCACACCTTGATACTAAATACTAATACGAATGAGTATTAATAACACACATTAGGCAATTTGGACAGCTAAAACAGTTGATGCAGTCAAACAAGAGGAATGAAATTCAAAATTCACTGGATGATTATAGTGGTAGTGGTATATTAATATCAGAGATGATGTGAACCTGAGATGGCATAAACCTATGCACAGTGTGCAAATGAGCACTGTGTACATAAACCTATGTACAGTGTGCAAATGAGCATTGTGCAGTGAAAAGTATATAATTATAAATTACAAATTACAAATTAGCACCTGCTGCTAATTTCTCTGTAATGGTAGTACCAGTAGACTCTACAAGATAAATAGCAGCAGAGATGATAATTAGCAGCACAGATGATATGGACATCAGACAGGTGGTACTATATACGCTGTACAGATGAGCAATGTGCAAATTTAGCAGCCAGTGTGCGAGTTTCTATATGCAAAGCTGTGTTGCAGAGTTTTGGGAGTTGTTATTTATTCAGGAGTCTGATGGCAGTGGGAAAGGAGTTTTTCTGTCTGGTTCACCTGCATTTCACACTTCTGTACCTCCGGCCTGAGGGTAAAAGTGTGAACAATCTGTGCTGGGGGTGGGTGGGGTCCCGGAAGAGGGCATGAGCTCTCCTTTGGACTCTGTGGTGGTAGATGCTCTGCAGAGAGGGAAGTGGAGTCCTGATGATCTTCTCCGCTGTCTTCACCACTCTCTGCAGGCGTTTGCGGTCCAGGGCAGTGGTACTGCTGTACCACATAGTGATGCAGTTGGTCAGGATGCTCTTGATGATGCAGCTGTAGAAATTGTTGAGGATCCTTGAGGACATGTCAATCTTCTTCAGCCTCCTCAGGAAGTACAGCCGCTGTTGAGCTCTCTTAACCAGCTCTGTGGTATTGTGTGTCCACTTAAGGTCCTCGCTAATGTGAATTCCCAGGTATTAAAAAGCTGCTCACCCTGTCCACCTCAAGCTTACGGATGAACAGTGGCTGATGGGGTCTCCTTCCTTTCTCCATGTCCACTATCATCTCCTTTGTCTTGTCCGTGTTGAGGGTGAGGTTGTTGTCCTCACACCATGACACCAGGTTGGCCACCTCCCTCCTGTAGGATGCTCCGTCATCACCAGCCCTAGCAGCAATGGCTGAAAATCCCAAGGACAGTGGCTAGTATGCATTTTGTACAGTGCTGAGGATGCAGCTACAGCTCTTCTGTGTTGAAGAGGTGGCATAGCCGGTGTTCTAATGGCAGTATCACATGCTCACTGTTCATTCATTTATTCCCCTAAAAAAATCCTACATTAATGCGTAATCTATATAATCCAGTGGTAAGTCCACAATTAAAATGAGAGAGTAGATGGAATAAAAAAAAATTTAAAAAGTAGTGTGTGATCATCATATAATTAAACTGATGGGCAATTATATGATGACTGTTACAATAAGATCAGTGCATACCGTTTCTTCATGAGTTCTGGAGTTGCACGATTTCAAAACATGCCACTGAAATATCCTTAAACAATGTGCTTCTGACAATAGACCTAGTTTTTCCTGATCAAAAGTGGATTTTCATGGAATGCACTATAATAGTAGTGCATATTAGATTGTGCGTTGCCACACCTCTTTAAAATGACTCGCTTTCTCCCAGCACAGAGCAGGTGCACTGTCTACTGGAAATTTGATGGCATGACGCAAGGCGTAAAAAGCAGACAATGCGTTAAGAGAAACAAACAAAAACACTGGCGTACGGCGGAAAGTCTGCCGGAAAAGTGCACGAATGACTATCAAAATAGGGCCCAAGGAGTGTGAAAATGGGCAGTGAGCTGCCTGAAATTATCAAACCCACTTGTGGAACGTGCAAAGTATGGCACAAATTCACACTTGGAACTGCTGGAGACTCTCTGTGTGTTGCACATATACGTATATCATATGTGATGTAATTTGAGACTTAAGGTTTCTAGTTTAAGCAGATTAATTAATACTAGTCAACAAATGATTTCTTCAGGGTCCAAAGAAACATTGTACAAGTAAGAAAACAAATGAGACTTACTCTATATGCAATCTGGGGTTAGCATTATGGAAACAAAGGGAAGATTTAGTGTAATGTGGTAGGATGATGAAGTACTGGGTGTTATCAAGCACCCACCTGAGTCCATGTTTGTAAGAACTGGACAAACACCACTTGATAGCATAATTTCTTTCTTTATTTACTTTACTTATTGAATTTAGTTGAATAACTGTACAGGCACATACTCATAATTATCAGAAACAAGGTCTGTTTCTCCAAATTTTTCCAGCTTTTAATTGGTGGAAGAAAAAGTTTCATTTTTAGGGTGGACAATGTCTTTCACTGGTCTGCTGATAAGGATAAGGAGAAAGTGAATGAGTGCATTTCATATCCTCCCTACCCAAGTATATCTTATCAGTCCAGCCTAAGGTTCTTCAATTTGGCCTTACACTTTCTTGCTGTTGTAACTAAAATTTAAGATATTCTTCAAGTTTCATAAAATAGCCTAAGGCCAAGGTTAAAGATTAAGACTGCCCTATCTCGTGTATTAACCCCATATCTCATTTGTGCAAGTTGTTAATACAATCAATAGCTACTGTACATTTTAAAGTTCCGTGACCTCCAGCACTGTTTAAATAAGTGGCCACATTTGAAAAGATTAATCCTCACCTCTGACAGTGTTGAAAAAGGATCTTCTTATCATGAATGTTTGTTCTTTTCCAGAGACCTCCAAAGCAGTATTTGTACCTAAAGCAAATCAAAAATAAGCTTCAACAGAAAATTAAAAACCAAGCTTAAAACCATATAACCATATGAGACCACATTGTGTGGAAAGTTGGCTATGTGTGGCTGCTAACTGAAAGTTAAAACTACATGGATGTGTCGTTTCACAAGTATTGCAAAAGGTTGTGGAAAAAATGCATGGCTGAATAGTTAGTAGACCTGTTAATATAATATTTTCAGTCCATGTTAAATACTCTACCTTATAGTGAAGTTACTTAACCCAAGTAAAGTCCTAGTCAAATCGAGTGAACTACTGTACCTGTGCTGTAATTGCTATGTATACAATAACAAAAGTTGATGCAAGATAACTCTGATTACCTTGAGGGCCTTCTGTTGAATGGTGTCAAGTTGTTTAAGAACTGATGGACAGGCACTCATCCGAGCAAGAAAGGCTTATTCCATGATACTACAGATCTGAGTTTTGTACACAGATGATTTTCTAACAATGTCAAGTTCATTTGCAAGCCTTTTTCTAGCCGTCTTGGACATGTCTGAGTTGTGTGAGATCCATGGCAGTTTAGTGTCAAATATAAAGTAATGTATTCTTTGTATTTAAATAAATGACCAAGAATTGTATTATAAGCAAAAACAGGTTCACTGAAAATGGACTTTCTTCTTTACTCTTTACATTTTCTGCTCTTGAAATAAAATATACTGTATATATATATATATATATATATATATATATATATATATATATATATATATATATATATATATATATATACACTGTACTGCCAAAAATATTGGGACACCCTCCAAATGAATGGGCACCAATGTGCCAAACAAGGTCCATGAAGATATTGTCCAACAAAAATTCTCATAAACACACTACTAAACCTTGTGGAAAGCCACCCTTTGCTGCTATAACTGCTTCAACTCTTTGGGGCAGGATTTCAACAAGGTTTCGGAATGTGTTTGTGGGAATTTTTGACCAATCTTCCAGAAGTACATTTGTGAGATCAGGCACTGATGTTGGATGAGAAGACACGGCTTGCTGTCACGACCTGAGCACTGGAAGTTTCCACCATGCTCAGTCTCGTGACTTTTTTTCTCTGTATTTATATTTACTTGTATTATTTTGTGCCCTTTTTGAGTTTCGGTATTCCCATACTGTTTTCTATTTTTCTGCTATGTTTCAGTTTTGTTACACTCATGCTCTGTACCATTTGCAATTATTTATCAATCTGTATTTGGTGATGTTATTCTTTATATTCTTACTGTGGTGTCCTTTCCCGGGGTTGACAGCTGTCAGGTTGCATTTCCGGGTTGGTGCTCTGTGTGGGCGTCACCCTGTCAGCTGTAAAGTCTAGTCGCCTCTCTCTCATTCCTCCCAGCTGCCCTAGATTATCTATCAGTGTTTTCTCTTGCCAGCTCTGATATCCACACCTGCGACATATTATGTTATGCCCTATTTAAGACCACTGCATTTTCCTGTCCTCACCACGGTCTTGACCCTGTCGACTCTGTCGACTCTTGTGTCATCTACTGTATATTCACTCCTAAATGTACACTACCGTTCAAAAGTTTGGGGTCACTTAGAAATTTCCTTATTTTTGAAAGAAAAGCACTTTTTTTCAATGACGATAACTTTAAACTAATCAGAAATACACTCTATACATTGCTAATGTGGTAAATGACTATTCTAGCTGCAAATGTCTGGTTTTTGGTGCAATATCTTGTAGGGTAAAATAGAAATATTAATAAATAATAAATATGATCAGGTATGAATTATTTAATTTATATTGATGTATTGGAATCTGAGATCAAATCTCATTTCATATACATCAGAAAAGTTAATAACACTCGTAAGGGGCACCAGCTTCTATCTTTAAGAAGCAATTTGATCTTTAATTTCACTTTATACCTGTTTAATCACTCAATAAATTAATCAATAATCAGTCTCAAAAATTTTCCGTGAATTCGATACCTGTGCTTGAAACAGACTCAGAATGAAATAAATTCCCAACAACTTCTCTCATTTTTAAATATTTATTAAACGAAATGATTAACAGACATTGCAGTAATTTCATTAATCATAGAATCAATCTTGTAAATGATAGATTAACAATATTAATATTTTCGGAACCAGGGTTAAACTGAGAAATGAATTTCTATCAGTTTGAGTTAACAGATTATTAAAAAAACCTGCAAATTTATGGAGAAAGTTTACTAATTATATGAAAAGTCCTTGATTGATCTTAAGAAAATAAAAACGGAATTTTAATGAAAAGAAGAGTTATGTTAAGGGCTTCTTAATTTGCATCTGATTAGATACACAAATTATTACCGAACCTCAAAATTTTTAATTCAGCAGATGAATTAAAGTTTTGCAGCTCACGTGATTCCTCGGTGATGATGGTTCTGTAGTCGTCCTCAGCCAAAGATTTCGTGGATGTTAGAGGAAATATCAGAAATTTCAGCATCCACAGTTCGACCTTTAAAGGTCAAGCAGTCGAAGATGCTGGATTTTGGCTGTATGACCCAGTGTTGCAACTGGGCTCGGATCCAGATGGTGACGTTTCTTCAGCGCGATGAACAGCCTTGATTCCTCAGCTGCACGTGATGTGGGAGCTGCGTCTTCTCAAGAGGCCTTCGATAATAATTAAAGATATCTAATCCGATCTCGAATTTAAAAAAAAACTTCCGGACTTTAGATAAAAATAGTAGCTTCTGGTGGGTGCTTGGTCAAGAAAAATATTATAAAAATAAAGTCAAGATTAAAGTTTACATTAACATCAAACAAACGGTGGTTTTACAGAAAGTTTAACAAAGAAAAAGTGATGAATAAAAATTGGAGTTTAACTCCGATTAAGAATTGAGCTCAAAGAAATAGGAATTCCTAGGTATTTAAGAGAAAAAGAAAAAGGCATTAAAATACAGTTGCATAAACAAATTACGAGTTATCTGCTCTGTGTTCAGAAAAGCGACACGTGGTCGAAGTCTTTGTTCAGACGGTCCTTTGTTCTTCCTTGCTGTGTGTAGACAATGGAGAAGATCAGAGAAAGGGGGAGCCAGAAAGAGGATCTGGAGCAAAAGAGAGTGAAGCAAAAGAGATCCGGGGAAGAGTTGACAAAAAGAGACTGAAGCAGGGGTCTCTCTGCTATTTAAGTTCCGCGGGCTTCTGGGATCTCAGCCAATGAGAGTCCTTTGTGGGAGGCACAGTGAACTTTCCATCCAATGACAAACAGTCTATTGTTTGGAGCTCTTTGGGATGAAGAGTTGTCATGCAGAGATTGGCTGTTGGAGTCACATGTGATATCGAGGCAAAACTTTGATACATACTGGAAGTTAATATTTCCCTTTATGTATTAAACTAAGATAACTTTAGTGATTAGTATAAATTATAAGCAGTGCTTCTAAATCAACATGCAGGAGTAAACATTCATTTAAACATTAACATGCATATATATAAAATCACAGATTAATGCATTTCACACATATTATTGATTTTCCACATCAAAAACATCAGAGTCCATCTGCATTTTCATAGTTCTGAAAAGAATGAAGGTTTAGAATTGAGTTTGTAATAATGTACTTTAAAGTTCACTAGTTAAATCCAGCATGTCCAGAGTTTTAGGAAATTAGCTGAGTTGTGGGTCTGTGTAGGTTTTATGGGGGCAATAAAAAGTGAAGCCGGACATTGGGGACATTCCTTAGGTTGGTTTTAACAAAAGAAGGGGGATTTCAGCTGTGGCCTGGAGGAAGAAAATCCATTTCTTTGTGTTACTCCTGGATGAAACAAAATGTCTTTAAGCAGAAGAATAATTATTGCTGAGCCAAAGTGAGATGATGCTACAATCTAGATAGGTGTATAGAGGCCCATTTCCAGCAACTATCACTCCAGTATTCTAATGGTACAATGTGTTTGCTCATTGCGTCAGAAGGCTAATGGATGATTAGAAAACCCTTGTGCAATCATGTTAGGTCTGCAATGCTGTAATTGCTGCAAATGGAGGATTCTTTGACGAAAGCAAAGTTTGATGGAAAAAATTATTTCAAACACAAATCATTATTTCTAACCTTGTCAATGTCTTGACTATATTTTCTATTCATTTTACAACTCATGGTGGTAAATAAGTGTGACTTTTCATGGAAAACACAAAATAATTGTCTGGGTGACCCCAAACTTTTGAACGGTAGTGTAAGTGTAAAAGTGCTCTGGTTTGTTTTGTTTTTTTTGTCTCGTCATTGGGTTATTCCTCTCATGTTTTTGAGTTGGTTTGTGCACTTTCTGTTTCCAATAAATCTCACAACTTTACAGTCCAGTGCATGGGTCTTTCTCTCTGCCCCGAGGCGCAAACCTTGACACTTGCAGTCTCCGTGGTCAGGTGAGGTGAGTGTTTTGTGCAGGCCAGTTAAGTTCCTTACACCAAACTCACTCATTCATGTCTTTATGGACCTAGCTTTGTGCATTGGTGGTACTCACTCGTTTAGAGGAGTGTCCCATTACTTTTGGCAGCATAGTGTATATATATTCAGTGTGTTCCAGTGTGATTCATGGTGCATGGGAAAGGAGGGGGATTCGTTTTCATCATGGACTTATTAGGTAGGTGTTAATGTATTTATTTTTAGGGGAATAAATGAATGATCAAGGAGTATGCAGCATTTTACTTTTCATTGTACCTCCCCAGTGAGACAAGAGATGCATCCACATCTGCTTTGGCTGTGCGCTCCAGCTTTCTAGCCAGGGCGGAGGCCTCCCGCACTGCACCTAGGGTCACAATTCTCAGCCAACAAGCTCCCCGACTGTCACCCGTCAGTCCCTGGAAAAGGCTGCTGAGAATGGGCTTGCTTCATGGCGGGGTCTGGCGGCGGACAGGAAGCCGCTCCAGATCTCCCATGGGGAGATGGAAGAAAGGAAAGGAGGAAATGATGACTCAGAGTTACTTCCGTGCCATCGTTAATGAAAGTTTTTGGAAGTTAATGAAAGTTTGCAGAGGTATCATTCTCTTCTCCTGAAGTTTCAAATCCATTCATGTCTGTGTATTTCAGCCTTGCGCACTACATTTATTTACTGATTTATTTGACAGGGACATTGTACAGTAATTCACATTACTGTAAAATGCACCAGAATTAGCCAAAATGGCTTCAGCTGCAGTCCCCGGACAGATGTTAAATTGTCATACTAAAAAATAAGACAAGGTTACATTATTATTTACAAAAACCATTAAACAGTTCATCTGATTTTTCACCCCATTCTTCACCGATTGTTCTGTCTAACATTAACTGAGCATCAACTGTGATTGATGTCTTCCTTATTACCAAGCAGCGTTACTATTGCGTGCCTTTTGGCTCACACACACGGGCTTTGGTCAGTGCAAAACCCATCTTAAACTGTCATGATCACAATTCACTTTAGATAATGCACCTTGGATTTTCAATGACAGTGCCTTCAAATATGATGCAGTGGGTATTACCACTCTTAAACCCATAATTGTACAATGCAATTGTCCCAGTGTGAAATCAGCTTGGTTCAGAGCAATGCCAAAATCAGGTGTGTCTTTGGTGCTCGCTGTGCCCAACTTAAAATATTTTCAACTTGGGCACAGTACTCTTTGAGGACACTTTGATACAAAAAGAAAAGAAGATTAACTTGGCTGTTTCTTTCTTTTCCAAGCTCTTAGACATTTAAGCAATTTGGGGTTAAAAGGTGTGTGTGTAAAATACCAATAGGAATGTGACTTCTTTTTATTTATTTTCCCAATATAAAGTTAGTTTGTATCTAGGGTGTCAAACTCATTTTAGCTCGGGGGCCAAATACCGCCAGATTAATTGTCCAGTGGGTCAAACCAGTAAAATAATATCGTGACCTGAGCATGGTCTGGGGACTGTGCCAATGATCTAAATTCATTTTTACCTCTGCCAAGAAGGTTAAGTTTTCATCAGCGTTGGTTTGTCTGTCCGTCTGTCTGTCTGTCTGTCTGTTTGTTTGTTAGCAAGATAACTCAAAAAGTTATGGACGGATTTTCATGAAATTTTCAGAGATTGTCAGAAATGGGGTATCCTACAGATGATTACATTTTGGTGGTGATCCGGATCACCGGGGGAACTGTGATGCTTGGCGGAGGTCTGCGCTCTCCGAGTGCTTTTCTAGTTTGATGTTGTTGTGTTTTCCCTGATAATTATTTGCATTATTTGCCCTTGTTTTGTCCTTTGTCGGGTCCTGGGTCTTATGTGTATATTGATTTACCTATTGTCCCCAGTTACTCATGTTTTCTGTACCCATAGCCTGTCTCCCTCACGTGTTACTCTTTAGCCCTTGATTGTTCACCCAGCTGTCCTGCGTCCATAATCATTAGTCTCCCTATATATGTTAGTCTGTGATTGTGCTCGTTGTTGGATCATTGTCATTCTTCCCTTTGTGCTCCCCATGTGTCTCAAGAGTTTTATCCATGAGTTTTGCCTCTGTAGTTTAGTTTAAATTTCAGCCCCCATGCTGCTGCTAGTTTATTCTTTTGTGTTTAGTTAATAAATCATTATTGCTCCAAAGTCCTGCCTGCTACCATGGGTCCTACCACATCTGCCTTCCAAAGCAGATACATGACAAATATAAGCAAAACAATCTAATGGTAGCTCCAAATTTAGTATAAAGAAGTACAAATACATTATGAAATGTTTACATTTATTGAACCATTGATCTTTTACAAAACACAAACAACCTGAATGATGAATCTTCATCAAAGTATGAATGTGATTTTTTTTTTTTGTTTTCTCCTCTGTTTTGAACTGAAGCTGCTGACGATCTTCTTCTTCTTCTTCTGGCTGCTCCTTTTGGGGGTCCCACACCGGATCATCTGTCTCCATCTCACCCTATCCCTTGCATCTCCCTCTGTAACACCAACCCTCTCCATGTCCTCCTTCACTACATCCATGAATCTTCTCGGTGGTCTTTCTCTTTTCCACCTGCCTGGCAGCTCTATCTTCAACATCCTTTGTCCAATATATCCGCTATCCCTGCTCTGCACATGTCCAAACCACCTCAGCCTTGCCTCTCTTACTTTGTCTCCAAACCGCTCTACCTGAGCTGTTCCTCTGACATACTCATTTCTAATCTTGTCCCTCCTAGTCACTCCCAGTAAAAATCTTAGCATCTTCAACTCTGCCACCTCCAGCTCCACCTCCTGTCTTTTTTGTCGGCACCACCATCTCCAAACCATACATAATAACAGGTCTCATGGCCGTCTTGTAAATCTTCCCTTTCACTCTTGCTACTACCCTTTTGTCACAAATCACCCCCAACACTCATCTCCACCCACTCCACCCTGCCTGCACTCTCTTCTTCACTCCTCATGTGCATTTTCCATTGCTTTGGATGGTTGACCCCAGGTATTTAAACTCATCTATTTTTACTGCTGCTATGCCTTCCATCTTCACCATTGCACCTGCCTCCCTCTTATTCACACTCATGTATTCTGTCTTGCTTCCTCTTTTCTCCATAGCATATCTCCATCTTTCCAGGTTCTCTTCCACCTGCTCCCTATTCTGACTATAGATCACAATGTCATCTGCAAACGTCATGATCCAAAGAGACTCCTGCCTGACCTCATCTGTCAGACTGTCCATCACTATGGCAAACAAGAAGGGGCTCAGAGCCAATCACTAATGTAATCCCACCCCCACCTTGAATCCATCCATCACGCCTACAGGGCACCTCACCACCGTTTTTCTGTCCTCATACATATCATGCACCAACCTCACATACTTATTTGCCACTCCTGACTTCCTCATACTGTACCACACTTCCTCTCTTGGCACCTGCCATGGATTATCAAGAAGGCTTACCAGGGAAGGAGCCCAGGGGCCCTGGCTTGTTTGGGGGCCCAAAAGAAACACCTAATTCTACCATGCCCAATGTTTATTGGAGTTTTTTTTTTTTTTTTTTTTTTGCATACCAACTTTTTATTTGTTGAGGTGTATGTCTGTCCCACTTGCTTAATTTAATTGGTTAAGAGTTAACATTTGACCTGGCATGGCCACTGTGTGTTCATGCTCCTAGGTAGCACATGAATACGCAGCGGCCTCTCTTCTCTCTTTGTGTTTTGTGCCATTTAATGTTGTTTAAATTACACCTAAGTGTATATTCATGTGTTTAATGTACATATATGACGCTGCGCACAAGCTACCATCACCACAGCCTTCTGGAGATAAGGAATATGACCAAACATTACGTCCTAGATCAGAGCGTTACAGAGGAACTCCGTGGCATAGGTCTCCTCCACCAGACCTCCACACCCCCGGACCCGACTGCTGTGTCTCATCCCAAATGGAGACACCGTAGACAGTGTAAGCAGTGACAAAGGAGAGGTAAATGTGGAAGTATCCTAACGAAGCTAACTGCTAGCCCACACAGACTCCCGATTCCTTCCCTCATTCTGGCCAATGTACACTCACTAGACAACAAAACAGACCACATACAGTTCCTGAGAACTACACAACATGATGTGCGGAACTGCTGTGTTTTTAGCTTTACAGAAATGTGGTTAAATGACAATATACTGGACTCTGCAGTTCAGTTAGCAGGGCTAATATGGTGTCACAGTGACAGAGTGTTCACGGAAGAAGGGAAAACGTCAGGCGGCAGGGTCTGTACCTACATCAGTGATGCCTGGTGTCGTGATGCAACTGTTGTACACAAACACTGTTCTCCATTGGTGGAGTTTATGTTCATCAAGTGCCGACCCTTTTACATTCTGAAAGAATTTTCGTCAGTCCTACTAGCCGCAATATATGTCCCACCCACTGGCATCGGCGAGAGAAGTAAAGCACTAAAAATCTTTATCAAGCCATCAGTGAGACACAAACGGCGCATCCAGATGGATCCCTCATCACAGTAGGAGGCTTCAACCATGCAGATTTAAAAGCCCTCCTATCAAATCAACACCAACATGTAGACTTTCCAACAAGAGGAGACAATTTGCTGGACCTGGTGTACACAATTCACAAGAAAGCATACAGAGCCTCTCTCCTTCCCCACCTGGGTCTCCCTGATCACATCACCATCTTGTTAAGGCCAGCATACAAACCCAGAGGGAAAACAATCAGACCAACAAAAAGCAGGTACGTTTGTGACCAGAGGGGGCCTCTGATGATCTGAAAGACTGCTTCAGCACTACAGACTGGGACACTTTCAAGCAAGCAGCCACTCACAATGGACACACAAACCTAGACGAGTAGACTGAGGTAGTTATAGCATACATAGCTAAATGCATTGATGATGTCACTAACTGCAAAACCATGACTGTTCATGCCAACCAAAAGCCATGGATGACAGCAGAGGCCCAAAGGCTCCTGAGGGCTCGGGAAGCAGCCTTCAGGGCCAGTGAAGCTGCAGGACTAACAACAGCTAGGGCCAACCTATCCTGTGGCATCAAGGAGGCAAAATGACAGTACAGCAAGAAAATATCCAGCCACTTCAGCAACACCAGAGATGTACGTTCCCTCTGGCGTGGCATACAGACCCTCACCAACTACAAACCTCCACCATAGACCTGTGCGAGTGACATCACATTGCTTAACAACCTAAATGACTTCTTCAGCCGCTTTGAAGCACAAAGCAGCACATCAGCACATAAGACCACTCCTCCTCCAAACGAGCAGGCAATGAGTCTAGATCTGGCTAGCGTGAAGAGGACCCTCTGTAGGATCAACCCACGCAAGGCAGGTGGTCCAGACAACATACAGGGTTGCATTCGGAAGGACTGTGCAAAGTCGTTCAAGAATGTCCTGGCCAACATCTTCAACATCTCCCTGACTCAAGCTGTTGTCCCCACATGTTTCAAAACTGCCACCATAATACCAGTCCCAAAAAAGCCCATCCCATGCAGCTACAATGATTACCAGCCTGTAGCTCTGACCCCCATTATAATGAAGTGCTTCAAGCGGCTGGTCATGCAGAATATTAAGCCCATCCTTCCTGCCTCCCACGACCCATCTCAGTTTGCATAAAGGTCAAACACATCCACAGAGGATGCCATTGCTGCTGCTCTCCATCCAGCCCTCACTCATATGGATTCAAAGAACTCCTTCGTGCGAATACTGTTCTTGGACTTCAAATCAGCATTCAACACAATCATCCCCCAGCACCTAATACAAATACAAAACAAAAACTCAGACACTTGGGGCTCAAAACCTCTCTCTGCACCTGGGTGCTAGACTTTCTCACAGGGAGGCCACAGAATGTGTGGGTTGGCATCAACACATCCAAGACCATTACAATGAGCACAGGGGCCCCACAAGGGTGCATGCTCAGCCCGTTGCTCTTCACCCTGCTGACCCATGACTGTGTACCAGCCTACAACACCAACCACATCATCAAGTTTGCAGATGACACAACAGTGGTGGGCTTCATCACCAACAATGAGGAGGCCAACTACAGAAATGAGGTGAGCCAACTGGTACAGTGGTGTAAAAACAATAACCTCTTCATTTTCAGCTCTTCAAAGTACTCCTTCCACCTTCTCAACACACTCGTCAGTTGTTAGTACCATTTCTGTTCTTAATCAACCTAACCTGCTGTACATCCTTTCCAGCTCAATCTGTCTGTCTAGACAATCA
The DNA here is from genome assembly GCA_020510985.1 of Pholidichthys leucotaenia. Taxonomy (NCBI): domain Eukaryota; kingdom Metazoa; phylum Chordata; class Actinopteri; order Cichliformes; family Pholidichthyidae; genus Pholidichthys; species Pholidichthys leucotaenia. The sequence goes on from CM035837.1 coordinate 390,358,373, forward strand.
ATACAAGTTGTTTTCTCCTTCCTACTGGAGTCAGTTTGTCTTGGCCTGCCCTTGCCACTGATAATACCTCTATCCGCCAAGAATGTGCTGCTAGTCCGGCAAAAGCTAGTGGTACTCAAATACTTTGCAAGCAGTTTCATGAAATGGTCAGTCAGAAAGCAACTCATACCGGCTCGGACGTCGCCCGGGTTAACAAGGTCAGGAGTTCCTGGCAGTGGAAGGCGAAGGACAGAGCTGCGTGGAGGAATCTGATCAGACCTAAATGAAACAGTCATTGTCGTCCCCGACAGACTGCTATGATGATGATGATGATGAGTGCCCAGCCTCTCATACAACTCACTACATGCCTTTTCCTTTGCCTTTTCCACTTCACTCTTTGCTATGAGCCTAGATTCCAAATACTCCTGTCTACTTTCTTCATCTCCCTGACTATCTCGGTTTTCTTTGCAAACCTCTTCCTTTGAATATTCTCCTGTACTCCGTCATTCCACCATCAAGTCTCCTTGTCTTCCTTCCTCTGTCCACTGGATACACCACATAACTTTCTACCCATTTCCCTTGATACTTTTGCTGTACTTTCTCAGTCATCTGGTAATTTTTCCCTACCACCCAGAGCCTGTATCAACTCCTTCCTGAACTCTTTGACCTTCCTTCTGTAACTTCCCCCACTTAATGTTTGGCTTTGTCTTCACTGTTTTCCTATTCTTGCTTTGCAAAGTCATCCTAGAGACTACCATCCAATGCTGTCTAGTTACATTCTCCCCTGCCATCATCTTGCAGTCTTCTATCTCTTTCAGATTTCTCCTTCTGCATAAGATGTAGTCCACCTGTGTGCACCTTCCGCCACTCTTCTAAGTCACCCTATCGTCCTCTCTCTTCTTGAAGTATGTGTTCACCACAGCCATTTCCATCCTTTTAGCAAAATCCACAACCACATTTCTCTCCTTAAGACCATACCTAACCAGGATGTCTTCATCACCTCTGTTCCCTTCACCTAAAAGTCCATTAAAGTCCACTCCAATCACCACTCTCTCCTCCCTGGTAACACTCTCTACAACTTCATCCAGCTAACTCCAGAATTTCTCTTTCTCTTCTACCTGACATCCAGCCTGTGGGGCATATACACTGACAACATTCAACATCACACCTTTGACTTCTATCTTTAAACTCATGATTCTGTCTTTCCCTCTTGAACACTCTTCACATACTCTTCCTTCATGATTACTCCTACTCCATTTCTCTTCCTATCTACACCATGGTAGAACAGTTTAAATCCACCTCCAATGCTTCTAGCCTTGCTTTCCTTCCATCTGGTTTCTTGAATACACAGTATATCTACCTTTCTTCTCTCCATCATATCAGCCAACTCTACGACTTTATCAGTCATAGTCCCTACATTTGACATCCCTACTCTCACCTCCACACTTCTACCATTCCTTTTCTCTCTCTCCCTCCTAACACACCTTCCCCCTCTCCTCCTCCTCGATCGGTGACCAACAGTAGCCCAATTTCCACCTTCACTCTGTTGGTTAACAGCAGCAGTGGTGGTCGTTGTTAACCCAGGCTTCGACCGAACTGGTAGAAAGTCTCATCCGTCACAATCCATATGTTTGATTTGGCAAAGGTTTTACATCTATATGCCCTTCCTGACACAACCCTTCACATTTACCAGGGCTTGGGACCGGCACTAGGAGTACAATGGCTTGTACACCCACTGTGGCTGGGTTTGTCGAACAATATCTTAATAACGATAAAAACAAATGCCATTTAAGGAACCAGATATCGTATTGCTTCCATCTAATGTTTAGTCCTGGAACTTGTTTGTATTTTGAACAGTGAGCTTGGTTACTTGGTCACAATAAACCAATTACTGGCAATAAACTGATAATGCCCATAATCAATTTTCTCTTGTTTACATGCACTGAAGAAACAGATAAGTGGAGAAATTCAATTCAATTCAATTCAATTCAATTCAACTTTATTTATATAGCACCATTTCACAACAACAGTCATCTCATAGCACTTTAAAATGTAGGGGAAACCCCAACAATTGCAGAAAGACCCCAGCAATCAGGCGATCCCCTGTGAGCGAGCGCTTGGCGACGGTGGAGAGGAAAAACTCCCTTTTAACAGGAAGAAACCTCCAGCAGAACCAGGCTCAGGGAGGGGCAGTCATCTGCTGCGACTGGCTGGGGGGTGAGGGGATACAGAAGATGAGAAGAACAGACATGTACAGAGCAAACAGCACAATGGGGACTCAATCTATGGGAGAGAACAAACAAATGTTAATGACCAGCAAAAAAAAAAAAAAAAAAAAATATTGAGAGTGAAGAAAGGAGTGAAGTTCAGTGCATTATTGGAGGTCCCCCAGCTGTCTAAACCTATTAGCAGCATAACTAAGGGAGGGTTCAGAGACACATGATCCCTCCCTAATTGTAGGCTATATCAAAAAGGAAGGTTTTAACCCTATTCTTAAAAACGGCGATCAAGTCTGACTCCCAAATCCAGATTGGCAGCTGATTCCACAGGAGAGGAGCTTGATAACTGAAGGCTCTGCCTCCCATTATGTCATGAATCTGGGTTTGGCTCCCAAACCTAGTTCTACTTATTTTTGTTTTGCCCTATTTTCCACCTGGCACTTCAGGGAGCTATTGGGCCTCTGCTCCCTGACAGCTTGGGCACACCCCCTCCTCCTGTCAAGTGCCATCAGCTGTACTGTCATGGGTGTTCACACACACACACACACACACACACACACACATGCACAAGCTCCATTCATTCCCGTTCACACGCTCATACATGCTCTCTCACACATCAGGTTCCAATCAAGTTCAGCCCACGCTTTCTTGCACCGGCAATCTCTTTCCTCATTAGCTTCAGGAGTATTTGCTCACTGCAACTGTGGAAAGAGATTGTCGGAGCATTCACCTCCATACGCAGCAGCTAGCTCTCCACGTATGAGTTATCATTACCTTCGTTGTACTCAGCCCAGCACTTTAAGTTTGGTTAACCCCTTGGTGTTATGGCTGGCCCAGCTTCTCTCTCCATCCTCCAGACTGCACGGATCGCCCCGGGATCACTCCAGCCCCGTAAGTCTCATGATCACCTTTCCCTTTGTGCTGCAGCACTAGGCTCCTTTTTGACCAGGCTGTAGCGCATCCGGCAGACACCCTGTATGTCTGGTGACTTTATTTTCATCATTTGCACATCCCTGTATTTCATGGTCAACTGGACTTGTTACATTGTTGGTATATTTAATAAAATGGCACTTTCTACTTCCGCAATTGGGTTTTTCATTCCCTCCCTCGTGCGCCGCACAATGGTGCACAAGGATTTGTGACAGAATGGTCCGACCAGACAGAAAAAACCCAACGGAGTAGAAGTGTGTTTTTTCTTTTTTCCTTTCCATACCTTTTTTTCCTTCCTCCCCGACTTTAAACATGGTGGTTCGGACAGAGAGGGAGTTGGAGCGGGAGCTGCGCTCATTGTGCTTCTTGGAGGAGATTTTTTCATGGACGCAGAAGCCCTGTTCCTCCATAGCCGTTCATCCAGCTTGGGACACCGCGGGGAGGGTGATGGAGCGAGACAGCCTCTAGGATCATCCGGAGGTGATAAAGATCCTCCGGGAATTTCTTCGTCGCGCCATGTGAGGAATCAGCTGAGGATCTCCCAGTGCTCGAGCTCCTCGTGGCCACTTCGCTCTTTTTCCCTGAAGATGTGGGGCCTCGTGGCGTGGGTGACCCGCTGCCCGGCACGATGCTCCGAGTCCCGGATTATCTCATTACCAAGTCGCCCAGGAGGAGAAGAAGGATGAATCCCCACCGCAAGAAGCATCCAGCCCCGCTTACTACAGCTCCGCCTCCCCGCTCCGAGTCATGCTCAGGTCTGTCACGGGAGCAGATGGAGGAACGCAGGTGGGCTCTTCTGGCAGAGACGGACCTCATCTTGGAAGTGAAGCTGTGGCTCTTCCCGGAGATGGCCGAAAGGCTAAAGGAACTTTCCCCAAGGGAGGGGGAGCTGCAACCCGATGAGGAACGCCAGGAGAGCAGAGAGGATGCCTCGGAGGCCGCTGGGGACCTCCAGTGCCAGGAGAAGAGGCAAGTTTCTTCTCTTTCAATTTTCATGGTCAATGATCAATTTTGCCTGCCTCCTGGCAAGGAGACTTGGGGTGTGCAGTCCCCTGAGTGCTCCGCCCCAGCGGCATATAGTGCTCTCGCGCCTAGTCTCATCAATTCCTTTCTATGTGCCCCTATGGGCCCATTGATCCTGGATCCAGGTCGCTTGGGGAAGGAGGAGTCAGAGGGCCGGGAGGGTCCAGCCCATGGGCCAGCGGAAGAGTCGTCCACAGCCGCCACGCCAGAGGAACCGGAGGCATGGAGGACAGCGCACGAGAGCACCACTCCTGCAACCACCATCACGCCCGCTGCGGGGGCCACCACAGTGGAGTCATCCCCCGGACCAGACCTCCAGCTGATGGGACCCGGGGCATCATCGTCAGAGTCCTGGACGGCAGTAGAGCTTAAGCACAGGCAAGTAATCTTTCCTGCAGTTCATTTGTTGATGGTGGAGGGATCTTGTCTGACTTTTGGGGAGGGGAGTCAGATGCGGCTCTCAACCACATCTGGACCCACCTCGCCGGGCTCTGCCGCTGCTGGTGACCCAAACCGTTCCTCCTCTCCTATCCCCTTCGAGCTCCATCCTAGGGTTGTCAGAGAGGGGCTGCCACAACCTGGGTTGCCCACAGACGACAAGGTGGGCCCAGTTTTCTCGGAGGAGGCCTACGGGGATGAAGCACCCGACGGACCGGGGGAATCCAAGCACCCTAAATCGCCGGAGTCCTGGATGGCAATGGAGCCAGACTTCAGGCAAATGTGCTCCATTATGTCATTAATGTCAATGTTAATGTCACACTGCCTGACTCATGGTGAGGTGGACCCGGGGCAGCTCACAGTAGCCCTCGGGGCCGCCACACTGGGCTATGCTGCTGCCGGCGACCCTGACCCGGTTTCTCTTTTTCTCCCTTCAGGCTCCGAGCCCCCAGCCGGGGATGCCAGAGAGCTGTTGGTCTCATTGGAGGCCGCCGAGGATCGGGGTCCAGCATCAGGCGACGTGAGGAGCATTACCTCCCTCGCTGGGGAGGCCATCGCGGGAGCAATGAGGCCCCTGATGGGGGTCACCGCAGGTGCAACGGTGCTCTAACCGGAGCCCACTGCAGGTGCAGCAGAGCTCCAGCTGGAGTCCACCGAGGGTGCAACAGAGCTCTGGCCAGAGTCCACTGCGGGTGCAGCAGAGCTCCGACCGGAGTTCACCGCTGGTGCAGCAGAGCTCCAGCCGGAGTCCACCGCCGGTGCAGCAATGTCCCAGACTGGGACCATCACGGGTGCAGCCACGTCCCAGACCGGGACCATCGCGGATGCAGCCACGTCCCAGACCGGGACCATCATGGATGCCGCCACGTCCTGGACCGGGACCACTGCGAGTGCAGCCACGTCCTAGACCGGGACCATTGCAGGTGCAGCCACGTCTCATACCGGGACAATCGTGGGTGCTACGGTTCCCCTGTCCCAAGCCTCGAATGGCAGGGGGGCTCCTGTTCCTTGGTTTGGCCACCAATGTTCCCGAGTATGAAGGCTGCTTCTCCGCCTTCCCCTCCGGTTCTGGTGGCTCCACCATGCTGGGCGGCTACCCGAAGGACTTAGCTTATGGGTCGGGTGGTCCATTGGCCCGGGCAGGCTGCTGGACACTATCCCGCGGGCCACCTGCTGGACTTGGGAGTCGGCAGGCCACCCGATCTGTCCCTCCTCATCATGCTGGGGGCCTGGTACTCTGGTCGACCCCCTGAACTTTGGACCTCTGGGGAGGGAGGTTAGTGTTCCAGGTTGGGGGCTGTTAGGAGGGGTTTCCTCGTTATTTTGTTTTTTACAGGTTGTGTTTTCACTGGTTGCTTCTCTCCTAACCGGTTTTCCCCCACCTCCCACCCTGGGTTAGTGTTTGTTGCCGGGGGAGAGGGGTTCCCTTGAGGGGTGTTGTTTTTTTTTCTTTTTGGCTGATGATACTGGGGTGTCTGGTATCCACCCCTGGGGAGGGGTGTGTGTCATGAATCTGGGTTTGGCTCCCAAACCCCGTTCTACTTATTGTTATGTTTTGCCCTATTTTCCACCTGGCACTTCAGGGAGCTATTGGGCCTCTGCTCCCTGACAGCTTGGGCACACCCCCTCCTCCTGTCAAGTGCCATCAGCTGTACTGTCACGGGTGTTCACACACATACATACATCCACACACACACACACACACATATGCACACGCTTCCATTCATTTCCGTTCACACGCTCATACACGCTCTCTCACACACCAGGTTCCAATCAAGGTCAGCCCATGCTTTCTCACACCGACAATCTCTTTCCTCGTTAGCTTCATGAGTATTTGTTCACTGCAGTTGTGGAAAGAGATTGACGGAGCAAACCGGAGAGATATGATCTCTCGTTCTAGTACCTGTTAAAACTCTTACTGCAGCATTTTGGATCAACTGAAGATTTTTTAAAGATGTTTTAAGACAACCTGATAATAAAGAGTTAAAATAATCTAACCTAGAGCTAACATAAGCGTGGATCACGTTCTCAGCATCACTCTGAGACAAGATGTTCCTAATCTTGGCAATATTACGCAAATGATAGAAGGCAGTCTTAGAAACAAATTTAATATGTGAATTGAAAAACAGATCTTGATCAAAAATAACTCCAAGGTTCCTCACAGAGCTATTAAGAGAAAGAGTAACCGTATCCAAACTAAAAGTTTGATTTGGAAAGGTATTTCTAAGTTTTTTTTGGATCAACAAGAATGACTTCAGTCTTATCTGAATTTAACAGCAGGAAATTACAAGTCATCCAAGTTATAATTTCCTTAAGACAGGCTTCTAAATTGGCTAATTGATTACTATCATCTGGCTTCATTGACAGGTATAATTATGTGTCATCTGCAAAACAATGAAAATGTATACAGTGCTTTCTAATAATGTTGCCTAACGGAAGCATAAATAAACTAAAAAGAGTAGGGCCTAGCACAGATCCCTGTGGGACTCCATGACTGAGCTTTGAGTTGGAAGAAAACTATCAGATAAATAAGATCTAAACCACTGCAACGAAGTTCCATTAAGTCCAACATAGTGTTCTAATCTATCAAGTAGAATATTATGATCAATAGCATCAAAAGCTGCACTAAGGTATAAAAGGACAAGTACAGAAACAAGCCCATTATCAGATGCGATAAGGAGGTCATTAGTGACCTTCACTAAGGCTGTTTCAGTACTATGATGGATTCAAAACCCAGATTGAAACTCTTCAAATAAACCATTTCCCTGCAAGTGGTCAAATAATTGCGTAGCAACAACTCTTTCCAAGATTTTTGAAATGAAAGGGAGATTAGAGATTGGTCTATAGTTAGGTAAAACTCCTGGATCCAGCATTGGCTTTTTGAGTAAGGGTTTAATTACAGCATTTTTAAAACCCTGAGGTACATGGCCTAAAGTTAATGAAGAATTGATTATTTGAAGAATAAAGCTACCAGTAAATGGGAAGACTTCTTTAAATAACCTGGTAGGAATAGGGTCTAAAAGACAAGTTGAAGGCTTGGATGAGGAAATTATTTTGTCTAACTCTTAAAGGGCAGTTTGAGTAAACTCATCCAAACAGATATCAATTGACGGAGTTGTAGTAGTTACTGTATTTAAGTTAACGGTGGGAAGAATCTGACTGATTTTATCTCTGATAGATGAAATCTTATTATTGAAAAAGTTCATAAAGTCCTGACTAGTAAGCTCTAAGTAATGCTAGGATTGACAGAGTCCTGACTCTTTGTCAGCCTGGCTACAGTGCTGAAAAGAAACCTGGGATTATTCTTGTTCTCTTCTATTAATGCAGAATAATAACTCATTCTAGCTTTTCTAAGAGATTTTTTATAAATTATAAGATGCCTGCGATGGACTGGCGATCTGTCCAGGGTGTACCCTGTCTCTCGCCCAAAGATGCTGGGATAGGCTCCAGCCCCCCCGCGACCCGAAAAGGATTAAGCGGAAGAAGATGAATGAATGAATGATTTCTCCAAGCTAAATAAAGCTTTCATCTAAATTAGTGGAGCACCATTTTCTTTCTAACTGACGAGTCCTCTGTTTTAAGCTACGAGTTTCTATGTTGAACGAAGGAGTCTGAAATCTCTGATTAGACTTTTTCTTTTTTAAAGGGGGCACCATGTCTAGAGTCTGATGCAGAGAAGCTGTAACACTATCAACCATGCTATCAATTACAGAAGGAGTGCTGTCTATAGCTTATTTCCGTTGTGTTGCCACATGGCATAGAGGAAACAATCTGCATAAATTTGGTTACAACATCATCTGAAAGGAATCTACTGTAGTAATATTTTTCTTTAGGAGCCAAATAGTCAGAAATAGTAAAATCAAAGGTTAACAGACAATGGTCTGACAGTCCAGGGTTATGAGGGAACACTACCAGATTTTCTATTTGTATGCCATATGTCAGAACAAGGTCCAACATATGGTGGGGATAATGGTTAGAATTTTCTACTTTCTGAGAAAACCCCATCGAGTCTAATATTGAATTAAATGCCATATTGAGGCAATCACTATCTGCATCTACATGTATATTATTATTAAATGTATACATTTGCATGGACTGAAGAAACAGATAAGTGGAGAAATTCAATCATAACCGGTTTATTAGCGTACATGTAAACATAATCACTGACCATGTTTACATGCACATGAATAAACCAGTTATGATTGGATTTCTGGAGTTTCAATCCAGATTAAGATCCTTAATCAATTTTTGGCAGGCAAAATACAGAATTATTGTCCTTTGAGAGTATTTCACAAGTGCAAGAGAGCACATTGCAGTATTATATTCACAATTTAATCTTGAACCAAATAAAATTATTTTAAAAGGATGAAAATTGTTTCAATCAACATTAAGACCTTTAACCACTTTTTGGCAGGTGAAATAACACATTTGTGACCCGTGCTGGCAAAATGAGTTGGATTGTGCACCACGTCATCACAAGCTGCAAGCACAAGAAGTCATAGATCATGACTCTTTCTTTGTTTGCTAGCAGCAAGTCCCGGGAAAACCCCCATGAGTGCCTGGTATCGTTGGAAAGCTTAGAAAACGTACTTTTTAAAAATACATATGGTTTTGTGGAAGACATAACTCCCTACTGATCAAACACAAGTTTTAAACCTAGTCAAAATATAAACAAATTGTCTTTTTCTGAGTCTGTTTTTGTGCACTTCCTACAAATTAAATATCATTTTGAAGGTATTTCAATACAGAATATGGACAAAATGTTACCTCAGTTTTGATAATTTCCTCAGAGTGACTCATTTTGCCAGCACGGGTCACATTTATGAGCTATAACAGCACTTTGAGACTGTTTCACACAAGTGTGACAGAGCAAGTTGGAGTATCATATTCACTATTCAACCTTGAAGAACCAAATCAAGCAATTTTTGCAGATAAAATGTTTGAATCCAAATTGGGAGCTATAATGAATTTTTGGCAGATGAAGCATCCATTTTATGGATTCTACTTACAGTGTATAATTATTGGTGGTAAATAATGCACAAACACTTGTTTTCAGGGGAAAGAAAAGCTTTAATGACTTTTATATTGTTATACATGGATTCTGTTAATTTCAGCACACTTTTCTTAACATATGAGACAAAACATTAAAAGCTGCAGGAAAAATTGTTATATCTGATTATTTTAACACAAAATCCATGGGTTTAAAATTATGACTAATCTCTTACTGCATTAAACATTCACACACATACCTTTGCTAATTGCTTGGACAAAAAGTTATGTCCGCTTTGCTCAAAAACAGCTGTCGGCCTCAGAATCAGAAGAGAAATGGCTTTAGCCGAGCAAGGCGTGCTCCTGCAATGAGCCGATCATCATCTGGTGGCCCATCACTTTTTGGCAAGATACCGACAGCTTCTCTTGTTTTGAACATGTTCAAAAAATTTTGTGACAAGAAAAACTGGTTTTGACCGTAAAAACATCCGGTAAACAGCAGTGAACTGACGGTCCCCCAGCACCCACCAAGCTGTGAGACATTGGGGTAAATGTATTTTTAAATAATAGTTATTAAATACATTAAATACCATGACATTTCAGTGTGTGCTGGATCCGGCATCCATAAAAAAAGACTTGTTGCATATTTTTAGCTCTCTCTCTCTCTCTCACTCTCTCTCTCGCTCTCTCTCTCTCTCTCTCTCTCTCTCTCTCTCTGGCATCCTCATCTCGAAGAGGCGATGGTTAGCGTGTCAAGGGTTGGAGCAGCACCTGGAATGCCAATACAGCCCAATCCTTGAGTGGCAGTCTTTGGAGCAGTTGGCGCAGATGAAGATTGATGGTGCACGTGCTGATGCTGCACGTTCTTTCCTCTTGTGTTCGCTTACATCTTGAGAACACCCTCTTTGACACTGTGGCGCCAGGTGGCTCAGTCTTTGGCAACAACCTCCCAGTTATTGGCGTTGATCTGCGTAAACTGCATGTCACGTTTGCAGACATCTTTAAAACGCAACAGTGGTCGGCCCACATGGCCCACCCACAATTCTCCGTAAAGGATTTCTCTGGGCAGACGGTCAGGCTCCATGCGGTGCATGTGGCCGAGCCACCGGAATCGTCTCTGGCTGAGAAATGCAGGGATGCTTGGCAAGTCAGCGCGCTCAAGGACCTCGGTGTTGGGGACTCTGTCCTGCCACTTAATGTGCATATTGTGCCAAAGACAACGGAGATGGAACCCGTTTAACCGCTTCTCCTGCCCTGGCATAGGCTGTCCAGGACTCACTGCCGTACAGGAGAGTGGATAGGACGCAAGCTTGGTATACGAGTAACTTGGTCTTCAAACTAAGCAGATTGTTGTTCCACACACGCTTGTTGAGTTTGGCCATGACAGCAGCTGCTTTGGTGATTCTGGAGCTGATCTCGGTGTCCAGCGAGAGCGTGTTTGAAACAGTGGACCCTAGGTAGGTGAAGGTGTTCACAACCTCCAGCTGTGTGTTGTTCAATGGTAATGACAGGAGAGGAGACAGCATCTTGCGCCATGATGTTGGTTTTCTTAAGGCTGATCATAAACCCAAACCCCATGCAGGCGTGGGACAGTTTGTCGACCAGGTGCTGCAGGCCCTTCCCGCTGTGTGATGCTAGAGCAGCATCATCTGCAAACAGCAGCTCACGTATGAGGACCTCATAGACTTTGGTTTTAGCATGAAGTCTTGCGATGTTGAGGAGTTTTCCATCTGATCTCGTGCGGACGTAGACACCTTCAGGACAGTCGGCAAAGGCGTAGTGGAGGAGCATTGAGAAAAAAAATCCCAAAGAGAGTCAGTGCAAGAACGCAACCCTGCTTTACTCCACTGCTGACTGGGAAGGCATCTGAGGTGGCCCCATCAATGCAAACAGTACTATGCATGTCCATGTGGAAGGAGGAGATGATTGCAAGGAGTTTTCGGGACAACCAATCTTTCACAGGATCTGGAAGAGCCCGCTTCGACTAACTAAGTCAAAGGCTTTGGTCAAGTCCACGAACGCAAGGAACAATGGCTGCTGCTGCTCTTGACATTTCTCCTGCAGCTGACGGAGGTAGAAGATCATATCCACTGTGGACCTTCCGGCTCTGAAGCCACACTGGGACTCAGGATAGACTCGCAAAATGAGTCTCTGCAGGCGGAACAGGGTGACCCGGGCGAAGACTTTGCCAACTATACTTAGAAGAGAGATACCGCGGTAATTGTTGCAGTCACTGCGGTCGCCTTTGTTCTTATACAGCGTGACTATGTTGGCATCTCAAATCTTGGGGAATGCTACCTTACTCCCAGCAAAGGCAGAGGAGCTCATATAGTGGTTGTAAGATGGCTGTTTTCCCATGTTTCAGAACTTCTGGGGGGATACCGTCTTTCCCTGGAGCCTTGCCACAGGCGAGGCAGTCTATGGTTTTGTTGAGCTCTTCCAGCGTGAGCATTTCATCAAGCTCTTCCATGACTGGTAGGCCAGGCAAGGTGTCGAGGGCAACATGTGTCACGACGTTCTGGGTCGAGTACAATTCAAGATAATGCTCGACCCAACGCTGGAGTTGCTTGCTCTTGTCGGTGATGGCTTCACCTGTCTTAGCTTTGAGCGGTGCTGTTTTGATGCTTGTGGGCCCGATAGCTGTTTTGATGCCCTCATACATTCCTTTGGCGTATCCGCAATTGGCAGCTACCTGGATGTTGGTGCACAGGTTCTGCCAGTACTCATTGGCGCAATGGCAGGCAATCTGCTGTGCCTTGCTCCTTGCTGCTTGAAGGGCGTTGCATGTACCAGGGCAAGGGTTCTGCTTGTGAGCCCGCAGTGCTTCTCTTTTGGCCTCTGTGACTGGCTGCATTTCGTCCCAGTGAACCTCAAACCAGTCAGCATTCTTGCGCTCTTTTTTTCCGAATGCGATCATGGCTGAATCGTAGGTGGCGTTGTGAAGGTGGTTCCATTTGGCGTCCACGTCGCTTGGGATATCGGACTGGAGGTGAGCTTCAAGTTTCCTCTGAAAGCTGTCAGCAAAGGTCTGAGCCTTGATCGGATCAGAAATTCCATAGGTGTTGATGCCGGAGCAACCCTTAGTCTTGGCATGGTGGATCTTCCTTGGCTTCAGTCTGACCTTACTGGCAACAAGGGAATGATTTGTATCACAATCAGCACTGTGATAGCTTCTCGTGTGAAGAACACTGCTGAGGTCCGCTCTTCTTGTGATGACAAGATCTATCTGGTGTGAGTGACGGGACCGGGGGTGTCTCCAAGACACTTTCCGCAGCTCTTTACAATTGAAGTAGGAGTTTGTAATGCAGAGGCCGTGATGACAACAGAATTCCAACAGCCTCTGTCCGCTCTCGTTCATCCTGCCTATGCCAAAGTGGCCAAGACAGGATTGGCCACACTTGCAAGTCTGCTCCGACGTGAGCGTTGAAGTTGCCTAGCAAAAATAAGCCTTCAGAGTGGGGGATTCTAGATAGTGACATAATGCACGGCTCAGGAGACACACACGCAGGCTCAGGGTAGATTTAATAGCTTTATTAACAACAAGTGTGTGTGAGTGTGTGTATGCGAGATGTATATGTGTTGGTGGTGGCGTCTGCATCAGGCACGGAGGCAGGAGGCCGTTCAGCCGGACAACCCTATGGGTGAAGCAGAGGGAGAAGGGTAATGGGCACCACACCAACACAGGAGATATGCCAATGATCGTAGGCTTACTTGGTTTGGGCAGGTGGCTGGCACAGCAAGGGCGTAGCCCGGTAGACAGCGACCTGGAGTGCCTGATGCAGCAGCGAGGAGGCGGTGGCTGTAGGAAGTAGTCCGCTGCCGGGAAATCCACCTGTGCACAGGGGAGGAGACTGGAAGGAGAAGGTAAGAGATTCTTACGTGTAATCTTGCTCGTTGAAGGGGATTCCTTGCAGCAAGAGAAGCCAACGAAGACGGACGGCTTCAGGCCGAAGCCCAGGGCGAGACGGCTTAAATCCCTCGCCGCTGACGAGGCGCAGGTGTGCGTGCAGCTGGCGCCGCTGATGAGCGGTGAGGCGTGACAGTACTCCCCCCTCTAGCAGCGCCTCCTGGTGATGGTTTCTCCGGGTGCGCTCGGTGGAACTCAGTAATGAGAGATGGATCCAACACGAACGACAAGGGTACCCATTGCTGATGTTCGGGTCCATAGCCCTCCCAGTCCACCAAGTAGTGCAACCCGCGACCCCGGCACCGGGAGTCCAGGATGGAAGAGACGGGCCAGGCCGGATGACCACCAATCATCTGGGGCGCGGGCTGCACAGCAGGGGGAGGGCAAAGGGGGTCGGAGACTGCCAGCTTCACCTTGGAAACGTGGAAGGTGGGATGAATGCGGAGGGAGGGGGGAATAGCCATATGCACAGCCACCGGGTTTATAATCCTGGTTATGGGGTATGGGCCCATGAAACGCTGTGCCAGCTTCCTCTTCTCACCTTTTAAAATGACGTCCTGGGTAGACACGTAGACATGCTGGCCTACCTGGTAGGCTGGGGCAGGTCTTCTGTGCCGGTCCGCCGTAGATTTGTTGCGCTCCGCCATGCGTAAAAGCACATTACGCGCCGACGCCCAAATGGAGCGGCACCGCCTGAGGTGCGCCCGAACTGAGGGGACAGTTACCTCACTCTCCTGCGTAGGGAACAGAGGGGGGTCGTAGCCCAGGGACGCCTTAAATGGGGACATCCCCGTGGCAGAAGAGCGGGCGGTGTTATGGGCGTACTCAACCCAGGCGAAATGGTTACTCCAGGACACAGGCTTGGATGTAGTGATGCAGCGGAGCGCAGCCTCCAGCTCCTGATTGGTCTGCTCACACTGCCCGTTGGTTTGGGGGTGATGGCCGGAGGAGAGGCTTACCTTGGCTCCCAGGGCGTTACAGAAGGACCTCCAAACCTCTGAGGAAAACTGGGGACCCCGGTCCGAGACCACGTCCACCGGAATCCCGTGCAGCCTGACCACGTGCTGGATAAGGAGGTCCGCCGTCTCCAAGGCAGATGGAAGCCCTCGTAATGGGATGAAGTGAGCAGCCTTGGAGAAACGATCAACGATGGTCAGGACTGTGTCGAAGGTGTTAGAGGCCGGGAGACCGGTGACGAAATCCAGGGCGATATGCGACCAGGGCCTGCCAGGGATGGGCAGAGGCTGGAGCAAACCCGCTGGAGGGGCATTACCTGATTTACTGGTGGCGCAGATGGGGCAGACCCGGGCGTAGGGGGCAGCGTCCTTCCGCAGGCCCGGCCACCAGAAGGATCGTTGAAGTAAATCGATCATCCGGGAGGAACCAGGGTGGCAGGTGAGCTTTGATGTGTGCAGCCAATGGATGACCTCCCCCCGGACCGTGGACGGCACAAAGAGCCTCCCCTCCGGTCCGCCGCCAGGGTCTGGTTCCGACTCCTGCGCCTTCCGGATCTTACTTTCAATATCCCAAGTGACGGCTCCCACGATGCACGGCCTGGGCAAGATGGTGTGGACTGCGTCCTCAGACGCCTCAGGGGCAAATTGCCTAGAGAGGGCGTCAGGCAGGCCGTTCTTGGAGCCAGGCCTAAAGGTGATGTTAAAGCGGAACCTGGTGAAGAACAAGGACCAACGCGCCTGGCGGGCGTTCAGACGCTTGGCAGATCTCAAATATTCCAAGTTCTTGTGGTCAGGTAGAACCCCGAATGGCAGGTCCGCCCCCTCTAGCCAGTGATGCCACTCCTGCAGCACGAGCTTGATGGCGAGGAGCTCTCTGTCCCCCACGTCGTAATTTCGCTCTGCCGGGGACAAGCGCCGGGAGAAGAAGGCGCAGGGCCTTTTGACACCGTCGTCAGGTGACCGCTGAGATAGAACCGCCCCCACCCCCGTGTCCGAAGCGTCCACCTCCACGATGCATTGCAGCGAGGGATCGACTTGGCTGAGGACCCGGGAGGAGGAGAACTCCACCTTCAGCGCCTGGAAAGCAGCTGCGGCCTCTTCAGTCCACCGGAACGGGACCTTAGGGGACGTGAGGCGGGTCAGAGGGCTGACGATGGTACCAAAGTTCAGGACAAAGCGGCGGTAGAAGTTGGCAAACCCAATAAACTGTTGCACCTGTTTCCTTGATGTAGGAGTGGGCCATTCCACCACCGCTTTCACCTTCGCTGGATCCGGAAGCACCTGGTCGTGGGAGATGACGAACCCGAGGAAGGACGTAGTCTTAGCGTAAAATTCACATTTCTCAGCCTTGACATATAACCGGTTCTCCAGCAGCCTTTGGAGGACCCGCCTCACATGGACCCGGTGCTCGTCCCTGGATCTGGAGAAGATGAGGATGTCATCCAGGTAGACGAACACAAACAGGCCGATGAAATCCCGGAGGACGTCATTTATAAGGTGCTGAAAGACGGCTGGAGCATTGGTCAACCCGAACGGCATAACCAGGTACTCGAAGTGGCCGTTTGGGGTACGGAAGGCTGTCTTCCACTCGTCTCCCTCCCGGATCCGGACGAGGTGATATGCGCTGCGAAGATCCAGCTTGGTGAACCAAGTCGCCCCCTGGAGGGAGTGGAAGGCAGTGTCCATTAGGGGCAAGGTGTAGCGATCCTTCTCCGTGGTGTCATTCAGGGCACGGTAGCCAATACAAGGACAGAGGGAGCCGTCCTTCTTGCCCACGAAGAAGAATCCAGCGCCTAATGGTGATGATGAGGGGCGGATGATTCCAGCACTCAGCGATTCCTTGAGATAAGAGTTCATGGCCTCCTTCTCCGGCGCAGACAGGCTGTAGAGTCACCCTGAGGGTAAGGGTGCCCCCTGGCGGATGTTTATCGCACAGTCGTAAGGCCTGTGCGGAGGAAGAGACATCGCCTTGGACTTGCTGAATACCATACCCAGGTCGTGAAACTCCGATGGCACCAGGGTGAGATCCGGAGGCGCGGCGTCCTTGGGAGTTGGAGGAGAGGACGGGGAGCAGGCAGCGGATTGAAGGCAGGTGCTCATACAAAAGGAGCTCCAGGCGGATACTCTGGCGGACTTCCAGTCCAGGACAGGATTGTGGAGGCGGAGCCATGGGTATCCCAGAATGACGGGTGACACAGAGCTAGGTAGGACGTAGAAGGAGGTTTCCTCCCGGTGGTTCCCAGAGATGATCACAGGGACAGGGACGGTCTGATGTGTAACTTTCCCCAGGGACACATGGGAGAGGTTGACCAGGGCAAGAGGAGACTTAAGGGCTTGGCAACGGATGCCCAGTCGGGTTGCCAGGCTTTGTGAAATAAAGCTGCCCTCCGCGCCCGAATCCACCAGTGCGTGGGTGAGGTGCCCTGTGGGGTTGTGACAAAATTGGATGGGCAGCTTCAATTGAGAGAGGGGATTTAACCGATTAGCGTCCGCGAGGCCCCCTACAGTGACTCGCGGACCTCCCTGTTTGGCTTCTGTGGACAAAGCTCCACTGTGTGTTGGCTGTCTCCGCAATACATACAGAGACCCAACTCACGGCGGCGTTGTTTCTCCGCTGGGGGGAGCTTTGTCCAGCCTGTCACCATCGGCTCCGACTCCTCGGAGTACCCTGGTGACGGCAACGCCAGGGGGCGAGCTTGGGACAGGCGAGACGAGGCACCTCGAGGGCGAGAAGAAGATGACTTCCGCTCCGAGGCACGCTCGCGCAACCTGTTGTCCAAGCAGATGGCTAGGGAAGTTAGCTCCGCTAAAGTCTCCGGGATGTCCTGTCCAGCCAATTCGTCCCTCAGACCAGCGCTGAGACTGCCAAGGAAGATGCCACAGAGAGAACGTTCTCCCCAGCCAACCTCCTCCGCCGCTACCTGGAAGTCGATCGCGTAGTCAGCTGCCGACCGGCTTCCCTGCTGAAGGCTGAGAAGCTGATCGACCTGAACGCTCTCTGTACGCGAATGATCAAATACTTCCAGAAACAGTCTCACGAATTGGCCATAGGTGAGGGTGGCGTAACTGGGCTTCGCCATAACGGCGTAAGCCCAGGTAAGCGCTCGCCCCTCCAAGAGGTTCCCTATGTAGCCAATCCGGCTATGGTCTGAGGGAAAGTCTCCGGGCACACGGTGAAACACGGACTCACACTGCATGATAAACCCCCGCGCTCCACCGAGCTTACCGCTAAAGCGGGCGGGGGTTGGAATGGGTGTGAGCCGAGTCGGTGCCGCCGGAGCAGGCTGGACGGCCGCTGGAGCAGCAGGAGCCACGCCGCCCTGACGGGCTTGGGGGAATGGCTGTTGGGGGTCCAAGTGGTCCAATCGGTTAGTGATTATGGTTAACTGATTTAAAATCACCTGTTGTTGGTGGGCTATCAGATCCACCCGAGCCTCGAGGGTGGAAAGATGGCGTGCGAGCCCACTGTCTGCCGAGCCGCTCTGCTGAAGCCATACTGACATAATGCAAGGCTCAGGAGACACACACGCAGGCTCAGGGTAGATTTAATAGCTTTATTAACAACAAGTGTGTGTGAGTGTGTGTATGCGAGATGTATATGTGTTGGTGGTGGCGTCTGCGTCAGGCACGGAGGCAGGAGGCCGTTCAGCCGGACAACCTTATGGGAGAAGCAGAGGGAGAAGGGTAACGGGCACCACACCAACACAGGAGATATGACAATGATCGTAGGCTTACTTGGTTTGGGCAGGTGGCTGGCACAGCAAGGGCGTAGCCCGGTAGACAGCGACCTGGAGCGCCTGATGCAGCAGCAAGGAGGCGGTGGCTGTAGGAAGTAGTCCGCCGCCGGGAAATCCACCTGTGCACAGGGGAGGAGACTGGAAGGAGAAGGTAAGAGATTCTTACATGTAATCTTGCTCGTTGAAGGGGATTCCTTGCAGCAAGAGAAGCCAACGAAGACAGACGGCTTCAGGCCGAAGCCCAGGGCGAGACGGCCTAAATCCCTCGCCGCTGACGAGGCGCAGGTGTGCGTGCAGCTGGCGCCGCTGATGAGCGGCGAGGCGTGACAGATAGCACTTCCTCTAGAGCCTCGTAGAACTGATCTTTAGCTTCTGGAGTGGACGTGAGGGTCGGGGCATACACAGAAAGGATGTTCACAAAGCCCGACAATGTCTTCATGCGGAGGACGAGGATTATTTAGAACCCTCCTGTAGGGGTTTCTGTTGTTGCGATCAGTGAGTTCCTTACTGCAAAACCTACACCATGCTGCCTGGACTCGTCCTGGGACAGGCCCTGCCAATGTGTAGTCTGATTCTCTAAGAGATCCGCTGTCAGCCAGGCGGATTTCCTGAAGGCAGGCAACATTGATGTTAAGTCGTGCCAGTTCCTTATCGATGATGGATGTCTTGCAAGAGTCATCCATTTGTTGGAGATCAGCGGTAAGTCCGGGGCACATGGTGCAAACGTTCCAGCTTGCAAATCGAAGAGCTGGAGTCTTCGTATGTTTCTCCTTTTGACTGCCTGGTGCAGATTGATGCTTGCTTGTCAGGAGAGACCTCTAAGCTCTACGCACCCAGTAGAGCAGGCAAGCCATGGAGGGACGGCACCTTTCTGGCTGGGGGCTGCCCAGCTTGAGGTGGGCGGTAGCTGCCCAGTGAAGCTGCGAAGGCTTCTCCCACCATCTGACGAGACCCCTGGCACTCCTCCCTATGCCATTCAGTTGGAGCTTATAACCAGTAACTGCCTTGTCCCGTGTTGTGCCAGAATCTTGCGATGCCGCTGGAGTGTTTGCGCTATAAAGCTTGGGCGGGGTAGTATGGAGACACTGGGCTGCCCATACGTCAGTGTTCCCCTCTTGGTGTCACTGGCTGAGTCCAAAGGAAAGGATGATCCAATACAGTTTGGGACCAGTTCCACTGCAGGAGTTGCCGGAAGTAGTGCTGAGCATCTGCCAACCGCCTTAGGGCTCCACTCCGGATTTATCCTCGAGGTTTACTCCCGAAGCCTTTCCCGTAATCAGGTGTAGCCGCAAGGCAGCAGAAGTTTGGAATCAGTTTACCTTCTCCTAGGTAGTTTGCCAGCCAAGGCTAACGGGCACCACTTGCCCAGATTTGAAATCAGAGTGGTCCTTCTCCTAGGTGGACTGACACCCAAGTCTGACGAGCCCCACCTACATGGAGCAACCTGGTTATAGTGCCAGAGACTCGCTGACACCCTCTGTCATTTAGGGAAAACAGGGTCGGCACTAGAAGCCACACAGTAGGATTTGGTTAGGAGAGGCTATTGGAGAGATGCTGTGCTATGAGTGGGGTATTTCAGTGGAAATGTAGGTGCTCCTTTCTGCATTCCACCCCAGGACATCCTAACCCATTTAGATAAGATAAGATAAGATAAGATAAGATAAGATAAGCCTTTATTAGTCCCACAACGGGGAAATTCCAGGATTGCAACAGCACAGGGATAGCAACACTCAGAGCAACAATCAGAAGGCAAGAAAAAAAAAACAAGCAAGCAAGAGCAGCTAATAAACATATGTACGTATTACTATAAAATATATATATATATACACACACACACAGACACACAGTGCAGAGCATTGTAGCTGGATGGAATAAATATATGAATATATGAACACACAGTGCAGAGCATTGTAGCTAGATGGAATAAATATGTAAATATATAAACACCCACAGTACGGAGCATTGCAGCTAGGTGGAATAAATATGCAAGTATATAAACACACACAGTGCGGAGCAATGTAGCTAGATGGAATAATATGTAGATATATAAATATATAAACACCCACAGTACGGAGCATTGTAGCTAGATGGAATAAATATGCAAATATATAAACACACACAGTGCAGAGCATTGTTGCTAGATGGAATGAAACAGCATAACCGTCTACTTAGTTATCCTACATGGTATGATTATGTGCCCATACATATTCTCACCCTCCATAGCGACCGGTATGTTCCTAGTTGTATGCCGGAGAGGACCATTGTGTAAGTCTATTGCATCTTTTGCATTCAAAAAACTATTAGTTTGTTACGACTTTTTGCTATCTCTGCGAGCAGCCCTGCTTAGGTTGTACAGTCTGACAGCCGTTGGTAGGAAGGACCTACGAAACCTCTCGGTTGTGCACCTGGGATGATGTAGTCTGCTGCTAAATGAGCTCCTCAGTGCATCCAGTATGTCCTGCATAGGGTGGAACTCGGACTCCAGCAGAGATGACAGTTTAGCCACCGTCCTTCTCTCTCCTATCTCCTCCATCGGATCAAGGCGCTGCCCCAGGACAGAGCTAGCTTTCTTAATCAGTTTGTTCAGTCTCTTCCTATCGGCTGCAGTAATGCCACTGCCCCAGCAGACCACTCCAAAAGTGATGGCTGATGCCACCACCGTGTCATAGAATGACTTCAGCAGCGCCCCTTGTACACCAAAAGACCTGAGTCTCCTCAGCAGGAACAGCCTGCGCTGTCCCTTCTTGTAGAGTGCATCAGTATTGTGTGACCAGTCTAGTTTATTGTTCAGATGAATACCCAGGTACTTATAGGATGTCACCATCTCGATGTCTGTTCCCTGTATATTTACTGGTACTGTGAGGGGCTGCCCATGCCTGCGGCAGTCCACCACCAGCTCCTTAGTTTTCCTCGCGTTGATCTGGAGGCAGTTCCGATGGCACCAGTCCACGAAGTCCTGGATAAGCCCTCTGTACTCAGCTTCATCTCCATTGGAGATGAGGCCAACGATCGCAGAGTCATCAGAGAACTTCTGTAGATGGCAGTGTGTTGTGTTGTGTGAGAAGTCCGCAGTATAAAGAGTGAACAGGAAGGGAGCCAGCACCGTTCCCTGGGGGGCCCCCGTGCTACTGATGATCGTGTCGGACACACAGTCCCGGGTTCTCACAAACTGAGGCCGGTTCGTGAGGTAGTCCAGGATCCATGATGACAGGTGCTGGTCCACCCCTGCGCGCAGCAGCTTGTCCTTCAGGATCATCGGTTGGATGGTGTTGAAAGCACTGGAGAAGTCAAAGAACATGATCCTCACCATATTCCCGGGCTTCTCCAGGTGGGACAGAGAACGGTGAAGGAGGAAGATCACCGCATCCTCCACCCCAATGCCATGCTGGTAGGCGAACTGGAGTGGATCCATCGCTGGTTCCACCAGGGGGCGGAGGTGAGCAAGGAGCAGTCTCTCCAGGGTCTTCATCAAGTGGGACGTCAAGGCCACCGGTCTGTAGCTGTTCAGGTCTTTGGGGTGGGAAGTTTTTGGTACAGGTACCACACAAGATGTTTTCCACAGCTGTGGTACCCTCCCCAGTTTCAGGCTCATGTTGAAGATATACGTCACAATCCCACACAGCTGGTCTGCACAGGACTTGAGGAGCTTTGCGCTGATGCCGTCCGGTCCCGGCGCCTTCCTCGCCTTGATCTTCCTCAGCTCCGTCCTCACCTGGGTCCTGGTCAGGGTCAGGATGGGGGGCTGTGTGTTGGGAGTGGGGGGGTGTTGGTAGAGTGGGGAGTGGGCAGCAGGACTTGATTTCTTTAGAGGCAGCAGTGGTTGTTGTGCAGTCAGGGGGGAGGGCGGTTGGTCAAATCTATTGAAAAACAGATTCAGGTTGTTCGCCCACTCCCTGCCCCCTGTGGCCTGGGGGGAGGTATTCTGGAGCCCCGAGATGGTTTTGAGGTTTCTCCAGACCCCGCTGATGTCGCTCTGTTGCAGCTTGTCCTCCATCTTCTTCCTGAAGCTGTCCTTGCCTTCTCTGATCTTTCTCCTCAGCTCCCTCTGTACGGACTTCAGCATCTCCCTGTTCCCCGACCTGAAGATCCTCTTCTTCTCTCTCAGAAGTGTTTTTATCTCAGGGTTGATCCAGGGTTTGTTGTTTGAGTGACGCCGTATGGTCTTGGTGGGAACGGATTTGTCCACACAGAAGCTGAGGTAGCCCGTGAAGGTGTGAATGAGGCCATCGATGTCCTCACCATGTGGATCGCAGAGCTGCTTCCAGGCGGTGGCTTCAAAACAGCCCTTTAGGGTGTCCATTGTCTCCTCAGACCATAACTCCACAGTGTGCATGGCCGGAGGTTGTCTGTGCACTAGGGGTTTGTACACCGGCCGGAGATGAACCAAGTTGTGATCCGATCTCCCGAGTGGGGGTAGTTGTGATGAGGTGTACGCCTCCTTAGTGTTTGCGTAGAATAAATCCAGTGTTTTATTGTCTCTAGTGTGGCATGTGACATACTGGGTGAACGTGGGTAGAATGGGAGACAGTGAAACATGGTTGAAATCGCCTGAGATGAGGAGAAGAGCATCTGGGTGTTCTGTCTGCAGCCTGCTGGTTACTGAATGGATGACGTCACGTGCTGTCCCAGCGTTCGCCGTCGGATTTGCATAAACAACAATGCAGATCACGTGTGAGTGTTCTCTCGGGAGATATGTAGGCCTCATGCTAACAGCTAGCAACTCAATGTCTTTGCTGCAGTGTCGTTGTTTAACAGTGATATGTCCCGGTCTGCACCAGTTGTTGTTAACATACATGATCACTCCACCGCCCCTAGCCTTGCCACTGTCTGGTGTTCGGTCAGCTCGTATCATGTGAAAACCCTCCAGCTCAATGTTAGCATCTGCTGCTAGTTCAGTTAGCCACGTCTCAGTAAACAAAAGGAGAGAGCACTCCCGGTATGTGCTATCATAACGGGAGATAGCCGCTAGCTCATCTAACTTTCCCAGTATCGACCGTACATTTCCCATGACAACAGATGGAAGGGAGGGTCTGTACCTTATATTTTTTGTCCTCCGCCTTACTCCAGCCCGGCAGCCGCGGCGTTTTCGCCTCAGTTCACTCGGTATGTCGAGTTTTTCCAATGGGACCGGGTGGCGGTTGAATGCTAGCAGCTGTTCTCTGCTGTATCGTATCCTGCTATAGACAGTGGCTCCGTCCACCGGCTCAGGAGACATTTAGGACGATCTGTGTGTCCGTGATATAAGTGGGGTGAAAAAAAAAGACGGATCAAAAGAGAGAGGAAGGGAAAAAGACTCGGAATCGAGCCGCTGTTGCAAAAGGCAGCCGACTCGTGTGGCGCCGAGAGAAAAAAAAAAAAAAAAAAAAAATATTAGACACCCAATATTATGGGTATTAAGATATTATGGGCAATATGGGATAATAGCAGACGCAGGTGGGAAAAGTTTGCCTTGGAGTCTTTCTGGAAGAAATCCTTTCCTCCCTACCTGTGTAACAGACTCCCTCAGTGTAAACTGGGGATCACTTTTGTGTCTGCTACTCTTGTGTGACCCCAAATGGACAAAATGGGAAAAGCAGTTACTTTTTTGAAAAAGTGCTGCCGGGTATTCTATTATTTAATTTTCACACTTTGCAAATTCATCCCGCGGGCCGGTTTGGACTCCCTGGTGGGCCAGATTTGGCCCGTGGGCCATACGTTTGACACACCTGGATTATATGAAAATATGAATCTTAAACTCAAAGGCTTCTACTTTCACAGATAT
Source organism: Pholidichthys leucotaenia (assembly GCA_020510985.1). Lineage (NCBI taxonomy): Eukaryota > Metazoa > Chordata > Actinopteri > Cichliformes > Pholidichthyidae > Pholidichthys > Pholidichthys leucotaenia. Next base: position 390,382,312 of record CM035837.1, read on the forward strand.
TTTGAGGTTTCTCAGCCACTTTGTGCATAATGTACATACATATTACCAAGAGGGCAGTATGTATGAAGTACAATTGAAGTAGGTGTTTTATGAAATATTGAATTCCATTGAAATATGGACTGCAGTGGTGGACTAGTGGTACAGCATCCGGCCCACAGCTGGGAGGGTGAGGGTTCAAGCCCCGGCCGGGTCATACCGAAGACCATATAAAAATAACACTTCCCACCTTCTAGCTTGGTGCTCAGCACATTAGAATGGGGGAAGGAAAAATTGTTTGTGGCAGCGTCTTGCATGGCAGTGGCCCCTCTGATTCTAGATGTGATTAACATTAGATAGGAGAAATGTAATTTTGTTCGACTGTACATGATTTGCTGTATGGACTGAATGACAATAAAGTTGGCTTCTTCTTCTTAATAATGACTGCAAACCTGCAAGCCACACATATTATCATATACAGCAAGTTTTCCATGAGACCTGCTAGTCATGTCCAACTTTATTTTCATTATCAATGACAAAGAAACAAAGAAACAAAACCCTACTATCAACAGTAAAGCAACTGTTTAGGAAATCCATCTTACTGTGACTGTACAGCTTATTAAGCCACCTGCCCATTATGTTCTCTTAAACAAATAAAAAGTGAGAGTATTTCTCTTGATCCCCTTTTAACAGATATAAAAACAAATGCCATATCTGGATGTTTTTGCTATTGTGGCATCTAATTTGTTTTTGCTTAGATTATTACTCAACCAAAGGCTATGAAACTGACAGTCTGACTTTCATGTCTTTTAAAACAATATTTTTATCCATATTTATGTGAAGTATGCTTTTGTGTATTTGTTTATCACATTTTGCTACTTTAAGAGAATTAAAACAGTCTATTAGCTCTTTCATAAACAAGTGTTCATTATAAATTTAAATATGTAAACTTTCCTTGGGCTGTTAACATGCTAGGTGAACAACTCCTGACTAAATTTGACATATTTTTTTTTAACTGAGCCTGAGGTTAGCCTGCTTCTCTTTGAGACAGGTGTTTACTCTAGCAGATGTGCATAAATACATTTTCTTCAAATATATCAAAGGCCCTCTAACTCCTTAATGCATAATTAATTTTACATATACTAAAGCTTTAATTTTGTGTAGGTGTACCTCAGGGTGCCTATGCCCTTTGGTAACTCGAGGATCTGGCAGCCACTTCTGCAGGGCAGAATGAGTGGGAGAAGGTTGAAGAACCTCCACACTGGGGAAGCAGGTTGCCAGGAAGAAAGGTGCTGAGGTACTGCTGGGGTGTTTCCAGGGGATTGTTGTGGATAGGCTTCCCAGGGCTTAGCGCTGGGGAGTGAGAGTGAAGAGCAGTGAAGATAATGGTAGTAAGTCAACTTACTTTGGGGAATGTGGGTGTGCACCATCCGAGAATAACCAAGTCCAGTCCGTAAGGCTATTTCCAGAATCCAGAGGCAGGCAGGGGTCAGGGCACAGTAGACTAGATCCAGGGTGACAGATAAATCCAATAAAGCAGGCACTCTCTGGGTCTAGGACAAGCAAAAGATCAAAAACACGGCAAGGCAGAATAATATCATGAAACTGAGTTCAAAGCATGGTACAGGCTGTGTGCAGGTTAACGTCAACAGGCAGAGTGAAGCGAGAGCACCCTATTTAAAGGGTCTCCTCTCATTTACTGCAGGTGATGAACGAGGCTGCTGGGAATGAGCCTAATCGGGGGAGAGAGAGGCAGGGAGACCAAACACACACACAGACCATTACAGTACTCCCCCTGAACAGAAGGCTCCTGGTGTCACCCTAGGCTTGTCGGGGTCGTGTTCATAAAGGGATCTGATGAGAGTGTCTTCCATAATGAATGACTTGGGGATCCACGACGTCTCCTCAGGACCAGTTTAGAGAGTGCATAAAGGTGTAGTATCTTAGACTAGAACAAAGAGCAGAGTTTCCCAGAGTTTCCCTTGGAGATAACAGGGAGGTGTGAAGGACGAATGCAGTGTGATCTTTTGTGTATCAAACGAATGCAGAGTGATCTTTTGTGTATCAGAGACTGCTAGGAGGATGTTAAAGGATTAAGGAACTGAATGCAATGTGACCTTTGATGTGTAGAAGCTGCTGAAGGAAGGCCTGAGTATTTAAGAGAAGAGTCTTGTCTGAGATGCTCTCTTTCTGATTATGCTTATGTGTGAGATGTGTAATAAACTGTCTGCGTCAAATCCGCCTCGTTATTGACACACTCCACACTGGTGACCCAAGAGGAATCATGCAACACGACGAAAGATACCCGGAGCCAGCCTCGTTGGGAGCCCCCAGCCAAGCATACGCTGTTACAATCCAGCTACCGGATTTTTGGCAGCACAATCCGCGCTCCTGGTTCCACCTAGTTGAGGCGCAGTTCGTCCTCAGGGGGATATCGGCGGATGACACAAAATTCTACCATGTGGTCGCAAAGCTCGACGCCCACACGGCTCAGCATGTGGAGAGCCTGCTGGATCAGCCACCAACCAGCGACAAGTACGGCGCGTTGAAGGCTGCTCTCATCCAGCACTACACACTCGGTTGAGGAGAGAGCAGAGAGACTCCTGACGCGGACCGGGTTAGGAGATGGGTCGGCTATTGACCTGATGGAGAAGATGCTGAGATTGAAGGGCTCGGACGACGACCACTTCATTTTTACCCACCTCTTCCTCTGGAACCTTCCGTCAGCGACGAGAGTGACCCTGGCCAATTCGCCGTTGCTGGCCGAGCGGGACTATCATGCGCTGGCCTGAGAAGCACACCGGATCATCATGGCCAGCAGAGAGCTCACGACCACGGCGGCAGCGATGGAGCTCGGCGCGACGGCCGGAGGAGGCGAGGAGCCATTGACGGCAGTAGCAGAACCACCGACGACAGCAGCAGCGGGGGCCAAAGAACGCGGAGGAGAAATCCTTTGTTTCTACCACCGCTGCTTTGCAGAGAAGGCACGCAAATGTATACCACCGTGCCAGTTCAAGCGCTCTGGAAACACCAAGACCGGGGGTCGGTAGCAGCTGCAGCCCTCGGGGAGGAGAACAAGCTGCTCTACTTGACGGACGCACGCTCGGGGAGGCATTTCCTCGTGGACACCGGCGCCCAGTTGAGTTTCATCATGCCGTCCTACGCCGACCAGCTGGCAGGATCTAGCGGCCCCGAGATGGCAGCAGCAAACGGCTCGGAGATTAAGACCTTTGGTGAGAGGACTCTACTTCTGTCTCTACACAGCCGTTAAGGCTGGAGAGCAGGGTGCTGCAAGACGGTATCCCCCCCCCCCCCCTAATCTGTGATGTCTCCACGGGGCGACCGCGTCCCGTGGTACTGGCCGCGTGGTGCCGCCGCGTTTTTGATTCAATTCATTCTTTGGCACACCCGGGAGTGCGCGCGTCGGTCAAAATGGTAGGAAAGAAATTTGTGTGGCCGAGCCTTCGCAAACAAGTGAAAGTGTGGGCAGCAGCCTGCATGGCGTGCCAACTAGCCAAAGTACACAGACACACGAAAGCTCCCTTGGAGCCGTTTCGCATCCCGGCTAAGAGGTTCGACCATGTTCACGTCGACCTCGTGGGCCCCCTCCCGCCATCATAGGGGTGCACACACCTTCTGACAATGGTGGACCACACCATGCGCTGGCTGGAAGTGGTTCGACTGGCGGCAACCACGGCCGAGGAGGTGGCACGCACGTTCTTAACAGCATGGGTGGCGCATTTTGGAGTCCCGTCAGACATTACGTCCGACAGAGGCCCTCAATTTGTTTCCGAACTTTGGTCAACAATGGCCCGCAGCCTGGGTGTCACAATTCATCGCACTACCGCGTACAATCCACAGGCTAATGGGTTATGCAAACGTTTTCATAGGTCATTGAAAGCGGCTCTCAGGGCGTCACTGACGGATGCAAATTGGGTAGACAAGCTACCGTGGGTTTTATTGGGGTTACGTTCTGCACCTAAAGAGGATTTGGAAGCTTCCCCGGCTGAACTCGTTTTTGCGCAGCCACTTCGGCTGCCTGGGGAATTTCTCCCAGATAATCCCGCGCCGGGCAGCTCCCCGTCTCAGCTGTTGCAGTGTAGCATAGACACAAGCACACTGCCGGACCCTGTTCACCACAGTTTTCCGCGCGTTTTTGTGCCTAAAACTTTGAAAAACGCGGAGTTCGTTTTTGTCAGACACGATGCACATTGCCCCCCACTGCGCCCACCTTATGATGGACCGTTCAGAGTGCTGGAAATGGGACAAGCATTTTTTGCTAGATTTGGGGGGTAGGAGGGAAAGAATTGGCATAGACAGACTCAAACCCGCTTTTCTTGTGGCGGACGAGCAAGTGCTGTTGGCGAGGGCCCCTCGGCGTTGAAGACCCCCGCGGGGAGCTTCCCAGAGAAAAGATTCCCCAGAGCACCCACATGCACAGACTTTTACTCCTCAATCATCAACCCCCCAACATTCATCAGCCCCCCAGCATGACAGCGCTGCGGAGGCGGTGAATCCTGGTTACAGCAGATACGGGAGAAGACTGAAGCCCAAGCAGCATGTGGATTGATGTTTAATGATTTTACCACAGCATATGGACTGTCATTTAATTGTTCTATCCAAGACGCTCGGGGGGGTCGTTTAGAGAGTGCATAATGGTGTAGCATCTTAGACTAGAACAAAGAGCACAGTTTCCCAGAGTTTCCCTTGGAGATAACAGGGAGGTGTGAAGGACGAATGCAGTGTGATCTTTTGTGTATCAGAGACTGCTAGGAGGATGTTAAAGGATTAAGGAAGTGAACGCAATGTGACCTTCGATGTGTAGAAGCTGCTGAAGGAAGGCCTGAGTATTTAAGAGAAGAGTCTTGTCTGAGATGCTCTCTTTCTGACTATGCTTATGTGTGAGATGTGTAATAAACTGTCTGCGTCAAATCTGCCTCGTTATTGACACACTCCACACCATAGCCCTTCCAGTCCACCAGGAACTGTATGCCACAACCCTGGCGATGAGCATCAGTGATCCGGTTGATGGCGTAAACCAGATCTCTGTCAACCATCTTGGGGGGTGGCAGGGGCTTGGATTAAGGGCAGAGGAAGCTGGCAAACACCGGCTTGACTTGAGAAGTGTGGAAAACAGGGTTTATGTGGAGGTGTGGGGGTGGGGGGAGGCTGAGTCAGAAAGAAAAAGGGTTGACTGATTTCAGAGGGAGATTTTTAGTGGACACCCATACCTTGTCGCCCATTGAGTATGCGAGGGCAGGATCCTTTTCCGGTTGGCCCATTTCACATTCTCCTCCCTAGATCGGAGCAGTGCTGCCTTGGCGTCTCGCCAGAAATGGTGACATCTGGCCATGTGATTGGTGACAGTGGGGATGGCAATTCCTTCCTCTGTAATGGAAAGGAGGGGAAGGTTATACCCCAGTGACACCTTGAAGGGGGAGACACCAGTGGCAGCAGATGTGGCAGTGTTGTGGGCGTACTCCACCCAAGGCAGGTAGGTACTCCATGAAGCAGGGTCGGATGTGGTGACGCACCGGAGGAATCCCTCCAGTTCTTGGCTAGCCTACTCACATTGCCAATTGAATTGTGGGTGGTGACCCGAGTTAAAACTGACCATGACCCTGATGGATTTGCAGAATGCCCTCCACACCTGTGAGATGAACTGGGGCCTCTGATACCATGTAGCCTGGTGACATGGTTGGTGAGTAGGTTAGCTGTCTCCAAGCCCAATGGTAACTTGTGCAGGGGAACAATGTATGCTGCCTTGAAAAACCTCTCCATGACCGTCAGGATAACAATGAAATCATTAGAAGGTGGTAACCCGGTGACAAAATCCAGAGCAATATTGATGAATAGGGATGGAGTAACCCAGCGGGGGGTGAGGGACTTGCCCACAGAACACTGTGAGCACTCACTGATGTATTTTCGTACATCGTAGTCCACGGTCAGCCACCAAAACATGCAGCGAAGTGAGGACAGGATCCTAGCTACCTCCAGATGGCAGGAAAACTTGCCCACATGAAGCCAGTGGATGACCTCCCCCTTAACAGCAGCAGGCAAGAACAGGCAATCAGGTGGACCGCCCCCAGGGTCCAGGTTGGTGACCTGACCCTCCTTAACCTTACACTCAATGTGGTGTATGGCCGGGGGAGAATTACCTGGAAATGGCATCAAGCTTGGTGTTCTTTGAGCTGGACCTGTATGTTAGGGTGAGGTGGAACCGACCAAAGAATAGCACCCACCTGACCTGGCGTGAACTGAGACACTTGGCCGTCCTGACGTATTCCAGGTTCTTATGATCAGTCCACACCAGGAACGGTTGAGCAGGACCCTCCAACCAGTATTGCCACTCTTCCAGCACTAGCTTTACTGCCAGCAGCTCTCAGTCACTGATGTCATAATTTCTCTTGGCGGGGGACAGGTGTCGAGAGAAAAACACACAAGGGTGGATCTTATTGTCAGTGGCCGAGAGCTGGGAGAGGACTGCCCCTACCCCAATGTCTGAAGCACCCACCTCCACAATGAACTGTCGTTCCGGATCAGGCTGAGTGAGGATGGGTGCCTCAGTGAATTTGGCCTTGAGTAGGGAGAAGGCTGAATTGACCTTATCTGACCAGATGAAGGGGAATTTGATCGATGTCAGACGGGTTATGGGAGAGGCTTCCGAACTGTGATGAACCTGCTGTAGAAGTTGACAAAACCCTGAAATTGTTGGAGACGCTTCCTGGAGGAGGGTATGGGCCAATTAGTAACTGCCTGCACATTCTTGGGGTCTGGTTTGATCTGGCCATCAGAAATAATGAAACCCAGGAAAGAAGTGCTGGTGACAAGAAACTCACATTTCTCTGCCTTCACAAACAGCTGGTTTTCCAGAAGCCCTTGGCGCACCCTTCACATGTGGACCTTGTGTTCTGCCAGAGTGCGACAAAAAATCAGAATGTCATCCAAATATGTAAACACAAAGGAACCCAGAAAGTCCCACAGAACGTCATTACTTAGGTGCTGGAAAATCGCTGGGGCGTTGGTGAGGCCAAAAGGCCTAACCAAGTACTCAAAATGGCCGGTAGGGTTATGGAATGCTGTCTTCCATTTGTCTCCCTCCCAGATTCGAACCAGATGATAGGTGTTTCTGAGGTCCAGCTTGGAGTAGATGGTGGAAACCTGGAGTTGATCAAAGGCAGAGTTAATGAGAGGCAGCGCATATTCGTCCTTGACCGTAATGTTGCTAAGTTTCCGGAAATCGATACATGAGCAGAGTGACCCATCCTTCTTACCCACAAAGAAAAACCTGGCTCCCACAGCAGATGATGAAGGGCGAATGATACCAACACTCATGGACTCTTTGATATATTTGTCCATAGCCTCCCTGTTGGGGGCTGACAGGTTATACAAGCAGCTGGAGGGTAACCGCGCCACTTGCCGGAGCTCGATGACATGATCATAGGGTCGGTGAGGAGAAAGGGACAACGCTTTGGTCTTACTGAAAACCGGAACAAAATCATGGTAGATAGAGGGTATGTTGGTCAAATCAGGGGATTCAATAGTAGGGGCAGAGTGGGGATGTGAGGGCAAAGGGCGGCTTACTGGAGACAGTGGACAGGCAAAATGGACTCCAGGAACTTATAGTCCCCCTACTCCAGTCAGTGGTTGGATTATGAAGTCTTAACCATCGGTATGGGCTCCGTGGAAACAGGAAAGACAAAAAACATTAGGTCTTCATGATGGTTTCCTGAGAATAGCATGGTTATTGGCACAGTTTGTTGGAAGAAGCTGAAGCTCCTTGAAAGGAATTTTTAATTGGGTTGCCAGGCTCTCTGAAATAAAGTTATGTTTGGCCCCTGAATCAATCAAAGCAGAACTGACATGTTCGTTGTACTTGAGCAATAGTCATCTAATGAGTAATGTGAAACGTTCCCGTCTGGGTCCAGGTGAATTGCCCGTTAATCTCCCTACTGCGACTAGCGGGCAGCTCAGTGGTGCAGTGGTTAGCACTGTGGCAGCACAGTAAGAAAGTCACAGGCTCTATTCGACCCCTGACCATCGTGGGTTTGATCCCACCCCCAGACCATCAGTGACCCTTCTGTGTGGAGTCTGCATGTTCTTCCTATGCCTGTGTGGGTTTACCCTGGGTACTCCGGTTTCCTCCCTCAGGACAAAAACATGCAAGTTAGATTAATCGGAGACTCTAAAGTGGCCCTAGGCGTGAATGTGTGTGTGAACGGTGAAAGGACTGGCGCCACACCTTGGCTGCCTCATCCATCCAGGTGGATGCCCTGTAATTTCCCTCTGGGGTTAATAAAGTATATCAAATTCAAATTCAAAATGCCTTCCCTTTGTGGGACATTGATCCACCGAGTGACTCGGTTGCCCACAATAGAAACAGCCCCACCTTGCGGAGTCGCTCCCTCAAGTGTTCGTAGCCTTTTATCCAGCTTAATGATCAGCATGTCTAGTGACTCAGGTTCCTACTGAAAATGGGAGAGCTCATTGCCATGAGTGAAATTTAAGCTGTGGGTAGAGGCTAAGCAAAGCGCAGCATCACTCCAGCCTGGGGAAGCCGGGAGGACCCGGAAATCGGTGGAGTGCTCGGCTGCTAATCTAGCCCCTTGGCAAATCGTCATGAGCTGGGAGGATGCTGTCACTTCCTGCTTGGAATGATCAAACATCCAGATAAACTCTTCTGTAAAATGGTTGTAGGTGTATGAATCATAATTCAGCCCCTGGATGATAGTGTAGCGATATTTAATTATAATTTATTTATAAGGTACAAAGATTATTTAATGTAGACTTAGAAGTGTATGTGGAAATGGGAGTTTGCCTCTAAGTCCACACACATAACAGGAAAAACACTCGTAACAGGGCACCAGTCCAATCTGGACAATTTATTAATAATTAATCTTTATTCCTTCAATCAATCAGTCTCAAATATTCATGAATTCTACTGGGTGAGTTCATAAACAAACACAGGAAAGAAATTTACTGAAAGCTTCCATATACGGTTTACAGTTTTATTAATGACACTCTGAATAAATGACATTACATTCAAATGATTTGTAACAACGTGAAATGACCAAGCATTAAGCCATACATTCATTTTAACTGATTGTTGAGCAACAGAGTGTAATCACATTTGTGGAACCAAGGAAAACTTTGTATGGGTTTGTAACTGTGATAAAATGGAAGACTGAATGAACTAACCAAAATTATGAAGAAAATTGGACGCAATTTTATGGAGAAAATTATGAAACTAATTATGTGAAAGTTAAATTCTGAATTAGCCTACTCTAAAAATAAAATGGAATTTAATGAAAAGGAATATTAATTCTGTCTAATCCCGTATTTGCGATCAGATCTATGAACTATCTCCAAACCGGAGACAAATCATGGCATATGTTTTAAGGCAAATGCACATCATTACTCAGCAGATGAAACAAAGGGATTTCAATCACGTGACTTTCCTTGCGTTGTTGCATTTTTGTCCTCTTTAGCTGGATTCTTTGCTGAAGATTTATTTGAAGATGGTACCAGAATATCTTGCCAGCAGATATTCAGTCGAAGTCCACAGCCCAAAGCTAAGATTTTTCTGCAATGATGAGGGATCTTTGTCTTTGGCCGCTGATGCTGTATGCCATGCAAACAATATGAGAGGGTTTTCGTTGTTCAGCAGCTCTCCCCCAGGGTCCGGATACCTTGGGAATAGTTCAAAATCTTACCTGGATCACAGAATTAGACAGATTCTGTCATGACATTAGAAAATTCAGCCCACGTGTAAGGTGCAGCAACAAAGAAACAATCAAACAGTACACACGTTTGAATGTTTTATTAAATAGCAAAAAACCCACTGCTACTGAACAGTCACTCGCCAGAGGAATGGGCCTGTGGAGAGAGAACAAGAGCTGTAAGCAGAGGAATGGAGTAAGGGAAAATGGGCTAGCCAAATTACCACTTACGTGGGCTCTGAGGGAGCGCCGGCAGGACTCCAGTGGGGAATAGACGAACCAGCAGGGTAGGGGACTGTTGGTGGTGCCTGACTGGGTGGAGGTTTCCATCGTGGGAGAAGAAGTGGCAGGAGAGCGCGCGCAGACCTCAGTGACACACCGGCACGATGGCAGCAACCTGCACAGTGGAAAAAGCACACAGGTTAATAACTTCTTTTACCAGTGTTATGATGACTTGCTGTCTTTCAGCGGCAGTATAACCAGACGAGCCAGCATTGAGTCACAAAAGGATGCCTTCTTAAGTACGCTGGCTGATGAGAGGGTGCAGGTGTGTCCTCTCTCTCAGGTGTGATGATGAGCAGCAGAGAGATGAACAGGAAGGGGGGGCGCTCTCACTGGCCATGACAGGGCCCCCCCTTCTAGGAGCGCCTCCTGCCGATCCACAAGGTTTGTTGGAATAGGCTTGATGGTATGACCAGAGCATCTCTTTATCCAAGATTCAGGCCGTAGGAACCCAGGATCGTTCCTCCGGGCAGTTGCTCTCCCAAGCCACCAAATACTGGAGACCCCGGCTCCGACGGTGAACATCCAAGATCCGACGGATCGTGTGGGTGGGGTAGCTGTCGATGATCTGGGGAGGAGGAGGTGGCTTCGGAGCGGGGGGGGGGCAGAGAGGACTGACCGAGAGGGGCTTGATGTGTGAGACGTGAAAGGTCAGGTTCACTCGGAGGGTAGGTGGGAGTCTCAGCCGAACCGAGGCGTCGTTGATAATCCTGGAGATAGGGAAGGGCCCAATGAGACGCAGAGACATCTTCTTCGAAGTGGTCTTCAACGGCACCTGACTGGCCGCCAACCAGACCTGCTGTCCCATGGTGTACTTGGACGCGGGCATCCGTTGTTTGTCCGCCGCAGCCCGGTTGCGCTCCACAGAGTGGGTAAGGGTGGCGCACATGGATCTCCAGATGCACCTACAGCGGTGAGCATGAGCCCCCACAGAAGGAAGTGCAACCGCCCTCTCGGTCATGGGCAGGAGTGGAGGCGTGTACCCCGATGATGCTTCAAAGGGGTAAGCCCCGTAGATGTGGAAATAGCCGAGTTCATACAATACTCCACCCAGGTCAGGTGTGAACTACACGATGAAGGGTCCTCGGCTGCCATGCACCACAGGGTGGCCTCCAAGGACTGATTCGTGCACTCTGCCTGCCTGTTGCTCTGGGGGTGGTTCCCAGAGGACAGGCTCACCGTTGTTCCCAGGGTGCAGCAGAAGGCCCTCCAGACCTGTGATGTAGACTGTGGGCCCCAGTCAGACACGATGTCCACTGGGATACCATGGAGTTGAATCACATGATCAGTCAACAGGATGGCCATCTCCAAGGGCGAGGGAAGCTTGGGAAGCACCACCAAGTGGACAGCCTTGGAGAAACAGACCATGATGGCCAATATCACTGTTTTACCATCAGAGTGGGGAAGTCCAGTGACAAAGGCGATGTGAGACCATGGCTGACCAGAGACGGGGAGGGGATGGAGGAGTCCAGACGGGGGGAAGGAATCAGACTTGCCCCTGACACAGGTCTGACAGGCCCGCACGTACTCCCGCATGTCCCGCCGCAGCGTGGGCCACAAGAACCCATGCCGAACCAGATCTATAGTGCGGGTGATTCCAGGATGACAGGCTGGTGTGACCCCACTGGATGACGTCACTGCGGAGGGCAGCGGGGACGTACAGGCGCTGCGAGGGGCACCCTGCTGGCACAGGCTCCCAAGACTGGGCCTGACGGACCCGCTGCTCGATATCCCAAGTAAGGACACCGAGGACGCATGAAGGGGGAAGAATGGATTGGGGGTGGGAAGAGGGTGCTACCTCCTCGGAATGAAACTGGCGCGATAGCACGTCCCGTTTGGTATTCCGAGAGCCAGGCCAGTAAGTGATGGTGAAATTAAATCGCTGGAAAAATAAAGCCCAGCGAGCCTGCCTGGCATTAAGTCGGCGGGCCGACCACAAGTACTCGACGTTCTTGTGATCGGTCCACACGACAATGGGGTGAATAGCCCCCTCTAACCAATGTTTCCATTCCTCTAATGCCAACTTAATGGCAAGCAGCTTTCTGTCCCCTACGTCGTAATTCCTCTAGACCGGCGTAAGCCGACAAGAGAAATATGCACACGGATGGAGCTTCTGATCGGTGGATGTGCGCTGTGAAAGAGCAGTGCCCATCCCCAAATCAGACGCGTCCACCTCAAGGACAAACTGGAGCTGCGTGTTGACCTGAGCCAAGATAGGTGTTTCAGTGAACAGGCCTTTTAATGATGAAAAGGCCCGTTCCGCTGCCTCAGTCCACCAAAAGGGGACCTTAACAGAGGTCAGCTGCATTAAGGGCAGTGCTACCCCACTATAATTCCTGATGAACCTGCGATAAAAATTCGTAATCCTGAGGAAGCGTTGAAGCTCCCTACGGGAATGGGGTGTCAGCCAATTGAGCACCGCCCTCACCTTGGCCTTTTCGGCAATCAATCTCCCTTCAGGCACTATGAAGCCCAAGAAGAAAGTTGATGTTGTGGAGAACTTGCACGTCTCAGCCTTAACATAGAGCTGGTTCTCCAGGAGCTGTTGTAAAACGGCCCTTACATGGACCTCATGGTCCTCTGGTGAGCGGGAGAAAATTAAAATGTCATCCAAATAGACGAACACAAATTGAGAGAGCATATCGCCGAGGACATCGTTAATTAACCGCTGGAAGACTGCGGGGGCATAGGTGAGCCCAAGTGGCATCACCAAATACTCGAATTGCCCCAAGTATGTTTTAAACGCTGTCTTCCACTCGTCCCCCTCATGGATGTGAATGAGATGGTACGTGTTGCGTAGGTCTAATTTGGTAAACACCCGTGAGCACTGAAGGAGCTCGAACCCAGAATTCATCAAGGGCAGGTGATATTTGTCCTTAACAGTTATAGCATTGATCTCACGGTAATCGATACACGGGCACAGCGAGCCATCCTTCTTGCCGACAAAAAAGAGGGCCCTGAGAGGGGCCGAAGATGGCCAAATATGGACAACGTTCAGCGACTCTTTAATATACTTTTCCATAGCCTCCCTCTCCGGCCCAGAAATATATATACACTACCGTTCAAAAGTTTGGGGTCACTTAGAAATTTCCTTATTTTTGAAAGAAAAGCACTTTTTTTCAATGATGATAACTTTAAACTAATCAGAAATACACTCTATACATTGCTAATGTGGTAAATGACTATTCTAGCTGCAAATGTCTGGTTTTTGGTGCAATATCTAGATAGGTGTATAGAGGCCCATTTTCAGCAACTATCACTCCAGTGTTCTAATGGTACAACGTGTTTGCTCATTGCGTCAGAAGGCTAATGGATGATTAGAAAACCCTTGTGCAATCATGTTAGGTCTGCAATGCTGTAATTGCTGCAAATGGAGGATTCTTTGACGAAAGCAAAGTTTGAAGGAAAAAATTATTATTTCAAATACAAATCATTATTTCTAACCTTGTCAATGTCTTGACTATATTTTCTATTCATTTTACAACTCCTGGTGGTAAATAAGTGTGACTTTTCATGGAAAACACAAAATAATTGTCTGGGTGACCCCAAACTTTTGAACGGTAGTGTATATATATATATATATATATATATATATATATATATATATATATATATATATATATATATATATATATATATATACGTATATATAGGGGACCTGGAACCAGAAGGTTCCAGGTTTAACTATTATAGGTTAACTATATTCTGCATTCCCCACTGAAATTCTCTCTCTATATTTTTTTGGTTTAAGACGCTTTGTTTAAAATTTCTAACATTGGCAGCCTTGTTTAATGAAATATTTATTTCATATTGGTGTTATTTTAAAGGATCTTCTGCATTTAATCTTCTAATTGACACCATGACTGAGGTCCTATACAAACTCACCTAATTCTAACAAAAGAAAATGACATCCAGTTTGAGTTTTAATTAATTGGCTTGAGCTGTGCAGAGTTGTAATGAGGTCTTACAAAAACGATCGAATATGACATGGAAAGCTTTTTACAAAACTTCAAAGCTACAATCCATAATTTAACCATAGACCTTGGGTCTTGTATACAAACAGTACTTACGCACAAAAACATGGCATACATCCTTTTCCATGAAAATTTCAGATCTATCAAGAATGAAATGACGGTCGAAATATGTCCAGCCCCACGGCAACTTCATGCCTGGCGTACATACGTTTCTACTATTATTGGTCTGTTGGAGACACTTAGAGGTGATGCTAGGAGAATGAAAGTGATGTGAAAATGATTGTGCACACCAGAGACATGTGATTAACAAACATCCACATGTGTGCAATTAGATGAGTGGATATAAAAGCAAATGCAAAGAAGTGCAGAAAATGCCTGTAACAACAATTGCATTAGCATTATTAGAGGATATTGCAAATCGCGCAGTGACAAGAGAAAGGGTATTTAGAGACAGAGAAGATTTTCTTGCTCAGGATGATGACCTGCTTGTCAGCCACTTTAGGTTTCCATGGGCAGTCCTTGTGGAACTGTGCTCAGAGCTACGGCCGCTCTTGGAGTGCAACACAACAAGAAGCCATGCACTGCCCATCCCAGTGCAGGTGCTGAAAACACTGGGGTCCCTGGCAACAGGGGCATTCCAGAGGGAGCTGGCACACCGATCAGGAATTTCCCTATCGACCCTGAGATAAGCTATGCCAGCTGTGGGGGATGGCATTATCCGGCTGTCACCCAGGTACATCACATTCCGATGCAATGCAGTTGAATAGGGAGGCCAACATCAAAGCGCAATTTTCCAGTGAGAGCTAGTTTTCCTAATGTAATCAAAACTATTGACTGAACACACATTGCTGTAAAAGCACCTTCATGAGATGAATAGATGTACAGTATGTCAACAGGAAACATTTCCATTCTATCAATATACAAATTATATCAAATTCGCAAATGCGACTGACCAGCATTGTTGAAAGATGGCCTGGTTCAATGCACGATTCATTCATTCTAATGAACAGCATTGTTGGGAACAAACTACAAGCTGGCACTGTGGGATGGGGGACTTCTAGGTGAGTAAAATCATGTAATTGTCCTAATAATAGAGAGTAGCTGCGCTGGAACTCGAACTTCATTATAATGAACAATTATCATTACAGTACAGGTTTCTGTGCATCTGCTGTCTGTATCGCTATGAGTCGAGAGAGGCCTAAGATGGTTGACTCTCTCCCTATATGGGCTGGCGTGATGACGTTATGAGCCAACTGCATCATCACGCCGCTCCCTGTTATTAACCCCTTTGTAACAGCTACCCCCCCGCCCCCGAAAAAAAACACAGAGCATACAGCCAAATTTCAACTCTCCCAATTTGTCACAGTAAACATTAGGAACCCTAGCTCGCACTAGCAGGTGGACCACCATGCAGCCCAGTGCGGCTAAGTGGGTTATTCTGCCACTCTGTAGTTGGCAGCAGCGCCCCTAGCTAACCAGTCTCCCTTTTTTTCCACACTCTTCTATGGGAAGCCAGTTCTGCTGAAGGGACTTTGTAGCGGGCCCAAGGTAGACGCGCTCCAGGAGATGCTGGGTCCTTCACTGTGTGAGCCGACTTCTGCAAAGCCTCATCCACCAGAGTTGTCACTCAAACTTGACAGTGACGATTGGCATGCCACACCGAACCATTTGTCAGCTGGAAGGTTGCTGGCCCCAGCTGTGCGGCGATCCTCATAGGCGTCAGTGATACTGGGGACCATGTTGTCATTACCTGCAGGCCCGGTCACTCGATCTTTCAGACCAGGACCCAATCCATCACTGCAAGTGGCATTCTGTTCGGCTGCATGTGTCGCTGTGGTCGCGGGGATGTACCATCCACATTCATCGTGGGGTGCTCATCAGGTTGTAATGACTCCGCCGTTACCTGGTGAGTCACGGAGTCTTCATCCAATGCCACTGCGGCGGTCCCTGGAGGCCATTGTTGGTTGTGGATCCTGAAGACGTCCGGTGCCTCCACTGTGTCCTGCACAATCTCGGACTCTTCATCCAGCAGCTAAGCTGAGGCTCCTGTAGACTGATGCTGTGCGAGGATTCTGAAACAGTCCGGCTCCTTTTCCTTCTCACCTAGTGCTTGTTGTTGTGATGTGTCACTATCATAGGGGCAGATTGACTAACATGCTACGCCATCCCCAAACCCTGTTTTGGCATTAAAAACTACTGCTGAGATTTACTGAAGGGCGCAGGGCAAAGTTAGAGGTGGAAAGGCATGGACTATGTTAGTTTTGCGCCTGGCCTCATTACATGTGTATTTGTGGGAGTTGTCATGACAACTCACAAATTTGAGGGAGGAGAGTGTTTAAATGACTGGTGCAAGGTAATTTATTAAGGTTTGCTGTAGTCAATCTCCAGCTAAATGCCAGGATTTGACATCCAAAAAAAGCTTGTCTTAATTCATCTGCATCTGATGACAGCGATTGTCGGTGCCGAGAAACCGGCAAGAGCCAAGTGCACGTGACCAGAGAGGTAGAAGCGTCTTTCTGCGTGTGGCTTTCTTTGGCATGACAGAACAGATTAATATGAACAGAAATGATTTCACAGAGGTCGGTGTTGAGCTGAACTAGACATCAGCTGGCAGAGGATTTTTTTTTTAAATTTCATGTGTTTATATATAGCCTAATAATAATAATAATAATAATAATAATAATAATAATAATTATTATTATTATTATTATTATTATTATTATTATTATTATTATTAACTATACTACTACTATTATTATTATTATGATGATTATTATACTATTATTAACTAGTAAACTAATTTTAGCCTTGCTTTTTAATTAACTATGTGTTGATTTTATTTATATGTGCTTTTACTGTCTACTTAGTTCTTTTACTGCTTTATGTGCCTGTATTTTCATTTGCTTTGTTATTTACCATGTTAAGCACTTTGTGACTCTGTCTGTGAAAAGTGCTCTATAAATAAACTTGTTATTATTATTATTATTATTATTATTATTATTATTATTATTATTATTATTATTTATTATTAACCCCTTAACGCCTGAATTTATTTCCAATTATGAAAAAAAAAATCACTTGTGTTTTTGCTTTCAAGTAGATGCTAAATTAAGTTGCGAAAGTTAATTTGACTATAGCACATAAAATAGACATAATTTTAGGTATGATGCAAATTAGCGACAACAGGCATCTATGGTAAAAAAATGGTAAAAAAGCACCTGTTCCCATCTCAAGTATGAAGAGTCTTATTTATGCAAGAAAGTTATTTTCAGTATTTTCAACTCTCATGACTGCCAAGCTATAACCCTAACCCTAAACCTAACCCTAACCCTAGCAATCAGGAAATGGATAGTGCTCCGTCTCTGACCGTTCCTACAAGAAACTAATGCTTGCAAAAGGTTCCTAGGTATGTGTTGGAAGTGCTCCAACCGGAAGTGGAGGAATACAGACGGTATTTTGGTTGCATTTGGAGCGGAAGCGGTTTGATGCGAATTCGCGACAACAGGCGTCAAGGGGTTAATCTTATAGGGCTATGAGCAGGCTATTGAATTACCTGTAACGTGAGCACATTTGAGTTATACAAATGCATCAGATTTTTATAGTGCTTTATCATAGATGCTTTTACAAACAGATACATTATTCATTCACTCCTTAATGAAAATGGTAGTGGCAAGCTACTACTGTAGCCACAGCTGCTCTGGGGCAGGCTGACGGAAACGTGGCTGCCAATCTGCACCACCGACCTCTCCGGCCACCACCAAGCATTTATACACATTCATACCTAGTGTTATGGACACTGGAGGCAAGGTGGGTAAAGTGTCTTGCCCAGGGACACAACAGCAGGATATCTGGGGAGAGTGGGATTTGAACCGCCAACCATCCAGTTATTGGATGACCCACTCTAACTCCTGAGCCACTGCCACCCGCAATAAGTTAATAATAATAAAATAAGTTAATCCCCCACATGTTGTGCCACCACCCCTGTGAGGGCAATGTCACCCACAAAATTGGTGACTCTCTGCTCAGATGGACTGAGTTCAGCCTCTCCTTGCCCTCCTCCTGTTTTGCCCACACTTTGGCAATGGGCAGCTGTCCTCTGCTTCACTTCCCCCTTTATGTCTGACTGTTTCTTTTTTTTTATATCTGTGGGTGTGCACTGCTCCGACCCCACAGCATTGACAGCTGCACACACACTGTCCCATTCACTCCTCTTGTATTTGGCACTAATGCCGGAGGACAGTGTGCCAAACAAAACGTTTGTACGTGCCTCTACCTCATTCAGGAGAGCTCACAGTCCATGAAATTCCATTAAGACCATTATCTTTGATCATGGATACAGGAAAATCAAATGTGCAGGGCTTATATATACAGTATCTATTTGCATATCTATTTAAATCTAATTGCATATTTAAATGGAGGCATGTCAAGAGAGGAGTCCGATATTTCCTCACATGCATTAAATTTCAAGTACATTGGGATGTACAAAGGAATTTGTACATCCCAATGTATAAATTCCCAATCTACATTACTACTCATCCCAATCTACATTTGTAGAAAGGATTTATTTATTTATTGCTTACGGCATTTTCTTGATTTAAACATCCACGCAAGTCTTTGTACATGAGGCCGCTGGTCTCTAGTTCACCTTTGGGCAGCTGTTCTGAGAGGAGACAGCAGAGATGAGTGGAGGATAATGGGTTATGTGAAAGATATGTATACCTTTTTTGATGATCGGCATCTGGATTAAAGACTTTTGAACATTTTAAAAAGGTGCATATTTTAGGTGTAATTTGTTAAAGACCAAAAGAATAAGATCTAGGAAACAAGTGTCTGTAATGACTTTTCTTCGTAAAGTGGCTGGACTCTTAGAAAGGAGAGGAGCTCAGTTATTTAGGAGAGGCTCAGCCGCTCCTCCTCCACATTGAATGGAGCCAGCTGAGATGGTTTGGGCATTTGATCAGAATGCCTCCTGGACTCCTCCTACATGAAATGTTTTGGGTAAGTCCCACTGGGAGGAGACCCCAAGGCAGACCCAGGACATGCTGGAGAGACTGTGTCCCAGCTGGTCAGGAATGCCTTGGTATCCTCCCTGGAGAGCTGGAGTTGGTGACTGGAGAGAGGGAAGTCTGGGCTTCTCTCCTTGGACTGCTGCCTCTTCACCCAGAACAGCAGTAGAAGATGGATGGATGGATGGTTATTATTTGGACAGTTAACCTACCCATCTTGGAGATCTACATGCTAGCATTACAGACTGGAACTAAGTCAATGAGAAGAAAGAAAAAAGTTTGTTAGTTTTACTCATCTAAAGTAAGATCTTATTTTTTCATGTGTTTTTATTTTTATGAGACGAGTTGATTAAAGGGTAGTACCAGTTACAGTAATGCATGTGCCATAACAGAAGGATCACAGTTAATGCATTTTAATTTACTTGGGGTATTTTTATGTATGCAATGGTCGTTGCTGTATGCAGTATTATTACTGCATGGGGTGTAGCAGCTGTCCATTGCTTCACTTGGGCATATGTCAGAATAATTTGGTTTAGGTGACTTCATGTATTTACATTGCCTTTATGTTTGCAATCAAGTCAACATACATTAAAACAAAGACAGAACAAGCAGATTATTATTTTTTTTTACATGTGTAGACTATTTTTTTTCCTGCATGTCCAAGCATGTCCATACATGTGCATTTATTTTATTACCATGTATGTCTGCCAGCATCTATCACCAGATTTATGGAAGTATTCCCCAGTTTAAATTAGGTACAAGCCTGCATGACTGGGGCTTTAATCATAGGGACACAAGAAAACAAGAGAGATGCAGCAGATTAAAAATACTGTAATCCAAAGTCATTACAGCAATGGTCACCAAAGGTTAGTTTTGGTCTGATCCCAGATACCTTTTAATGGTTGTCCTGTTTATATTCAATCCACTGAATTTAATTAAGGTTTAAATAGTGGGTCATGACATGACTGTATGAGCAGATATTTCATCTAGATGCAATAAGTACCACACAGTTGTACTGTAATTTAAAATCAATATGTTATGGACGTATGTAAGCTTTTATATAACCAAGCAAATTCTAAAAAAAAAAAAAGGATACAAAACGGGTATATTAAAAGGGTGAATAAAAACATTTCCTTACCTGTGACCCCAAAATCAATATTCAGAGAAACAGAAAAATATATAATTATTAGACACAAAGGCATTATGGAGATTATTACAGTCATCATGTGGATGCTAATTCACTCACGCTGTGTTAGTCCATGGTTTGCTATCCTGAGTAGGACAGGAGCCATTCATAATTGATACTCAACGTTTACTCCAGGCCCAGGTGTGTAGCAGGAAATATCCACTGACCCAATTACAGTTTGCATCCAGCGTGCTTTGGTTAATTTGTGTAAAAGCCATAATTGCTCTTGGTTTTATAATTCATGAACAAGGGCGTGCGGCACTGGCAGAGCACCAGCACCTATTACTCAACCACCCATGAGTGCGCCCTCAGACTTGCTCTGCACAGACAAATAGTAAACATTTGCATGTGTGTGTGTTTGTGTGCAAGCTAACACCCACAGACAAACACAAAGGCTTTGAATGCACTTGGGCTAAATGGTTGCAGATGTTAATACTATGAGTGAGGAAGATTATGAACTTGAACTTGGTTAGCTGCCACTGGGAAAAGCTAAATGGCTCTGACTTTTTTTTTCCTCGTACAGGTGCTGTTGCCATTAGAAGAGATTGGCAGCCCGTTGGAAGTCAGCATGCTCATTGTCAACAGCATTGTCCACAAAGATGAGCTACCGTGCATGTTTGTAGTCCTGGGAGGGCAGAAATTTGCTCTGAAACCTGGGGGGGTTTCGGGGGGGGGGGATTGATCCCCCCACACACACACACATGCGTGCGCACAAACACACACACAGACACACATATTTTCTCATATTTCTCAATACTTTAATAAAGTCAACATACTGTACCTGGAAATGTATTTTTGTGATTTTAGCATTTGCTTTTTGCATATTAAATCTATGATTGTGTCCATTCATGCACACAGCCAGATGTTTTATGTGAGAAGTCCAAACCTACCTGATATGATGCTGATATCAGCATCATTACAATTTGGAAAATAATAAACTAAATAAATAAAATGTGCCAAGTGTGTCAAAACTGTGAATTTGGTAAAAATTTGGCCATCCAAATGTGCATTATTGCTTTCTTTTATTTTCAAAATCTGCTTACTCCTTTTGATTATTGTGCAATCAGTGGGTGAGAGACAGGTAAATAGCCAGGACAAATTGCCAGTAATATTAATGTTTTTGAAATAGTCATATGAGTTATAAGATAAGATAAGATAAGATAAGCCTTTATTAGTCCCACAATGGGGAAATTCCAGGATTGCAACAGCACAGGGATAGCAACACTCAGAGCAACAATCAGAAGGCAAGAAAAAAACAAGCAAGCAAGAGCAGCTAATATACATATGTACATATTACTATAAAATATATATATACACACACACACACACAGACACACAGTGCAGAGCATTGTAGCTGGATGGAATAAATATATGAATATATGAACACACAGTGCAGAGCATTGTAGCTAGATGGAATAAATATGTAAATATATAAACACCCACAGTATGGAGCATTGCAGCTAGGTGGAATAAATATGCAAGTATATAAACACACACAGTGCGGAGCAATGTAGCTAGATGGAATAATATGTAGATATATAAAAACACAGTGCGGAGCATTGTAGCTAGATGGAATAAATAATAAATATATAGATATATAAATATAAACACACCCAGTGCAGAGCATTGTAGCTAGATGGAATAAATATGTAAATATATAAACACACACAGTGCAGAGCATTGTTGCTAGGTGGGATGAAACAGCATAACCGTCTATTTAGTTATCCTACATGGTATGATTATGTGCCCATACATATTCTCACCCTCCATAGCGACCGGTATGTTCCTAGTTGTATGCCGGAGAGGACCATTGTGTAAGTCTATTGCATCTTTTGCATTCAAAAAAAAAAAAAAAAAAAACCTATTAGTTTGTTACGTCTTTTTGCTATCTCTGCGAGCAGCCCTGCTTAGGTTGTACAGTCTGACAGCCGTTGGTAGGAAGGACCTACGAAACCTCTCGGTTGTGCACCTGGGATGATGTAGTCTGCTGCTAAATGAGCTCCTCAGTGCATCCAGTATGTCCTGCATAGGGTGGAACTCGGACTCCAGCAGAGATGACAGTTTAGGCCACCGTCCTTCTCTCTCCTATCTCCTCCATCGGATCAAGGCGTTGCCCCAGGACAGAGCTAGCTTTCTTAATCAGTTTGTTCAGTCTCTTCCTATCGGCTGCAGTAATGCCACTGCCCCAGCAGACCACTCCAAAAGTGATGGCTGATGCCACCACCGTGTCATAGAATGACTTCAGCAGCGCCCCTTGTACACCAAAAGACCTGAGTCTCCTCAGCAGGAACAGCCTGCGCTGTCCCTTCTTGTAGAGTGCGTCAGTATTGTGTGACCAGTCTAGTTTATTGTTCAGATGAATACCCAGGTACTTGTAGGATGTCACCATCTCGATGTCTGTTCCCTGTATATTTACTGGTGCTGTGAGGGGCTGCCCATGCCTGCGGCAGTCCACCACCAGCTCCTTAGTTTTCCTCGCGTTGATCTGGAGGCAGTTCCGATGGCACCAGTCCACAAAGTCCTGGATAAGCCCTCTGTACTCAGCTTCATCTCCGCTGGAGATGAGACCAACGATCGCAGAGTCATCAGAGAACTTCTGTAGATGGCAATGTGTTGTGTTGTGTAAGAAGTCCGCAGTATAAAGAGTGAACAAGAAGGGAGCCAGCACCGTTCCCTGGAGGGCCCCCGTGCTACTGATGATCGTGTCGGAAACACAGTCCCGGGTTCTCACAAACTGAGGCCGGTTCGTGAGGTAGTCCAGGATCCATGATGACAGGTGCTGGTCCACCCCTGCGCGCAGCAGCTTGTCCTTCAGGATCATCGGTTGGATGGTGTTGAAAGCACTGGAGAAGTCAAAGAACATGATCCTCACCATATTCCCGGGCTTCTCCAGGTGGGACAGAGAACGGTGAAGGAGGAAGATCACCGCATCCTCCACCCCAATGCCATGCTGGTAGGCGAACTGGAGTGGATCCATCGCTGGTTCCACCAGGGGGCGGAGATGAGCAAGGAGCAGTCTCTCCAGGGACTTCATCAAGTGGGACGTCAAGGCCACCGGTCTGAAGCTGTTCAGGTCTTTGGGGTGGGAAGTTTTGGGTACAGGTACCACACAAGATGTTTTCCACAGCTGTGGTACCCTCCCCAGTTTCAGGCTCATGTTGAAGATATACGTCACAATCCCACACAGCTGGTCTGCACAGGACTTGAGGAGCTTTGCGCTGATGCCGTCCGGTCCCGACGCCTTCCTCGCCTTGATCTTCCTTATATAATACATACTAAATTTAGACACTCAGGAACTCTGCATGAATCAATCTTTTAGAACAATTCAAACTTGTCTGTCACAGACAATCAGAAAAAAAAAAAAATTCTGTCACAGAAAATTACTGTTTGTTTCTAAAGCCTAGCAGGAGAACAAACTTGTCAGACAGGCAGTCACCATAAAGAGAACAGGTTTATTTTGACCAAAAGATGTGTTGGTATTCTATTTCAAAAAATTCTGACTTTTTTTTTCAAAGATTTGCATCTTTTTTTTGTCCCTGAAAATATTCATTTTTTTCTCATGAATGTGTGACTTTTTTTCTTAAAAATTTTCAAAAACAATTTTCCTGTCAAATTTCAGACTCTTTACTGATAGATTTGCAAAGGCCATCTAGATCCTGGCTACATTTTTATTATATGTAACTAAAGTATAATATGTGACTTTTTTAATTTTTAAATTTGCATCTTTGATCATATCTTTGCACATTTTGTATTGTGTCTGTCCACTCTTATGAACTGTGGCAGACGTGTGTGTATTTCTGGGCCATTTGCACCTTTTAAAAGAAGTTGCAATTATTTTAGCAGAACTCTCAGCCTTAATACCTGGTTGTGTTCAACATGTCCTACTTTTAACATTGACTTTATAGACATTTTCAACCTGTTTTGGAACCGCCCATCATTTATGAAGCCAGATGGCATCCATCCAAATAGACTTGGTGCACGTGTTCTAAGGGACAATCTGTTTTATTCCATTCAGCATTTTTTAGTACAGTGACTGAAAGCTGGTATGTTAACTCTCCCCAAAGTACCAGGGTCTGCCCACCAGCCCTTTTTTGCTTCCACTTCTCATATTAATCCTATTAATCCAAATAATTCTCACTGTTTAGATCAGTCTTCAACTCATAACCCCATAGAGATTGTGTCTGTCTCCCGTTACCCAAAACATTTTAACCCAAGACATATACAACATAACTTGATAATTACATGCCTCTCTGCAGCTCCTCTTCATCCGCCACCCTTACACTTAGCCCCGTCTTCCCCATCAGAGAATCATTGCCTGCTCCCTCCAAAGTTAATCCATCCATCCATCCATCCATCTTCTACCGTTTTTCCGGAGGTCCGGGTCGCGGAGGCAGCAGTTCAAGCAGAGAAGCCCAGACTTCCCTCTCCCCAGCCACCTGCTCCAGCTCTTCAGAGGGGATACCAAGGCGTTCCCAGACTAGCTGGGAGACATAGTCTCTCCACCGAGTCCTGGGTCTGCCCCGGGGTCTCCTCCCAGTGGGACGTGCCTGAAACACCTCAAGTGGGAGACGTCCAGGAGGCATCCTAATCAGATGCCCATACCACCTCAACTGACTCCTTTCAATGTGGAGGAGCAGCGGTTCTACTCTGAGCCTCTCCCGGATGACTGAGCTCCTCACCCTATCTCTGAGGGTGAGTCCAGCAATCCTACGGAGAAAGCTCATTTCAGCCGCTTGTATCCGCGATCTCGTTCTTTCGGTCATTACCCAAAGCTCGTGACCATAGTGAGAGTAGGAACGTAGATTGACTGGTAAATCGACAGCTTTGCCTTAGAACTAAGCTCCCTCTTCACCACAACAGACCGGTACAACGTCCGCATCACTGCAGATGCTGCTCCAATCCGTCTGTCGATCTCTCGCTCCATTTTCCCCTCACTCGTGAACAAGACCCCAAGATACTTAAACTCCTCCACTTGGGGGCAGGAGCCTGTCCCCAACCCGGAGAGGACAATCCACCTTTTTCCGGCTGAGGACCATGGACTCGGACTTGGAGGTGCTGATTCTCATCCCAGCCGCTTCACACTCAGCGGCAAACCGTCCCAGCAAGAGCTGTAGGTCATGCTGGATGAAGCCAACAGGACAACATCATCTGCAAACAACAGAGATGAGATCCTGTGGTCACCAAGCATGACAACCCTCCATTCCCTGGCTGCGCCTAGAAATCCTGTCCATAAAAATTATGAACAGGACCGGTGACAAAGGGCAGCCCTGGCGGAGTCCAACTCTCACTGGGAATGACTCCGACCGAGTGTTGGCAATACGAACTAAACTCTCACAACGGTCGTACAGAGACCGAATAGCTCGTAACAACAAGCCCGATACCCCATACCCCGAAGCACCCCCCCACAAAAATCCACGAGGGACGCGGTCAAATGCCTTCTCCAAGTCCACAAAACACATGTAAACTGGTTGGGCAAACTCCCACGAACCCTCAAGAATTCTCGAGAGGGTAAAGAGCTGGTCCGATGTGCCACGGCCAGGACGAAAACCACATTGCTCCTCCTGAATCCGAGGTTCGACCAACGGCCGGACTCTCCTCTCCAGTACCTTGGCATAGACCTTCCCAGGGAGGCTGAGGAGTGTGATCCCTCTAAAGTTGGAGCACACCCTCCGGTCCCCTTTTTTGAAGAGAGGAACCACCACCCCCGGTTTGCCATGCCAAAGGCACTGCCCCCAACCTCCACGCAATGTTGCAGAGGCGTGTCAACCATGACAGCCCAACAACATCCAGGGCCTTTAGGTACTCGGGGCGAATCTCGTCCACCCCCGGGGCCCGGCCACCAAGGAGATTTTTAACCACCTTGGCGACCTCAGCCCCTGTGATAGGCGAGTCATCCCCCTTGTCCCCAAACCCTGCTTCCTCTGTGGAAGGCGTATCAGTGGGATTGAGGAGATCCTCGAAGTATTCCTTCCACCGCCCGACGATATCCCCAGTTGAAGTCAACAGTGTCCCATCCGCACCATACACAGTGTGGACGGGGAGCTGCTTTCCCCTCCTGAGCCGCCGAACAGTTTGCCAGAATCTCTTTGAAGCCGACCGAAAGTCTTGTTCCATGGCCTCACCGAACTCCTCCCATACCCGGGTTTTTGCTTCAGCAACCACCCGAGCTGCACTCCGCTTGGCCTGCCGGTACACCTCAGCTGCTTCGGGAGTCCCACAAGCCAACCAAGCTTGATAGGACTCCTTCTTCAGCTTAATGGCCCCCCTCACCACTGGTGTCCACCACTTGGTTCGGGGGTTGCCACCACGAGATGCACCGACCACCTTGCGGCCGCAGCTCTGGGCCGCCGCTTCAACAACAACAGGTGGAGAACATGGCCCATTCAGACTCCATGTCTCCAGACTCCCTCGGAATGTGGTTGAAGTTCTTCCGGAGGTGGGAGTTGAAGACCTCCCGGACAGGGGCCTCAGCCAGACGCTCCCAGCACACCCTCACTATACGTTTGGGTCTACCAGGTCTGAATGGCTTCCTCCCCTGCCATCGGATCCAACTCACCACCAGGTGTGATCAGTTGACAGCTCTGCACCTCTCTTTACTCGGGTGTCCAAGACATACGGTCGCAGGTCTGATGATACGATAACAAAATCGATCATCGACCTGCGGCCTAGGGTGTCCTGGTGCCAGGTGCACATATGGACACCCTTATGCTTGAACAAGGTGTTCGTTATGGACAGACTGTGGTTAGCACAGAAGTCCAATAACTGAACACTCACTCGGGTTCAGATCGGGGGCAGGGCCGTTCCTCCCAATCACCCCCCTCCAGGGTTTCACTGTCGTTGCCCACGTGCGCATTGAAGTCCCCCATAGGACAATGGAGTCTCCAGGAGGAGCACCCTCCAGCACCCCAGTCACAGACTCCAAAAAGGATGGGTACTCTGAAACATCATTTGGTGCATAGGCACAAATGATGGTCAGGACCCGTTCCCAACCCGAAGGCGCAGGGAAGCAACCCTTTCGTCCACCGGGGAAAACTCCATATAGAGGCAGCAAGGTGGGGCGATACAAGAATACCTACCCCTGCTCGTCGCCTCTCGCCCGGGGGCAACTCCAGAAAAGGCCAAGCTCCAGCCCCTCTCCAGGAGACTGGTTCCGGAACCGGAGCTGTGTGTTGAGGTGAGGCCGACTATATCTAGCCGGTATCGCTCAATCTCGTACACCAGCTCAGGCTCCTTCCCCACCAGAGAGGTGACATTCCACGTACCAAAAGCCAGTTTAGAAAGCTTGGGATCAGTCCGCCAAGGTCTCCGCCTTTGACTGCCACCTAATCCACATAGCACCGGACTTCCATGATCCCTCCTGCAGGTGGTGAACCTACTGGAGGGCGGACCCATGTAACTCCTTCGGGCTGAGCCCGGCCGGGTCCCATGGGTGGAAACCTGGCCACCAGACGCTAGCCTCGAGCCCCTCCCCCAGGCCTGGCTCCAGGGTGGGGCCCCGGTAACCCCATACCGGGGCGGGGTACACTGAATCCTTGATATACAATTTATCATGAGAGTCTGTTGGATCGTTCTTAGTCTGGCCCTTCACCCAGGACCAGTTTGTCTTGGGAGACCCTATCAGAGGCAAATTGCCCCGGACAACATAGCTCCTGGGATCACTGGGGCACGCAAACCCCCCACCACGATAAGGTGACGATCCATGAGGGGGCCCTCCAAAGTTAATAAAAAATATAATGTATAAGCATCCCAAAATGATTAAACAAACAGTTGGTAAAACTCAGATTAAACATCAAGTCTCTAAATTTAATGATTTGGCCTCTGTTCCTCATCATAATGTAAAAATTAAATGTGGTTTGTTAAATATTAGGTCTCTAACTCCCAAGTCTCTGCTAGTCCATGATCTGTTAATTGATCATCAGATTAATTTAATATCCCTTACAGAGACTTGGTTAGGGCAAGAGGATTATGTTGGTTTAAATTAATCAACTCCCTCTGGTTATTTAAACTATCAAAATCCCAGAAGCTCTGGTCGTGGAGGAGGAGTAGCAACAATTTACCATTCTAAATTACCATTCTAAATTGCCAGTTAATGTAAAGCAAAAAACATGTTTTACAGTAATTTCTTTGAGGGTCTGGTCCTCAGTATTGGGCATGTTCGCAATCTTAGGTTAAACCCACTTTTCCTTGTCATAGTTTATCATCCTCCCACAGCCAACTCAGAGTTTTTATCCAAATTTGCCGAATTCTTAGCTGATTTAGTGCTGAAATCAGATAGAATAATTATAGTAGGGGATTTTAATATATATGTAGATGTAGATAGTGACTGTCTTAACCACTTGCGCTCTGTTGTTCCGCGGGCGGGCAAGTCTCTGCATCCTAAGACGCACGAGGGCGCACTCGTGCGCACTCTGACGCATAGACCAGATTGTGGTGATGTAGGCGATGATGGTGATGTAGTGGCGTCCAAGCGCCACTAAAAAAAAAACTGCAGAGACAGCCGCGAGCAGATTAGTTCATCTGATTGACCTCTCATTCGACTAATAAGAGCCTTGAATTGGGTTTCTGAAACCTTGAAGAGCCAATGAATGAAAACCTAGGAAGGAGGACCCGCCTACTGTGAACGCAGGAGCCAATTGAAGCACAGAAATTCAGGCTGGGTGAAAAGAGATTTACTGCTGCAGCAGATGAAAACAAAGGACGCTGGACGAATCTACTACAGACCCCGCAGCATGGAGACCACCCACAAGTGGGACCTGCACTCATTCCAGCAGAATAGACGTTTAGGATTCTCTTCCGTCATCATAGACCGATGGAGGGTGACGACAAAGGTCGTAAATCATTCACCAAAACTGCAATAATGGAATTATGTTTTAATCGGGATCCACGAGCCAAGCAGCGTTGCGTTCGTCTTACAATGGGGAAGAGAAGTTCGCCACGACTCTGCAGCTGTGAAGAGGTAAGGTGTTATAAGCTAAATTATTATTTATCCCTGAAAACTGTAATCCAAAAATAACTTTTGACCGATCGGTAAATTACAACTGTACTGCGCACGAAGTACGAAGTGCGTGCGCCGCGATAAACGGTTCATTTGCCGTGTTCGGACCGTGAACGCCCCCCCCACCCCCCCGCTGCAGAAGAGGAGCGGGGGGGGGGGGCATTCACGGTCCGAACGCCCCCGGTCCGCGGGGGGAAGCATATGAGTCTATTCCTTCATGTAGCGATGGCTGTCTTCTGCAGCAAGGGGGGGGGGGACAACCCCCCACACACACACACAGTAGCGAGGGGAGGGGCGCTGTGAAAACATGCAAGGAGTGTAATCCATCATGTAGCGAGGGCCGAACTGCGTCTTTTTTAGCGGGGGGGCCCCACACACACACACACACACAGACACAGCCCTGAGTGTGACCTTTCATTAGAGCCCAAAATGAAGATTCTACATTGAATTATTCAAAAGTTACAGATGTTTTTCCAAACTGTGCCATTTGGCACAATTTGGCACAGTTCCAAAACGCCTGGGAACTACCTGAGAACAAAGCTGTGTAAAATATTCATTTTTTGTGGTATTGTTACCAAATTTGGATCTCAGCTTGATAACACTTGGTTCTACATTTCTGTTGCATTTTCCAGCCGGATCGGACAGCTGTGTGTTATTTGTAAGCATTTGTATCCAAAAAAACACTGTGTCCAAATTTTTTTTCTTCAAGTTCAGTATGTTTAGATGACTGTAACTCAGTGGCCGGAGCACGTAGAGAGATTATGTTTTTTTTGCCAAAAAATTCAAAGTGTTTTCTTTTAAATGAGACCAACCCCATGAAGATGCTGCAAAGGGTTGAATAACAGCTTTCGATTTACTTTGGGCATGTTATTTTTTGGCATTTTTAGGAAAATTGCCCGGAGTGCAAGGGGTTAATAAGGCATTTAATTCAATATTAGACTCGATGGGGTTTTCTCAGAGAGTAGAAACTTCTACCCATTATCTCCATCACAGATTGGACCTTGTTCTGACATATTTGATTTTTTTTATTTATTTATTTTTTTTATTTATTTATTTATTTTTTTTTTGATTTTGTATACTTTATTGATCCCCAGAGGGGAAATTGAGGGCGTCCACCTGGATGGATGAAGCAGCCATGGTACGGCGCTATCCCTTAACCATTCACACACACATTCACACCTAGGGCCACTTCAGAGTCCCCAGTTAACCTAACCTGCATGTTTTTGGCCTGTGGGAGGAAACCGGAGAAATCCCAGAGTAAACCCACGCAGATACAGGAAGAACATGCAAACTCCACACAGATCACTGTTGGTCAGGGGCTGGGATCGAACCAAGGATCCCATGGCCAAGGGTGAGTTGCTGTGCTGGTGCAGTGCTAACCACTGTGCCATATGGCATAGGAATAGAAAATCTGGTAATGTCTCCTCATAATCCTGTACTGTCAGACCACTGTCTGTTAACTTTTGATTTCACAATTCCTGACTATATGATTCCTAAAGAAAAATATTACTACAGCAGATGTCTTTCAGATGATGGTATTACCAAATTTATGCAGATTGTCTCCTCTATGCCATGTGTCAACACAACGGAAATAAGCTATGGAGAGCTTACTCCTTCTGTAATTGATAGCATGGTAGATAATGCTACAGCTTGTCTGCATCAGACTCTAGACTTGGTGGTCCCTTTAAAAAAGAAAAAGTCCAATCAAAGATTTCTAACCCCTTGGTTTAACACAGAAACTCATAGTTTAAAACAGAAGATTCGTCAGTTAGAAAGAAAATGGCGTTCCACTAATTTAGATGAAAACTATTCAGCTTGGAGAAATCATCTTTTAATTTATAAAAAATCTCTTAGAAAAGCTAGAACAAGTTAATACTCTGCATTAATAGAAGAGAACAAGAATAATCCCAGGTTTCTTTTCAGCACTGTAGCCAGACTGACAAAGAGTCAGGACTCGGTCAATCCTAGCATTCTCTTAGAGCTTACTAGTCAGGACTTTATGAACTTTTTCAATCATAAAATTTCATCTATTAGAGATAAAATCAGTTAGATTCTTCCCACCATTAACTTAAATACAGCAACTACTACAACTCCTTCAATTGATACCTGTTTGGATGAGTTTACTCCAATTCACCTTTTAGAGTTAGATAAAATAATTTCCTCATCCAACCCTTCAATTTGTCTTTTAGGCCCTATTCCTACCAGGTTATTCAAAAAGGTCTTCCCATTTTTTGGCAGCCGTATTCTTCAAATAATCAATTCTTCTTTAACATTAGGCCATGTACTGCAGGCTTTTAAAACTGCTGTAATTAAACCCTTACTCAAAAAGCCAATGCTGGATCCAGGAGTTTTAGCTAACTATCGACCAAGCTCTAATCTGCCTTTCATTTCAAAAATCTTAGAAAAAGTTATTGCTACACAATTATTTGATCACTTGCAGGGAAATGGTTTATTTGAAGAGTTTCAATCTGGGTTTTGAATCCATCATAGTACTGAAACAGCCTTAGTGAAGGTCACTAATGACCTCCTTATCGCATCTGATAATGGACTTGTTTCTGTACTTGTCCTTTTAGATCTTAGTGCAGCCTTTGATACTATTGACCATAATATTCTACTCGATAGATTAGAACACTATGTTGGACTTAATGGAACTTCGTTGCAGTGGTTTAGATCTTATTTGTCTGATAGGCTCCAGTTTGTTCATGTAAATAATGAGTTTTCTTCCAACTCAAAGCTCAGTCATGGAGTTCCACAGGGATCTGTGCTAGGCCCTACTCTTTTTAGTTTATATATGCTTCTGTTAGGTAACATCATTAGAAAGCACTGTATACATTTTCATTGTTATGCAGATGACACACAATTATACCTGTCAATGAAGCCAGATGATAGTAATCAATTAGCCAAGTTGGAAGCCTGTCTTAAGGAAATCAAAGCTTGGATGACTTGTAATTTCCTGCTATTAAATTCAGATAAGACTGAAGTCATTCTTGTTGGCCCAAAAAAACCTTAGAAATACTTTTCCAAATCAAACTCTTAGTTTGGATGTGGTTACTCTTTCTCATAATAATTCTGTGAGGAACCTTGGAGTTATTTTTGATCAAGATCTGTTTTTCAGTTCACATATTAAATTTGTTTCTAAGGCTGCCTTCTATCATTTGTGTAATATTGCCAAGATTAGGAGCATCTTGTCTCAGAGTGATGCTGAGAAACTGATCTATGCTTTTGACAGCTCTGTTAGATTATTGTAACTCTATATTATCAGGTTGTCCTAAAATATCTTTAAAAAGTCTTCAGTTGATCCAAAATGCTGCTGCAAGAGTTTAAACAGGTACTAGAAAGAGAGATCATATCTCTCCGGTTTTGGCCTCCCTTCACTGGCTTCCCATAGAGTTCAGAATTAAGTTTAAAATCCTTCTTCTCACTTTCAAAGCTCTAAACAATCAGGCCCCTTTTTATTTAAAGATCTGATACTACCCTTTCATCCTATTAGAGCACTACGCTCCTAAAATGCTGGATTATTTGTAATACCTAGAAACTCCAAAAGTACAATGGGAGGCAGAGCCTTCAGTTATCAAGCTCCTCTCTTGTGGAACCAGCTGCCAATCTGGATTTGGGAGTCAGACTCGATCTCTGTTTTTAAGAATAGGGTAAAAACCTTCCTTTTCGATATAGCTTACAATTAGGAGGGATTATGTGTCTCTAAACCCTCCCTTAGTTATGCTATAATGTTTGCTCTCTACATGTCTGTTCTTCTCATCTTCTCTATCCCCTCGCCCCCCAGCCAGTCGCAGCAGATGACTGCCCCTCCCTGAGCCTGGTTCTGCTGCAGGTTTCTTCCTGTTAAAAGGGAGTTTTCCCTCTCCACCGCTGCCAAACGCTTGCTCACAGGGGATCGCCTGATTGCTGGGGTCTTTCTGCAATTGTGGGGGTTTTCCCCTACATTTGAAAGTGCTATGAGATGACTGCTGTTGTGAAATGGCGCTATATAAATAAAGTTGAATTGAACTGAACTGCTAATTTTTACCTAATTTACAGTTATATGTTTGTACCTTATGATAAATTGGTGAATCCCCCAATGCCCTTGTTAAAAATTAGCAAATTGTCTACTGCTGATACGTTTAGCAACTAATGCATTCTTTCATAGCCCCCCCCCCCCAAAAAAAAAGAAAAAGAAAAAAAAGAACAGGAAATGGCCCTGTTCCTTGATTGTTTGGTTTTCAAAATATTAGAATATTGTCATGGTCCGTGTGCTGACTCTGCCGGCACTCGGGCTGTGCGGTAGTTCTCCATTCTCTCCTCTGGTGCACTCCTAGACTCTAATTATGACAGCGTCTCGGCGGGGCTTCCGGCTATCAATGGAGCCCTGCTGAACGGCCTAATTCCAATCAGCTGATGATCCTTCATCAGCTGATTAATCCATTCAGCACTATTTAAGGGAACAGCTCTGTTTGGTCGGGGCTGCAACCTCTCGTGCTTTCCAGTCTTGCTTCCCTAACCCCGAAGTCAGTTCTTCCCAGTGTTCAGGTTCCGCCCTCACTGACTATATGTAAGTGTCTTATCGTTATTTGTGTTTTGCCCCACGAGGCTTGTTATTTTGTCCTTGTGCCTTTATTTAATAAACGTACGAACTCACGGCTGCCTGCAGTGTCTCATTGATGGCTCGTGAGAGCCATCCATAACAGTAGGTCACAGCCCAAAGAGACGCCGGTGACCATGAGTTTGTTTAATTGGACTTGAAGTTCCCCTGTTCAGCGTACCAGCGTGCTGGGAGATGGTGTCACCACTCAAGGGCTACGCTACAAGCCTGGGCTATGAGCTAATTATGGCTTTCATCGAGATCGATGGAATCCTTTCCAACATTCGTAGCCATCGCTTCCCCAGCGGCTTGCGCTGGTACCTGGACCTCGCCGAGGCAACTATCAACCACCATCCTCGCTACGCTGGCCATCCTGAGATCACAGCGAGGAGGGCGGACATTGCTGCTCAATGGGAGAGACTCCGTGGGCTGGAGGGAAACACCGGCAGGAAGCCGAAGAGGAGGCATCCTCACTCCTCGCTTCAGGATCCCGTTCCTGTCCACATTCCAAGCCAGGAGTTCACACCGCCCAGGGGTGATCCCCGAAGGAGTGAGACGTCAGTCAGGATTCCCCCGGAGGAGTTACAACAGTCAGCTGTTTCCATCTGGGACCGAGTGGCTGCAGCTCGCTCCGCCGTTCACCCCACGCAGATCATTAAACATGTGACGGCGGCAGTCAGGCTGGTGAAGAGGAATCCGGCGTTAAGTCCCACTCTGCCTGCAGTCTGCATGTCGAAGTGTCCTTGAGCAAGACACTGAACTCCCAGTTGCTCCTGGTGGCCAGGCTAGCGCCTGTATGTGTATGGCAGCTCTGCCGCCATCAGTGTGTGAATGTGTGCGTGAATGGGTGGATAGCAGGATCTGTAAAGCGCTTTGGTCATCCAGAGATGAGAAAAAGCGCTATATAAGTGAGCGCCATTTAAGTGATTATCCAGAGTACGCCGACCTGCTCGCCTCTGTTTCCGCGCAGGAGCGGTGTTTCCTGAACCTCTCCTTCGCCTTGCCCTCTGCCGGTAACCGTCGTCACACGGCCAACAGCAAGCCTCAGCGAGAACTCCATCCGGATCCTGTTCTGGGTTGTCGGAAAAACTCTACCTCTCAGTCAGCTGCCTCTTCTGTGTCTCGTCAGGAGGGAATTCCTGCAGCCTCTCCCCCCGGGTCATCTCTCCCCGCTGTTCTGTCAGCTCCTCGTGCCCGGATCGCCTCGGCTGTCATCCCCTCCTCCTCGATGTCTTCCTTGGCTGCTGTGAGCGCCATGAGTCCTGTTTCGGCGAAGCCCGACATCGGTCCATCGCTAGCGGCTCCTCCTCGTCCTTCCAGGGGGCCCTCCGTCACCATCCAGAGGGGAAAGGGAGGAACGAAGTCCACTGCAGCGGGTTCTATCGGGCATCTATGGATCAGGCAAGTAACTTTTCATTCTGTTCCCACATTGGATGAATTGTCTTGCTTGATTCCTGGGGGCGGAGTTCGGGGTTCACAGTCCCCTGATCTCCCTCCACTTGCTGCAGTAATTAGTAATGGACCTGCTACCTTTGTGTCTCCTTCCCCTGAGCGTTCCGTGGCGCCGGGCCTACGCCGCCGGACGAGGAGGGAGCCTGCAGCCCTGAAGAGCCTGGTTCCAGCCGCGCAGCCACGTCATGGGCTGAGGAGGAGAGCAGACTGCAGTTGGAGCCTGTGCCAACAATGAAGCATCCCCGGGTCTCCACGCAAGAGCGGTCCGACTCAGCAGGTCGAGGATCTCCTGCCGCCACGCCGTGCAAGTCGTCGGCGTGGTCATCAGCGTTGGAGGGTCCTCAGGCTGTGGAAACCATCATGCCGGCTGCGGGGCCCGCCGTAGCCGAGTGGGAGCCAGAGGACGTCCTTCTGCCTTTGGAACCTGGATCGCCAAAGTCCTGGACGGCGAAAGAACTCGAGTGCAGGCAAGTACTCTATTTTTCTTCCTTCTATCTGTTCTAAAGCATTTTTGCCTGTCTCTCGGGGAGACGAGCCAGGTGCAGCCGTCCACTGCATCCGAGCTCGTCTCACTGGGCTCTGTCTCTACCGGTGATCCTGATCCCGGTTCTTCTCCTTCTCCTGAGCCTTCTCCCAGGGTCACCGGTGCGGAGTCAATCCCGGTCACTGTGCTGGAGGTTCCAGGTTTGGGTTTGGAGGTTGTCCCTGGTGCTGCGTCGACCCAGTTGGGGTCCATCACGGGTGCGGCATTGACCCAATCGGGGTCCGACGTGGGTGCAGCCGCGACCCAATCGGGGTCCATCGTGGGTGCTGCTCCAGCCCAATCGGGGTCCGTTGTGGGTCCAGCTTGGGCCCGATCGGGGTCCAGCAGGGGCGCAGCACCGGTTCGTTTCAAGGTCGGTGAGGGAGCTGCAGATCCTCTGCCGCATGACGCTGGACTGGCCCGTCATCCTTTCCCCAATTCATCTCCACCAGGTGTTGTTGGGGTTCTCCATATCCGGCTCGGCTCTCCCTCATTTTCCCCCTCTCCAGGGAGGCCGTCTTCATTTTCTCCCCTGCGGTCCTGGTGGCTGAGTGATGCAGGTCGGCCGCCTGGAGGACTGCCTCGCCTGTTTGGCGTTCTGGGTCGGCCACCCGACAAACTCTCCCTTCCGTTCGGCAATCTGGCCCGGCCACCAGAAGCACTGTTTCCTGGCCTGGGACTGGGGTAGGCCGCCCGAACTGTTCCTTTTCCCCCTGCCAGCGATTTGGACGATAGACGCAGGGCGGCCCCCCCGAACTATTGGCTTTCATACCGTTGTGCTCAGCCTACCGTCATCCCTGTTTTTTTTTGTCTTTGCTCTGCTGTAACCTTTTGAGATGTACTGTTGTTTTGCTGGTGAACTGTTTATTCCCCACTCCCTAGCGTGTGTTTTTTTTTTTTCACTCCCTCTGTTGTTATTGTTCTTTCCATAGGCTGGGAGATGTCCTTTTGTGGCCTGTAACAGGTTATTTAAATGGATTTAAACTGCAGGGTTTCAACGCTATTTGGTGTGTTTTTTGTTTTTTTGTTTTTTCTCTCCCTCCCTTCCTCTGTTGGGGGATGATATGTTCCTTTTTTTTTTCTGGAACTATGTATCTTGGTCTGTGGACCCGGGTTTTCTGTTTGTGGCCTGTAGGCTTAGTTTTCCCTTATTTGCACTTATTATTCTATCTATTATCCACCTGTGCATTATGGAGTATTTTTTGTGTTTTTCCATGCTCTGTAGTGTCTCCTTGTTGTATTTTCTGTCTCCACCCTTGTCGCCAGGGTCTAGCCCTCCTTGGCCTTCTTCCCCCTCCTTCCTCCCTGGGGTGGTCTTGTTGGCTTCCCAGTTGGGGGGAGCCCGATGTTACACCGCTTCTAGAATCCGCATCGGGAACGGGGGCAACTGTCATGGTCCGTGTGCTGACTCTGTCGGCACTCGGGCTGTGCGATAGTTCTCCGTTCTCTCCTTTGGCGCACTTCTAGACTCTTATTATGACAGCGTCTCGGCAGGGTTTCCGGCTGTGAATGGAGCCCCACTGAACGGCCTGATTCCAATCAGTTGATGATCCTTCATTAGCTGATTAATCCATTCAGCACTATTTAAGGGAGCAGCTCTGTTTGCTCGGAGCTGCGACCTCGCCTGCTTTCCAGTCTGGCTTCCCTAACCCCGAAGTCAGTTCTTCCCAGCGTGCAGGTTCCACCCTTGCTGACTATATGTAAGTGTCTTATCATTATTTGTGTTTTGCCCCACGACACTTGTTATTTTGTCATTGTGCCTTTATTTAATTAACGTACGAACTCACGGCTGCCTGCAGCGCCTCATTGATGGCTCGTGAGAGCCATCCATAACAAATATAAAAATTTGAAGAAAAAAAAAAAACACTGGCCACTTTAGAAATCATGGTGATCCTCTCAAGAGTTATTTCGTCACATAATTTAAAAACATATTTGCCAGTATACCAAATCAAAATATTTGATTAATTTTGTGTGTGTAGACTAAACAAGGATTACAAGACTTTAACTTGTAATGTCACTTTAAAGAAATATAAAACTATCTGGATTATTGGTTTACTGGAGCTTAGCCTGATTATTTCAAACCTTGAACAAAAAATGAATGTCAGCAGTTAATTTTATAGCAATATTGAAGTTAACTCAGGTGAAATGAGTAAATGCAAAAAGACTAGAATTTTGTCACTAATGTTTAAAATGCCCCCAAAATGCACGTACACTCACAGCAATAGAGTTATTACTACAAACGTGTATTTTTAATTAAGGTTAAATTTGTAGAAATGAGTGACTCCAATTTTTTTGTAACAGATAAAATTATATTTCTTTTATATTAAAAAGTACTGTTAGGTTTTACAGTGTACTTGAGATGTCTATATTTAGGTAATTCAATCTCTCCTACATAATAAAGATACATACAGTGGTGTGAAAAAGTGTTTGCCCCTTTCCTGATTTGTCATTCTTTTGCATGTTTGTTGCACTTAAATGTTTCAGATCATCAAACAAATTTAAATATTAGACAAAGATAACACAAATAAAAACAAAATGCAGTTTTTAATTGAAGGTGTTTATTATTATTAACTTACATGGCCCTGTGTGAAAAAGTGATTGCTCCCCTGTTAAAACATAAATTAACTGTGGTTTATCACATCTTTGGAAATCTGAGTTCAATTTTCTAGCCATTTCTAAAGCTTTGGGACTCCAGCAAACCACAGTGAGAGCCATTATCCACAAATGGCAAAAACATGGAACAGTGGTGAACCTTCCCAGGGGTGGCTGGCCGACCAAAATTACCCGAAGAGCACAGCAGCGGCTCATCCAAGAGGTCACAAAAGACCCCACAACAATATCCAAAGAACTGCAGGCTTCACTTGCTTCAATTAAGGTCAGTGTTCATGACTCCACCATAAGAAACAGACTAGGCAAAAGTGACCTGCATGGCAGAGTTCCAAGACGAAAACCACTGCTGAGCAAAAAGAAGATGAAGGCTCATCTCAGTTTTGGCAGAAAACATCTTGATG
Organism: Pholidichthys leucotaenia; assembly: GCA_020510985.1. Classification (NCBI taxonomy): domain Eukaryota; kingdom Metazoa; phylum Chordata; class Actinopteri; order Cichliformes; family Pholidichthyidae; genus Pholidichthys; species Pholidichthys leucotaenia. Next base: position 390,421,012 of record CM035837.1, read on the forward strand.
ATCCTCAAGACTTTTGGGGAAAATACTCTGTGGACTAACTAGACAAAAGTTGAACTTTTTGGAAGGTGTGTGTCCCATTACATCCGGCATAAAAGTAACACAGCATTTCAGAGAAGGAACATCATATCAACACTAAAATATGATGGTGGTAATGTGATGGTCTGGGGCTGTTTTGCTGCTTCAGGACCTGGAAGACTTACTGTGGTAAATGGAACCATGAATTTTGCTGTCTGCCAAAAAAATCCTCAAGGAGAATGTCTGGCCATCTGTTTGTGACCTCAAGCTGAAGTGCACTTGGGTTCTGCAGCAGGACAATGACAAAAACAAACCAGCAAGTCCACCTCTGATTGGCTTAAGAAAAACAAAATGAAGACTTTGGAGAGGCCTCGTCAAAGTCCTGACGTGAATCTGATTGAAATGCTGTGGCATGACCTTAAAAAGTTGGTTCATGCTCGAAAACCTCCAATATGGCTGAATTACTAGAATTCTGCAAAGATGAGTGGGCCAAAATTCCTCCACAGCTCTGTAAAAGATTCATTGCCAGTTATCGCAAATGCTTGATTGCAGTTGTTGCTGCTAAGGGTGGCCCAACCAGTTATTAGGTTTAGGGGGCAATCACTTTCTCACACAGGGCCATGTAGGTTTGGATTTTTTTTTTCCCCTTAATCATGAGCACCTTCATTTAAAAACTGCATTTTGTGTTTACATGTGTTATTTTTGTCTAATATTTAAATTTGTTTGATGATCTGAAACATTTAAGTGTGACAGATGTACAAAAAAAAAGAGAAATCTGGAAGGGGGCAAACACTTTTTCACACCACTGTAAGAAGAAAAAAGTTAAAACTGAGCATTTGGATGACCGAAATTAAAGTAGGTGGACTTTAATATCCCCTTGAAATTTGGACAACGTTCCAGCTTTAATAAATAAATAACAAAAAAAAAATCAAACTATTTTTTTTTTGTTGTGTTTGTTCAGTAGGATAATATTTCATGGTTCCCCTCACAAACAGCAAACATTAAAACCACATCCCCACATCTCGTCTGTTATTGTACTCTCCAGATTTATAGGTTCTTGTAAGACTTTCCTGGGACATTTGGGACAGAATGGGCAATCACTGCCCACATGGTTATAGCAAGGTCGGGGGCTGATTATACACGGTATATCACAGCAAAAGACCATGCACCAGAAAATGATGAGGACAATAGAGGATGGAGGAGTGAGGGGTGGTGGAAGGACAGGGTGGGGGAAACGTAGAGGAAATGTAAAAAGGATTTTAAAGACTCATTTGTCTGGCTCCTTAATGAGAGGAAGCGGAACAAAGACCCCAGCTAATATTCCGAGGGGTCTAATTAAAATTAGGTGTGATCCGATAGAGAAAGGAGCCACAGAGGTGATTTTAGTCACAGCCCAAAAGAGACCAGCTAATTAGGGAGAGTGATGGCCTTTACTTGAAAACCACTTGAGAGTCGCGGGGCATACACATTGTCCACGTCCCCACGGCCAGCCATGGAGCTTGTTGCCATACTGCCTGCTACAACTGGGGTGGCGGGGGGGGGCATCATGTGGGATGAGACAGGAATGTGGACCAAGAACAAGGTCGTACAGTCGGGGGGGGGGGGGGGGACTGAGAGTGGACACCAGCGCAAAGATGAATTCCATTCCTCCCATTTCTCATTTTAACACCCATGCAGCTGTTCTATTTCTGTTCCCTTTTCCTCGATTTTTTTTTTTTTCTTGTGTGAAATGGAGGCAGAATTTAACTGGATCTACGCTATGTTCCCCCGACTGCAAGGAGAAGATCAAGTTCCCACCCTTCACCCATCACATTATACAAATACAACACTGTCATCTGAAATAAATTGATTGGATTCATCCTCGCCAAATTCTTTGCCGTAATCTCATTTTGGTCCTTGATCGGGATCTCTTCCAAGCTGTTTGAGCCGTGTCACTCTTATTGATGAAGAAACATCAATAGCTATTTGTCAATGCGTGCATTATGCATATGAGCTATCAGGTTTTCTTTGATTTTTCCCCAAAGGCTTGTGCACGTTCATCTTACCTTTGACATTGAAGAAATGCCATCTTGTTGTTCTTTATGACACTGTGATAGCGCTTGCCCTAATCTTAATTGATGGCACTGTGGCTCATCTGCTAAAAGCCGCCTATATTTATCTGCTCTGACTATATATGCGCACTAATAGCAATTGCTTTTTGCCGCCTGTCCTTGGGAAGCTGCCAGGAAGACTGTGAGAGGGCAAGGAATATCATCCTAATGTCGCAACATCATAGTGCACTCAATCATTCTGTTAATAATAAAGACAAAGAAAGGCCCCGTGGGTGCAAGCAGACATTCAACATAGGCTGAAGGGAAAAAAAAGCACCATGGAGTCAAGAACAAGAGACTGTGATGGAGTCAGTAAGAGAAAGACCTTTGCTGCATCTGAGACTCAAAGCAGCTTGCAGCTCTCGGCAGGTAGAGACATTTCCACCTCATATGACCAATTACTTTTCACACTACAGGCATGAAATTGTTGGAGCAGATGAAACCTTCTTATGTCTGCAAATAGGCTCCTCAGCTCTGTCTAAAATACTTGTGGGTATGTCAGAAAGCTAAATAAAAAACAGAGAAAATCACAATCTGCTTTTTATTATCTCTCATTTTTGAGAAGTTGCCTTCTCAATCAATGCTACTAAACTGGACTTGAATATTAGATTAGTGCATCTGACTAAATTAGAATATCCTAATATGTCATTCTCCCTCTGTGGATCATCACCTTACCATGGAGGAGGAGTTTGTGTGCCCTAATGATCACAGAAGCTATGTCGTCGGGGGGAAACTTGCCTCTAGTAGGGTCTCCCAGGACAACTTGCTGGGTGAAGGAATCAAGAGTATTCCAGTGGATCTGTATGAAAAACCTTACATCAAGGACCCAGTGGACTCAAAGGAATCACATGCCCAGTTGTATGCATAGTGGGCCAAGATAATGACTGTAACTGCATTAGTCCTTAAAAGCAGTTTAATGGGAAAGCCCATCTTAATTTGGGTCAAGTTTTCAATGCAGCTAGCTCAAAAATGCTAACTGGCTGGAGACTAACTTCAGTTACGCCCGAGAATATTTATTGGCTCATCACTACTCAGGTGCCAGTGGTTGTATATATCTATGTCACAAAAAACATTCGATTTCAACACACTTTTTTTGAGGGGGTGGGGCTTTGGTGAAACTTTAAAGCAAAGAAAAATCCCGACACATGACACTTATAACTCATAAAAAACATGTTACAAACATGTTAACAAGAAAAAGATATTTTTGGCAGTGTCACTTTAATGAATGTTGAGTATATACTCAACATTCATTAAAGTGACACTGTTTTATATATATATATACACTACCGTTCAAAAGTTTGGGGTCACCCAGACAATTATTTTGTGTTTTCCATGAAAAGTCACACTTATTTACCACCATGAGTTGTAAAATGAATAGAAAATATAGTCAAGACATTGACAAGGTTAGAAATGATTTGTATTTGAAATAATAATTTTTTCCTTCAAACTTTGCTTTCGTCAAAGAATCCTCCATTTGCAGCAATTACAGCATTGCAGACCTAACATGATTGCACAAGGATTTTCTAATCATCCATTAGCCTTCTCAAGCAATGAGCAAACACATTGCACCATTAGAACACTGGAGTGATAGTTGCTGGAAATGGGCCTCTATACACCTATGTAGATATTGCACCAAAAACCAGACATTTGCAGCTAAAATAGTCATTTACCACATTAGCAATGTATAGAGTGTATTTCTGATTAGTTTAAAGTTATCTTCATTGAAAAAAAGTGTTTCTCTTTCAAAAATAAGGACATTTCTAAGTGACCCCAAACTTTTGAACGGTAGTGTATATATATATATATATATATATATATATATATATATATATATATATATATATATATATATATATACAGTGGGGCAAAAAAGTATTTAGTCAGCCACCAATTGAGCAAGTTCTCCCACTTAAAAGATGACAGAGGTCTCCAATTTTCATCATAGGTATACCTCAACTATGAGAGACAAAATGAGAAAAAAAAAATCCCGAAAATCACATTGAAGGATTTTTAATGAATTAATTGGTAAATTCCTCGGTAAAATAAGTATTTGGTCACCTACAAACAAGCAAGATTTCTGGCTCTCACAGACCTGTAACTTCTTCTTTAAGAGGCTCCTCTGTCCTCCACTCGTTACCTGTATTAATAGCACCTGTTTAAACTCGTTATCAGTATAAAAGACACCTGTCCACAACCTCAAACAGTCAGACTCCAAACTCCACTATGGCCAAGACCAAAGAGCTGTCAAAGGACACCAGAAACAAAACTGTAGACCTGCACCAGGCTGGGAAGACTGAATCTGCAATAGGTAAGCAGCTTGGTGTGAAGAAATCAACTGTGGGAGCAATTATTAGAAAATGAAAGACATACAAGACCACTAATATTCTCCCTCAATCTGTGGCTCCACGCAAGATCTCACCCCGTGTGGTCAAAATTATCACGAGAACGGTAAGCAAAAATCCCAGAACCACATAGGGGGACCTAGTGAATGACCTGCAGATTGCTGGGACCAAAGTAATAAAGGCTACATCAGAAACACACTACGCCACCAGGGACTCAAATCCTGCAGTGCCAGACGTGTCCCCCTGCTTAAGCCAGTACATGTCCAGGCCCGTCTGAAGTTTGCTAGAGAGCATTTGGATGATCCAGAAGAGGATTGGGAGAATGTCATATGGTCAGATGAAGCCAAAATACAGTGATCCCTCACTTATCGCGGTTAATGGGTTCCAGAACCGACCGCGAAAAGTGAAAAACCGCGAAGTAGCGTCACCCCAATGACGTCATCCATAAACAATACGTACGTTCATTCTCTCACTCTCATATGATACGTGTGTGTGTGTGTACGTGTACATACATACGTAGATGTAAACAAAGTGTACATAAATATGTTTTTAGAACTCTTTTATTCTTATAACAAGATACGTAACTCAAGATGAAAATGATTTACTGCACAGGTTAATGAGAGCTTTACTGCTCCTCAGGTGACGCCTCATCGTGAGGTGCTGGAGGCGCAGGACCATCGAGGGCAGCTTCCGATAGAGCTGAAGCTGCAGGAGGCGGCGTAGTGGCTCGACGGGAAGACTATTTCGCACAAAATGGCACAAGAGAACAGCAAAAAGTTCCACGCTGCGAGACTACGTAACACGAGCGATAAAGAGCAATGAATGCGGTCTTCCTTCTCTTCCCTCGGCGCTCGGCAGGGAGAGGAGGTGGGTGAGACGTCTCGGCCAATCAGCTTGCAGGGTCAAACGTCTCGGCCAATCAGCTTGCGAGATTTCCGAGCCCAGCCAACACGACAACAGTGAACAGAGAGTTGTGCGGCTCTCCGTGTTGACACCTGATGGTCTAATGTAGTCTCCCTGCCTTCTGCTAGCGCCCGCCCATTATTTCTCAATTTTGAATTTTTGATGAATATTTTTGAAAAATCCGCGATGCACTGAGGGCGCGAAAGGTGAAGCGCGAAGTAGCGAGGGATCACTGTAGAACTTTTTGGTAAAAACTCAACTTGTCGTGTTTGGAGGAGAAAGAACACCATACCTACTGTGAAGCATGGGGGTGGAAATATCATGCTTTGGAGCTGTTTTTCTGCAAAGGGAACAGGACGACTGATCCGTGTAAAGGAAAGAATGAATGGGGCCATGTATCGTGAGATTTTGAGTGAAAACCTCCTGCCATCAGCAAGGGCATTGAAGATGAAACGTGGCAGGGTCTTTCAGCATGACAATGATCCCAAATACACCGCCCGGGCAACAAAGGAGTGGCTTTGTAAGAAGCATTTCAAGGTCCTGGAGTGGCCTAGCCAGTCTCCAGATCTCAACTCCATAGAAAATCTTTGGAGGGAGTTGAAAGTCCATGTTGCCCAGCGACAGCCCCAAAACATCACTGCTCTAGAGGAGATCTGCATGGAGGAATGGGCCAAAATACCAGCAACAGTGTGTGAAAACCTTGTGAAGACTTACAGAAAACGTTTGACCTCTGTCATTGCCAACAAAGGGTATATAACAAAGTATTGAGATGAACTTTTGTTATTGACCAAGTACTTATTTTACAGAGGAATTTACCAATTAATTCATCAAAAATCCTTCAATGTGATTTTCTGGATTTTTTTTTCTTACTTTGTCTCTCATTGGGCAGCACGGTGGTGCAGTGGTTAGCACTGTTGCCTTACAGCTAGAAGGTTCCTGGTTCGAATCCCCAGGCTGGCAGGGGTTGGAACCTTTCTGTATGGAGTTTGCATGTTCTCCCTGTGCTGTGTGGGTTTACTCCAGGGGCTCCGGTTTCCTCCCACAATCCAAAGACATGTATGTTAGGTTAATTGGTTGTTCTAAATTGTCCCTAGATATCTGTTTCCTATTGGCCCTTAGAATAGAGGGTTAGCATTAGTGAAAGCGCTTTGAGTGGTCTTTGTGACTAGAAAAGCGCTATATAAGTGCAGGTTAGTTAGTTAGTAGTTAGTCATAGTTGAGGTATACGTATGATGAAAATTGGAGACCTCTCTCATCTTTTAAGTGGGAGAACCTGCACAATTGGTGGCTGACTAAATACTTTTTTACCCCACTGTATGTGTATATGTATATATACACGCACACACATGGGTTTACTCCGGGATTTCTCCAGTTTCCTCCTACATACCAAAAACATGCAAGTTAGGTTAACTGGCATCAAACTGGGGATTCTAAATTGTCCTAAGGTATGACTGTGAGAGTGAATGGTTGTCTGTCTCTCTGTGTTGGCCCTGCGATGGACTGGTGATCTGTCCAGGGTGTACCCTGCCTCTCGCCCAAAGATGCTGGGATAGGCTCCAGCGCCCCCGCGACCTGAAAAAGGATTAAGCGGAAGAAGATGGATTGATGGATGGGTATATATACAGTGGTGTGAAAAAGTGTTTGCTCCCTTCCTGATTTCTCCTTTTTTTGTATATTTGTCACACTGAAATGTGTCAGATTGTCACTCAATTTTAACTTGTATAGAAGCCCAGTCGCCAAGTGGAATGGTCATTTCATCTGACCTTTAACTTCTTGGGTCATCAAGGAAAAACATTGACACTGGTGCCACAAAGCTTTGCAGACCTTTCTTAAATGACGCACAGGTTGTTATTTTGCTGGGGTAGCAGGCAGCCAAGGAAGTTCTATTTAAGGTGGTTTTAAATGCTATTTATGGTGCCTCTGACATGCATGTCTTTACGACGTGAAAATCCCAGCAGATGAGCAATTTCTGAAATGCAACAACTATAAACTACCCTTTATACTGCGGACTTCTCACACAACACAACACACTGCCATCTACAGAAGTTCTCTGATGACTCTGCGATCGTCGGCCTCATCTTCAACGGAAATGAAGCTGAGTACAGAGGACTTATCCAGGACTTCGTGGACTGGTGCCATCGGAACTGCCTCCAGATCAACGCGAGGAAATCTAAGGAGCTGGTGGTGGACTGCCGCAGGCAAGAACAACCCCTCACAGCACCAGTAAACATACAGGGAACAGACATTGAGATGGTGACATCCTACAAGTACCTGGATGTTCATCTGAACAATAAACTAGACTGGTCACACAATACCGACGCACTCTACAACAAGGGACAGCGTAGGCTGTTTCTACTGAGGAGGCTCAGGTCTTTTGGTGTATAAGGGCCGCTGCTGAAGACATTCTACGACACGGTGGTGGCATCAGCCATCACTTTTGGAGTGGTCTGCTGGGGCAGTGGCATTACAGCAGCCGATAGGAAGAGACTGAACAAACTAATCAAGAAAGCTAGCTCTGTCCTGGGGAAAAGCCTCGACCCAGTGGAGGAGATAGGAGAGAGAAGGATGGTGGCTAAACTGTCATCTCTGCTGGAGTCCGAGTCCCACCCTATGCAGGACATACTGAACGCACTGAGGAGCTCATTTAGCAGTAGACTACATCATCCTAGGTGCGCAACCGAGAGGTTTCGCAGATCCTTCCTACCTACGGCTGTCAGACTGTATAACCTAAGCAGGGCTGCTCACAGAGATAGCAAGAAAACGTGACGACCTAATAGTATTGAATGCAAAAGACACAATAGACTTACACAAATGGTCCCCTCCAGTATACAATTAGGACAATATCAGTTGCTACGGAGGGTGACAATATGTATGGGTACATATTCATACTATGTAGGATAACTAAATAGACGGTTATGCTGTTTATTCCATCTAGCTGCAATGTTCTGCACTGTGTATATATATTTATATATTTATGTGTACATATGTACAGTATATTCACTGCTCTCATTTTTCTTATCTTCTTAATTATTGCTCTGAGTGTTGCTATCCCTGTGCTGTTGCAATCCTGGAATTTCTCCATTGTGGGACTAATAAAGGCTTATCTTATCTTATCTTATACTACAATCATTTGTAAAGGACATTTCAAGGTAAGACAGCTGTGCTTTATATTAAACTATTTTCTTTCTTGCAATACTCTTAACTTTAGTGTGCGTTTTAAACTTGCTCGTTTGCAATAACTCGAACCATCTGTTTCAAAGTGAAATGCCGGTTCCACGTTGTCGAAGTCATGAAGGGCTTAAATGACACTAACAGCCGGTTTAACCTCTGGATTATCTTAGCGACTTGGAGCCTTTTGTGGTATACTGATTTGGCCGTTTTATACAAAACTGGACTCTCCAACACTTGAGACTTTTAACTGAAACTGCAACCCCTTAAAGACGAAGCCAAAGCAAAATTTTTAACAGTTTGTATGGAATCTGGTCCGTCCCATGAGTGGTTATTGGAATGTTTGAGTGAAAGTGATCTGCAGGCAGAACTTCATTAAGGAATCCAAAGATTTTTATTCTTAAACGCTCCCAGTTGTATTCAGATTGATTGTTTTTGTTCAAGTCTTAATTAAGTTGGTTGCAAATACTCTGCTTGTTTGAATTAAGATCTAAATGCGATCAAATGAAATTGTATGTTAAATGGCATATTGTATGATATAGTGTAGTTAGAAATGTACTTTAAGTCAGTTAACATTATTCTTAAAATGATGTTTTAAAAACTCAAAGCAATCAGAAAGTGGCCATAAGGACTGGAAGAGAAGCGGGGAAAAAAAAAAGAAAAGAAAAATAAGCAAAATTTAAAACGATGTGTCATGGGTTCAAGTTTCCCCTGAAGTTTATGTTTCCTGAAATTGTGACTTAGATTAACCATTATAATTCAATAAGTGAGTCCATGAAACACTCATGGCTGCTCTGTTCATTCACAGACCAGAAAATTCATGCTGTTATCCTGTTAAATCAAAGGGAATCTTCATTCTTTTGTATGTTCTTTTGTTGTTAAAGTTGTGTTAACAGGTCTGAGCAGTTGTTAGCTCCTGGCCAGCAGGTCAGTTGGGGGGGGGGGGGGGGGAGATCAGTGCTGCTGATAAAGCCACGTCACCCTTTAACCCTTTGGTTTCCATCTCAGCAGCAGCTCTGCTTGAATTGTCCTCAGAAGGGAACATGTAAATGGACAGAGCTGTGAAGTTTGGCCCAGCTATTCCCACTGATGTCATGGGGGGGGGGGGGGATCTGTTGGGTGTCATGGGGTGTCATGTGTTTACTCTTTCTGGGTTAACTGGACTATTTCTGCTGCTGGGGATCACCTATTCCTCTTCTTCTCCTTTCCCCTGCTGATTAGTGCAGATCTGCAGAATTTAACACCTCCTTACACCTCCTTTAGTTCCTCCTCATGGCTGTCATTTAAAAAAATGGCCAACACACGCCAATTTATCACATCCTTTATCCATGTAAATTAAAAACATTCTTTTGTAAATGTGAGGATTTTTCTCATAAATTTGCAGGATTTTCCTGCAGAGTTAGAGCCATTTTACTCAGAAATGTGCAGCTTCTTGAAAATGTACAGCTTTTTATTATTCATAATTTTGCAGCTTTTTCCTCATGAATTTAGAACTTTTCTTTCTCTTGAATTTGCAGTTTAAAAAAAAAAGCTTAAACTTGCAGCATTTTACTCAAATCTTATATCTGCAGTGTTTTAAGGTTGTAAACAGTTGGAAATTTACACCTTTTTTTGTCTTTTTGCTAAAGTTGGAGCTTTTTACCCATAAAATTCCACTTTTTTTTTGGTCAGAAATTGGCAGCTTTTAACTGAGACTTACATCCCCTTTTTTGTGTCAGGTCAGGCATTGGCTTGCTTGCTACCGGATAACCATGAAAACCGGTACTACCTGTCTCATGGGTCGGACCGTCTGCGACTCAACCGGCATCCCCGCCCTTCCAAGGGCGTGGAGGGTGGAACAGGGCAGCCTGGCAGAACTAAAAACAATATCTGCCACAGGTCTGTGGTGGACCACTCCCATTTACACAGGGTGAGATTGGACATCCTGGCAGATAAACACATCTGTCGCAAGGTCTGTGGTGGACTGTGCCAGTCGGTACATTGTGACATGCACTACACAAAGAACAGAGATAAACAAACCTTTCATCTGGTCAGTCACTGCAACAGATACTGGAGTCAGTTTGTCTTGGCTTGTCCTTGCCACTGATAATACCTTTATCTGCCAAGAATGTGCTGCTAGTCCAGCAAAAGCTAGCAGTACTCAAATACTTTGCAAGCAGTTTCATGAAATGGTCAATCAAAAAGCAACTCATATTGGCTCGGATGTCGCCCGGGCTTACAAGGTCCGTGCTGATCTGTTCACACTCCTACAGGCAGCGAAAAGTAAGCTAGGAGCAGGAAGACAAAAGAAGAGGAAAACAGCAACCTTGTGTGTAGCAGAATGGAATGTACGCACTCTGTTGGACAGAACAACATCACAGCGCCCAGAAAGACAGACCACACTTGTGGCCCTGGAAATGAACAGGTACAATGTAGACATAGCTGCACTTAGTGAAACAAGATTGCCGGGATATGACAGCTTGGAAGACCATGGGTACATCTTCTTTTGGAGTGGGAGATCAACTCAAGAAAGGAGAGAAGCAGGAGTGGGCTTTGCAGTTAGAAAGGAGATAGCAGCAATGCTTGATGAGGAACCGGTGCCAATCAACGACAGGATAATGACTATGAAACTCCCACTACAGAGGAAGATGTATGCCACACTCATCAGTGTATATGCCCCAACAATGACCAACACAGAGGAGGTGAAGGAAGAGTTCTACAGTGATTTACGTGAGACTATCAGACGTGTACCGACTGATGACAGGCTGATACTCGTTGGAGATTTTAATGCCAGAGTTGGTTCGGACACTGAGAAATGGAAAGGAGTGCAAGGCAGTTATGGAGTAGGCAAGTGCAATGCTAATGGAGAACTTCTACTTGCACTATGTTCAGAGTACAACCTTGTGATGACCAACACTGTTATGACCCGAGCGCCGGTTCTGATCGCGCTCGGGCTAAAGTTATGTCTTGCTGCCTTGACAGCTGCGGGCTGTATTCTGGCCTCACCGGGCTCTTATTGTGAAAGTGCTCGGTGGGGTTTCTGCCTGTCAACGGTCGGCCAGCTGACTGTCATTACCGTCGTTAGTGTTTCTCCGTTTAAGCCCAGCACTGGCGACGGTAGGACACAGCAGTGTCAGTCGTTATACGTCTGAGCTACGGATGACTTGGACTATTATCTACCTTGTCTGCTTGTGGTTGACCGTCACTTCTCCGGCACCAGTAAGTGAGCTGTTAGCCTTACTCCTCCCTGTGAGAGTAGACCCCTGTGTGTCTTTGCTTAAGCAGCCTGTGTAGCCAATTACTAAACAACCTTTGCCTGTGTATGACCGTCTCCTCCTATGGACTTGTAAGTGAGCTGTCTAGCCTTATGCCTCCGGAGGTGTGTTGACTTTTGTGTCATTGCCCCTGCATCTTGTGTTGTTTACTTCTCACCGTAATAAACTCACTAAAAACTCACTGGTGACTCTGTGCGTCTTATGCTGGCTCGTGAGGGCCAGCGCATGACAAACACTCTATTTAAGCACAAGGACACACACAAGAAGACATGGATGCACCCAAGATCCAAGCACTGGCACTTATTAGACTACATCATAGTCAGGCAGAGAGACATAAATGAGAGGTGCAGACTGTGGCACTGATCATGTTATGCTGAGATCTAGATTAAGAATTTTGAGACAAAAACAGCACTGCAGGACGGGTGCAAAGCCACCACGGAAGCTAAACACTAGTGCACTGAAAGGCCAAAAGAAGAAGGGAGAACTTGCACAGGAAATGGATGAAAACTTGAAAGACTGGGACAGCAACAACTTGGAGAAAAACATAGAAGAGAAATGGGCAACACTGAAGGATACGGTGTATCAGACTGTGAGTGATGTATTACGCTACCCTGAGAGGAAACATCAAGATTGGTTTGATGAGCATGATGAACACCTGAAGAAACTACTAGAAGCGAGGAATACAGCTAGGCAAGAAAACCTACAGTGTAACACAAGGTCGAAGAAGAAGAAATACTCAAAGGCTCAGAGTGAGCTACAGAAGTACACCAGAGAGATGAAGTCCAAGTGGTGGGATGAAAAAGCGGAGAAACTTCAAACTGCAGCAGACAGGAAGGACATGAAAACATTCTTCACAGGTTTGAGAGAAATCTACGGCCCTAAACCAAGAGGATTGATCCAACTAAAGGCTATGGATGGTGAAATGGTTTTGCAGGAGAAAGACAAGATCCTGGACAGATTTGCGGACCACTTTGACCAACTACTAAACAACCCTGGAGATCTCAGTGAAGAGGCTAAAGAAGCTCTAGTGCAGCGACCAGCTGTATCAAGTCAGAATCAGAATCAGAATCAGAAAAGCTTTATTGCCAAGCATGTAAAAAACACACGAGGAATTTGACTTGACATTGGCACGCTATGTAAGCATATCACAATGATACGGCAGCCATCATACTAGGCGCCTAATCAAAAAGATAAGACGGGGAATAAGGGAATAGGGGAAGATAAGGGGAGGGAAAAACACACAATGGGTGAGAGAAAAAAAACTTCAACATCAGAATACAGCTTATGTAAGCTAAATTTTTATTATGGAGAAAAAAAACCTCTCTGTGGCACAATTAGCAGACAATAGATCACACAGTAACAAGCGAGAGAGACCAGTGTATGTAATCAATCATATATGATCAGTGTGAGTGCAGTGTTAGATGTGAGGCTGGTGAACAGCAAAAATCCTCTCCTTAGCAACGTTAGATGTTATGTCTTAGTGTCTGAAGCTCAGATAACATGTCCTCTGCATGTCCAGATGGTAATTCCTGAGCCAGTCACATGGCGCTGTCCTTGAGAGTTCAGATTGCTGCGCGCCAGGTTGTTTGTGTTAAAGAGCAGAGCCGCTCTTTCCGCTTATCTCCATCGAGGAGGAATGTAAATACAGGGCACCAAAGACAAGGTCAAATCTGCACAGTGCACTCAGAGAATAGATTTTTCCTCACCCGTGCAAAACTGTGCTTCATGTGCAGGCTTAAACTTTAACATTCTCTGGAGAGCACTGGCGACTTCAAGATGTAATCCACCATCTGAATCTCCATTCAGTTCACCATGCCGCCCCGTGCACTCCCCAACTGGTCGAATTGGTGAAGGAGCTTGCCTGGATCCGCATTTTGAACAGCTCTCCACCTTCCTCAATTTCTGAAACACCAGGAAACTCCAGAGCCAAAAATAGAATCCTGTGTCATAGCCAATAAATGTCTTCTGCATCTCCAGTCAAATCATACACTCGCAGGTTCCAATTCTTGGGCTCCCCCTTGGCCCAGTTCTTGTTGAAAAATAGTGACAATAGCACATTTAAGCCGCTTCCAAATCCATAATTTCCGTTTAGATTAAGATTCAGCAGAAGAAGAGCGACTAAACACAAAAACACAACATTGCAAAGCTGGGAATAGGTCAGGAAGGCAGACAGGAGGAGGGAAGAAAAATGCGACTGCTCTCTCTCGGAGCCGGAAGAAGAAGAGGATGAACCAGAGGATGAACCACCAAATTTTGATGAACTAATGGCAGCTATCAGGACAACACAGGATGGTAAAGCTCCAGGAAGGGATGGAATTCCAGCAGAAGTGTAGAAATTTGGTGGTGTTCAGCTGACCAACTGCCTGCACAAGATCATCCAAGAGATATGGGATGCTCAGAAAGTACCTCAAGACTGGAAGGATGCAAGTATTGTGCCTTTGTTCAAGAAAGGTGACAGGAATTATTGTGGAAATTACCGAGGTGTATCACTGCTAGCCACTGTTGGTAAGATTCTCTCACGTGTACTACTTAACAGACTCAGTGAACACATCTCGCAGAATGTACTACCGGAAACCCAGTGTGGCTTTAGAAGTGGAAGAAGCACAATGGACATGATTTTCTGCTTGAAACAGGTTCAAGAAAAGTGTATTGAACAGAACATGCCGCTTTATGTAGTCTTCATAGACTTCACTAACTACTAACTAACTAACCTGCACTTATATAGCGCTTTTCTAGTCACAAAGACCACTCAAAGCGCTTTCATTAATACTAACCCTCTATTCTAAGGGCCTATAGGAAACAAATATCTAGGGACAATTTAGAACAGCCAATTAACCTTACATGCATGTTTTTGGCATGTGGGAGGAAACCGGAGAAATCCCGGAGTAAACCCACGCAACACGGGGAGAACATGCAAACTCCACACAGATCACTTCAGTAAAGCCTTCGATACTGTTTCGCGACAAGGACTTTGGCAGGTACTCAAGAAAAATGGTTGTACAGAGAAGTTTGTCAGCCTGATCGAGGCACTCCATACAGGTATGCAAGCAAACGTGGCAATGAGTGGTTCAGTATCTAAAGACTTTTCAGTAAGCAACGGGGTGAAACAAGGGTGTGTGCTGGCACCTACACTCTTCTCGCTATATCTGGCAGCCATGCTTGAGGTGGCCTTCAAAGACACTTCAGAAGGAGTATACATTCAAACAAGGAAAGAAGCAGACTTGTTCAATGTGGCACAGTTTAAAGCCAAGAATAAGACATCAATAAAGGTAGTAAGAGAAGTGCTCTTTGCCGACGACAGTGCTCTAGTTGCACACAGCGTGGAAGATATGCAATCTTTAGTGGAGAAATTTGCAAGAGCAGCTAGCCAATTCAGCCTCCAAATCAACATCAAGAAGACAGAGTGCCTTTATCAATCACCAAAGTTCCAATTATCAACATCACTACCAGAAGAGATCAGCATTGGTACAGAGCCACCAGTCAAGTGCAAGACTTTCAAGTACCTAGGGAGTACTGTTTCAGAGAATGCTAGGCTGGACGATGAACTATCTCTCAGAATGGGAAGAGCGAGTGCTGTGTTTGGAAACTTGAGGGAGAGACTGTGGAACAATCGACATACACTCACCGGCCACTTTATTAGGTACACCTGTCCAACTGCTCGTTAACACTTAATTTCTAATCAGCCAATCACATGGCGGCAACTCAGTGCATTTAGGCATGTAGACATGGTCAAGACAATCTCCTGCAGTTCAAACCGAGCATCAGTATGGGGAAGAAAGGTGATTTGAGTGACTTTGAATGTGGCATGGTTGTTGGTGCCAGAAGGGCTGGTCTGAATATTTCAGAAACTGCTGATCTACTGGGATTTTCACGCACAACCATCTCTAGGGTTTACAAAGAATGGTCCGAAAAAGAAAAAATATCCAGTGAGCGGCAGTTCTGTGGGCGGAAATGCCTTGTTGATGCCAGAGGTCAGAGGAGAATGGCCAGACTGGTTCGAGCTGATAGAAAGGCAACAGTGACTCAAATAACCACCCGTTACAACCAAGGTAGGCAGAAGAGCATCTCTGAACGCACAGTACGTCGAACTTTGAGGCAGATGGGCTACAGCAGCAGAAGACCACGCCGGGTGCCACTCCTTTCAGCTAAGAACAGGAAACTGAGGCTACAATTTGCACAAGCTCATCGAAATTGGACAATAGAAGATTGGAAAAAACGTTGCCTGGTCTGATGAGTCTCGATTTCTGCTGCGACATTCGGATGGTAGGGTCAGAATTTGGCGTCAACAACATGAAAGCATGGATCCATCCTGCCTTGTATCAATGGCTCAGGCTGATGGTGGTGGTGTAATGGTGTGGGGAATATTTTCTTGGCACTCTTTGGGCCCCTTGGTACCAATTGAGCATCGTTGCAACGCTACAGCCTACCTGAGTATTGTTGCTGACCATGTCCATCCCTTTATGACCACAATGTACCCAACTTCTGATGGCTACTTTCAGCAGGATAATGCGCCATGTCATAAAGCTGGAATCATCTCAGACTGGTTTCTTGAACATGACAATGAGTTCACTGTACTCAAATGGCCTCCACAGTCACCAGATCTCAATCCAATAGAGCATCTTTGGGATGTGGTGGAACGGGAGATTCGCATTATGGATGTGCAGCCGACAAATCTGCGCCAACTGTGTGATGCCATCATGTCAATATGGACCAAACTCTCTGAGGAATGCTTCCAGCACCTTGTTGAATGTATGCCACGAAGAATTGAGGCACTTCTGAAGGCAAAAGGGGGTCCAAACCGTTACTAGCATGGTGTACCTAATAAAGTGGCCGGTGAGTGTATGTCTCTCAGTGTGAAATGCAAAGTGTACAGAGCGACAGTACTGGCTACTCTATTGTACAGTGCTAAAACTTGGACTGTCTACAGAGTGCAGGTGAAGAAACTCCACGCGTACGTGATGAGACACCTTCAAGCCATAATGAACATCTCATGGAAAGACAAGATAACCAACATAGAAGTGTTGAAATGAGCGTCTCCCTCGGCAGTTACTCTAGTCACAGTTATGCGAGGGCAAACGCAATCAGGGTAGACCAAGGCTCAGATTTAAAGACACTGTAAAAAGAAACTTGAAGAAGTTGGACATAGACAGGAGTTCCTGGCAGTGGAAGGCTAAGGACAGAGCTGTGTGGAGGAATCTGATCAGATCTAAATGAAACAGTCATTGTCGCCCACGGCAGACTGCTATGATGATGATGATGACATGCATGTCTGACCCACCATGTGTTCAAACCATCACATCATCTGTCATGTCATCTGTCATCAAACAAATTTAAATATTAGTCAAAGAAAACACAAGTAAACACAAAATACAGTTTTTAAATGAAGGTGTTTATTATCAAGTGGGAAAAAAAAGTTCAAACTCACATGGCATGGTGTGAAAAAGTGATTGCCCCCTAAAGCTAATACCTGGTTGGGCCACCCTTAGCAGCAACAACTGCAATTAAGAGTTGCAATAACTGGCAATGAGTCTTTTTACAGCACTGTGGAGGAATTTTGGCCCACTCATCTTTGCAAAATTGTTGTAATTCAGCCACATTGGAAGGTTTTCGAGCATGAACCGCCTTTTTAAGGTCATGTCACATCATCTCAATCAGATTCATGTCAGGACTTTGACGAGGCCACTCCGAAGTCTTCATTTTGTTTTTCTTTAGCCATTCAAAGGTGGACTTGCTGGTGTGTTTTGCATCATTGTCCTGTTGCAGAACCCAAGTGCACTTCAGCTTGAGGTCACGAACAGATGGCGAGACATTCTCCTTCAGGATTTTTTGGGAGACAGCAGAATTCATGGTTCCATTTATCACAGCAAGTCTTCCAGGTCCTGAAGCAGCAAAACAGCCCCAGACCATAACACTTCCACCACCATATTTTAGTGTTGGTATGATGTTCCTTTTCTGAAATGCTGTGTTACTTTTACACTGGATGTAATGGGACACACACCTTCCAAAAAGTTCAACTTTTGTCTCGTCAGTCCACAGAGTGTTTTTCCCAAAGTCTTGGGGATCATCAAGATGTTTTATGTTGTTTTTGCTCAGCAGTGGCTTTCGTCTTGGAACTCTTCCATGCGGGCCATTTTTGCCCAGTCTCTTTCTTATGGTGGAGTCATGAACACTGACTTTAACTGAGGAAAGTGAGGACTGCAGTTCTCTGGATGTTGTTATGGGGTCTTTTGTGACCTCTTGGATGAGTCGTCACTGCGCTCTTAGGGTAAATTTGGTTGGCCGGCCACTCCTGGGAAGCTTCACCACTGTTCCGTGTTTTCGCCATTTGTGGATAATGGCTCTCACTGTGGTTTGCTAGAGTCCCAACACTTTAGAAATGGCTTTATAATCTTTTCCAGTCTGACAGATCTCAATTATTTGTTTCTCATTTGTTCCTGAATATCTTTGGATCACAGTATGATGTCTAGTTTTTGAGGATCTTTCAGTCTACTTCACTTTATCAGGTAGGTCCTATTTAAGTGATTTCTTGATTGACAAAAGGTATGGCAGTAATCAGGCCTGAGTGTGGCTAGAGAAATTGAACTCAGCTTTCCAAAGTTGTGATAAACCACAGTTAATTTATGTTTTAACGGGGGGGGGGGGGTGTCACTTTTTGACACAGGGCCATGTAGGTTTGGATTTTTATTTTTTTTTACCCTTAATAATAAACACCTTATTCTATTCACTGAGACGTGGCTATCAGAACTAGCAGCAGATGCTAACATTGAACTGGAGGGTTTCCACTCAGTACGGGCAGACCGAACACCAGACAGTGGGAAGGCAAGGGGCGGTGGAGTGATAATGTATGTTAATAACAACTGGTGCAGACTGGGACATATCACGGTTAAACAACAACACTGCAACAAGGACATGGAGTTGCTAGCTGTTAGCATGCGGCCTACCTATCTCCCGAGGGAATACTCACATGTGATCTGCATTGTTATTTATGCAAATCCAACAGCGAACGCTGGGACAGCGCGTGACGTCATCCACTCAGTAACTGGCAGGCTACAGACAGAACACCCAGATGCTATTTTCCTCATCTCAGGCGATTTCAACCATGTTTCACTGTCTCCCATTCTACCCACGTTCACCCAGTATGTCACATGCCACACTAGAGACAATAAAACACTGGACTTATTCTACGCAAACACTAAGGAGGCGTACACCTCATCACCACTCCCCCCACTCGGGAGATCGGATCACAACTTGGTTCATCTCCGACCGGTGTACAAACCCCTAGTGCACAGACAACCTCCGGTCATGCTCACAGTGAAGTTATGGTCTGAGGAGGCAATGGACGCTCTAAAGGACTGTTTTGAAACCACTGCCTGGGAGCAGCTCTGCGAGCCACATGGTGAGGACATCGATGGCCTCACTCACACCATCAAAGACTACATCAGCTTCTGTGTGGACAACACCGTACCCACCAAGACCATACGGTGTTGCTCGAACAACAAACCCTGGATCAACCCTGAGATAAAAACACTTCTGAGAGAGAAGAAGAGGATCTTCAGGTCGGGGAACAGGGAGATGCTGAAGTCCTTACAGAGGGAGCTGAGGAGGAAGATCAGAGAAGGCAAGGACAGCTTCAGGAAGAAGATGGAGGACAAGCTGCAACAGAGCGACATTGGTGGGGTCTGGAGAAACCTTAAACCCATCTCTTGGCTCCAGAATACCTCCCCCCAGGCCACGGGGGGCAGGGACTAGGCGAACAATCTGAACCTGTTTTTTAATAGGTTTGACCAACCGCCCTCCCCCCCGACTGCACAACAACCACTGCTGCCTCTGAAGACATCGAGTCCTGCTGCCCACACCCCACTCCACCATCACCCCCCCACTCCCAACACACGGCCCCCCAACATGCCCCTCACTAAGACCCAGGTGAGGACGGAGCTGAGGAAGATCAAGGCGAGGAAGGCGTCAGGACCGGACGGCATCAGCGCAAAGCTCCTCAAGTCCTGTGCAGACCAGCTGTGTGGGATTGTGGAGCACATCTTCAACCTGAGCCTGAAGCTGGGGAGGGTTCCACAGTTGTGGAAAACATCTTGTGTGGTACCTGTACCAAAGACTTCCCACCTCAAAGATCTGAACAGCTACAGACCAGTGGCCCTGACGTCCCACATGATGAAGACCCTGGAGAGACTGCTCCTTGCTCACCTCCGCCCCCTGGTGGGATCAGCGATGGATCCACTCCAGTTTGCCTACCAGCATGGCATTGGGGTGGAGGATGCGGTGATCTTCCTCCTTCACCGTTCTCTGTCCCACCTGGAGAAGCCCGGGAATGCGGTGAGGATCATGTTCTTTGACTTCTCCAGTGCTTTCAACACCATCCAACCGATGATCCTGAAGGACAAGCTGCTGTGCGCAGGGGTGGACCAGCACCTGTCACCATGGATCCTGGACTACCTCACTAACCGGCCACAGCTCGTGAGAACCCGGGACTGTGTGTCCGACACGATCATCGGTAGCATGGGGGCCCCCCAGGGAACGGTTTTGCCTCCCTTCCTGTTCACCCTTTATACTGCGGACTTCTCACACAACACAACACACTGCCATCTACAGAAGTTCTCTGACGACTCTGCAATTGTTGGCCTCATCTCCAATGGAGATTAAGCTGAGTACAGAGGACTTATCCAGGACTTCGTGGACTGGTGCCATCGGAACTGCCTCCAGATCAGCACGAGGAAAACTAAGGAGCTGGTGGTGGACTGCCGCAGGCAAGGACAATCCCTCACAGCACCAGTAAATATACAGGGAACAGACATCGAGATGGTGACATCCTACAAGTACCTGGGTGTTCATCTGAACAATAAACTAGACTGGTCGCACAATATTGACGCACTCTACAACAAGGGACAGCGCAGGCTGTTCCTACTGAGGAGGCTCAGGTCTTTTGGTGTACAAGGGGTGCTCTTGAAGACATTCTACGACACGGTGGTGGCATCAGCCATCACTTTTGGAGTGGTCTGCTGGGGCAGTGGCGTTACAGCAGCCGATAGGAAGAGACTGAACAAACTGATCAAGAAAGCTAGCGCTGTCCTGGGGCAACGCCTTGACCCAGTGGAGGAGATAGGAGAGAGAAGGATGGTGACTAAACTGTCATCTCTGCTGGAGTCCGAGTCCCACCCTATGCAGGACATACTGAATGCACTGAGGAGCTCATTTAGCAGCAGACTACATCATCCAAGGTGCACAACCGAGAGGTTTCGCAGGTTCTTCCTACCTACGGCTGTCAGACTGTATAACCTAAGCAGGGCTGCTCGCAGAGATAGCAAAAAAACGTGACAACCTAATAGTAGTGAATGCAAAAGACGCAATAGACTTGCACAATGATCCCCTCCGGTATACAACTAGGAAAATACCGGTCGCTACGGAGGGTGACAATATGTATGGGTACATAATCATACCATGTAGGATAACTAAGTAGACGGTTATGCTGTTCATTCCATCTACCTACAATGCTCCACACTGTGTGTTTATATATTTATTCCATCTAGCTACAATGCTCCACACTGTGTGTTTATATATTTATATATTTATTCCATCTAGCTACAATGCTCCGCACTGTGTGTTTATATATTTATATGTACATATGTATACTCGCTGCCCTTGTTTTTTCTTGTCTTCTGATTGTTGCTCTGAGTGTTGCTGTCCCTGTGCTGTTGCAATCCTGGAATTTCCCCATTGTGGGACTAATAAAGGCTTATCTTATCTTATCTTATCTTATCTTACCTTCATTTAAAAACTGCATGCATTTTGTTTTTACTTGTCATTTTTCTGTAATATTTAAACTTGTTTGATGATCCGAAACATTTAAGTGCGACAAACATACCAAAAAAATGAGAAATCAGGAAGGGGGCAAACACTTTTTCACACCACTGTGTGTGTGTGTATATATATATACGTATATATATATATATATATATATATATATATATATATATATATATATATATCAACACTGGCATCCTGCAACAGCTTATATCCCCTGTGTGAAGGGATCATTGTCAGATCATTGCACGATCTTGCCCATTTTGGCTCTATCAGTCATCTTTAGTCAATTCTACAGTCACCACGGTCTGCTCAAAGTTTGGACTCACACACAAGGATATCCCAAAAGATTCAAAACATCAAAAATTAGTCCAATCTCTTAACAATCTCTGTACTGTTTAAAGGGGCCCTTAGTGACACAAATCATCTCTTTGGTAAAGATGAACACATTTACCCACTTCTGTGACTGATGTTATTGTTTTCAGCGCACGAGATTGGAGTTAATTACATATGTAAAAACTGAGTAATAAAATGTTCATTCTTTTCAAAGCTCAAAAGGCTACTTTAAAGTTTTGTAGTATTAAACAATAGTAATTTTCTTAGGCATGAAATGGTCTCTTTTGGAGATTGTATAGCCGTAAGTCACAAAAAAATTACTAACATTTGGGCCATGTAAGAAAACTGATGAAGAATAAATTAGCGGTTCCAATATAAAAACAAGAAATAGTTTTATTATGTTGTTTATAGGGTTTTGCTATACACAACGCAATAAAATATTCATTTTGAGTTGTGGTGAGTTAATGTGGTCAGTATTTAAAAATACTTTCATTGACCATTAGGATTTAAAAAGTGCTAAGTTAAAATAGCTTTGTTAGATGTATTTTATCCTCTTTTTGTCTTTACTAATTTTCTGCTAATGTACTTGTTTAATAAGACAAGCATATTTCTGCATGTTTGTTATACTGTGTTTAGATAACTGCTTTTTGATTGTTAATGAATACTCAAAAAGCAATTTGTACAACACAATTTGTATTGTGTTTTGACTTTATTTTAAAGACATACATTTACAGTGCATCCGGAAAGTATTCACAGTGCTTCACTTTTTCCACATTTTGCTATGTTACAGCTTTATTCCAAAATGGACTAAATTCATTTTTTCTCAAAATTCTACACACAATATCCCATAATGACAATGAGAAAAAAAAATAATATTTTTTTTTTTAGATTTTTGCAAATTTATTAAAATAAAAAACTAAGAAATCACATGTACATAAGTATTCACAGTCTTTGCCATGAAGCTCAAAATTGAGCTCAGGTGCATCCTGTTTCCACTGATCATCCTTGAGATGTTTCGACAGCTAAATTAGAGTCCACCTGTGGTAAATTCAGTTGATTGGGCATGATTTGGGAAGGCACACACCTGTCTATATAAGGTCCTACAGTTGCCAGTGCATGTCAGAGCACAAACCAAGCATGAAGTCAAAGGAATTGTCTGTAGACCCACGAGACAGGATTGTCTCAAGGCACAAATCTGGGGATGCTTGCAAAAAATCTTTTGGTGCTTTGAAGGTCCCAATGAGCACAGTGGCTCCCATCATCCGTAAATGGAAGAAGTTCGGAAGCACCAGGACTCTTCCTTGAGCTGGCCGGCTGTCTAAACTGAGTGATCGGGGGAGAGGGGCCTTAGTCAGGGAGGTGACCAAGAACCCAATGGTCACTCTGTCAGAGCTACAGTGTTCCTCTGTGAAGAGAGGAGAACCTTCCAGAAGGATACCCATCTCTGCAGAAATCCACCAATCAAGCCTGTATGGTAGAGTGGCCAGATTGAAGCCACTGCTTAGTAAAATGCACATGGCAGCCCACTTGGAGATTGCCATATGGCACCCAAAGGACTTGCAGACCATGAGAAACAAAATTCTCTGGTCTGATGAGACAAAGATTGAACTCTTTGGCGTGAATGCCAGGTGTCATATTTGGAGGAAACCAGGCACCACTCATAACCAGGACAATACCATCCCTACAGTGAAGCATGGTGGTGGCAGCATCATGGTCTGGGGATGTTTTTCAGTGGACTGGAGTGAACTGGAGACTAGTCAGGGTAGAGGGAAAGATGAATGCAGCAATGTACAGAGACAACTTGGATGAAATCCTGCTCCAGAGCACTCTTGACCTGAGACTGGGGCGATGGTTCATCTTTCAGCAGGACAGCAATAACCCCATCCAACCTGATGGAGCTTGAGAGGTGCTGCAAAGAGGACTGGATGAAACTGCCCAAAGATAGGTGTACCAAGCTTGTGTCATCATATTCAAAAAGACTTGAGGCTGTAATTGCTGCCAAACATGCATCAACAAAGTACTGAGCAAAGGCTGTGAATACTTAAATTTACTTAAATTTGCAAAAATCTGAAAAAAACTTTTTTTCGCATCCTCATTATGGGGTATTGAGTGTAGAATTTTGAGGAAAAAAAAACAAACAAACAAATTTAATCAGTTTTGGAATAAGGCTGTAACATAACAAAAGGTGGAAAAAGTGAAGCACCGTGAATACTTTCCGGATGCACTGTACTTTTTTCCAGTTAAAGATGTCATTACCATCCAAAGTTACAGTTTCTGTATTGTTTTTTGTATCAATATTTTCATCAATAAGAAATTTCAACAAACCTCAGTGAAACAGTAATAAAAGTAATGGTTATATTTTAACTACATTGGAGGTCAAAATTAGAGAACAATGTATAAATACTTGATTTATTCTAACATGTGTGCCAGCATAGCAGCGGAATAGAGAGCAGTATCCCTGAGAAGTCATATCCATTAAAAACATTGCCTATTGGTAATTTGATTATTGAATGGAAGTGATGAAACAGAGGATATTGTTAAATAATGTTACAGCCCAAGATTTCTTGTCTTTCATTTCCTTTCTCAGTTTTACCTCATTGTTTAGTATTTTAATGTTTTTAGCAACCAGTAAAGCTACAGTGGAGGTCAAAATTAGAGAGCAATGTATTAATTCTTGATTAATTCTAAAATATATTATTCTTCATTGTTCAGAATTTTACAGAATATCAGCTCTCACTATACCTCTGCTGTACTAGCATGTCTTTCACTTCAACACAAACATAAAAACAAAAAAAAACAAAACAGTGAGCAAAATTAGAGAACAGTGACCACGGCGTCAGAAGAGAAGATTTAAACATTTATTTTTTTTTTATGACTATCCACCTTATTCCTAGCCCTAATTAAATTAAATTACCCTTTATTGTCATTCAACCATACAACCAATCATGTACAGTAGAACGGAATTGTGTTTTATCCTATCTACAGTGTAAATCACACACACCCCATAGTAAAATCAGAAGGGCCGCTGCCACGCAAGGCGCCACCACAGATTTCCCTCCTCCATTCCATTATTGCCGAGCACCAAGCTGGACGGCAGGAAGTTCCGCTTTTTTATATGGTCTTCGGCATGACCCGGCCGGGATTTGAGCCCCTGCCTCCCCGGTGTGGGGCGGATGCTCTACCAACTGAGCCACCACTCCGGTATGATAATACCGGAATAACTTAGAATACTGGAATAATTTAGAATGTGGAGTTATCACTGAAACCGGACAGTTTTCCTTGTTAAAAAGCAATAACTTTGGCATCAAAAATGCATGAACACGGCCTTTTGCACCTCCAAAAGAGTAATGTAATCATACCACTTCCCACGACTATCGAGGGATGGGAACATCACCTTAAAAAGTGGCCTTGCAGACAGTAGCTCTGTTAGTTAGCTCCGTTGCTAAGATGCTAACACTGTAAACAAATAAAAGCTCTGAGATACTGTATATCAATGTCTCCACCACAATAAAGTTGGCTGCATTTTGTTTAAAGATGTTGGACATAATCAAATTTACCTGTAGAGCAGACATAGAATCTAGTCAGAGCCACAAAGAAACACAACATCGTGCTTGGATGCTTTAATGTCAGACAGCTGCAGCTGTTCGTTTTACCCCAAAATTAATATGCTCATTCTGCTGTCATGCCATTAATGCTTCTTATTTAACGTAACACATACAAAGATTTTCTGACAGTTGTTCAAAATTCAATTGATCTATATTACGTGACAATTTAAAAATTAATGCATGCTGAAGCTGCCAATATCAAGTCCATATCGTTCCTGATTTCTCATTTTTTGTATGTTTGTCACACTTAAATGTTTCAGATCATCAAACATATTTAAATATTAGACAAAGATAACACAAGTAAACACAAAATGCAGTTTTTAAATGGAGTTTATTATTAAAGGTTAAAAAAAAAATCTAAACCTCATTACCCTGTGTGAAAAAGAGATTGCCCCCCTTTCCCCCATTAAAACATAAATTTGCTGCTGTTTGTCACATCGTTGGAAAGCTGAGTTCAATTTCTCTAGCCACACCCATGCCTGATTACTGCCACACCTGTGCTCAATCAAGAAATCTTTTAAATCTTTTAATCTTTTAAGTAGGATCTGCTTGACAAAGTGAAGTTGACCGAAAGATCTTCAAAAGCTACACATCATGCTGCGATCAAAAGAAATTCAGGAACAAATGAGAAACAAAGTAATTGAGATTTATCAGTGGGGAAAAGATTATAAAACCTTTTCTAAAGCTTTGGGACTCCAGCGAACCACGGTGACAGCCATTATACACAAATGTTGAAAACATGGAACAGTGGTGAAAATTCACAGGAGTGGCCAGCAGAGCAAAATTACCCCAGGAGTGCAGTGACGACTAATCCAAGAGATCATAAAAGAACCCACAACAACATCCAAAGAATTACAGGCCTCACTTGCCTCAGTTAAGGTCAGTGTTCATAACTCCACCAAAAGAAAGAGACTGGGCATAAATGGCCTGCGTGGCAGAGTTCCATGATGAAAACCCCTGCTGAGCAAAAATAATATAAAGGCTCGTCTCAGTTTTGCCAGAAAACATTTTCATGATCCCCAAGAGTTTTGGGAAAATACTCCGTGGACTGATGAGACAAAAGTTGAACTTTTTGCTAGGTGTGTGTCCTATTACATCCGGCGTAAAAGTAACACAGGATTTCAGAAAAGGAACATCATACCAACAGTAAAATATGGTGGTGGTAGTGTATTGGTCTGGGGCTGTTTTGCTGCTTCAGGACCTGGAAGACTTGCTCTGGTAAATGGAACCATGAATTCTGCTGTCTCCCAAAAAATCCTGAAGGAGAATGTCATCTGTTTGTGACCTCAAGCTGAAGTGCACTTGGGTTCTGCAGCAGGACAATGATCCAAAACATTCCAACAGGCCCACCTCTGAATGGCTTAAGAAAAACAAAATAAAACTTTGGAGTGGCCTTGTCAACGTCCTGACCTGAATCCGACTGAGATGCTGTGGTATGACCTTAAATAGGCGGTCCATGCTCGAAAACCCTCCAATGTGACTTAATTTCAACAATTCTCCAAAGATGAGTGGGCCAAAATTCATCCACAGCACTGTAAAAGACTCATTGCCAGTTATTGCAAACGCTTGATTGCAGTTCTTGCTGCTAAGGGTGACCAAACCAGATATTAGCTTTAGGGGTGTCATGAATGCCCCTTTGGGGCAGAGAGAGAAAGGTACTGTGCGCCGCCATGAGTTTGCAACATTTACTGAATAAACATAAAGGTTTACACAACACTTGTGGAAAAAGAGAATACACGTCCGCAAAAATAATTAAGGCTAAGGCGAGCGTGATTGGAAACAAACACTAGGAACCAGCAGCAAAAATAGCCTATCTCAGGCAAGCGTGATGGCCAGCAAAACTGCAAATAACCAGTAATACATGAAGCGAAAGACAGAGTACTTACATGCTGGAAAAATGGCTTGAGAGTAGAAGGCTACACCATACAATGGTGCAGCCCCCTTAAAATAGGCATCAGCACAATTAACACAATCAACCACAGATGTGGGCTCCTGAGCGATGCAGGAGAAGGTGACCTAATTAATCAACTACTCACAGCTAGAGATGGCAGGGAGACAGCGTGAGTAGTTGGTGGGAGTGTCTGGGCAAGAGTAAGGGCTCTGAGTTAAAACAAACCAAAATATATACAAAGAACTGATAACAAAATAATGACACACAAACAAAACTCAGGAAAGAAATTGAGTCTGAGCTCAGGGGAAAATTAGAGGTCAGACTCATGACAGAGCCCCCCCCCCCCCGCCCCAGAGGTGGATTCCAGACACCCCCAGGCAACACCAGAAGGACCCCTCCCCGCCCCCCAAAAAAGGAACATCAAAAAAAAAAAAAAAAAAGCATCATCCCAGAAATTAGAACCTGCTCAGGACCCTCACCCACACTACACCTGCCCCTGGGCCCCTAGGCAAATGAACCCAGTTGTTCAAGTGGCCAGCCAAAGTCCCAGGTCAGGCAGACGGCAAGGTGGAATGAGTCGGGCGGCCTGCCAGAGAATATAGGCCACCAAACCCAGCAGCTCAGTCTGTCGGGTGACCAACCTGAGTTCTTTAGTCACCAGGACCAAAGGAGTGACCCAGAACGTGGCTCCCCTATGGGGAGGTCCAATGAGTGGAAGTAGGGCTTATAGGGAGAAACCACAACGGTGTCTGGAAGTGGAGAGGAGGTCTTGATGCCCTTGGTGGTTTTGGGCTGAAGCACTGCAGCACCCTTGGTGGCTCTGGGCTGGAGCAACGCTGCACCCATAGTGGGCCCGGGCTGGGCCAGTGCTGCACTGATGGTTGACCTGGGCTGGGCCAACACTGCACCCTCGGTGGGCCCCGGGCTGGGGCGTAGCCCCCATGGCGGGCCCAAACCAGAGCACAGCACCCATGTCAGATTGAAGCTGGGGAGAAACACCCACGAGGGTCCCTGGCTGTGACGCAGCACCCACGGAGACTCAACTTGAGGAGGGACCCACACGACGGCCTCGGGCAGAAGGGAAGCTGCACCCACAGAGGTTCCAGAGTGAGAAGGAGTGCTCATGACGACTCAGTGTGAGGAGCTGGACCCTCGGCGAGTGAGCCTGGACCCTCAGAGACCTCTGGCATGATTGCCACATCTTCGGCGACCCTAGGGGAGAGCTCAGACAAAGCAATCAAACAAGCAGGGTCAGGGTCACCGGCAGCGGCAGAGCCCGGCGAGGCGAGTTCAGGTGTAGCTACCCACTGCACCTGGCCCCCCTCTCCAAGAACCAGGCAAGATTGCTCCAAAATAGATAAAAGAAAGAGAAAAGAGAGCACTTCCCTGAGCTCGAGCTCCACCGCTGTCCAGGAATCCGTCGATCCAGGTGACGATGACGACTCGGGCTCAGTCCTCAGGAGGTCCAACTCTGGTTCTGCTGTGGAAGCTCCCACAGCAGGTGTGGTGATTACTGGAGATCCCATATCTCCAGGTGAAGCAGCCGACGCCAATGGTACCTCCGGCGTGGTGGCAGGAGGCCGCCTCACCGCTGACGCTGGTATGTCCAGAACCTTGAGATTCAGGGCCTGCAACCCCCTCACCAATGGCACCAGGTCCCGAATCGCCAAAACCAGGGGACGTTTCTTTACCACTTCTGGCTTTGGGGGACCAGAGGCGATCTTCTCTCTGGCTGAACCAGTCCTCTCCACAGTCTAGCGGCTCCCTCCCAGGACTGGTAGACACACAGAGGAGTTGAAGATGGACAAAAGAGAAGCGGATGAGGGCAGAGAAACAGCAGCAGATGGTTAATGCTCAGCCAACTTGGGCCGCTGCTGCTGAGTTTCACCATTGGAATTTCAGCTAGATACTGCAGTTCATTATTTGATATGAATAAATGAAGAGGTACTCACCTTAAATCCCGGGGCTTGGTGGTTGCTGCTGCTGGATTTCAAGACGACATTCCTTTGAGAACTGCGGATGTCATCCGGTGTGGAGATGGAGACATGGGCGGAGGTTTGGAGGGGTTCTCCCCTCGCCCGTGGAGCATGGATGGTTGGTCAACTATGGAGAGGAGTAGGTCTGAGGGTTCGGGATGGCTCCACACGCTGGGGCATGCTCCCAACACCTGTGCTGCTCCAACCCAGCACTCCTGTACCACCTCGGCAGTGCGGGAAATACGAGCCTCTGATAAGATGTAATTTATCACGCTCAGAGCAAAACACTCCTCCTCACTGAGCCCCCATAGATGATAATCAGGAAGCACTGCCATGCCAGCGGGATAACAGGTCTTAAAGAAAAAAATGGGAGGGAAGGAAAAAAAAGGTAAAACTCAGAGCTGATGGTGCCCACACTGGTAGCCTCCTTCTGTCATGAATGGCCCTTCGGGGCAGAGAGAAAGGCACCATGCACCGGTTGTGAGTTTGCAACATTTATTGAATAAACATAATAACATAAAGAGTGTCTGGGCAAGAGGAAGAATCTGAGTGAAAACAAACCAAAATATATACAAAGAACTAACAACAAAATAATGACACACAAACAAAACTCAGAAAATAAATTGAGTCTGAGCTCGGGGGAAATTAGAGCTCAGACTCATGACAAGGGGGCAATCCTTTTTACACACAAAGCCATGTAGGTTTGGTTTTATTTTTTTTTTGCCTTAATAATAAACACCTTCATTTAAAAACTGCATTTGTGTTTACTCGTGTTATCTTTGTTTAATGTTTAAATTTATTTGATGATCTGCAACACTTAAGTGTGACAAACACACACAAAAAAAATGAGAAATCAGGAAGGGGGAAAACACTTTTTCACACCACTATATATGAGGCATAAATGTCAGATCTGTGACATTCATAGAAGTGAAAGCATACCTGGTGCTCCTGTCTGTCCTGTGTCTGTACCACCGATCACACCAACAGTCCTTTTAAGTTTTCAAGGCATGATCTACGCATTGCTGTTGAAGCCACAGATTTAGCTGTGCTTGGTTGTGAGGAGCCTCCATTTAACCAGTCCATGGCACAACCACAAACACCAGCAACAAGTACCAGAATTACGCTAAAACATTCAAAAAATACAAAAACTGCAAGTTCTGAGATTAGCTGCCACTTGCCTGCAAAACATGTATGTGGACTATACATTAAAATGAATTTGAAAAACTTTTAAAAACACTATTTTAAATGCCCAGCTACTCCACTCTTGATGACTTATTTAACACTACTTCAGCCTAAAACAAAGTTGCGCCCATAATCGTTTCTACAGCAGAACCCTCAGGAAAAAGGTGGATAGGATTAAAAAATAAATAGGAAGTGTAGAGGCCCTTGTTTTGAAAGGCTTCAGCAAATCTGCGCTCACAGGACGTCACTAGTTTCTCACACTGCTCTGGTTTTTATCTTGGTCCATTTTTCTTGCAGTCGCTTCCACAGTTCAGTAAATGTAGTGGGTTTCTTAGCCATAACTTTGTCACCAAGGATTTTCCAGATATTCTCTGTTGGGTTTAGATAAGGTCTCTGGGCTGGCCATTTCATTTTTTTCAATATTATTAGATTCAAGGAATTGTTTAACCCATTTTGCAGTGTGACAGGGGGCACTGTCTTGCATGAAAATTGCGGCCTCATTGGGAGACAATTGCAGTGAAGGAATTGCATGATGAAGAAGGACGTTTCCCCCCTCCCCCTGTCCTGTCAGGCAGATAGGCGAGGAGAACAGAAATCTGTGTTCCTCGTTGTGCCAAACAGATTTACTTTGCCAAAAGGATCTTTATACAATAAACTCCTCTTGTAATAACTTTTAATACTTTATTTAAATTGTTTTACACATGAAGGACCCGATGGGGGGAATGGGGAAAGGAGGGGTGGGGAGGGGGAAAGAACAGGGAGAGGAACAAACAAAGAAGACAAACTAACAGCTGAAACAAACAGAAGACAGATTGTTTCTTCCACTGAAGAGGTCTCAACACGAGTTTGGTATCTGCACCTGTTAAAGGAGAGACATATGTGTGTGTATGAGAGTTCTTGCAAAATTAGTGTGTGCATGTGAGTAGTTTGTCAAGGAACATACAAAGAGGGTGGTTGGTCACAGCAACTCCCCCCAGAAACCCTGAGCAAGCCGGACAACACCACCAACCCCCACAGGGCAAAGGTGTCCTAAGGCCAACAAGCTGCAGGACAGCCAGGCATCCACCCCAGGTGGGACAGTCAAGGGTCACCGGGCCGCCAAGCAGCTGGTGCGACGGGCCCACGTCCCGGACCGGCAACCCCCCCAATGGGGCCAATGCCAGTCCCTGGGCCCCAGGCACCGGGAGGCCAGCATCCTCATCCCCCTGGCCGGAGACTGGCCCATGCCCCTGGCACGAGCCCCCACCAGACACCCCCACAGCGGGCCCGCCCCCACCCGTGGACCACCATCGCACACCCCAGGTACCCCTACGCCCCACGCCCAAAGAAGGTGGCAGCAAGGCACAAGGGCCCCACAGTTGGTCACCCACTTTCCCCACTCAGGGGAACCCATGCAACCAAGAGGCACTACCCCCTCAATCCAGCAACTCCCAACCAGCACACACACCCATTCCCACACTCTCACACTCTCATGCTCTCATGCACTCCAACTTGCACCCACATGCACTCACTCACTCTCACTTGCCCTCTCCCCTACACAATCCCACACTCGCACTCCCAGACCCACCCCCTCTCTCCCACTCCTGTAGCCACTCAATCTCACTCCCACTCCCACTTGCCCTCAGAATGACCTGCAGTCACTCACATTCACCAATACAAGAACTCTCACTCATGCTTTGACCTGTTCACATCCTCTCATGCTCTCCCCCACACAGTCACCCACAATCATTCACCCGTATTACTTAGGATGGCCGCGGTGCAGATGCAGTGAGCACGAATGTGCACCAGTGCCCGGCAGCAGCCAGGGAGACCGCCGGTGCAGGCCAGCAGCCACACCCCTGCTGACCTGCCCCAGGGTGGCCGTGGCCACAGAAGCAGACCACCACCCTCAGCGTCCACCCGAGCGACCAATAAGCGGACCACCGCAAGTGCTCCAAGATGCCGCCCGACACACAAAGCGCCACACAAAACAATCCGCCATGACCATTTCCACTCATCACTCCCTCACTCTTTCTTACTCTCTTGTTCTATCACTCTCTCACTCCCTTGCTCGCACCTATTCATTTGGCAGCACCCAGGGATTTTGACAACATGACGGACCCCAGGCCTCCCACCAAGTCCCCAGGCCCCCGGCAGAAGGAAGGCAACACGGATGGGGGAAGACCCCTGCCCTGCGCCCTCCCTCATGTGCGGATCATGATGAGTGTGTGTTAGTTGTGTGATGTGATTATGTACAGGTGTGTTAGCTACCAGAGTGCAGTTAAAATTGGGGGGAAGGTAGTTGGAGCACTGCTAGCCACTACTATAGGCAGAGGGGCTCTCATCCCCACAAGCCCTCAGTGTCTATAGTGCAATTAAAATTGAGGTGAGGATGTCCTAACTGCGCAGCAGAGGGATCCCCTTCACCGGCATAGTATGGCACACCCCCACCCCAAAACCCTGAGTGTATCCAATAAAATGTATGTTCCACCAAGAATTGGGGGGAGGGGTATGACTGAGAGGGATGTGGTCCAAAAGAGAACTCTTCCCCCCCGAAAAGCCAGGTGGAAACTGGTTCAGGAGGCCACCCGCTGCCCCCACATCCCAACCCAGGGCGAGGGCTGTCAGGCTGAGAAGCCCAGGACCCACTAGGGTCGCACCCCGGCGCCCCCAGCACCACAGGCATAATGGAGCAGCCACATCCACACATCCTGCAGACACGAACATGCAGAACAACAATAATAACAAAAATGAACAATAGGCCAGACCTATACGGCGTCCCACGTGCCACGCAACACCCCAGAGCCCCCAACCACCCACCCAAGATGCACACCGACAGCAGTAGGCCGCCTCGCAGTCACAACCACCCTGGGGCAAACCGACGGGAAGGCATCACAGCTGCCAACCCTCAGCAAAGCCCCCCCCCCAAGACCCAAGGAAGAAGGAAGTTAGCATAAATATTTGCATTCACCCTGCCATGTAGCTGTACAAGAGCCCCAACTCCTGCTACAGAAAACATCCACCAAGCTATGACACTTTCTTCTCTGAATTTATCTGACTTCTTTCCAGACTTTGGGTTCAGTCTTTCCCCAGTTTGACGCCAACGTTGATTCCCATCAAACCCAAACAAATTGAACTTACTCTAAACACTGAAGTGTACTCTGGACCAGTTCTCCTCTGTCCACACAACATGCTCCTCAGTAAAGGCAAGTCTAACCTTTTTCTTTCCGCTGATGAGAGGTTCAGTCGCTGCAGAGTGAGCTTTGAGTCCAAGTTGTCTTAAACAGAGAGACACTGTGTACTGAGACAGATCCTTGCCCTGTTCAGGAGTGAACCGGTGAGCAATTCCAGCTGCAGTGTTGAACCGATTGCCCATTGAGAGTCTTCACATAGTCCTTTCCCCCAATCCAGAGCAGTGTGAGAAACTAGTGATGTCCTGTGGGTGCAGATGTGATGAAGTCATTCAAAATAAGGACCTTTACACTCCTTATTAACTTTCAAATCCTACAGCCCTAAAAAAAAAAACAAAAAAAAAAAACATTGTTTAAATCTTCTCTTCTGACATCGTGGTCACTGTTCTCTAATTTTGCTCACTGTTTTGTTTTGGGGTTTTTTTTGTTTGTTTTTTTTACAAAATAAATGTTTATGTTGAAGTGCCTTGGTTATTTTAAAAAAAACAAACAAAACATGACAGCTCAGCAGTGGTATAGCCACAGCTGATATTCTGTAAAACTCTGAACAATGAGGAATAAATATTTTAGAATAAATCAAATATTAATACATTGTTCTCTAATTTTGACCTCCACTGTAGCTTTACTGGTGTTTTAAAAGCATTAAAATACTGAACAATGAGGTAAAAGTGAGAAAGGTAATGAAAGACAAGAAATCTTGGGCTGTAACAATATTTAACAATATCCTCTGTCTCATCACTTCCATTCAATAATCAAATTACCAATAGGCAATGTTTTTAATGGATATGACTTCTCAGAGATACCATTGTCTATTCTACTGCTATGATGGCAATTTACGTAAAAGGAAAGATCCTTTGATTGTGAATTTTTGGGCCAATACCAATGTTTAAAAAGATTAGTTAGCGTAATAGCAATTGTTTCTTTGTTTTCATCTATTCCACCTTCATTGTCAAGGAGATAAAGAAATATGTTGTCATGGACTGCCTCCCACAGACACTAAATGATTCCTTAAGGCAAGCACGATGTAAATCAAACAGGGATTTATTCCATAACAGAAGATGTTGAAGACAGGCTGAGCTGTGAAATTCACACATACTAACTGGGTATTAACTAGTGATGGGATGGCTGGCTCCTGAGCGTGCTCTGAGCTTCTCCAGGAAATATTTGGCGAAGCACGTTTCAACTTGTGTATTGCTGACATATGTGATGACATCGTTAGGCTTGCTGGCCGGTTGTACCACATAATTGGGTCAGGAAGTCATTCATGATTTTGCACGCAACATGAAATAAAGTGAGCAGCGATACACAATGAAAATCTGTGTCCCTCACATTTTGTGTTGTCAATCTTTAACTGTGTATGGGATTTGTCACAGCCAATTTTCAGATGGAGCCAGCACCAAAAACATGGACTTCTCCCGTTTGGGAACATTTTGATCGCATTTCTCCCATTGGGTTTTTCACAAATAGTGGATATTTCTTGTAACTGGAGTGGTGGCCTAGAAGTAGATCATCTGCCCCACAACTAGGAGTTGTGGGGCAAGTACCAGCTGGGCCATTCTTGTAATTTAAATAGATTTATTTATTTGCAAGGTGAAGTGTCTGTTGTGTTTCAAAGAGCTTAGCTATAACAATAACACATCATTATGCTGAGGCACTATTGTGCCCTGCATGAGAATAAGGACAGAGGTGAATGTGCTGGGAAAGACAGAAACGTGTCTATCCTACACTGTACAAACTTGCAGTAGCCTTCCTTTTCACACCTGCATCCTCTGTGCTCTGTGAAAGAGTATTCTCCAAAGCTGGTGAAATAATCGAAAAAAAAATCGTCTTAGTCCAAAGACTATTGAAAAGTTATCATTTCTTAATAAAAATGGATAAGTAGCACAAGCACACCAACTGTAGTCACCCAAATTTTATTATTTCTTTTTTTCCCTTATGGACACTGATATTCCTTAAAAGACAGTGCATTTATTGAAATGGAAAAAAAAAATCCACACTAAACCAATAATGCCTTTGTAAAAATCTGCATGTTGTATACTTTTTGTCCACTTGATGGCCTAGTAGAGCAAATGCGTTTCACATGAAGCTTCGTCTATATGAACCCTTTTGATGAAAAGCCTCAAGCCTTCAAGAAAGCCTCATCTGGCCATTACTAGTATTAACTAAAAGATGAAGAGGAACGGGTGCCAGAGGTGCAACCCGTGCAGCGATCAGTACAATGACACACAATGTTCCAGTACCAGGCAACAGAAAACAACAGCTGATAAAGGAAACAGGTGATTACTAAACACAAAACAGGTGAGACTAATCAGGACCAACAGATAACAGGGGATCAGCTACAGGTGAGGGAGACAGGACGGATGGGGATGTGCAAATAATGGACACCGGGGAGCTATAGAATGATACTATACATACAAGCAGGAACAAAAATACAGAACATGATTAGAGACATGATAATTAAAAATAAACACAATGATCATCTAAGGCTAAGGTAGGGAAACCCAGAGAAAACATACAAAAGTACCAGCTGGCGCTGGACACAGGGAACTAAAGTAAATGATAACATAAGGATAATTATGGTGCAAATAGTTCACCAAATAACAGAAAAATAATATAAATGATAACATAAGGATAATTATGGTGCAAATAGTTCGCCAAACAACAGAAACCATGTCCAGATATGACATATGCATCATAATGGGCAGTGCAATGGCACAGTGGTTAGCACTGTGGCAGCACAGCAACTCGCCCTTGGCCATGGGATCCTGGGATTGATCCCATCCCCTGACCAACGGTGATCTGTGTGGCGTTTGCATGTTCTCCCTGTGTCTGCATAGGTTTACTCCGGGATTTCCCTGGTTTCCTTCCACAGGCCAGAAACATGCAGGTTACGTTAATTGAAGACTCTAAAGTGGCCCTAGATGTGAATGGTGAAGGGATAGCACCGGCTGCTTCATCCATCCTGGTGGATCCCCTGAATTTCCCCTCTGGGGATCAATAAAGTACACAAAATTAAAAAAAAAAATAATAATAAAACAACATAACTGAAATTGTTTAAAATTGTTAAGTTTTCAGAAATTGCAGTGGTTTCAGAACAAAATCAATACAGCTGGGACACACACCAGAAAAATATCAGCCATTTGTGATATCTTATTTTCTGTTGGCTTGTATCAGTCAATGAGGTGAATATCTGCTGATACCTTGTTAAGCTGATATATGAATAAAAATAGAATTGTCAAGAAACTTTGGCTTTACTATTAAGTTACCGTCACACCACTTAATAGCTTGTGTAAATTGTTATATTAAACTGTCAAAAGTCCAGTCTTTGTTTAAATGCAACACCACTGTGTTACACTCCAAAATTATTCGAGTGAGACCTGATGTGCCCAGTGGCGGGGATCTGACAGGCTGCTTGTGCCACAGCAGGTTTACAAAGCCCTCCAATGAGAAATTGATCTGACAACCATTCAAGGGTAAATCATTTCCACAAGTTAATTACTTTGGAGGAGGGAAAAAAAAAATAACTCAGCTGAAAGTCTGAGACATCTGTGCAGAGTGCGAACGCCAGGTCTGCACCAAGGGAACACCGAGTTACCTGACTGATGGATCACACAAACTGCTCAGTGTTGGCTGCTCTTTATGATTTTTTTTTTCAAGCTTACAATGTTTTGTATCCATATTTGTCTTGCAGTTCAAAAAGTTTCAAATAACTGAACACAAACATATCAGGCACTGAAAGGCTCGACTGAGATGCAAAGTAAACCTCAACACTATTTACTGGTTTTCTTGGACAATAAATACAAAAAGATTCTCTAGGGAAAAGAAAA
Organism: Pholidichthys leucotaenia; assembly: GCA_020510985.1. Classification (NCBI taxonomy): domain Eukaryota; kingdom Metazoa; phylum Chordata; class Actinopteri; order Cichliformes; family Pholidichthyidae; genus Pholidichthys; species Pholidichthys leucotaenia. Next base: position 390,458,584 of record CM035837.1, read on the forward strand.
CAAAAACAATTACAGAGACACAAAAGTTGGTCCATTTCATTAGAGGTGGTATGGGCATCTGATCGGGATGCCTCCTGGACGCCTCCCTCTTGAGGTGTTTTGGGCACGTCCCGCTGGGAGGAGACCCCGGGGCAGACCCAGGACTCGCTGGAGAAACTACATCTCCAAGCTAGTCTGGGAACGCCTTGGTATCCCCTCTGAAGAGCTGGAGCAGGTGGCTGGGGAGAGGGAAGTCTGGGCTTCTCTGCTTGAACTGCTGCCTCCGCGACCCGGACCTCCGGAAAAGTGGTAGAAGATGGATGGATGGATGGATGGATAGAAAAAAAATAGCCATCACATGGAAGGGCAATGTTATTCTGACAGTTCTCCACAAGCTTCCTAAAATGTGGACTGAAACACAAAATGCATTGATAACTATCAATATCAAGAATGTACCCATAAGCAGCAATCACCAGGTTCCAAGCAGCTGTAGACTTCAAGGTCTTGTTCTATTTAGCAACAACATTTCATTTAAGACCTACATATTGGTTTTAAAATGCATGGGAGAGGCTTGCTGCATCTCAGAAGAATAAGATTTTCCTGGGAAGATTCAAATCTTCCTGTCTAGCATACTAGGTGATCACTTTAACTACTACACCACAAGACTGCTTTGGTTCACATTCTAACTTTCTCAAAACAAAATGTTCTATTGACAAGACACAAACCCTGCTAGACATTTCAGGAAAGAAGATTTTTGCATATGAGCAGAATTGCATTTAATGGGATGTGATTTGGAAGAACACTGTTGTGATTGTGAGTGTAAAGTTTCAAAACGTTTGAATCTCTACATCAGAAGAGACTGTAAATCAGAAAGCAAAACTGTACAAATTTATTTCCCTACAAAATTTAAACAGATTGATATGTTTTGATAATTTTAACAACTTTTCCTTATCAATATTTGCAAGATGATTTGTGCTTAATTTCAAGCAATTTGAATGAATGACCTTTGATGAGTTACTTTTACTTCCAATCTTGCACATTTTTTTAAAAGATGGTGCAGAAAAATTCATTTATATAACAACAGAGGAGAAAATTAGCAACTCATTTTTTAAAAGATGGTGCAGAAAACTTCATTTATATAACAACAGAGGAGAAAATTAGCAACTCATTTCAGAGATTTGAATGATGAAAGATTTTCTCAATATTCTTGAGATACTGTATTTAAAAAAAAAAAAAGTAAAACTGTTTATTATAGCACAACCTATATTTGCAGTGCCTTGATTTGTAATCTCTCAGTAGTGGAGAAAATTTCTGACCAGACTGTAAAATTTCATGTTTCTTCTTATTTTTGCTCATTTGCACTTTTAGTGGAGGGAAAAAATAAGAATAATCAGAAGAAGAATAAGAATTATCAGAACAAATACAATGTGTTTCAGAAAAGTAGCAGGACTTAGTGTGCTCTTTGATTTAAGGGGCATTGTCCACACTGAGTTCTTGCCACAGCACCAGAAGATCAACCAGCATGTCTACAAAGCAATCCTGCAGCATTTGCTGATGTCCAGAGTCCGCCAAGAGATCCAAGATCATTTTGGGGAAGACTGTGAATGCCCCAGGGCATTGTGGGCAGACTTGATGTTTTTCTTGAAAATCTCCCAGTCACCCACTTTGTCCGTGGCCAGGTCACCGAAGTGGTTGTTGATAGAACATCAGAACTCAGTGGCAATGTTGGGATCACAGAGCTGGGAAAAGGATTGGCCCGTAGCTTCAGCTTAAGCTGTGTGACCAGCAAGCGATGATCAGTGTTACCAAGTTCTGCTCCTCTGAACACACGGCAGTTTGTCACAAACGACTTCCAGTGGTGGGAGATGATGATGTGGTCAAGGGCCTTTTGGGTTCTGCCATTCAGGCTTTACCAAATCCAGTGATGGATGAGTTTCAGAGGAAACCAGGTGTCGGCTATGCAGAGATTGTGGGAGAGACAGAGCAGAAGGAGACAGTTACTGTTGTCGTTCGTAGATGGGTCAGCAAAGGTGGTGCCAACAGCTGGTTCGGGAGACTGGGCTGGGAGCAGATCTCTGGAGGAGAGGGTAGCGTTGGCATCGGCAAGAATGATGGTGATGTTGTGCGGTGGAACCTGTCCAACAACCTGATGAAGCTGGTCAAAGAAAGCATCCTTCTCTTCCTCATCTGCAACATTGGTAGGGGCATAGGCAACAATAACTGTCATCTTTCTGTGCTGGTGAAGAAAGCGGGCCAAAGTAGTCTGTCACTCACCGGTATCTAGCTTATGAGTGACTTGTGGATTGGCTTTGGCATGGCAAGTGCCACAACATAGAGGCCTGTCCGCTTCTCAGGGTTGCTCCAGATGAAACAATAATAGCCAACAATGGTTTCAACGCTGGTTTGCCACTGTGATTCGCAGAGACCTGCCAGGGTGATGTTGTAGCAGGGGAGCTCTCGGGACAGCAGTGTGGCTGCTCTGGTGCAAAGGAGTGTCTGGACATTCCACATGGCAACACTGGTGGTGTGGCAAATTCTATTCATACTTAATGATCGGGAGCATGCTGGGGTCCAATTCTGAAATGGGCAGTCCAGTTTCTTTTGATTGGTTTCATAACAAAGTAGGTTTCTCCTGGGTTGGTTGTTAGCCCTCCGCAGGATAGTCGGATGATGGGGCTGCCATCTAACGGTGTGCCGACACCCTGTGGATCACCATTTGTCTGGAACCTCCCAGAGAGACCGGCTCGCCAAAGGTGACCCTACCAGGATCAAGCTACAGATGGTAATGCTCTTCATATCATTGGAACACACAGGCCCCCTTGCCATGACAAGGCCAGACCCAGGAGACAACTGCAGATTAAACCATCTATGCAATGTGGCCATCCAAGAGGACAAGGAGAGGTACTCGTCGGATGAAGCTGAGCACCTAGAGTCAGCAGCGAGAAATAACAAAATGAGCTGCATGTTCAGTATGCTTCATCAAGCACACAATGGCCCACGCACCAAGACAGCCCAGGTGAAGGACATTAGCGGCAATCTCATCACCACTGAGACAGACTTCCTTGACCACTGGAAAGAGCGCTTCAGTCACCTTCTGCATCCTCCTCCAATTCCTGTTGACCAGTCGTGGTTTCCCTGACCAAGATAAACAACAGGAAAGCCCCTGGAATTTGTGCTGCAACCACCAAAATGCTAAAGATGGCCGGAAATTGCACAATCCAGTGGCTCACCCACATCACCAATCATATTTGGGTGACAGAGCAGGTCCCCAATGACTGGACCAGGGGAATCATCCGCCACTTCTGGAAGGGAAAGGGTGACAAACTCGTCTGCAGCAATCACAGAGGCATCATCCTTCTGTCCATTCCTGGTAAGCTCTTCACCAGGATCCTCCTCAGTCGTGCCCTTCCAGCCATCAAAGGCGGCCGTCGCCCTCAGCCGGCAGACTTCATGCCCAACCACTCAACCTCAGACCACATCTCTGCTGTTCGCCTATTAATAGAGAAGGCTGATGAATTCCGCAAAGACCACCATCTCTATATAGCCTTTATAGATCTTAATGCTGCCTTCAACACTGTGGAGCACACTTCTCTTTGGCGTATCCTGCAGACCCTCGGAGCCCGACCTAACACTGTAGCCCTGTTTAAGCTCAACAGTAGCTTGGAGAGCTGTGTCCGTGTGAATGGAAAAGATTCCGGCTGGTTTCCCATCAACAGCAGGGTCCGACAAGGTTGTGTGGCTGCTCCTGACCTCTTCATTTGTGTCATAGACTATCTGATGACAAAAGTCTGCGACCGGTCCCTGGCATGCAGTTTGGCAACTACCATCTGGCTGACCTTGAATATGCTGATGATACCATCCTGTTCAGCCCATCTTACAGACAGCTGAAAGATGCTCTAGTTGTCTACCACAAAGAGGCAGTGAAGCTGGGCCTTCAGGTGAGCTGAACAAAGACTAAGCTAATGCATGTCGGCGACAGACCAGACCCACCTCCATTACAGCTCAGCAATGATGCCATTGAGATTGTCAATTCTTGTGTATCTGGGCTCCACAGTGACCAACAACAGGGACATGAAACCAGAGATTAACCACAGCCGTGGCCTCAATGCATCAGCCCTGCAGGCACTATGGAAACCTCTCTGGCACCATCGTTCAACCTCCCGAAAGATGAAGCTCTGCATATACAATGTTTCAGTCCTCTCCATCCTACTCTATGGATCAGAGACATGGCCACTGAATAAGACTCTGGCCTCAAGAGGGGATGGGTTTTATAGTCGGGCCCTCAGAACCATCAAGAACATCAAGTGGCCCCAGCGCACTTCTAATGATGTGCTCCGAGCTGGTACATATCAGCCTGCAACATCCCACCTTATTACACAGTAGCATATCCACTGGTTTGGCCATGTCCTCTGGCTCCCACCAGAACATCTGACAAAAGCAATCCTCATGTTCGACCCTAGGGCCTCAGGGTGGAAAAGACCTCGGGGCAAGCCACACACCAGATGGTTTGATGTGGTGGAGAGAGACCTCCGACAGCTTGGAGTCGCTGTTGATGACACAGAGGAGCTGGCCCAAAACTGGCAATGATTGCATGCGCTGGTTAACCTGACTGGCTCTATGCATGGTGAAGGTCCCCAAGCCCTCCCCCGCAGGAGTAGTAAGCAAGCAAGCAAGCAGTGTTTGCTTCATTCAGTGTACAAGAAGAGGTGAGAGTTGTGGCAAAATAACTCATGGCTGCTTCACTAGAACAATGCACCGGCTCACAACTGCCTGAGCATCTGGCAATTCCTGGTTGAGAAAAACAATGTCATGTTGGAGCAACCTCTCTACTCACCTGAACTGGCTCAATGTGATTTTTTCTTTTTCCCCAACCTCAAAAGGGTCATCAAGCACATGTTTTCTGGACTTAGAAGCCATCTAGAGGGCCGTGATGACAGAACTGCAGAGAATTCCTGGAGAATCTTTCCAGGAGTGCATGAAGGCATGGCGGAGAAGGATGGGAAAGTGTGTTAGATTCGAGGGGCATTATTTTGAAGGAGAAAACTTGTAGTTTGTACTTTACATTTGAAATACATTTTCCTGTTTCTTTTCTGACACACCTCGTAGGTTTCTCGCAGCAGAAATACTTGGAACCCTGCAAGGGACGATCATCAGGTTCCAGGTAGCTGTAGACTTCAAGGTATTGTACTGTTTAGCAACAGTATTTAAAACCTAAAGTGTGTGAATTATTAGGCTTTAAAATGCACAGGAGACGCATGTTGCACTTTAGCCGTTGTTCAGAAGAATAAGACTTCTTTCGGAAGAGTAAAACCTGGCTTTCCAGGAAACAGGATTATTGAGTTAATGACTACACCAAGCAACTGCTTCAGTTCACATTCAATTCAATTCAATTCAATTCAATTCAACTTTATTTATATAGCGCCATTTCACAACAACAGTCATCTCATAGCACTATCAACTGTAGGGGGGAACCCCCACAGTTGCAGAAAGACCCAAGCAATCAGGCGATCCCCTGTGAGCAAGCACTTGGCGACGGTGGAGAGGAAAAACTCCCTTTTAACAGGAAGAAACCTCCAGCAGAACCAGGCTCAGGGAGGGGCAGTCATCTGCTGCGACTGGCTGGGGGGTGAGGGGATAGAGAAGAAGAAAAGAACAGACATGTAGAGAGCAAACAGCACGATGGGGACTCAATCTATGGGAGAGAACAAACAAATGTTAATGACCAGCAAAAAAAATATTTCATAGAGAGTGAGGAAAGGAGTGAGGCCCAGTGCATTACTGGAGGTCCCCCGGCTGACTAAACCTATTAGCAGCATAACTAAGGGAGGGTTCAGAAACACATGATCCCTCCCTAATTGTAGGCTATATCAAAAAGGTAGGTTTTAGCCCTGTTCTTAAAAACAGAGATCGAGTCTGACTCCCGAATCCAGATTGGCAGCTGATTCCACAGGAGAGGAGCTTGATAACTGAAGGCTCTGCCTCCCATTGTACTTTTGGAGATTCTAGGTATTACAAGTAATCCTGCATTTTGGGAGTGTAGTGCTCTGTTAGGATAATACGGTAGTATCAGATCTTTTAAATAAAAAGGAGCCTGATTGTTTAGAGCTTTGTAAGTAAGAAGAAGGATTTTAAACTTAATTCTAAACTCTATGGGAAGCCAATGAAGGGAGGCCAGAACCGGAGAGATATGATCTCTCTTTCTCTATGATCTCTCTGCCTGGTGACGTTGAGCTATACACAGCGTGATCTGATCTCCATTTCATTCTGCTTTGCTATGTTTTGTGACTTTTTCTTGCTCGAGACCCTGAGACTAGTGATGGCCAAATGAGGCTTTCTGGAGGACTTGAGGCCTTTCATCAAAATGGTTCACATAGACAAGGCCTCATGTGGGACTTCATTTTCTCTACCAGGCCATCTAGTGGACAAAACATATACAACATGCTGATTTTTACAAGGGTATTGCTGGTTTAATGTGTTGTTTTTTTTTTCAATTTCAATAAATGTGCTGTCTTTTAAGAAATATCAGTGATCATAAGGCAAAAAAAAATAATAACAATGAGGTGACTACAGTAAATGTGCTTGCACTACTTATCCTTTTTTGAAGAAGAAGAAGAAGAAATAATAACTTTTCAACAGTCATACTGTCTTTCTCAGTACATTCATCTCTGTCCTTATTGTCATGCAGGGCACATTAGTGCCTCAGTATAATGATGTGTTATTGTTGCATCCAAGCTCTTTGAAACACAACAGACACTTCACTGTGCAAATAAAAATAAATTATTAGAATAACCCAGCTGGGACTTGAACCCCAGCTTCCCAAATGCAACAGACATTTTACCTCTAAGTCATTACTTATTCATGAGTAGTTGAGGCTTTCTGAAACACTTGAGCCTTTCATCAAAATGGTTCACATAGACAAGGCCTCATGTGGAACTTCATTTGCTCTACGAGGCCATGTAGTCGACAAAGTATACAGCATGCAGATTTTTACAATATGTATTTTTCAATTTCAATAAATGTGCTGTCTTTTAAGAAATCTCAATGATCAAAAGGGAAAAGAGAAATAATGAAACTGGGGTGACTCCAGTGAATGTGTCTGTGTTACTTCGTGTGCTTGTACTATTTATTCATTCTTATTAAGAAAAAATAAATTTTAAACATTCTTATACTGTCCCAGTATATTCAACTCTGGCCTTATTCTCATGCAAGGCACAATGGCAATAGTGCCTCAGCAAAATGATGTGTAATAATGATCCAAGCTCTTTGAAACACAAGAAGCACTCCACCTTGCAAATAAAAATGAAATTAAAAGAACGACACAGCTGGGATTTAAACCCAGGTCTCCCACTTGCAAAACAGATACACTACTGCTAAACCATCACCTCAGTTGCAATAAATAGCCATTATATGTCAAAAATACATCAATGTGAGAAATGAGCTCAAATTGTTCTCAAACGGGAGAAGTCCATGTTTTTGGTGCTGGCTCCATCTGAAAATTGGCTGTGACAGAATCAGAATCAGAATCAGATTTATTGCCATTGTTCATGTAGTACACAAACTAGGAATTTGTCTCGGTGCAATGCTGCAACATTAAACATGATAAGATAAAAGAAATAAAAAACTATACATGCAATAAGTGTAGAATAAGAATGAGTAATACTAGTCAAAGCAGTTTTTAAATATATTAGCGAGCAGCAGATATTGTGGAGTACCATATAGTGCAGACGGTAATGCAACAGAAACAGTGATGATTGACATGAGTCTGGTTGAGCTGCTGTACTTAGTGCACGAGAGTCAATAAGTCACTTAGTGTTCAGCAGTCTGATGGCAGAGGGGAAGAAGCTGTTCATGTGCCGGGAGGTTTTATTCTGAATGGACCGAAGTCTTCTACCTGAGGGGAGGGGGGCAAACAGTACGTGACCAGGGTGTGAAGGATCGGTTATGATCCGGCCTGCACGCCTCCGGGTCCTGGAGATGTACAGGTCCTGGAGGGATGGGAGCTTACAGCCGATCACCTTCTCAGCGGCGCACACAACGCGCTGCAGTCTTAGTCTGTCCCTGGTGGTGGCTCCTGCGTACCACACGGTTATGGAGGTGGTGAGGATGGACTCGATGATGGCTGTGTAGAACTGCACTAACATCTTGGTGGGTAGCTTGAGCTTCCTCAGCTGCCGCAGGAAGAACATCCTCTGCTGGGCCTTTTTGATGAGGGAGCTGATGGTCGGCTCCCATTTGAGGTCCCGGGTGATGGTGGTGCCCAAGAAGCGGAAGGAATCTGCAGTGGTGATGGGAGAGCCTGTGAGGGTGAGGGGGGGCAGAGGGGTTGTGACTTTCCTGAAGTCCACGATCATCTCCACTGTTTTCAGAGCGTTCAGCTGCAGGTTGTTGTGGCTGCACCAGGACGCCAGCTGGGCCACCTCTCTCCTGTAGACGGACTTGTCGCCGTTGGAGATGAGCCCGATGAGGGTGGTGTCATCCGCAAACTTGATCAGCTTAACAGACTGGTGGCTGGAGGTGCAGGAGTTGGTATAAAGGGAGAAGAGTAGGGGGGAAAGTACACAGCCCTGGGGTGATCCGGTGCTGATGCTGACAGAGTCAGAGACAGTCTTCCCCAGCCGCACATGCTGCCTCCGGTCCGTCAGGAAGTCGGTGATCCACCTGCAGAGGGAGTCAGGCACGCCGAGCAGGGACAGCTTGTCCTGGAGCAAAGCGGGGCGGGTGGTTTTGAATGCAGAGCTGAAGTCCACAAACAGGATCCTGGCGTAGGTTCCCGGGGAGTCCAGGTGCTGCAGGATGGAGTGGAGGGCCAGGTTGACTGCGTTGTCCACAGACCTGTTGGCTCGGTAGGCAAACTGCAGCGGGTCCAGGAGGGGAGTGGTGATGGACTTGAGGTGGGGCAGGACCAGGCGCTCAAAGGACTTCATGACTACAGAGGTGAGCGCTACAGGTCTGTAGTCGTTAAGTCCAGTGATCCGTGGCTTCTTGGGGACAGGGATGATGGTAAAGGATTTGAGGCAGGTCGGCACGTGGCATAGCTTAAGGGAGGTGTTAAAAATGTCTGTGAAGACAGGAGCCAGCTCTTTCGCACAGTGTCTCAGGGTGGAGGGAGACACGCCGTCCGGACCGGGGGCCTTGCGCGGGTTCAGTCTGGAGAACTGAACAAACCCCTTACACAGTCAAACATGACAAAACAAAACGTGAGAGACGGGGAGTTCCATTGGGTACTGCTGCTCACGTTATTTCATGTTGTGTGCAAAATCATGAATGGCTTCCTGACCCAGTCATGTGGTCCGACGTCAACACATACTTCACGATGCACACCTCGAAACACGCCTCACCAAATATTTTCTGGATAAGATCAGAGCACAGTTCGGAGCACCGGTGCCTGCCTTCCCATCACTACCCGAGACTGCCTGCCCATTTGGAATTGCCTGTCTGCCTGAGTTTTTGTCTAATGTGCCTCGACCCCAGTGATGTCAAAACCGAGGCCTCATGAAACAATAAGCAGCACAGTGTTAAGAAAAATCTAATAAAGACTCCCATCTCGTGACTGACTGTCAGAACTGCATTTGAGTTGAAAACCTGAAAAAAGGCAATACTCTACTGTATATCACAGGTTGTACTCCTCTTTTTATTATGTCATTTTCTCAGACAGGCTTGTAAAAATTCTGTCAATCAGTTAGCTATCACTTTAATTGACTTTAATTAGATCACCCTCCATATCGTCTGTCAAATGATAGACGGCATTAAGAATTTGTAATCATTGCTAGGAAAATTCTGTGGAAGGACAATTTTCAGTGAGCGAAACCTCGGAGCTATCTATCTATCTATCTACACACACACACACAGACACACACACACAGACACACACACACACAGACACAGAGTGGTGTGAAAAAGTGTTTGCCCCTTCTTGATTTTTTGTTTTTTACACTTAAATGTTTCAGATCCTCAAACAAATTTAAATATTAGACAAAGATAACACAAGTAAACACAAAATGCAGTTTTTAATTGAAGGTGTTTATTATTAGGGGGGGGGGAATCCAACAATCCATTTGTTTGATGATCTAAAACATTTAAGCGTTACAAACATACAAAAAATGAGAAATCAAGACGGGGGCAAACACTTTTTGACACCACTGTGTCAAAAAGGCAGAGAGAGCGAGACAGAGAGAGAGAGAGAGAGAGAGAGAGAGAGAGAGAGAGAGAGAGAGATTTTTTGATTTTTAAAAGATCTTTAATAAACACACTTGTCCATCAGTCAATACAATTTCTATATCATGCTATGTTACACAGAAAATTAATCCCCCAAAAAACGCCCAAAAAAAAGCTGTCCATCATGAACTGAACAGAGGACATTCTCCAGGGACCAGAGGGTCCTGAAACCTTCCACATCCCCATTCCCCATAAAAAACTGAAAGTCCAGCCTGATTCTGGCTTTAAGTAGCCTCACAAATAAAATTTTGACATCAACATCATTCTCAACATTTTCAAGTTTTCTTCTCCGGCTTACATAGATAGCCAACTTTGCCTGCCCTAAAACAAAGTTCAGTAGTTGACACTTCTGCTTAAAACGACGATTGTACATAAAACCACAAATGAAAACCTGCTTAGAGAAAACTTCCTTAAAAATATGAAAAAGTTTTGTGAGAAGTTCAAAGAGGCCACTCAGGCGCTGACATTCAATAAAACAATGAAAAACAGTCTCCCTAGAGGAACAAAAAACACACTGATCACTGACACTGCTGTTAATCACAGAAACAAAAGCATTGACAGCTATAATACCATGCAGGACCCTCCACTGTAAGTCTCCATGTCTCTTAGGGAGAGGGGCTTTGTAAAGAGCCCTCCAGGCAGGCCGATGCCCTTTTCCTAGTTTAAAATAGGCTCTCCAAGGAGTGTCCACACAGGTGTTCAATCGGTCCTTGTTGAGTGCCATCACCACCAGTCTGTAGAGTGCCTTACCACTGGCTCCTCCAAAGTCCACACCAGTGGGAGCACAGAATGCCAGTAAGGAGCAAGGAGCGACGTCAAAGTCCATATAGAGCGTGAGAGAGGGAAAGGGGTCAGTGCTTTCTGGCTGCAGCGTGCCATTGCTAAAGTCCAAGAGTAGGGAGTGCTCAAGTCCATGAAGCTCCTGTTTCCAGTGTGCAAGAAGACCATCGATGAAACGATTTGACCTGACACCAAGATGAGCTGTTAAAGCTGAGGCGTTGTTGAGGCCAGGACCAGCCAGTTCCACCACTTGCTTCAGAGTGAGAATGTTCCTGGAACACAGCCTATCAAGGAAGGTCCTTCCAACTCCCGGCAGGACACCAAGGCGACCACCAAAAACCAGCGGCTCCCTCAACAACCAGTAGAGGGAATCGCATGGCCCTCTTTGTTTTTTAAAAAGAGTCCACACTGAAAAGAGACTGCGGTAAAAACTGGGTAAAGACAGTGCATTAGAGTTCTTAAAATCCATTAAAAACACAGGGAGGTCTAGCCCAAGCCCATGGACTCTCTGTAAAATAACACAGGCCAAAGGCCTCCATACCAGGTCCTGGGGGCCCGTCAGCAGTCTCTGTATGAAAGTCAGTCTAAAAGCAGCACCTCTACTAGCTAAATGAATCACTCCTTGCCCCCCCCTCCTCTTTGGGAAGAAATAACAGGGCTTGAGGAACCCAGTGGAGTCCACCCCCCCAAAAAAAGTCCACCAAAACAGACTGAATTTTGGACAACAAACCAGCAGGGGGGTCCATGCACATGAGGCGGTGCCACAGGGATGAGGAAACAAGATTATTTAAAATGAGCACTCTTCCTCTAAAAGATATTCTTGGCATTAGCCACTTCCACTTGTTTAGTCTCCCGTTAATCTTCTCTATGACCCCATCCCAATTTTTTTGCTCAAACTGCTGATTTCCAATAAAGACGCCAAGATACTTAAAACCTCCTTTTTTCCAAATCAACCCACCCGGCAGCGTAAGCTGATTTTCTAGTTTCTCCCCCACCATCAGAGCCTCGCTTTTTCCCCAGTTTATCTTTGCAGAGGAAAGTTGGCCAAAAAGATTGACACTCCTAACCAGAACGTCAATGTCACTCTGCTTGTTTAGCAGAATGACTACATCATCTGCATAGGCCGACAGCTTGAACGTGGTGTCACAGCCAGGAAAAGTAACTCCTGATAGATCCCTTCTCAGGCAGTGAAGCAAAGGCTCTATGGCGAGGGAGTACAGCATCCCTGAGAGAGGGCAGCCCTGCCGAACCCCCCTCTGGACTTTTAAAGGGGCAGACAGGCCCCCATTTATCTTCAGCACACTCTCAATGTCACTGTACAAGACCCGTATCCTGGCTATGAAGCCTGGGCTGAACCCAAAAGCTGTTAAAACTGTCCATAAATATTGGTGTTCAACCCGATCAAACGCCTTTTCCTGGTCAATTGAAATCAAACCAGTTTCTACCGCCAATGAACCAGAGACCTCCAAAATATCCCGAATTAAAGTGACGTTGTCACTAATCAGCCTGCCAGGCACACAGTAAGTCTGGTCTACATGAATGAGCTCGCTCATCACCTTTCTCAGTCTTCGGGCCAGAGCTTTTGAGAGAATCTTGTAGTCTGTGCAGAGCAGAGAGACTGGCCTCCAGTTCTTTAGGCTCTGGAGGTCCCCCTTTTTCGGCAACAGTGTGATGATGGCCCTCCTGCAGGTCGTGGGTAGGGTCCCCCTTTCCAAGCTATCTTGGAGAACCTCCAGCAGGTCTGGACCAAGCAGGGGCCAGAATTCCTTAAAAAAGTCCACAGAGAGACCATCTATGCCTGGTGATGTTCCATTCTGGAGGCTCATTAGCGCCGTATGCAGCTCAGACAGAGACAGTGGAGCATCCAAGCCGGCAACAAGGTCCTCTGAGAGCACTGGAAGACCATCAAGGAAAACCTGGCCCAGTGCCGTGTCCTCCCTCCACTCTGCTCTAAACAATTTACTGTAAAAGCTAGCAGCGTGTTTCCTGATCTCTGCTGCTGTGGAGATTGTTCTCCCGTCATCGCCCAACAAGGAGTGAATGAGCTTTCTCTGTCCATTTTTCCCCTCCAGTCCAAAAAAGTACTGGGAGGGCGAGTCCATCAGAGCTACATCCATGTAGCGTGAGCGGACCAGAGCACCCTGTGCGGTGACCCCTAGCAAGCTAGCCAAGGCTGACCTTTTTGACTTGAGAGCCTCTAAGTGCTCCTGTTTTCCTGTAGAACTGAGCAACTCCTCTAGTTCTACCACCTCAGTCTCCAGAACTTTCAAGGATTGGGTCAAGCTACGAGTGACATTTTGAGTGTACTGTTGGCAGAGTTGTTTTATCTGGGCCTTACCAAAATCCCACCACAATTGGAGAGAACTAAAAGAGGGTTTTTGTTCCCTGTGTGACTTCCAAACATCATGAAAAACCTCTTTAAAAAACACATCATTTAAAAGTGTATTGTTAAAATGCCAAAAAGCACTCTTACACTTTACATTTTCAATAAACACAGAACAAAACAGCAGGCAGTGATCAGTGAAACCAACAGGACAGATACAACTATTTTTAAAAACACTCATTTGATGTTTAAAACCATAAAAACGGTCTAACCTAGCCATAGATAAAAGGTTATCTTTGACATGGCTCCAGGTGTACTGCCTCTGGTCCCCATGATGTGATCTCCACACATCGGCCATTTCATGTGTTTTCACCAGTTCTCTCAGCCTATTGGCAGAAGCAGGGTGAGGCTCCTGATGGTTCCTGTCTAGTCTGTGGTTTAATGTACAGTTAAAATCACCCCCCAGAAATAAAAAACTATTTGGATCACCGGACTTAACCGTATCCGAAAGCACGTCAAAGACCCTGATCCTCTCTGCTCTCTGTGTTGGCACATACACGTTTATAAAAACGAAGTTCACGTTTTCAAACTGTACCTTTAATAAGAGGAAATGACCTCTCACCACCTCTTCTACCTCATAAGAGACAGGCACACAACCCCTAGAGAAAAGTACAGCCACCCCCCCACTGCTACTGGATTTGTGGCTAAAAAAAATGCAGCCATCCCACTCTTTTCTCCAATGGCTCTCAGTGTCCACAGTGCTGTGAGTCTCCTGGACCATCAGCACGTCAAGTTTCTTTAAATTAAAAAGCTTGTATAAAGAGGCCCTTTTTACATCATCCCTGGCCCCATTAATATTAAGAGTGCCAATTCTAAGGTGGGGCATTAAAAAGGATGAAAAATAGGGTACAGTAAAAAAACACACACATCGCATAAAAGGGAAGAAACAAACTAAGAGTCAACATGACTGTTAGTAATTTGTGATTTCAGTTTGACAACCAGTTTCTTTAAACGAAAAATTTCCTGATCAGTAAAAGTCTCATTCCCATCATTCAGTTTCATCAGCTTGTGAGCTGATGCCACAAATAACTCCAGATCTGGAAAGTAATTTTCCACTTTCACAGCTCTGCTCCCCTTGGTCACCTGGAGAAATTGCCTAATTTTGGAAAAACAATAGGAGCTTTGCTCCTCCTGCGTCTGCGTCTGCATCATTTCAGACTCAGCTCCACTTTCGTCAGAGACGCTCTCATCTAGTAAATCTAACTTCCCAACCCTACTAGATTTAGCAGAGCTCTGTAAGTTTTCAGCACTTTTTCTTTTTTGTGCAGCTTTAAAAGGATCCTCTTCAGCAAAACTACATTCCTGCATTTCTTCATGAACTGCAACGTTTGTCATGCAGTGTTTGCTCTGTGTGTCCCCTACAGCCTCAAACCGCTCCTCCCCCGCCTGCAAAGTCTGTTCATTTACGTTCCTTCGTTTAACTGCACTTTTACTTACACCCTCCACCTGTTTACCCCGGGCGACAGGCTCGTCACAATGATCAGAGCTGCCGCCAGACAGAAATTCCCCACCATCACTGTTTGGGGGGGCAACTACCGCGCCCGCCGCGGCCACCCCAGCAGAGGCGGCCGCGGCCGCCCCAGCACAAGCGGACGCGGACGCGGACGCCCCCGCAGAAGTAGAAGCGGACGCGGATGCGGACGCGGACGCGGCCGCAGTCGCGGCCGCGACCGCCCCAGCAGAAGCGGGCGCCGCAGCGGCATCCGCCGCACCACATGTAGCGCTACCCTCCGGACCACCAGAAACAGCGGCGTCACCTTTCTTACCGCCAGTGCTCTTTGTGTTCGCCTTTTCAGGACATGACCTAATAAGATGGCCTTCTGCGCCACACGCAAAACACTTCATGGTTTCAGATGTTGCAAACACCAAGTAGCTAAAGCCGTCAATCCTGAAATTAAAAGACGCATTCAGTTCAGCAGAGCTGTCTTTCAACACCATGAAACACTGCCTCCTATGACATACAACATGCTTCAGCAGGGGTGATTTACTACCCAGAGAGACCATTCTGATAGGGGACACAACCTGGCCAAAACGGGACAACTCTCTAATCAGCTGATCATTTTTAACGAAAGGAGGAGCGTTTGAGATGGTGATCCTCCTAGACGGGTTCGCCAGCGGTAAAACGGGAGTAAAAGTGTCACCTATGACCACTCCCTGTGCCACCACCTGATCAGCTTTCTCAGTCGAATCCAGAAAGATCACAATTGCGCTGTTCATGAGAGAGAGAGAGAGAGAGAGACTGACTTTTAAAAAAAGGCTTTATTTGTAGAGGATGCCTTTCACAAACGAGACTAAGTTTATTTCTCAGGGTTGGTTTATTGAGAGGTCACATCCTCCAACAAGAACAGAATCTCAGAAAAGAGGTAGAACAATCATCCTTCACAGTTCTTATACCCTCCAAAGACACAAAACCCCCAACATCAAATAACACACCCCCAACCCACAGTCCTTGAGCAAACATACAGCCCCCGAGGCTCCTTGGCGTCTCCATTGTCTCTCTCATCCTTCTAGCCTCCGGGGCTCCTGCTGGGACATTCTCTCCCACTTCTCCTCTCCTAAGCAACCAACTTCACACCTCCCGTAGGTCTCTGCAGGGTCAGGTCCTCTTTGGCCATTGAGACGTGAAGCTTCCAGAATATGCACCGTCATGCCTACTAGGTATATGTGGGTGAAT
Source organism: Pholidichthys leucotaenia (assembly GCA_020510985.1). Classification (NCBI taxonomy): domain Eukaryota; kingdom Metazoa; phylum Chordata; class Actinopteri; order Cichliformes; family Pholidichthyidae; genus Pholidichthys; species Pholidichthys leucotaenia. Next base: position 390,474,615 of record CM035837.1, read on the forward strand.
ATGAATGCCATATATGCGCTCTAAATATGCGCCATATAACCCCCCCCCAAACATCTAAATAAGGACAAAGTACACCCCAAAATGCATAGAAACATGTCATATCACACAGAACAGCAAAATGGCACAACATATCACACTTCCAACTGCTTGGGCTTCAACCTCCTGCCATAACTGCTGTAAGAAGGCTTCGATCTGCCTGTAGCTGTTTCTTGCATCTGTGGATCAGAGTCATTAGCACATTCTTGTGAAAGCTTGGAAGACTGTCTCCCCGGTGGCCTGCCGCGGCGGGGGGCCCTGGCTAATTGCACTTGTTCATCAGCCAACACAAAAGCGGGTTTGAGTCTATTAATGCAGCCTAATTCTCTCCTGTCACCCAAATCGAGCAAAAAATGTTTTTCCCCAGTTTCTAACACTCTGAACGGTCCATCATAAGGCGTTCTTAAACCTGGCCTCTGAGCGTCATGTCTGACAAAGACAAATTCTGCGTTCTTTAAGGCTTTAGGCACAAAAACGCGTGGGAAACTGTGATGAACTGGGCCGGGGAGGGTGTTTGATCCCGTGTCGCTCTGCAGCAGCTGAGCGGGTGGGCGATTTGGTGCGGGGTTCTCTGGAAGAAATTCGCCCGGTAACTGGAGGGGTTGGGCAAAAACTAGCTCAGCCGGACAGGCTTGTAAATCTTCCTTAGGTGCTGAACGCAACCCTAATAAAACCCATGGAAGTTTATCAACCCAATTTGTGTCCGTGAGAGCCGCTCTGAGGGCTGCTTTCAATGACCGGTGAAAGCGTTCGCACAAACCGTTGGCCTGAGGGTTATAAGCGGTAGTGCGGTGAATTTTCACCCCCAGACTGAGGGCCATGGATGACCAGAGCTCGGAAACGAATTGGGGACCCCTGTCAGACGTTATGTCTGACGGGACTCCAAAACGCGCGACCCAAGCCGTTAAAAACGCGCGCGCCATGTCTGCTGCTGTAATTGACGCCAGGGGGACCGCTTCTGGCCAGCGCGTTGTGCGGTCCACCATGGTTAGAAGGTGTGTGAAACCCTGCGACAGCGGGAGGGGTCCCACCAAGTCCATATGCACGTGGTCGAAGCGTTTGGCCGGGATGTGAAAAGGTTCTAAGGGGGCCCGCGTGTGCTTGTGTATCTTTGCTCTTTGACACGCTGCGCAGGCTGCGGCCCACTCTTTGACCTGTTTACGCAGCCCCGGCCAAACAAATTTTTCTCCCACCATTTTGATCGATGCACGAACTCCCGGATGTGCCAGCGAATGGATTAAATCAAAAACGCGGCGGCGCCACGCAGCTGGGACCAAGGGGCGGGGGCGCCCCATGGAGATATCGCAGATTAGAGGAAGCATACCTGTCTGATGCACCCTGTGCTCCAGCCTTAGCCCTGTTGGCCCAGACTGGAGCGCGCGCACATCCGCATCGTTAACCTGCTCGGCGGCCATGGCTGCATAATCTAAGCCTACGCAGACCGGGGCTGCGAGCGCTTCCGCGCCGCAAGCCTGGCCCGCGTCCACGGCCACTGCGTCTGCCCCCTGGGGGCCTGGCGTTGCAACTGCGCGCGAGAGGCAATCTGCCACCACATTGTGTTTGCCCGCCACATGTTGAATGTCGGTGGTAAACTCTGAAATCGCGGCCAGCTGTCTCTGCTGTCAGCCCAACCACGGCTCTGAAATCTTGGCCATTGCAAATGTTAATGGTTTGTGGTCTACAAACGCGGTGAAACGGCGCCCTTCCAGCCAGAACTGGAAGTGGCGGATGGCCAGATGCAGGGCTAAAAGCTCCCTATCGAACGCGCTGTATTTCCGCTCGTTATCGCGCAATGTTTTGCTGAAAAACGCAAGCGGTTGCCAGCTCCCTGCTACCAGTTGCTCGACAACCGCCCCCACTGCTACGTCGGAAGCGTCCGTGGTTAGTGCCATGCGAGCTGCTGGCACGGGGTGTGCCAACAGCACAGCGTTTGCCAGGGCCGACTTGACCTGGGAGAAAGCGCGCTCCCGTTCCGGGGACCACTCGACCTTATTTGCAGGTTTTTGTTTCTTTAGTGCTGCGTACAGTGGGTGCATGAGCTGTGCCGCGCTGGGAAGGAAACGGTTATAAAAATTGACCATCCCCAAAAATTCTTGCAATGCTTTAACTGTCTGCAGCTGGGGAAACTCCGTTATCGCGCGTACTTTATCGGGCAGCGGGACCGCTCCTTCTGGAGAAATGCGGTGGCCCAAAAAATCGATTTGCGCTACCCCGAATTGACATTTCGCTGGGTTAATTATCAGCCCATGCTCTGTCAGCCTCTGAAAAACCGCTGTGAGGTGGCGTTCGTGTTCGACCTCGGATGCACTGGCTACCAAAATATCATCCAAATAGGCGAACACGAAAGGGAGGCCACGCAACACCGCATCCATCATGCGTTGGAACGTCTGTGCGGCACCTTTGAGGCCAAAAGGCATGCGCAAAAACTCGAAAAGCCCAAAGGGGGTTATTACTACCGTTTTGGGTATGTCTTGAGCGCGGACTGGGACTTGGTGATAACCGTGCACCAAATCTATTTTGGAAAAGATGCGCGCCCCCACCAAATGCGCCGAAAAATCCTGGATGTGCGGAATCGGGTAGCGGTCGTGTGCTGAAGCATTATTTAACCTGCGGAAATCACCGCAAGGCCGCCACGAGCAGTTAGCCTTGGGGACCATATGCAGGGGTGACGACCAAGGGCTGTTAGAGCGTCTAACAATGCCCAGTTTTTCCAAGTTGGCGAATTCCTCGCGCGTGATGGCCAGTTTAGCTGGGTCCAAGCGCCGAGCTTTTGCAAAAACAGGGGGGCCGGAGGTAGTTATGAAATGCTCGACCCTGTGTTTAGCTATTGACGCTTAAAATGTTGGGACCGTGAGTGCTGGGAACTGATTGAGTAGTGCATGAAACTTACCACCCGCAGCTGTGACATTAGGATGTGCAGAAGGCGGGGCCACCCGAGCTGTACAGGAGATAGAGTGGAAAGACAGTGCATTTACCATACGTCTATTAGTAAGATCAACTAATAAACTGTTTGAGCATAAAAAATCAGCACCTAACATGTTGTTGCTAACTGCAGCTATGATGAAAGTCCACTCGAAGGTGCGCCCGTGGAAGGATAGAAGGAGCGTCTTCTCCCCATAGGTTTTGATCGTCAAGCTATGTGCCGCTAGCACCAGGGGTCCGCTGGAAAGCGCCAGCAGGTCTGCGTAGGAAGGTTTGACAAAACTCAGCTGGGAGCCTGTGTCCACCAGGAAATCCTTCCTTGAATTCGCGTCCGTCACGAAAAGCAGCTTGTTCTTAGCGCCGAGAGCAGCAGCTGCTACCGACTCTCGGTCTTGGTGTTTCCCTGGCGCTTGTATCGGCACGGTGGGATACATCTGCGTGCCCTCTCGGCGAAACGTCCATGGTAAAAGCAGAGGGTGCCGTCTGCTCCGCTTCTCCTGGTCTCTGCCGCTGCTGACGTCAGTGGGTCCGGTGCTGCAGCCTCTGGTCTCCCCTTGTCTCGCGGGGGGTGCGTTCAGCTCCGTTGCCGCCGTTGTGGCTGCGTGTCGTCTATGGGCGTCGACGAGCCGCTGCGCCTCCTGGCCCAGCCCGTGGTAGTCGCGGTCGTTGAGCAGCTGTGAGCTGGCCAGGGTGACTCTCACTGCTGGCGGTAGTGTTCTGAGAAAGAGGTGGGCGAAGATAAAACTGTCATCATCTTCGCCTCTCAGGTTCATCATCCTCGCCATCAGATCTGCCGGCCTGTCTGCTTCCCCTTCTGTCAGCGCCAGAAGTCTCTCTGCTCGCTCTCCCTGCGAGGGAGTGAAAGCTCGAATGAGGGCGGCTTTCAGTGCGCCATACTTGTCGTCCTGGGGCAGGTGGTTGGTCAGGCTCTCCACCCGCTGCACTGTGAGGCTGTCCAGCTTCGCGACGACATGGTAGAACCTCGTTGCATCCGCTGAGATTCCCCGAAGGTGGAACTGCGCCTCCACAGTGGTAAACCAGGAGCGCGGGTTATGTTGCCAGAAATCGGGCAGCTGTAGTGTGGTAGCTGCGTTAACCCGGTTGGCTCCTGAAGAGTCGGGTGCGGGAAGATCGTCACCACCGGCCATAGTTTGTCGTAGGTCACCAGTGTAGAGGATGCCTTTCACAAACGAGACTGAGTTTATTTCTCAGGGTTGGTTTATTGAGAGGTCACATCCTCCAACAAGAACAGAATCTCAGAAAAGAGGTAGAACAATCATCCTTCACAGTTCTTATACCCTCCAAAGACACAAAACCCCCAACATCAAAAAACACACCCTCAACCCACAGTCCTTGAGCAAACATACAGCCCCCGAAGCTCCTTGGCGTCTCCATTGTCTCTCTCATCCTTCTAGCCTCCGGGGCTCCTGCTGGGACATTCTCTCCCACTTCTCCTCTCCTAAGCAACCAACTTCACACCTCCCGTAGGTCTCTGCAGGGTCAGGTCCTCTTTGGCCATTGAGACGTGAAGCTTCCAGAATATGCACCGTCTTGCCTACTAGGTATATGTGGGTGAATATGAATGCCATATATGCACTCTAAATATGCGCCATATATTGTACATTTCAAGAAAGCAAAAAGACCAATATCACTGGCACAAGTGTGTCACATCTCAAAAGTGCAAACATAACTCATTCCCCTGACCCACAGAGCACAAAACGTTCCCTTCAGTCCATCTATTGATGAATGCCTGCAAATTGTCCACCATTTGATAGTAAGAGAACTCCACCTGTAGTCTGGCTTTCAACAAGACCTTGAAAGCAGACACAGGATCCACATTGCCAGTGTTGCTAGCCCAATTTTTCCTCGTCAGCCAGATGGCAAGTTTAGCAGTACCAGATAGGAAGTTCATCATAGTGTGGGCAGCCTTCCTTGCCACTTTATACTTTGGACCGTAAATGAACAGACCAAAAGAGAAATGTTCACCCAAAGCCTGAAACCACTCATGCAAAATATCAAAAAGTCCAGATAAACGAAAACATTGGACAAACAAATGCTCCAGGGTCTTAACTTGGGAACAAAACAAACATCCCCCCCCCCACAGTCGGATCAAGGCGTGCTCTGTATTTATTTGTAGCTATTGCCCCATGCACAATCCTCCACTGGAGATCTGCTGTCCGTTTCTCAATAGGTAGCTTGTACATGCACCGCCAGCTGCCTTTCGGGGAGACCTCTGGGCCCAAAAAACCCGCCCACCTCGACTCCGTGACATCCATCAGAGAGCGCAGATTCAGAACCTTCACACAGATGTGATACACCGCCCTTGTCCCGACAAACTGGAACTTGCCCAGGCGAGGAATTCTGAAGGTCAGCAGGTGATCCTCTCCTCCCTGCCACTCCCCCACAGCTGGAGTTATGGAAATTGCAGGAAAGGTGGACACAGTGTCGTCATCCCATTGATTGGAAAGAGTGCGGTTTGTCGCAAACGCTCGAAGCGGTTGTGGCAGGGCGGCGCACACGTCCCCCACCACCCTTTGCAGCAGTCTGACAGATGTAATGTTGGCACTCTGCCTCAGCGTATCCATCGATGTGGTCGACATCTTCATAAGATGACCAAGCTTGGTACAGCGTGCCTCCCGCAAACAAGTCCGCAGACTGACAGACTGCAGCACCTCAGCGTCGATGAGTCAATTGAAAAACAGTGGTTCCTCGAACAGCCACATGCCCGGTGTCTCGTCATGGAAGCGGGCCACGGTGAAGACTCGCCATGCATGCAAGACGGACATGTAAAAAGCAGATAGTCCAGTAAGGGCCACCTCCCCAGATGTCCCGAGGAAGAGCTGCTTATCATAGCCCAAGCGACCAACTCTCCTCAGGAGCAGTTTAGCAGTGTCCATCCAGCAGGGTCCGCATCCGTAAAGGAGGCGCTGTGCAGTTCGAAGCCTGAAGCAGGCAATCTTGGAATGTATGTCCACCAGGCCCTGTCCTCCCTCGGCCACAGGCAGGTAGAGAACAGGCGCACAGACCCAGTGGCGACCAGACCAAAAGAAGTCCACGATGATCTTCTGAATCTCCTCCACGAGGCTCCTGGGCAGTGTAAAAACCACCAGCCTATGCCAAAGAGCCGAGGCGACCAGATTATTTGCGACCAGAACCCTGCCCCTATATGACAGCTGTGGTAGCAACCATTTCCATTTAGAAAAGCGAGCGCACACCTTGTCCTTAACACCCTCCCAGTTCTTTCGTTCAAAAGCCTCCGAACCCAGAAAACCCCCCAACACTTTAGCCACTTTTGCACTAGCCCAGCACACTTCGGTACAGCATGATTTACTTCAACATGGTTCGGTACGCTTTTGTCCGCACTACAACCGCATTACAACCGTGTTGAGCTTGGGTGGGTGGGATTTCTATAACAGCAGGCGGCACCACACTCCCGTGACGTAGAACACGCGACCCAACCAAGACATAACACATACAGCTGTACAAGGCGACTCCTCGATCTGTGGCTTTTTTCACCATAAACGCCAAAAAGGACCGCTAGACAAGGGTACAGGCAGCGAGATGAAACACTCTGGAAATAGTTCTGCAGCTTCTGGGAGAGCCAAAGGCGTGAGGATACAAACTAGGTCATATATGACGGTAAGCTAATGTTGCTAATGCTAGTTTGCTACAAGTACGTCGTACTACACTTTAATGTCTGCAATTTATCGCTGTTAGGTACTAAAATATGTACGCTGTGTGTGTTTCAGATGGCTCTGTTGTGGGGAAATTACTGCTTCATTCGCTCTAGGCGAACCTGACCTGTCACAGATGTCATCAGCCTGTCAGCTTCACAAACGATCAGTGGTTATAGAGCTTAAGAATGTCTGTAGAAACGTTTATTTCCTGTGCAAAAAATTTGCAACAAATTGCTCTGATCTGCTTTAAAATCATGGAGACTGTTGACAGTTTGAGACATCATGCACGTACCTGTTTCTGCAGCACTGAGTGAGGTGGTGTCATAGAAAAAAAATATCAGCTGACACAACTTGATCACCATGTTAATAACTATATTAGCCACAAAATATATATTCAAAAAGTAAATTTTACTGAGTTAGGTATAATAAGATATATTTGACAGTTATCATGCATTTTATGCCAAAACAAACTTGATCTAGGATTAAAAGGAATTAAAATAATGCAGTCACAAGGTTACATTGAAAATACTTAATAGATACATGTACTGTAGAAATATATATTCTCTGCATCAACAATGTACTATACATGCATTCATGTCGTATTGCACTGGGAATTGTACTGACAATAAACCTCTGAAGTTTTTGCAGATGTCTCTTTTTTTATATGTGAAGGTTACCACCATGTGGCATAAATTAAATACTGAAATATTGAAAAAGCTAAGAATAATCCAGCAGTTTGAGAAATCATTTTGGTTTGGTGTAAGTCTGTCAACAGAATTATGAACCATAAAGCAGTTTGTGTTAAAATGTTAAATCCCATTAAACCTAATCCGGGGGCTTCCAATCATGTGTCATGGGGGGCCAAGACCCTGCAGGTTCTCTCTTCTACCCAGTCTCTTCAGCAGGTGATCTCACTGATCAGTCAGTGGAAGAAGTTCAGTGGAATCTGCTGTTGAAGACACTGGTTGGAGGTAAAGCCTGCAGGGTCTTGATCCTCCATGGCACATGATTAGACACCCCCGCCCAAACCCATTATGATGAAGAGCAGATGCTAATATGACCAAGAATTCCTCCATATACTGGTACTGTCACTAAAGTATGCAGGGTCTTCTGTACAGTCTTCTAACAATATAGTCTTCAGTTAATATAATTGTTTTGGTTACTTTTTCTTAAAAATGAGCCATTATTTTCAAGGTCACCGATTAATCCTTTGTACAGTTGACTCTTTTCCCACCGGTGTCTTAACAGACAAAATAGAAAATAAAGATAGAAAATCATGATGCAAACACATAAGTCACTAAATTGTTTATTACAATCAGCAGCAAATTCCAGATTATTTAGAATGTGCAAAATTCAAACTGTAAAAAAAAAAACTGGAATGGTCACATGCTGCCTCACTGAGAAGCAACTGGATCAGCCCCTGGTACTGGTCCTGGTTCGACAGATCTACAGCCTGCATCTCTGTAAATAGTGAGGCAAGGTCCAGTTGGGGTGACAGTTTCCCTCTTGCCTAGACAAAAGACAAATGGGTGGTGGTTAATTAAAGCAAGTTTAAAACTTATTTTGGAAATACACTTGTTGCTAAAAGCCAGTGGTGGAATGTGAATTAATGAATGAATCTTTATTTTGGATTGATTAAAAGTAAAGATTAAAAGAAAATAGAATAATATACCAAAGGGGAAAAAATCTAACAAGGTCAAATTAAACAATAACTCCTCTAACCACAATTTTCATGTAGCTGCACTTCAGTAGATTTTACAAGGGCTGCGTTACATTTAAAATCATCTGCTTTTACTTTGGCCTCAGCAATCAGAATGAATTAATACATTCATGAGTTTATTGATGATAGACTATAAACTACACATATAAAGTAAATTATATTGACAACTGAACATGTCACATTCGCAAAAACATACAATTATGAACATAACTCACAAAGGATCACACAAGTGATCTGACAAAAAAATAAACACATTAACAAGCAGTTTATTTTACAGTTGATATGCCATATTCAAACAATCAAATAAATCTCAGTTCAATCCCTTTTATATTAAGTGGAAATTGTGCTTTTGACACTTTACCTATAAAAGCAAAGGATTTCAGTACGTTCCACAGTGGTGAGGTAGGTTGTGGGGCGGCTGATTTCGTCTTGCCTAGACAAACGACAGAAATGGATGTTGGTTAGTTTCAAGCAAGTTCAATACATATACAAGCACATCTCTAAAATTAGAATACCATGAGAAAATTCAATATTTTTGTCACTCATTTCAGAAAGTGAAACCCATATATAGATTCATTACAGGAACAGTGATATATTGAAAGTGTTTATTTTAATATTGATGATTATGGCTACAGCCCATATTAAACAACACCTCAGCGGCCAACATTTCTATTTAAAAAATATTTTTTTAAAGATAATTTTATGTAAGATTCCAATTTTTTGCATAATAGAATTTGGGGTTTTCAGGGCAGTAAGCCGTAATCAGCAAAATTAAAATAAATAAATACAGTATATCACTGTCTGTGTAATGAAGCTATACAATATACGGATTTCTCTTTCTGAAATGAGTGAAAAGCACCACAGGATCCACAGAATAGGTGTGTGGGTCTATTCTGACGCTTTAGAAAATTATATGAATGACTTTATAAATCACTGGTTTGAAAAAGCAATTTTAATATGACGAGATTTCGGCTCCTGTGGTCCATTTCACCAGTATCCAGGGAGGCTAACCCTGGCATGTGGAAACACATTCTAGCATTAAATTGCACACAATTTAATGCACAGGACCAAAGTGCAATACAAACCACAAACCAGGACTTTAACCAGGATTAACATATTTCATCGTTTTGCTCTCACAAGCGAATATTTAGAAGAAAACAAGCGCGATTCAACAGTTGGTACTAGCTAGTGCTAGCGTTAGCATTAGCATTTAACTAGCGAAAAAAACGTTAGCCTGCACAGAACAGCACTGTATGGCTCAAATAAAAGTGAGCTTACCACCAACAGGATAAATAAGCAAACAGATGCACATTATTACAAATCACTCACCATCGATGGTTCTCTCACGATCGTCTTCAGCTTGTCTATAGTCCGGTTGTATGCTGGCCAGCCATCGGGTCACTCCTCACTATGTAACTGCCACCAAGCAGAGAAAACTCTGCACCTCTTCGTTGGACTATGGTGTAGAGTTCCGCAAAACCTACAACGCTTTCTGTATTAATATTGTATTTACTCTGTGACCGAGTTAGTCCGTGATTGCAAATGGCGGTCGTACAGATTTCAACGAAGACGGGCGCTTTCGTGACGTTAAGGCCTGACCAATCAGCGGCGACCAAAGTTTTTGACGTCAAAACACGGTACAGCTCAGCACGAATGGACCCTGCCCTTGAGCGGGGCTGAGATTCGCTGCTGTTAAACCGTGTTGAGGCTAGTGCAAAGACTTACAAAGCATGCTGAGCTGTACCATGACGTGCTAAGTCGGGCTAGTGCAAAAGGGCCTTTTGAGACCGGCCGTCCCCCACTGAAGACTGCCGGGTAGGCAAGGAATGCCTTGACGCGACCAGTGGCCCACCAATAGACCCTCACTCTTGGCCCAATTCACCCGTGCAGAAAATTCATAAACTGACAAAGTGTCCACCAGATGCTGCACATCCCCGTGGGAGGTGATGAAAACGTTAACGTCATCTGCATAAGCAGACAAGACGATCGGGTGGCAACAGCTTGATGGCCCCGGCAGAACCAGACCACCCAGCCGAGTGCGCAACCTGCACAGCAAAGGCTCAATAGCCAAGCTGTACAGCTGACCCGAGAGTGGACACCCCTGGCGTATTCCCCGGTGTACAGGGATTGGCCGACTCAGGCCTGCCCCCATCTTTACCAAACACTCAGCTCCAGTATATAGCAGATTGACCCACCTCAACAACACATTGCCAAAACCAAACCCCCTCAGGGTGGAAAACAAATAGGAATGGTCAACCCTATCAAAAGCCTTTTCTTGGTCCAAAGACACAATCCCGAACTGTAAGTCATGACATTTACTGAGCTGGAGAACGTCATGTATGAGGAAAACATTGTCCATAATGTTTCGGTCAGGAATACAATATGTTTGATCCTTATCTACGATCAAACCCAAGACAGTGTTCAGTCTGTTTGCCAGGGCTTTAGAAAGCACCTTGTAGTCCGTGCAAAGAAGAGCCACGGGCCTCCAGTTTTTCAGCAGGGCCAAGTCCCCCTGCTTAGGCAACAGAGACAGCACTGTACGGCGGCAGGAGACAGGTAATCTTCCCTTTCTGTAACAGTCAGTCAGAACGTCATAGAAGTCTGATCCAATAATATTCCAAAAATGCTTAAAAAATTCTGAAGAAAGGCCATCAAGTCCAGGTGCACGTCCCGGAGCCATCTGATTTACAGCCACAGTTAACTCATCCAAAGTCAGGGCACAGTCCAGAGCGGCCCTGTCCTCCGGGCCGAGCACCGGAAGGGCTTCGAAGAGCTGAGTTTGAGAGTCTTTGCAACACGTCCCCGCAGCAAACAGGGCCCCGTAGTAATCCACTGCATGGTGCGGCATCTCGGACGGGTTCGTAGTCAGCCGACCATCTGGGAGTGTCAAGCAAGCCATCAACTTCTTTTTCGCAGTAGACTTCTCCAAATTGAAGAAGAAGGACGTTGGTGCATCCATGTCCTGCAGGCGAGTGAAGCGTGACCTCACTAGCGCCCCCTCCACTCTTTCCTGCACGAATGTGCGCAGGGCCGATCTCTTCTCCTGCAGCAAAGGACCAGTGGTAGAATCCTGACCCGTAACCAAGCTGGCCTCCAGCCTCTTGACAGCGTCCTCAAGTTCACTGACCTTGGCCTTGATGATGGCAGTTGAGTTCGCAGCGTACCGTTGACAAAAAAGACGAATTTGCACTTTGCCAACGTTCCACCACTGTTCGAGGGAACTAAAATGAGCCTTTGTGGTCCTCCAGTGTTCCCAGAAGCACACAAAATACTGACAAAAGGCATTGTCCTGAAGGAGCTTGTTATTGAAGTGCCAATAAGATTTTGCCCGTTTCCCTGGTGAGTTCAGTAACACCACAGTAGCCAGGTGATGATCCGTGAAACCGACGGGACTTATGTTACTGTGAAGGAGTCCGGGGCTAAAGGTTCTAGAAACATAGTATATCCTGTCTAATCTAGCAGCACTGACAACACCGTCAGTGACCCTGACCCAGGTATACTGTCTCGCATTTGCATTTTTAGACCTCCACGTGTCCACTAAGTCGAACTGCACAGTGAAATTTTCCAAGATTCTAGAAAACTGCAGATGAGGTTCTGCATCAGTGCGATCTACAGTGAAGTCTAAGGTACAGTTGAAATCACCAGCAACAACAAGTTGTTCTTGGTGACAGCGCTGCAATTCAGTAGTCAGTATATTGAAAAAGGCAACCCTTTCAGCACCGTGGTTTGGCGCGTAAACATTTACCAGGTAAAACACGGAATCCCCTATTTCGGCCCTAACAAGAAGCAGCCTGCCCCTCACTATTTCCACCACCGATAAAACTTGTGCATTTGCTGATTCCCCAAACAAAATGGCCACTCCTGCACTAAGATTGGTGCCGTGACTGAGTGAAAAAGGGCCTTTCCACCACAAGCCCCAGTCGACTTCATCTGCCGAAGTGGTATGGGTTTCCTGCAAAAACAAAACGTTGAGACCTTTCCGTCTGAACAGGTCACTAATGAATCCCCTCTTATGATTACCCCTCCCACCATTGATGTTTAAGGACCCTAATTTTATTTTCTGCATTAGGCGATCGATGTGAGGAGCATCATGCTGTTGCCATGGAAATCATTCCATTTTTGCGCGCTTGGCCTTTTGTCCCCCTGCTGATTTACGCAGGGCTGTGAGGTGCTTCTTCAGGAGGAAGCATTTTCTTTCATCCAGGAGGTCAACACCAACCTGCTTCTTCAGTACAGTAACAGACCGAATGAATTTGTCAGTGTCACTGAAGTAATCAGCGACGTTAACAGCCCTAACCCGTTAACCTGGTTCCAAGGTTGTCATAGCCAGGAGCGGCACTGGGGTTAAGCTCCCAGTGCTAATAAAATGCTCCTTACGGTGTGCGTCTCGAAAAGCCTCTGACAACTAAGTCCAACTCCTAGCCTGCCCGTGTGGTTTAGTCTCTAAGCCCGGCGGAACTGCTTTTACTAATAGGAGAAGGGGCGAGGGCGGATCTCTGGCGCCTTAAAACCAGATGCTTCGGGTAGATGGTGGCTCATCAACCTGGGAAGGTAGCCCATCTAGGGGAAGGTAAACCCTGATTTCAAACCTCCGCTGCCTTGCGGCACACCCGGTCACGGGAAAGGCTTCGGGAGTCAACCCTGAGGAAAAATCCGGAGTCGGAGCCCCTAAGGCAGTTCTCTGTTGTGCTCAACATCATTCTGGCAGCTCCTGCGACGGCGCTGGTGTCAAACTATAGCAGCCCTGCTGTTCCTTTGGATTCATCAGTGACGTGGAGAGGGGGGACATGCTGCATGGGTAACATCTTGTCCTCCATATCTTCCTGCCCAGGCTTGAATCCGACCAACGCCCAACGCTGGAAGGTAGAACACCGGTGCGCATTGGCCTGTTCAGCCACAGGCGGTGCTGTTCCAGCAAAGTAGACGTTTAGGATTCTCTTCCATGGTCATCATAGACCGACGGAGGCCGACGATGTAACAGCCCTATTATTATAGGTTCCATCCAGGAAAGCATTTATTTCTTTTAGTGAATACAAATCCGCATTGGCATTGCCAGTTGCCCCAATAGACTCATTTTTAGCAGACACAGCGTCAGATTCACACTCCATTCCCTCGTCAGCACAACTGTGCTGACTGTTAGATCCAGCTGGCACATCAGCTGGTGCAACTGATCCTTCATCAGCCACGTGTTCCGGGGCGGCGCCTTTATCAGGCGACCGGCATTGTTCCGCCTGCTGCTCTGAAGTGGCAGCAGGCTGCGGAAGCACAGCCGCTGATGTCACACAGCGCGATGCTGAGTCAACGTCATTGACTGCTTGGGCGCCATCACCAGTCACGCCCCCAGCTGCAGGCCGCACTGCGGGCGCCACAGGCAGACTGTCCAGAGACACAGCGGCAGGCTCCGGAGCAGGAGCGGCGGAAGGTCCCGCAACGTCATCCGCAGCAGCGGCGGGTGCGGAGGCTTCGCTGGCAGGCTGTGCGGACCCGCCGGGCTCTGCCGCGGCGGAAGCCCCCGCAACACCGTCCGCAGCAGCGTCGCGAGTGGAAGCCGCACCGGCAGCCTCAGCCGTGGCTCCACCAGAACCCCCCACCGGGCGCCTGTGCGGGCAGGCGAAACGTTTATGGCCCACGTCTCCACATTCAAAACACTTCATCTGTCCCGAGCTCGCATACACCGTATAGTAGCCGTCCCCGTGTTGGACCCGGAAGGACACTTCCAGAGTTTGTGTGGGTGAGTCTAGAAACATGAACACCTGTCGCCTGAGTGATTTCACATGTTTAAACTCGGCTTCCCTGATTCCCAAACTCACGTGTCTAAACGGGCCCGCAAACTTCCCGAATCTGCGGAGCTCCATCGCCAACTGCTCATCAGTAATGAAAGGTGGAACACCCGAGACGGTGATAAGCGTTGATGGAACTGATAAGGGGGACATCTGTACAGACATGTCCCCGATTACAATACCGCTCGCAACCGGAGCGTGGACATTCTCCTCAGTAGCCAGAAACACAACTACAGGTCTATTCATCCTGGATGCATAGCGGATCGCATCAGGGCCCACCTGGGCACCCACAGCCATAAGGACCCCCTTCATAGTAACAGTGTCGTCAGGGGGAATGATCTGCACCCCCTGGCGGATAGATGGAGGTGGCATTTCCAAGGTGGCCATCCTCCTCCCCAAAAAACAAAAGTTTATTATGCGGGCAGGCCATTTTGTTTGGGGAATCAGCAAATGCACAAGTTTTATCGGTGGTGGAGATAGTGAGGGGCAGCCTGCTTCTTGTTAGGGCCGAAATAGGGGATTCCATGTTTTGCCTGGTAAATGTTTACGCGCCAAACCACGGTGCTGAAAGGGTTGCCTTTTTCAATATACTGACTACTGAATTGCAGCGCTGTCACCAAGAACAACTTGTTGTTGCTGGTGATTTCAGCTGTACCTTGGACTTCACTGTAGATTGCACTAATGCAGAACCTCATCTGCAGTCTTCTAGAATCTTGGAAAATTTCACTGTGCAGTTCGACTTAGTGGACACGTGGAGGTCTAAAAATGCAAATGCGAGACAGTATACCTGGGTCAGGGTCACTGACGGTGTTGTCAGTGCTGCTAGATTTGAGAGAGAGGGAGCGAGAGAGAGAGAGTTTTGAGTTTTAAAAAATGGCTTTATTGTACAGTTCAAAAATGTAAGATCACCGATATCATGCCCCCAAGTGTGTCACATCTCAAAAGTGCAAACATAACTCATCCCCCTCTCCCACAGAACACAAAACATTCCCCACAGCCCATCTATTGGTGAATGCCCCCAAATTGTCCACCATTTGATAGTAAGAGAACTCCACCTGGGGTCTGACTTTCAACAAGGCCTTGAAAGCAGACACAGGATCCACATTGCCAGCGTTGGTGGCCCGATTTTTCCTTGTCAGCCAGATGGCAAGTTTAGCAGTACCGGATACGAAGTTCATCAAAGTGTGCGCAGACTTCTTTGCCACTTTATACTTTGGACCGTAAATGAACAAACCAAAAGAGAAACATTCACCCAAAGCCCGAAACCACACTTTCAAAATATCAAAAAGCCCAGATAAATGAAAACATTGAACAAACAAATGCTCCAGGGTCTCAACTTGGGAGCAAAACAAACATTCCTCCCCCACAGTTGGATCCAGGTGTGCTCTGTATTTATTCGTAGCTATTGCCCCATGAACAATCCTCCACTGGAGATCTGCCATCCGTTTCTTAATAGGGAGCTTGTACATGCACCACCAGCTGTCTTTCAGGGAGATCTCTGGGCCCAAAAACCCCGCCCACTTTGACTCCTTCACGTCCATCAGAAAGCGCAGATTCAGAACTTTCACACAGATGTGATACACTGTCTTCATCCCCACAAACTGGAACTTGCCCAGACGAGGATTTCTGAAGGCCAGTAGGTGATCCTCTCCTCCCTGCCACTCCCCCACAGCTGGACTTACGGAAAGGGCAGGAAAGTTGGACACAGTGTCGTCATCCTATTGAGTGGAAAGAGTACGGTTTTCCGCAAACGCTCGGAGCGGTCGTGGCAGGGCGGCGCACACTTCCCCCACCACCCTCTGCAGCAGTCTGACAGATGTAATGTTGGCACTCCGCCTCAGCGTTTCCATCGATGTGGTCGACATCTTCATAAGATGACCAAGCTTGGTACAGCGTGCCTCTCGTAAACAAGTTTGGAGACTGACCGACTGAAGCACCTGAGTGTCGATGAATTGATTGAAAAACAGTGGTTCCACGAACAGCCACATGCCCGGTGTCTCGTCAGGGAAGCGGGCTACGGCAAAGACTTGCCATGCATGCAAGACAGATGTGTAAAAAGCAGAAAGTCCAGTAAGGTCCACCTCCCCAGATGTCACGAGGAAGAGCTGCTTATCATAGCCCAAGCGGCCAACTCTCCTCAGGAGCAGTTTTGCAGTGTCCATCCAGCAGGGGCCACATCCGTAAAGGAGGCGTTGTGCAGTCTGAAGCCTAAAACAGGCGATCTTGGAGTGTATGTCCACCAGGCCCTGTCCTCCCTCGGCAACAGGCAGGTAGAGAACAGCCGCACAGACCCAATGTCGACCAGACCAAAAGAAATCCACGATGATCTTCTGAACTTCCTCCACCAGGCTCCTGGGCGGTGTCAAAACAACAAGCCTATGCCAAAGAGCCGAAGTGACCAGATTATTAGCGACCAGAACCCTGCCCCTATATGACAGCTGTAGTAGCAACCATTTCCATTTAGAAAAGTGAGCACACACCTTGTCCTTAACACCCTCCCAGTTCTTGCGTTCAAATTCTTCAGAGCCCAGAAAAACCCCCAACACTTTGAGACCGGCTTTCCCCCACTGAAGACCTCCGGGTAACCGAGGAATGTCCTGATGTGACCACTGGCCGACCAAAAGACCCTCACTCTTGGCCCAATTCACCCATGCAGAAGATGCCCTTTCATAAATAGATAAAGTGTCCACCAGACACTGTACATCCCTGTGGGATGTGATAAAAACGCTGACGTCGTCCGCGTAAGCAGACAAGACGATTGGGCGGCAACCTGCTGGAGGGCCCCGGCAAAACCAGGCCACCCAGCTGAGTGCGCAACCTGTACAGCAAAGGCTCAATAGCCAAGCTGTACAGTTGACCTGAGATTGGACAACCCTGCCTTATTCCCCGGTGTACAGGGATTGGCCGACTCAGCCCTGCCCCCATCTTTACCAAACACTCAGCTCCAGTATATAACAGATTGACCCACCTCAAAAACATATTGCCAAAACCGAACCCCTTCAGTGTGGAAAACAATTAGAAATGGTCAACCTTATCAAATGCCTTTTCTTGGTCCAAAGACATAATACTGAACTGTAAGTCATAACATTTACTGAGCTGGAGAATGTCACGTACGAGAAAAATAATGTCCATAATGGTCCGGTCAGGAATACAATATGTTTGATCTCTATCTACCATCAAATCCAATACATTGTTCAGTCTATTTGACAGGGCTTTCAAAAGCACCTTGTAGTCCGTGCAAAGAAGAGCCACGGGCCTCCAGTTTTTCAGCAAGGCCAAGTCCCCCTGCTTAGGCAGCAGAGATAGCACTGCACGGCAGCAGGAAACAGGTAAGGTTCCCTTTCTGTAACAGGCAGTTAGAACGTCATATAAGTCTGATCCAATAATATTCCAAAAATACTTAAAGAAGTCAGAAGAAAGACCATCAAGTTCAGGTGCACGTCCCAGAGCCATCTGATTAACAACCACAGTTAACTCATCCAAAGTCAGGGCACAGTCCAGAGCGGCCCTGTCCTCTGAGCTGAGCACCGGAAGACCTTCGAAGAGCTGGTTTTGAGATTCCATGCAACACGGTCCCGCACCAAACAGGGGCCCGTAATAATCCACTGCATGGCGCCGCATCGCGAATGGATTTGTAGTCATTTGACCATCCGGGAGCGTCAAGCAAGTCATCAACTTCTTTTTCGCAGCAGACTTCTCCAGATTGAAGAAGAAGGACGTCAGGGCATCCATGTCCTGCAGGCGAGTGAACCGTGACCTCACAAGTGCCCCCTTCACTCTTTCCTGCATTAATGTGCGCAGGGCCGATCTCTTCTCCTGCAGCAAAGGACCTGCGGTAGAGTCCTGATCCGTAACCAAACTGTCCTCCAGCCTCTTGACAGTGTCCTCAAGTTCACCGACCTTGGCCTTGATGATGGAAGTGGAGTTTGCAGTGTACTGTTGACAAAAAATGCGAATTTGCACTTTGCCAACCTCCCACCACTGTTCCAGGGAACTAAAACAAGCCTTTGTGGTCCTCCAGTGTTCCCAGAAACACACAATATATTGACAAAAGGTGTTGTCCTGAAGGAGCTTGTTATTGAAGTGCCAATAACATTTAGTCCCTTCCCCTGGTGAGGTAATTAACACCGCAGTGGCCAGGTGATGATCCGTGAAACCGATGGGACTTATGTTACTGTGGAGGATTCCAGGGCCAAAGGTTTGAGAAACATATATCCTGTCTAATCTAGCAGCACTGACAACACCGTCAGTGACTCAGACCCAGGTATACTGTCTAGCGTTTGCATGTTTAGACCTCCACGTGTCCAATAAGTCGAACTGGACAGTGATATTTTTTAAGAGTCGAGAAGACTGCAGATGGGGCTCTGCATTAGTGCGATCCAGATTGAAGTCCAAGGTACAGCTGAAATCACCAGCAACAATAAGTTGGTCTTAGTGATAGCTCTGCAATTCATTTGTCAGGGTACTGAAAAAGGCAACCCTTTCAGAACTGTGGTTTGGAACGTAAACGTTAACCAGGCAAAACACGGAGTTCCCTATTTCGGCCCTAACAAGAAGCAGCCTGCCCCTCACTATCTCCACCACCGATAAAACTGTTGCATTTGCTGATTCCCCAAACAAAATGGCCACTCCTGCACTAAGATTGGTACTGTGACTGAGTGAAAAAGGGCCCTTCCACCACAAGCCCCAATCCACTTCATCTGCCAAAGTGGTATGAGTTTCCTGCAAAAACAAAATGTTGAGATGTTTTCGTTGGAACAGGTCACTAATTAATCCCCTCTTATGATTGCCCCTCCCACCATTGATGTTAAAGGATCCTAATTTTATGTTTTGCATAGGGCGATAGATCTAAGGAACACCATGCTGTGCCCATGTAAGTTATTCCATCTTTGCATGCTTGACCTTTTGTCCCCCTGCTGATTTACGCAGGGCTGTGAGGTGCTTCTTGAGGCAAAAATGTTTTCTTTCATCCAGGAGGTCAAGACCAACCTGCCTTTTTAGCACATTAACAGACCTAATGAATTTATTAGTGTCACTGAAGTAATCAGTGACTTTAACGGCTCTGCTATTATAGGTTTCATCCAGAAAAGCATTTATTTCTTCCAGTGAACACAAACCCGTGTTTGTACTGCAAGTTGCCCCAATAGACTCAGTTTTATCAGACACAGTGTCAGAATCAGAATCCATTTCCTCATCAGCACAACTCAACTGACTGTTGGATTCAGCTGGCATTTCAGCTGGCCCAGCTGCTTCATCATTAGCCACATTTTCCTGGACGGCACCTCCAGCAGCTGACCGGCGTTGTTCCGTCTGCTGCTCTGAAGCGGCAGCAGCCTCCGGAAGCACAGCCGCTGATGTCACACAGCAAGATTCTGAAGCACCGTCAGTGACTGTTTGGGCGCCATCACCAGCGATGCTCCCAGCTGCAAGCTGTGCTGCGGGCGCCACAGGCGGGCTGTCCACAGACACAGCGGCAGGGTCCGGAGCAGGACCGGCGGAAGGCGCTGCAACGACGGGGGCAGAGGCCGCACCACCGGGCTCTCCACTCCCGCCGGGCTCAGCCGCAGCGGAAGCCCCCGCAACGCCGTCCGCAGCAGCGGCGTGAGCGGAAGCTGCACCGCCGGCTCCAGCCACGGCTACATCAGAGCCCCCCGCCCGCTGCCTGTGCGGGCAAGCGAACCGTTTATGGCCCACGTCTCCACATTCAAAACACTTCATCTGTCTTGAGCTCGCATACACCATATAGGAGCCGTCCCCGTGTTTGACCCGGAAGGACACTTCCAGAGTTTGAGTGGGCGAGTCTAGAAACATGAACACCTGTCGCCTGAGTGATCTCACATGTTTTAACTTGGTATCCTTGCATCCCAAACCCACAGTTCTAAACGGGCCCTCAAACTTCCCAAATCTGCGGAGCTCCGTCGCCAACTGCTCGTCAGTGATGAAAGGTGGAACACCTGAGACGGTGATACACGTTGATGGGACAGATAAGGGGGACACCTGTACATACGTTTCCCCGATGACAACACCGCTCGCAATCAGAGCGTGGACATCCTCCTCAGCAGCCAGAAACACAACTACAGCTCTATTCATGCGGGACGCATAGTAGATTGCATCATGTCCCACCTGCTCGCCCACAGCAAGAAGCACCTCCTTCACAGTAACACTGCTGTCCGGGGGAACGATCCGCAGCCCCTGGCGGATAGATGGAGGTGGCATTCCCAAGGTCTCCATCCTCCACCCAAAAAAACAAAAACTGAATATGCGGGCAGTGATAGAAAATCGAAAAAAGTCCCAAAAAACCACGGAGTTCCCTATTTCCGCCCTCCTCCTTTGGCCGCCGGAAACAGAGAGAGAGAGAGAATGCAGGGCTCAGCATTAACACCAGCCACTGCTGAATTTCAGCAGTGGCCGGTAAGACAGCTACACTGTAGAGCCACTTTGGCCTTGTACAGCCATGAAGGGGTGTCCCAATCCATAGGGGTAGAGGTTGTGATGTTATAATCGACAATGCCCACTCAACACTGATTTGAGCAATATAAAGTGAAAGTGTCATGAGCATTTTTTTTTAATTTAATAGAACAAAATACAATATACAAACTCTCGATGAGGATAAAGGTTAGAAAAGGGTTAAAAAATCAGAACTTTCACAAAAAATATACAAACAATCAGTCAAACTTCACATTCCAATTAACAAGAAAAAAAGGGGTATATTAAAAGAGCGAAAGAGAGCATAAAGAGCACAACAATTCTCTGAAAAATAGGGTTTTTTTTATTATAGTAATAGGAGCTGTCAAATGTGTCTTGCAATTTTTTTTTTTTTTGCACCATGAGAAGTGCATCAAGGGCTGTTTCAGCACGCCCACAGTCACGTGACTGTAGCAAACGAGGACTCGTTATGTCGGTCACATCATGTGACTTGATGGCTTGTGGGAAATTTGAGAGGGTTCTATAAGAATTAGATTTTTTTTTTTGCTTTGTATCATTTGTTCCTACCATCCAATTTTGAAGAGACCTCAGATGGGCAAATGCTCGAGAAAAGTGTTGAATTTTTTTCAGGATTTTTACCCAGATGCAGTTATGACACTCAGTCAGCACATCCATACATCCATCCATCCTCTACCGCTTTTCCGGAGGTCCAGGTCGCGGAGGCAGCAGTTCAAGCAGAGAAGCCCAGACTTCCCTCTCCCCAGCCACCTGCTCCAGCTCTTCAGAGGGGATACCAAGGCGTTCCCAGACCAGCTGGGAGACATAGTCTCTCCACCGAGTCCTGGGTCTGCCCCGGGGTCTCCTCCCAGTGGGACGTACCTGAAACACCTCAAGTGGGAGGCGTCCAGGAGGCATCCTATTCAGATGCCCATACCACCTCAACTGACTCCTTTCAATGTGGAAGAGCAGCGGTTCTACTCTGAGCCTCTCCCGGATGACTGAGCTCCTCACACTATCTCTGAGGGTGAGTCCAGCAATCCTACGGAGAAAGCTCATTTCAGCCGCTTGTATCCGCGATCCTGTTCTTTCGGTCATTACCCAAAGCTCGTGACCATAGGTGAAAGTAGGAATGTAGATTGACTGGTAAATCGACAGCTTTGCCTTAGAACTAAGCTCCTTCTTCACCACAACAGACCGGTGCAATGTCCGCATCACTGCAGATGCTGCTCCAATCCGTCTGTCAATCTCTTGCTCCATTTTCCCCTCACTCGTGAACAAGACCCCAAGATACTTAAACTCCTCCACTTGGGGCAGGAGCCTGTCCCCAACCCAGAGAAGACAATCCACCTTTTTCCGGCTGAGCACCATGGACTCGGACTTGGAGGTGCTGATTCTCATCCCAGCCGCTTCACACTCAGCGGCAAACCGTCCCAGCAAGAGCTGTAGGTCATTGCTGGATGAAGCCAACAGCACAACATCATCTGCAAACAACAGAGATGAGATCCTGTGGTCACAAAGCATGACACCCTCCATTCCCTGGCTGCGCCTAGAAATCTTGTCCATAAAAATTATGACCAGGATCGGTGACAAAGGGCAGCCCTGGCGGAGTCCAACTCTCACTGGGAATGACTCCAACCGATTGTTGGCAATACGAACCAAACTCTCACAACGGTCGTACAGAGACCGAATAACTCGTAACAACAAGCCCGATACCCCATACTCCCGAAGCACCCCCCCACAAAAAACCACGAGGGACGCGGACAAATGCCTTCTCCAAGTCCACAAAACACATGTAAACTGGTTGGGCAAACTCCCACGAACCCTCAAGAATTCTCGACAGGGTAAAAAGCTGGTCCGATGTGCCACGGCCAGGGCGAAAACCACATTGCTCCTCCTGAATCCGAGGTTCGACCAACGGCCGGACCAGTCAGCACATGGCACTCTTTATTAGATGTTTCATAACACTGTGTCAGTTATGAAGCAATTGTCTCAAAGTTGTTTGAGTGAGCGTCCCCGGGCTTCATCTGTGCCGGATTCAGCGCCAACAAGGAGCAGACCTCCTGTTGCCACACCGGGAGAGCCACCTGCGTGGGTTACATTGCTGGGGGCTCCCAGGACTGCATTGACCATCATGCCTGCTACTGGGGTCGCCAGAGCAGAGTCCAAGCTGGACCTCCAGAGGGCTGGGCCCGAGATGGTGTCATCTGGATTGACAGAGTCCTGGATGGCGGTGGAGCTTGAGCTCAGGCAAATGCTCTCCTTTTTTTTGTTGTTTCTGTGTTTGAGAGATCTTACCTGACTCTTGGTGGGGAGAGCCAGGGGCAGCTGTCGGCTACGCCTGAGCGCACCTCATCGGACTCCACTGCCGCCGGTAACCCTGACCCTGTTCCTCTTCCTCTCTTGTCTGAGCCTTTCCCCAGGGTCACCAAGGATCATCCAGCATGGCCAGAGGTTTCCATGGGTTTGGGCTCCCCTCATGAGGTCTTCATGGGTTCAGCTTCTCCCGTCAGGTGCTCTGTCCCAGCCCGGGACCTCTGAGGGTGCAGCTCTGTCCCAGTCCTGGTTTCACAGAGGGTGCTGCTGCATCCCAGTCTGGGTCCACCGAGGGTGCTGCTACGCCTCAGACCAGGGCCACCAGGGTGCTGCTACGCCTCAGTCCGGGGCCACCAGGGTGCTGCTACGCCTCAGTCCGTGGCCACCGGGGGTGCAGCTATGCCTCAGTCTGGTGCCACCGGGGGTGCAACTATGCCTCAGTCCAGGGCCACCGAGGGTGCTGTTATGCCTCAATCTGAGGTCACTGAAGGTGCTACATGCCAGTCCAGAAACACTTTGGTCCCTCAGTCCCCACCCAGTTCCACCGAGGGGTCTTCTTCCTCACCCATGGCCATCTTGGGCTCTTCTCCTAGGGCCAAGAGCATCGTGGGTTCCCCTTTTCCTAAGGTCATTGGGAGTCCCGTTCCTTCCCTTGGGGTCCCCGCTGGCCATCAAGCTTCTTCATTTTGTTTCCCTACTTTGCAGTCTTCCTCTTCACCAGTATTTCCTGTTGGGCAGCCGCCCCCTGGTCTACCCCTTCTGTTCGGGTGGCTAAAGAACTCTGGGAGGCCACCTGACAGATGGTGCCGCTGGGCTGGGTGGGCCACATTCTCCAGTAAGCCACCTGAGTCATTCCATCATGCCATCTGCCAGGTCTGGGACTTCATTCGACCACCTGAACTGTCCGGCTTTCCGGTCCAGGGGGGCTAGGTTCCCAGTGTTTGCTTTGGTCTGGGTCCTGAGTGGGTATTTTGTTTTTGTTCCCTCCTAGCCTGTTTCCCCCCCACCGCCCTGCCAGGGTGGGTTATTATAGGCACTTTTCCACTAGCCCAGCACACCTCGCCACGTCTCGATTCTCTTCGACACAGTTCGGCTTGCTTTTGTCTCCATTACAACCGTGTTAACCTGGGGTGGGTGGGATTTCTATAACAGCGAGGTGGTGCCACACTCCCGTGACGTAAAACACACGACCCAAGCAAAACATAACATGCATCATGGTGGCTGTACAAGGCAACTCCTCGGTCTGTGGCTTTTTTCACAGTAAATGCCAAAAAGGACCGCCAGACAAGGGTACAGGCAGCGAGATGAAACACTCTGGAATAGTTCTGCAGCTTCTGGGAGAGCCGAAGACGTGAGGATACAAACTAGGTCATATATGACGGTAAGCTAATGTTGCTAATGCTAGTTTGCTATAAGTATGTCGTACTACACTTTAATGTCTGCAAGTTATCGATGTTAGGTACTAAAATATGTATGCTGTGTGTGTTTCAGATGGCTCTGTTGCGGGGAAATTACCACTTCAAACAGCTTCACAAATGAACAGTGGTTGTAGAGCTTAAGAGTGTCTGTAGAAACGTTTATTTCCTGTGCAAAAAATTGCTCTGATCTGCGTGAAAATCATGGAGAGACTGTTGAGACACCATGGATGTACCTGCTTCTGCAGCACTGAGTGTGAGGTGGTGTCATAGAAAAAAATGATCAGCTGACACAACTTGATCGCCAGGTTAATAACTATATTAGCCACAAAATATATATTCAAAAAGTAAACAGTACTGAGTTACGTATAATAAGATATATTTGACAGTTATGATGTATTTAGGCCAAAACAAACTTGATCTAGGATTAAAAGCAATTAAAATAATGCAGTCACAAGGTTACATGGAAAATACTTGATTTACTAGATACATGTACTGTAGAAATATATATTCTCTTCATCAACCATGTACTAGACATGCATTCATGTAGTATTGCACTGGGAATTGCACTGACAATAAACCTCTGAAGTTTTTGCAGATGTCTCTTTTTTTTATATGTGAAGGTTACCACCATGTGGCATAAATTAAATACTGAATGATTGGAAAAGCTGTCTAAGAACAATCCAGCAGTTTGAGAAATCACTTTTGGTTTGGTGTAAGTCTGGCAACAGAATTATGAACCATAAAGCAGTTTGTGTTAAAATGTTAAATCCCATTAAACCTAATCCGGGGGCTTCCAATCATGTGTCATGGGGGGCCAAGACCCTGCAGGTTCTCTCTTCTACCCTGTCTCTTCAGCAGGTGTTTTCACTGATCAGTCAGTGGAAGAAGTTCAGTGGAATCTGCTGTTGAAGACACTGGTTGGAGGTAAAGCCTGCAGGGTCTTGGCCCTCCATGGCACATGATTAGACACCCCCGCCCAAACCCATTATGATGAAGAGCGGTTGCTAATATGACCCAGAATTCCTCCATATACTGGTACTGTCACTAAAGTATGCAGGGTCTTCTGCGGTGGCACATCCAACAATACAGTCTTCAGTTAATAAAATAATTGTTTTAGTTACTTTTTTCTTAAAAATGAGCCATTATTTTCAAGGTCACCAATAAATCCTTTGTACAGTTGACGCTTTTCCCACCGGTGTCTTAACAGACAAAACAGAAAATCATGATGCAAACACATAAGTCACTAAATTGTTTATTACAATCAGCAGCAAATTCCATATTATTCAGAATGTGCAAAATTCAAACTGTAAAAAAAAAAAAAACTGGAATGGGTCACACACGCCAGCCACGCTGCCTCACTGAGAAGCAACTGGATCGGCCCCTCGTACTGGTCCTGGTTCAGCAGATCTTCAGCCTGCATCTCTGTAAATAGTGAGGCAAGGTCCAGTTGGGGTGGACAGTTTCCCTCTTGCCTAGGCAAAAGACAAATGGGTGGTGGATAATTAAAGCAAGTTTAAAACATATTTGGGAAATACACTTGTTGCTAAAAGCCAGTGGTGGAATGTGAATTAATGAATGAATCTTTATTTCGGATTGATTAAAAGTAAAGGTTAAAAGAAAATAGAATAATATAACAAAAGGGAAAAAATCTAACAAGGTCAAATTAAACAATAACTCCTCTGATTATACAGTTCAACATAGATTATCTGAAATGGGTGATGGCTGAAGCTGCAGCTTATATTGCCCACCATATTTCCAGCCAAGAATTCAAAAGAAAAACAAAACAGGAGCGATTACAATTCCAATGTGACAATAAAGTACTTCGTTGTTGTATTTAACCACAATTTTCATGTAGCTGTGCTTCAGTAGATTTTACAAGGGCTGGGTCACATTTAAAATCATCTGTTTTTACTGTGGCCTCAGCAATCAGAATGAATTAATACATTCACTTGAATGGAATCTAATACTTTAACTGAAGGTGTGCATCACCGAGTATGGAGTCGCTCAGTCAAAATATGAAGTTTTTATCAATAAAAGTTTGTCTTGTCTGTAAAAGTGTCTCTTCTTGCCCTGGCTTCAGGTGTGGACAGTATTTTATACTAGCATTGCTAAAACATAAAAGGAAGCACTACAATGGGTCTCAAATATTTGTAATGTGTCCTGTTACTGCATGAGTTTATTGATGATAGACTATAAACTACACATATAAAGTAAATTATATTGACGACTGAACATCTCACATTCGCCAAAACATACAGTTATGAACATAACTCACAAAGGATCACACAAGTGATCTGACAAAAAAATAAATACATTAACAAGCGGTTTATTTTACAGTTGATGTGCCATATTCACACAATCAAAAGTTCAGTCCCTTTTATATTAAGTAGAAATTGTGCTACTTTGGTTTTGACACTTTACCTATAAAAGCAAAGGATTTCAGTACGTTCCACTGTGGCGAGGTCCATTGTGGGGTGGCTGCTTTCCTCTTGCCTAGAGGAACGACAGAAATGGATGGTGGTTAGGTTCAAGCAAGTTCAACACGTAATACGGGCACATCTCAAAAATTAGAATACCATGAAAAAATTCTATATTTTTTTCACTCATTTCAGAAAGTGAAACCCATATTAGATTCATTACAGGGACAGTGATATATTGAAAGTGTTTATTTTAATATTGATGATTACGGCTACAGCCCATATTAACCAACACCTCAGCGGCCAACATTTATATTGAAAAACTATTTTTTAAAGTTAATTTTATGTAATATTCTAATTTTTTGCCAAATTGAATTTGGGGTTTTCAGGGGCTGTAAGCCGTAATCATCAAAATTAAAATAAATAAACGCTTGAAATATATCACTGTCTGTGTGATGAATCTATATAATATACGGATTTCTCTTTCTGAAATGAGTGACAAAAAATATTGAAGTTTTTCGTGACATTCTAATTTTTGGAGATGTACCTGTGTTAGGGAAATACACCTGTGAAAGTCAGTGGTGGGATGTGACAAAAATGCTTTGTTTCCCTGACAAGCACTGCAGGATCCACAGAATAGGTGTGTGGGTCTATTCTGACGCTTTAGAAAATTATATGAATGACTTTATAAATCACTGGTTTGAAAAAGCAATTTTAATATGACGAGATTTCGGCTCCTGCGGTCCATTTCACCAGTATCCACAATATAAACACTGAGGGAAGCTAACCCCTGGCATGTGGAAACACATTCTAGCATTAAATTGCACACAATTTAATGCGCAGCACCAAAGTGCAACACGTACACAAACCAGGACTTTAACCAGGATTAACATATTTCATCGTTTTGCTCTCACAAGCGAATACTTAGGAGAAAACAAGCGTGAATCAGCAGAGTTGGCTACTAGCTAGCTAGCTAGCTACTAGCTAAAACTCGTTAGCCAGCACAAAACGGCGCTGTATGGCTCAAAAAAAGTGAGCTTACCACCAACAGGATAATTAAGCGAATAGATGCACATTATTACAAATCACTCACCATCGATAGTTCTCTCACGTTCGTCTTCAGCTTGTCCGTAGTCCGGTTCTATGCTGGGCTGCCATCTGTATCGGTCCGAGTCGCTCCTCTCACTGTGGATCTGCCACCAAGCAGAGAAAACTCCGCACCTCTTCGTTGGACCACGGTGTAGAGTTCCGCAAAACCTACAACGCTGTCTGTATTAATATCGTATTTACTCCGTGACCGAGTTAGTCCGTGAAATATTGCAAATGGCGGTCGTGTAGATTCATCAGAAGACGGTCGCTTACGTGACGTTACGACCTGACCAATCAGCGGCGAACAGGCTGTTGACGTCACATCACGGCACGACTCAGCATGGTTGTACCCTGCCCTCGAGCAGGCACGAAAATAAACTGTGTTAAACCATGTTGGGGCTAGTGGAAAGAGCAACAAAGCGTGCTGAGCTGTCCCGTGTTGGGCTAAGCGGGGCTAGTGGACAAGGGCCTAAACAGATGTTAATGACCATGTGTTACCCCTGCGAGGGGGGACTGGAAATTTAGAAGCCACCCCTTGGGGGGGAGGGGCTCTGTCATGAGGCTGAGTGTTTTTACCGTGCTCACGATCTCTGTTTACTTCTGGTTG
This sequence comes from Pholidichthys leucotaenia, assembly GCA_020510985.1. NCBI lineage: Eukaryota > Metazoa > Chordata > Actinopteri > Cichliformes > Pholidichthyidae > Pholidichthys > Pholidichthys leucotaenia. Next base: position 390,503,020 of record CM035837.1, read on the forward strand.
TTTTTTTGTGTATTATTTCTCTGTGTGCTGGTTTTTGATTTATTTTGTTCTGTTTGACATGAAGCTCCCTACCTCTTCTTCCAGACATTCCCACTTTGGTATTATTTTGTAATTGCAGCTCAGCTCATCTCCTTCCCTGTAATTAGGTCAACCTGCTCACTCGTGATGCCACACCTGTTGTCACTTGTGTTGATTAATTTTGTGCCTATTTATTGTCTGTCTTATTTTCAACTCCTTTTCGGAGTCTCGTCGAGTCTACCTCATGTCTACCTTCCTCTTCTTCTTCTTCTTCTTCTTCTTCTTCTTCTTCTTCTAGATTTGATTGGCGGTTTGCAACCAGCTTACAGGTGCATTACTGCCACTGACTTGATTATCATCACTCTATATCTTTGTATAAGGAGTTCTCAACAACTCCTTATGTGTGAAAAAACTATCCATCCTTGGACTGTGTCCGAGGACACTCATGTAGCGACTGGTTTCAGCAAGTCTGCTTGATTCCTGTTGTATTCCTGTCAGGACCCTTTCCCCGTTCTGACACCCTTCCTGCTCTCCACTCGTGTTCGCCTTGGTTGTCAGTTTTGTGTTATACCCTATTTGCACTTATGTTTCTTTATAAAATATCAGAAACTGCAGTGCAGCGTGTGGGTGTTTCCTTCCTGCCCTCCGGGCCAAATTATGAAACCCACAGCACCTCAGCATGCTTCTCCCTGTCAGTCTGTTTCACTTGCATGTAGGATCTTCCTCTGCTCCCAGCTGCTCACCCCTGCTGAAACATAAGCATAACTGAATAACTTTTACAAACACCCTAACTACTTCAGTTAAACTAACCAGTTCCTCTGCTCTTCCCCCACAGGGTTGCAAAAGTCTTGCAACTTCACTTTGCACATTTATCTGCACACTCCTTGTAATAAAAGACCATTGTTCACATCCTTTAGCGCTTTCTCCTGAGTCTGCTTTTAGGTCAAACACCCCCCCCCCCCATAACAACAACAAGAAGAAATTTCCCACAGCTGTGCTGCTTCGAACCCTGATAATGTATGAGTATCAGCTTCTCTAATGCTCAACATGTGTTATATATTGAACCGCTGGGGAGGGAGAGATGATTGACCTAAATGCAGGCAGTATTTCAGTTAAAGAGGACTTATTAACAAGTAGAAAACAAATGCAGCACGAGGGCTGGAAAACAAACAAAACTAAACTTCAAAGCATAAGAACAATAAACTATGTTAGAAAACTAAACCAGATGAAACAGTGGAAGTACTAACCAGAAGGAATGGTAGAATTGCAAACAGGAATTAATCCACAACAGGTAAGTTCCCAGTAGGAATACAATGTCACCATGAGGAGTGGCAAGTCAAAAGTGATTAATTAAGGAATGCTAGATTACAAAATATAAATAGGAGACAACAGGTATTGGGAATAAAACTAATGATGTTGCATAATCTCAGAATATCAAGAAGGGAATTATGAGGAAGGAACAAGAGGGAGAAACTCTCAAAACAAAATTAAATGGAGCCAGGGCAGGAAGTAAACTACAATGAAAAAATCAAAACAAGGAACGCTTTCAAAATAAACCCATTTTCAAAATGAACCAAGCTATAACAAGGAACCATAGAATTACAGCTGGGATGATAATAAGCACAAGAACACCAGACTCAGTGAGTGCAATATTACAATATGGGCAGATGGAAATGGACTCAACATGTGATCAGGTGTGCAGTTGCTTATAACACTATGAAATCTGACCTCATCACGTGTGCAGAAACCACCAACAGGATTACACTGTTCCCTAAGGCTGCCGACCATAGTCATGCCAACAGAAGCTAATATAAAACTTATACAGTGGTGTGAAAAAGTGTTTGCCCCATCCTGATTTCTCTTTTTTTTGTATGTTTGTTACACTTAAATGTTTTAGATCATCAAACAAATTTAAATATTAGACAAAGATAACACAAGTAAACACAAAATGCAGTTTTTAATTGAAGGTATTTATTATTAAGGGTAAAAAAAAATCCAAACCTACATGGCCCTATGTGAAAAAATGATCCCCCCCCCCCCGTTAAAGCATAAATTAACTGTGGTTTGTCACATCTTTGAAAGCTGAGTTAAATTTTCTAGCCATTTCTAAAGCTTTGGGACTCCAGCAAACCACAGTGAGAGACATTATCCACAAATGACAAAAACATGGAACAGTGGTGAACTTTCCCAGGAGTGGTCGGCTGACCAAAATTACCCCAAGAGCAGCAACAACTCATCCAAGAGGTCACAAAAGAACCCACAACAACATCCAAACACCTGCAGGCCTCACTTGCCTCAGTTAAGGTCAGTGTTCATAACTCCACCATAAGAAAGAGACTGGGCAAAAATGGCCTGCATGGCAGAGTTCCAAGACAAAAACCACTGCTGAGCAAAAAGAACATAAATGCTTGTCTCAGTTTTGTCAGAAAACATCTTGATGATCCCCAAGACTTTTGGGAAAATACTCTGTGAACTGATGAGACAAAAGCTGAACTTTTTGGAAATTGTGTGTCCCATTACATCTGGCGTAAAAGTAACACAGCATTTCACAAAAGGAACATCATACCAACAGTAAAATATGGTGGTGGCAGTGTTATGGCCTGAGCTGTTTTGCTGCTTCAGGACGTGGAAGACTTGTTGTGGTAAATGGAACCATGAATTCTGCTGTCTCCCAAAAAATCCTGAAGGAGAATGTCCGGCCATCTGTTCGTGATCTCAAACTGAAGCGCACTTGGGTTCTGCAGCAGGACAATGATCCAAAACACACCAGCAAGTCCACCTCTGAATGGCTTAAGAAAAACAACATGAAGACTTCGGAGTGGCCTAGTCAATGTCCTGACCTGAATCTGATTGAAATGCTGTGGCATGACCTTAAAAAGACGGTTCATGCTCGAAAATCCTCCAGTGTGGCTGAATTACAAGAATTCTGCAAAGATGAGTGGGCCAAAATTCCTCCACAGCGCTGTTAAAGAATCATTGCCAGTTATCGGAAATGCTTGATTGCAGATATTGCTGCTAAGGGTGGCCCAACCAGATATTAGGTTTAGGGGGCAATCACCTTTTCACACAAGGCCATGTAGGTTTGGATTTATTTTTCCTTAATCATAAACACCTTCATTTAAAAACTGAAATTTTTGTTTACTTGTGTTATCTTTGTTTAATAATTAAATTTGTTGACAAAAAATGAGAAATCAGGAAGGAGGTAAACACTTTTTCACACCACTGTACATGTTTCATTACAGGGTCTCCAACATCACATTCAGACACACACTTCATGAATAGACCATTATTAAAATTCTAAATTCTATTATTTTGTGAGTAATTTGTCCAATCTGCTGGAGTTTTATGAATAGACTTTTGGATTAAAAGCAGACTAAACAAAATATTTTTTTTCTCTGCATGTTTTACACCATGTAACATCTTTTCCTTTTAGTCGGCCCATTTGCACTTCGTCTCTGATTAGATTTGTGCATTTTAATAAAACCATGGGTGAACTCCAATCTCCTCTAAGTGACTTTAATCTGCTCAGATTAGTCGATTTGTGCCACTCGTGAGTATAATGCAGTGAGAAGGGATGCATTTTTACGGATAAGCAGTCAATAACATCAGCGTGTTACTGCCATAGTGTTCGTTGGCTTGAATCCAACCTGTTAATACCATTACAACAATGCTGGTAAAAGGCCTGTTGGCTTTGCAAATTGAGCCACTGTAGGCTTGGTGGGATCTGATTGGATTTCCTCCAGTCCTGTGGCTGGCAGCATGTGTTTCTACAATCCCCAGAGCTGCTGTCAGTTTTCTGACGCCGATGTTTCTCTCCATCAGCGGAAAGGGAAGGAGAGAAAAGAGAGAAAGACAGAGAGAAGCACCCGTGGCTATTTACAAAACATTCATTGTTTCATCTGCACGAGACAGTCAGAGGCCTTCCCAGTCCTCACCACCTCTCATTAATCAGTGACAAAGACTTATTTAAGCGCTTGTTGTCTTGACCTATTCATGACTGACGTTGGCATTTAAGAAATACCAGCAAAGAGTGACGCGCTATCAGCAGGGTGCAATCGGGGGGGGGGGTCTATGGGTAACATTGTAGTCTAAAGTGTACCATTAATATGTTTCCACTCAGAAGAAGTTGTCAGCGTGGCGACACCCTCCTTCTCAGACTCATCAGTCAGTGGGTGAAGGGAGTTCACTGCGGGTTGATGAGCTCAATGGGTGATCACCTTTGGTAATGAGAACGACGGAGAGATAGGAAGGAGAGCAAGACAAGGGTGAATCACCTGTTTGGAGAGATAAAAGAAAGAATGGGCAAGCTTTAAAAAGAAAGTAAAGCAGACGTGTGGAGAGGAGATTGAGTCACCCGTTCACAAATGTGCATGGAGAAAAGAAGCTGAGAACTGCCGCAGAATGGACAACACAGCGGCAATGATGATGGCTATAATTATTTTGGTGATGAGGTCGATATTACACTGGTTAGAGAGTGAGTAGCGAAGCAGAGGCCCATGGTGGATTTGGCTGACAAAGGTCAACCTCTCACAACTTCTCCTACTGACTTCTGCATGGCAGCACATCAGTCAGTGTGGCTTCATCATTAACACATTCGCTGTCGAGGCTTTATCACAGGTCAAGTTCAGTGGTGCTCCTGGCAAATAAAAGCATTTCATAACTCAGCCGCTTTATAAGCATGACTAGATGACTGACAGCAGCATAAGTGATGAAGCAGTGGCAGAGATGAATGGGGGGAAGAGGAATGATGACAGGGAGAGGAAGGCAAACAGGATGATGGCATGGTGGCTTTTAGATTCAAACACACTCCTCTAAAGAATGCATATGCAAATAGATCCTACAAAAGCCACACACGGGGCAACGTGGTGGCGGAGTGGTTAGCACTGCGGCAACACAGCAACTCACCCTTGGCCGGGGGATCCTGGGTTTGATCCCAATCCCTGACCAACAATGATCTGTGTGGAGTTTGCATGTTCTCCCCGTGTCTGCGTGGGTTTACTCGGGGATTTATCCGGTTTCCTCCCACATGCCAAAAACATGCAAATAAAGTTAACTGGCATCAAACTGGGGATTCTAAATTGTCCTTAGTTATGACTGTGAGAGTGAATGGTTGTCTGTCTCTCTGTGTTAGCCCTGTGATGGACTGGCGATCTGTCCAGGGTGTACCTTGCCTCTTGCCCAATGATGCTGGGATAGGCTCCAGCCCCCCCATGACCCGAAAAGGATTAAGCGGAAGAAGATGGATGGATGGATGGAAAAGCCACATACACTAAGAAAATACAAAGATGATAAACCCTACCTTCACACGGATTAAAAAACCCAGCTATATACAGATTAATGCTAAAATAAAGAAATAGAATGGAATAGGCTTTATTGTCACTGTACATTTGTACAGCACAACGAAATTGTGGGTGCTCCACCAGGCTACTGCGCAAGAAAGTAAGAAAGGGGGATTAGATGAAACCCAGTTACAGAACACATGATTAAACACACGACTGAAATAAAAATGGCCCAGGATTATGGAAATATACAAAGGTATAGTAGTGGCTTCACAAATGAAACAATATACATAAAAGTGCAGAGTGCCAAACACACCAATGAACATGCCACTGAAAAAAATAGCCCAAGGATTATGGAAAAGATACATAGTGGTAATTGTTTCACGGATGGGTCAATATACAGTGGCATGAAAAAGTGTTTGCCCCCTTCCTGATTTCTCATTTTTTGTATGTTTGTCACACTTAAATGTTTCAGATCATCAAACAAATTTAAATATTAGACCAAGATAACACAAGTAAACACAAAATGTAGTTTTTTAAATGAAAGTATTGTTAAGAGGGAAAAAAAAATCCAAACCTACATGGCCCTGTGTGAAAAAGTGATTGTCTCCTAAACCTAATAACTGTTTGGGCCACCCTTAGCAGCAACAACTGCAATCAAGCATTTGCATTAACTGGCAATGACTCTTTTACAGCGCTGTGGAGGAATGTTGGCCTGCTCACCTTTGCAGAATTGTTGTAATTAAGCCACACTGGATGGTTTTTGAGCATGAACTGCCTTTTTAAGGTCATGCCACAGCATCTTAATCAGATTCAGGTCAGAACTTTGACTGTGTCACTCCAAAGTGTTCATTTTGTTTTTGTTAAGCCATTCAGAGTTAGACTTGCTGGTGTGTTTTGGATCATTGTCCTGCTGCAAAACCCAAGTGCGCTTCAGCTTGAGGTCATGAGCAGATGGCCAGATATTCTCCTTCAGGATTTTTTGGTAGACATGAATTCATGGTTCCATTTACAACAGCAAGTCTTCCATGTCCTGAAGCAGCAAAACAGCCCCAGACCATCACACTACCACCACCATATTTTACTCTTGGTGTGATGTTCCTTTTCTGAAATGCTGTGGTACTTTTATGCCAGACGTAATGGTACACACACCTTCCAAAAAGTTCAGCTTTTGTCTGGTCAGTTCACTGAGTATTTTCCCAAAAGTCTTTTGTATCATTAAGATGTTTTCTGACAAAACTGAGATGAGCCTTTATGTTCTTTTTGCTCAGCAGTGGTTTTTGCCTTGAAACTCTTTCATGCAGGCCATATTTGCCCAGTCTCTTTCTTATGGTGGAGTCATGAACACTGACCTTAACTGTTCCATGTTTTTGTCATTTGTGTATAACGGCTCTCACTGTGGTTTGCTGGAGTCCCAAAGCTTTAGAAATGGCTTTATAACCTTTTCCAGACTGATAATCTCAATTACTTTATTTCTCATTTGTTCCTGAATTTCTGTTGGATCATAAGATAAGATAAGATAAGATAAGCCTTTATTAGTCCCACAATGGGGAAATTCCAGGATTGCAACAGCACAGGGATAGCAACACTCAGAGCAATAATCAGAAGGCAAGAAAAAACAACATCTACTAAACATATGTCCATATTACTATAAATATATATATATAGACACACAATGCAGAGCATTATGGTTGGTTGGTGAATGTGCAGCAGAAAGTCTAAGCTCTCTCTCCGCGGATGCAGCGGGCCAGCTGGAAGTCTTTGGGCATGATGGTGACCCCCTTAGCAAAGAAGAGACCACCAGGTGGGCCTCGCTGGTCTCCTGCAGAGCCATGACGGCGAAGCTCAGGAAACGCGGGACGGTCTTGAAGTCCTGAGCGATCTCCCTCACCAGGCGCTGGACGGGCAGCTTACGGATGAGCAGCTCCGTGGATTTCTGGCAGCGACGGATCTCTCTCAGAGCCACGGGCCTGTGACGGCGAGGCCTCTTCACTCTGCCGGTGGCCGGAGCGCCTCTCCGAGCAGCCCTGGTGGCTAGCTGCATCCTGGGGGGCTTCTTCCTCCAGTAGATTTTACGGGCGGTCTGCTTGGTTCTTGCCATCGCTCTTTATTATTCTGTCTTATATTTCTTGCACGCCGCCTAAACTTCAGCCCGGCACCCGTGTCGTTTTCGCTACAGCTCCCGGTATGTCGAGTTTCCCATTAGCACCGAGCGGCGGCCAAGTGCTAGCTAGCACTAGCTCCTCCCCGCTGTAGCGTCTCCCGCTGCAAACCGTGGCTCCGTCCACCGACCCGGGAGACCCCCGGGGCGATCCGTGCGTCCATGATATATATACAGAGTGAAAGGTGTAGAAAGAAGAAGGAAGATTAAAAAAAAAAAAAAAAGGCTGTTGCAACAGGCAGCCGACTCGTGTGGCGCCACCGGTCCGGCGGAACCGGAATCATAGCATTGATGTCTAGCTTTTGAGGATCTTTTGGTCTACTTCACTTTGTCAGGCAGGTCCTATTTAAGTGATTTCTTGATTGAGAACAGGTGTGACAGTAATCAGGCCTGGGTGTGGCTAGAGAAATTGAACTCAGCTTTAAAAAGATGTGATAAACCACAGTTAATTTATGTTTTAATGGGTGGGTGGATCACTTTTCACACAGGGCCATGTAGGTTTGGATTTTTTTTTACCCTTAATAATAAACACCATTTAAAAACTGCAATTTGTGTTTACTTGTGTTACCTTTCTCTAATATTTAAATGTGTTTTATGATCTGAAGCATTTAAGTGTGACAAACATACAAAAAATGAGAAATCAGGAAGGGTGCAAACACTTTTTCACACCACTGTACATGTAAGTGCAGAGTGCAAAGACAGGTGAGATTATTATAATAATTACAAAGCTCCTCAGTTCTGTGCATGTGAGCGTTCTGAAGGATGGAGGTGGGGCCTCTGACTGTTTGCAGACCGGATGGCCCAGGAGAGGAAACTGTTTGTCAGTCTGGAGGTGTGTGACCTGATTGATCTGATCCGTCATCCAGAGGGAAGCAGGTCAAACAGGTGGTGGGTGGGATATGAGGGGTCTTCTGTGATGGCCTTGATCTTTCTGAGACAGGAGGATCTGGAGATGTCCTCCAGGGAGAGCGAAGGGCCGCCGATGATTTTTTTGGGCAGTGTTGATGACCATCTGTATAGCTTTCCTGTTCTCGGCCGTGGAGCCGGCGTACCACACACCCAGGCAGCAGGTGAGCACGCTGTCCACTGAGCAGTGGTACAAGGCCAGCAGCAACTTCTCGTCCAGGTTGTTCTTCCTCAGGACACCGAGGAAGTATAGTCACTGCTGGGCCTTGCTGTTGACATACCAGGAGAGGTCAGAGGAGATGTGGGTGCCCAGGAACCTGAAGGCCCAGAGATAAAAACAGTCCACCCAACATGATGTGTTGTTTTGATCTTGCACAGACGTTGAAAAACTGACACTTTGGCTTTTTTTTTTTTTAACTCAGTAACAAAATGCAGGACAGATGTCTTTTCCAGGACTTGAGAGGGTGAAAGTGGTTGAGATGTTTAAATTTTTAATATTCAAACTTTATTAAGAAGTGGAAGTAGAGTGCTGTGACTCTAAAGAATGGACTCTGAAGAATTTGACCTCTTCATGATTTTTTTTATTGTTGCATATATCACAATTAAATTGTTCAGATCACACACATTTTAATAAAAGAAAAATATAATCTGGTGAGAGAAATTGAACTCAACTTTTCCAAAAATGTGATAAACCACAGTTCATTTATGTTTGAAGAGGAGGGGGCAATCACTTTTTCACACAGGGTAGGTTTGGATTTTTTTTTTCCTTAATAATAAACACCTTCATTTAAAAACTGCATTTTGTGTTTACTTGTGTAATCTTTGTCTATTATTTAAATTTACTTGATGAGTTGAAACATCCTGTCACCGAGCATGACACCCTCCGTTCCCTTGGCTGCGCCTAGAAATCCTGTCCATAAAAATTGTGAACAGGATCGATGACAAAGGCCAGCCCTGGCGGAGTCCAACTCTTGCTGGGAATGAGTCTGACCGAGTGTTGACAATGCGAACCTAACTTTTCCAGTGGCTGTATAGAGACCAGATAGCTCATAATAACAAGCCCGATACTCCATACTCCCGAAACACCCCCCACAAAAATCCACGAGGGAAGCGGTCGAATGCCTTCTCCAGGTCCACAAAACACATGTAAACTGGTTGGGCAAACTCCCATAAACCCTCTTCTTGAGATTCTTGAGAGGGTAAAGAGCTGGTCTGATGTGCCACAGCCAGGACGAAAACCACATTGCTCCTCCTGAATCTGAGGTTCGACCAAGGGTCGGACTCTGCTGTCCAGTACCTTGGCATAGACCTTCCCAGGGAGGCTGAGGAGTGTGATCCCTCTAAAGTTGTAGCACACCCTCCGGTCCCCCTTTTAAAATGGTTTGCCATGCCAAAAGCACTGTCCCCAACCTCTACGCAGTGTTGCAGAGGGTGTCAACCATGACAGTCCTACAACATCAAGGGCCTCAGGGCGAATTTCGTCCACCCCCAGGGCTCGGCCACCAAAGAGAATTTAACCACCTTGGCCACCTCAGCCCCCATGATGGGTGAGTCATCCCCCTCATTCACAAGCCCTGCTTCCTGTTTGGAAGACGCGTCAATGGGATTGAGGAGATCCTCAAAGTATTCCTTCCACTGTCCGACGATATCCCCAGTCAAAGTCAGAAGCCCCCCATCCACACCATACACAGGGTGGACAGGGAGCTGCTTCCCCCTCCTGAGCCGCCAGACAGTTTGCCAGAATCTCTTCGATGCCAACAAAAAGTCTTGTTCCATGGCCTCACTGAATTCCTCCCACACCCGAATTTTTGGTTCAGCAACCACCCGAGCTACACTCCGCTTGGCATGCCGGTACACCTCAGCTGCTTCGGGAGTCCCACAAGCCAACCAAGCTTGATAGGACTCCTTCTTCAGCTTATTGGCCCCCCTCACCACTGGTTTCTGCCACTTGGTTCAGGGGTTGGCACCACGAGATGCACCGACAACCTTGCGGCCACAGGTCTGAACAGCCGCTTCAACAATGGAGGTGGAGAACATGGCTCATTCAGACTCCATGTCTCCAGACTCCCTCGGAATGTGGTCGAAGTTCTTCCAGAGGTGGGAGTTGAAAACCTCCTGGACAGGGGCCTCAGCCAGACATTCCCAGCACACCCTCACCATACGTTTGGGTCTACCAGGTCTGAATGGCATCCTCCCCTGCCATCTGATCCAACTCACCACCAGGTGATGATCAGTTGACAGCTCTGCACCTCTCTTTACCTGAGTGTCCATGACATACAGTCGCAGGTCTGATGACAAGATAGCAAAAACAATCATCGATCTGCAACCTAGGATGTCCTGGTGCCATGTGCACATGTGGACACCCTTATGCTTGAACATGGCGTTCATTATGGACAAACTGTGGTTAGCACAGAAGTCCAATAACTGAAAACAACTCGGGTTCAGATCAGGCAGGCCATTCCTCCCAATCACCCACCTCCAGGTTTCACTGCCATTGCCCACGTGAGCATTGAAGTCCTCCAGTAGGACTCAAAAGGCCCTTTTCCACTAGCCCCGCTTAGCTCAACATGGGACAGCTCAGCACGCTTTGTTGCTCTTTCCACTAGCCCCAACACGGTTTAACAGGCGCTATTTTCGTGCCTGCTCGAGGGCAGGGTACAACCGTGCTGAGTCGTGCCGTGATGTGACGTCAACAGACTGGTCGCCGCTGATTGGTCAGGTCGTAACGTCACGAAAGCGACCGTCTTCTGATGAATCTGCACGACTGCCATTTGCAATATTTCACGGACTAACTCGGTCACGGAGTAAATACGATATTAATACAGACAGCGTTGTAGGTTTTGCGGAACTCTACACCGTGGTCCAACGAAGAGGTGCGGAGTTTTCTCTGCTTGGTGGCAGATCCACAGTGAGAGGAGCCACCCGGACCGATGCAGATGGCAGTCCAGCATAGAACCGGACTACGGACAAGCTGAAGACGAACGTGAGAGAACCATCGATGGTGAGTGATTTGTAATAATGTGCATCTATTCGCTTATTTATCCTGTTGGTGGTAAGCTCACTTTTTTTGAGCCATACAGCGCCGTTTTGTGCTGGCTAACGAGTTTTAGCTAGTAGCTAGCTAGCTAGCAAGTAGCCAACTCTGCTGATTCGCGCTTGTTTTCTCCTAAGTATTCGCTTGTGAGAGCAAAACGATGAAATATGTTAATCCTGGTTAAAGTCCTGGTTTGTGTACGTGCTGCACTTTGGTGCTGCGCATTAAACTGTGTGCAATTTAATGCTAGAATGTGTTTCCACATGCCAGGGGTTAGCCTCCCTCAGTGTTTATATTGTGGATACTAGTGAAATGGACCACAGGAGCCGAAATCTCGTCATATTAAAATTGCTTTTTCAAACCAGTGATTTATAAAGTCATTCATATAATTTTCTATAGCGTCAGAATAGATCCACACACCTATTCTGTGGATCCTGCAGTGCTTGTCAGGGAAACGAAGCATTTTTGTCACATCCCACCACTGACTTTCACAGGTGTATTTCCCTAATACAGGTACATCTCCAAAAATTAGAATGTCACGAAAACCTTCAATATTTTTTGTCACTCATTTCAGAAAGAGAAATCTGTATATTATATAGATTCATTACACAGACAGTGATATATTTCAAGCATTTATTTATTTTAATTTTGATGATTACGGCTTACACCCCCTGAAAACCCCAAATTCAATTTGGCAAAAAATTAGAATATTACATAAAATTAACTTTAAAAAATAGTTTTTAAATATAAATGTTGGCCGCTGAGGTGTTGGTTAATATGGGCTGTAGCCATAATCATCAATATTAAAATAAACACTTTCAATATATCACTGTCCCTGTAATGAATCTATTTATGGGTTTCACTTTCTGAAATGAGTGACAAAAATATTGAATTTTTTCATGGTATTCTAATTTTTGAGATGTGCCTGTATATGTGTTGAACTTGCTTGAACCTTGCTGTTAAAGAAAGTCGCTTGAAACTTGCTTGAACCTAACCACCCTCCATTTCTGTCGTTCGTCTAGGCAGAAGGAAAGCAGGCGCCCCACAACGGACCTCGCCACTGTGGAAAGTACTGAAATCCTTTGCTTTTATAGGTAAAGTGTCAAAACCAAAGTAGCAAAATTTCCACTTAATATAAAAGGGACTGAACTGAGATTTATTTGATTGTGTGAATATGGCACATCAACTGTAAAATAAACCGCTTGTTAATATATTTATTTTTTTGTCAGATCACTTGTGTGATCCTTTGTGAGTTATGTTCATAACTGTATGTTCTGGCGAATGTGAGATGTTCAGTCGTCAATATAATTTACTTTATATGTGTAGTTTATAGTCTATCATCAATAAAGTCATGCAGTAACCGGACACATTACAAATATTTGAGACCCATTGTAGTGCTTCCTTTTATATTTTAGCAATGCTAGTACAAAACACTGCCCACACATGAAGCCAGGACAAGAAGAGACACTTTTACAGACAAGACAAACTTTTATTGATAAAAACTCCATATTTTGACTGAGCGACTCCATACTCGGTGATGCACACCTTCAGTTAAAGTACTAGATTCCATTCAAGTGAATGTATTAGTTCATTCTGACTGCTGAGGCCACAGTAAATACAGATGATTTTAAATGTAACGCAGCCCTTGTAAAATCTGCTGAAGCACAGCTGCATGAAAATTGTGGTTAAATACAACAACGGAGTACTTTATTGTCACACTGGAATTGTAATCGCTCCTGTTTTGTTTTTCTTTTGAATTCTTGGATGGAATATGGGTGGGCAATATAAGCTGCAGCTTCAGCCATCACCCATTTCAGATAATCTATGTTGAACTGTATAATCAGAGGAGTTATTGTTTAATTTGACCTTGTTAGATTTTTCCCCTTTGTTTTATTATTCTATTTTCTTTTAATCTTTACTTTTAAGCAATCCGAAATAAAGATTCATTCATTAATTCACATTACACCACTGGCTTTTAGCAACAAGTGTATTTCCCAAATATGTTTTAAACTTGCTTTAATTAACCACCACCCATTTGTCTTTTGTCTAGGCAAGAGGGAAACTGTCCACCCCAACTGGACCTTGCCTCACTATTTACAGAGATGCAGGCTGAAGATCTGCTGAACCAGGACCAGTACAAGGGGCCGATCCAGATGCTTCTCAGTGAGGCAGTGTGGCTGGCGTGTGTGACCCATTCCAGTTTCTTTCTTTTTTTTTTTTTACAGTTTGAATTCTGCACATTCTGAATAATATGGAATTTGCTGCTGATTGTAATAAACAATTTAGTGACTTATGTGTTTGCAACATGATTTTCTATTTTGTCTGTTAAGACACCGGTGGGAAAAGAGTCAACTGTACAAAGGATTTATCGGTGAGCTTGAAAATAATGGCTCATTTTTAAGAAAAAAGTAACCAAAACAATATTTTATTAACTGAAGACTGTATTGTTGGATGTGCCACCGCAGAAGACCCTGCATACTTTAGTGACAGTACCAGTATATGGAGGAATTCTGGGTCATATTAGCATCTGCTCTTCATCATAATGGGTTTGGGCGGGGGTGTCTAATCATGTGCCATGGAGGGCCAAGACCCTGCAGGCTTTACCTCCAACCAGTGTCTTCAACAGCAGATTCCACTGAACTTCTTCCACTGACTGATGATCAGTGAGAACACCTGCTGCAGAGACTGGGTAGAAGAGAGAACCTGCAGGGTCTTGGCCCCCCATGACACATGATTGGAAGCCCCCGGATTAGGTTTAATGGGATTTAACACAAACTGCTTTATGGTTCATAATTCTGTTGACAGACTTACACCAAACCAAAAGTGATTTCTCAAACTGCTGTATTGTTCTTAGCTTTTCCAATCTTTCAGTATTTAATTTGTGCCACATGGTGGTAACCTTCACATATAAAAAAGAGATATCTGCAAAAACTTCAGAGGTTTATTGTCAGTGCAATTCCCAGTGCAATACTACATGAATGCATGCATAGTACATTGTTGATGCAGAGAATATATATTTCTACAGTACATGTATCAAGGAAATCAAGTATTTTCCATGTAACCTTGTGACTGCATTATTTTAATTGCTTTTAATCCTAGATCAAGTTTGTTTTGGCCTAAAATGCATCATAACTGTCATCATCGTCGTCGGCCTCTGTCGATCTATGATGACCATGGAAGAGAATCCTAAACGTCTACTCTGCTGGAACAGCACCGCCTGTGGCGGAACAGGCCGATGTGCAAATGGCAGTCCCTGTCACACAGGTTGCACTTGTGGGTGGTCTCCGTGCTGCTGGGTCTGTGGCGGTTCTTCCTGCGGGTCCTTTTTTCATCTGCTGCAGCAGTCAGTCTCTCTTCACCCGCCTTGAGCTGTCTGGTCAGGGTGCCTCTCCATTTGGAGCAGTCCGTTGCAAGGTCCTCCCAGCGCTCTGTGTTGATCTCCAGGGCCTTCATGTCTCTCTTGCAGACGTCTCTAAAGCGCAGCTGTGGGCGGCCAACGTCTCTCCTGCCAGTCGCCAGTTCTCCGTAGAGGACGTCTTTGGGGATTCTGCCATCCTCCATAAGGTGAACGTGGCCTAGCCAGCGGAGCCTGCACTGCCTGAGTAGAGTGAACATGGAGGGAAGGCCGGCGCGGGACAGAACTTCTGTGTTGGGCACTTTGTCCTGCCAGGATATGTCCAGGATGTGGCGAATGCAGCGCAAGTGGAAGGAGTTCAGTCTCTTTTCCTGCAGGGCGTATGTTGTCCACGTCTCACTCCCATAGAGCAGTGTGCTGATGACGCAGGCGTTGTACACTGCCATCTTCGTCTTGACAGAGAGTTTGGGATTCTCCCACACTCGTGTGGTGAGGCGAGCGAGTGTGAAGGCTGATTTTCCAATCCTCTTGTTGATCTCTGTATCAAGGGAGAGGTTGTTGCTGATCGTGGACCCCAGGTACGTGAACTGATTCACGACCTCCAGCTCGTAGTCGTCGATGGTGATGGTTGGTGGTGCTTCCGTGCCTTGCGCCAAGACGTTAGTCTTCTTCAGGCTGATGGTAAGCCCGAAGTCCTTGCATGCCTGGGAGAAGCGGTCCATCAGGGTCTGAAGCTCCTGCTGTGTGTGGGTTGCAACTGCAGCGTCGTCTGCGAACAGCATGTCTCTGATTAGAGCCTCACGTACTTTGGTTCTGGCTTTCAGGCGGGCGAGGTTGAAAAGCCTGCTGTCAGAGCTTGTGTGCAGGTAGATTCCCTCTGTTGCTGTGCTGAAGGCATGCCTCAGGAGCATAGCAAAGAAAATCCCAAAGAGGGTTGGCGCAAGTACACAGCCCTGTTTCACTCCGCTGCGTATGTTGAATGGCTCTGAGACGTTGCCATCGTGCTGCACTATCCCCTGCATGTTGGTGTGAAACGATTCGATGAGGCTTTGCAACTTTGGTGGGCATCCTATCTTTGACAGGATCTTGAAAAGGCCCTCTCTGCTGACCAGATCGAATGCTTTGGTGAGGTCGATGAAGGCGACGTACAGGGGCATGTTCTGTTCTCTGCATTTCTCCTGGAGTTGGCGGATGGAGAATATCATGTCTACCGTCGATCGCTCAGCACGGAAGCCACACTGAGACTCGGGGTAGACACGTTCTGCAAGCTTCTGTAGACGAACGAGAACAACTCGTGCGTAGACTTTGCCAACAACGCTGAGGAGGGAGATGCCCCTGTAGTTGTTGCAGTCGCTTCTCTCCCCTTTGTTTTTGTAGAGGGTGATGATCTTGGCGTCCCTCATGTCCTGTGGTACGGCACCTTCCTTCCAACACTGGCAGAGGACGTCATGCAATGGCAGCAGTAGGGCGGTCTTGCAGTGCTTGATCAGGTCAGGGGGTATGCCGTCGTTGCCGGATGCCTTGCCAGCAGCCAAGCTATCAATGGCCTTGCTGAGTTTGTCGATGGTTGGCTCGGCGTCAAGTTTGTCCATGGATGGCAGGCAGTCGATGGCATCAAGGGCTGACGGTGTCACGGTGTTCTGTCTGGAGTAGAGGTCGGAGTCGTGTTCCACCCATCTCTCCATCTGCTTGTTCTTTTCTGTGATCATCTCCCCAGTGGAGGATTTGAGGGGGGCCGTCTTGCTCTGAGCCGGACCAAGTGCTTTCTTGATGCCATCGTACATACCACGGATGTTCCCTGTTATGGCAGCGGTTTGAATGTCTTGGCTGAGCTGAGTCCAGTACTCGTTGGCACAGCACCGAGCAGTCTGCTGAACTTTGCTTCTCGCAGCCCTGAGAATCTGGAGATTCTTCTCGTTTGGGTACTTCTTGTACTCAGCAAGTGCTGAGCACTTGGCTTCAATGACGGGGGTCATCTCAGTCAACTTGGCATCAAACCAGTTCTGTGACTTCGAGGTCTTCCTCCCAAAGGTAGCCAAGGCTGTGCGGTGGATGGTGTTTCGCAGCGCTTCCCACTTCTGCTTTGCAGATTCTCCTTCTTGTGGTACACCAAGTTCCTTCTCAAAGGTGGAGGCAAACTGCTCAACAAGTTCTGGTTGAGCCATCTTGCTGGTGTCAATCCGTGCCTTTCCAGGCTGTCTAGCACGATGGAATTTCTTCAGCTGCAGCTTGACCTTGCAACACACCAATGAATGGTCTGTGTCGCAATCTGCACTCTGGAACGAACGGGTGATTAGCACGTTCTTCAGTGAGGTGCGCCTGGTCAGGATCAAGTCCAGCTGGTGCCAGTGCTTTGAGCATGGATGTCGCCAGGAAACCTTGTGTTGGGGCTTGGTCTTGAAGAACGAGTTTGTGATGCACAGCTCGTGATATGTGCAGAACTCAAGCAGCCGCTGTCCGTTGTCATTCATTCTGCCCACGCCAAAAGGTCCAAGACAGGAGGGCCAGGAGTCGTGGTCAGCACCCACTCTAGCATTGAAGTCTCCAAGGAGAATGAGTTGTTCAGAGTTGGGGATGATCCTGACAGTTGTTGCGAGATTCTCATAGAACTCATCTTTTGCCTCTGGTGTGGCTGTCAGTGTTGGGGCATACACACTGACGAGGGTGACTGGGCCTTGAGTGGTGTTCAGGCGGAGGGTGAGGAGTCGTGCAGAGCCAGTGCTGCCCGGTTCCACCATCTTCAGCAAGGTGTTCTTCACTGCGAAGCCCACTCCGTGTTCCCTGTGTTCATCGCTGCCCTTTCCCCGCCAGTAGAACGTGTAGTCCTTCTCTCTCAGTGTGCCTGCGTCAGCCAACCGTGTTTCCTGGAGAGTGGCGATATCCACTCCCAGTCTCTTCAGCTCATTATTGATGATGGCAGTCTTCCTGGTGTCGTTGATGTCCTTGAGGTTAGCAGCGAGTCCTGTCATCATAGTGCGGACGTTCCAAGTTCCCAGTTTTAGAGTTGGTCTCTTTTGTTTTATTGTCTTGCCTGGTGCGAAGGTTCTCAGCCTGCTGTTCGGACTTCTCCTCATCCCCATGCACCCAATGAGGAAAGCAAGCTGTGGCGGGACAACACCTTATTGGCTGGGGGCTGCCCAGCTTGAGGCGGGCGGCAGCTGTCCAGTGAGATCCGATGATCCCTCCCACCATCGGGAACAACCCCTGGCGCCGCGCTCTACGCCAATTGAGCGGTGGCTTATAACCGGTAACTGTCATTCCCCATGTTTTGTCTACGCAAAAGGCGAAGCTGGAGTGTCCTCTCCAGTGAGCCGGTGTTCTACCTTCCAGCGTTGGTAGGATTCAAGCCTGGGCAGGAAGATATGGAGGACAAGATGTTGCCCATGCAGCATGTCCCCCCTCTCCACGTCACTGATGAATCCAAAGGAACAGCAGGGCTGCTACAGTTTGGCACCAGCACCATTGCAGGAGCTGCCAGAACGATGTTGAGCACAACATAGAACTGCCTTAGGGGCTCCGACTCCGGATTTTTCCTCAGGGTTGACTCCCGAAGCCTTTCCCGTGACCGGGTATGCCGCAAGGCAGCGGAGGTTTGAAATCAGGGTTTACCTTCCCCTAGATGGGCTACCTTCCCAGGTTGACGAGCCACCATCTACCCGAAGCATCTGGTTTTAAGGCGCCAGAGATCCGCCCTCGCCCCTTCTCCTATTAGTAAAAGCAGTTCCGCCGGGCTTAGAGACTAAACCACACGGGCAGGCTAAGAGTTGGACTTAGTTGTCAGAGGCTTTTCGAGACGCACACCATAAGGAGCATTTTATGAGCACTGGGAGCTTAACCCCAGTGCCGCTCCTGGCTATGACAACCTTGGAACCCATAACTGTCAAATATATCTTATTATACATAACTCAGTACTGTTTACTTTTTGAATATATATTTTGTGGCTAATATAGTTATTAACCTGGCGATCAAGTTGTGTCAGCTGATCATTTTTTGCTATGACAACACCTCAGACTCAGTGCTGATGAAGCAGGTACATCCATGATGTCTCAACAGTTTCTCCATGATTTTCACGCAGATCAGAGCAACTTGTTGCACAGGAAATAAACGTTTCTACAGACATTCTTAAGCTTTATAACCACTGATCGTTTGTGAAGCTGTGTTGACATCAGTGACAGGCTGTTGACATCCATGACAGGCTGTGCTGAACACCAGACCGACCGTTTGAAGTGGTAATTTCCCCACAACAGAGCCATCTGAAACACACACACACAGAGTACATATTTTAGTACCTAACAGCGATAAATTGCAGACATTAAAGTGTAGTACGACGTACTTATAGCAAACTAGCATTAGCAACATTAGCTTACCGTCATATATGACTTAGTTTGTATCCTCACGTCTTCGGCTCTCCCAGAAGCTGCAGAACTATTCCAGAGTGTTTCATCTCGCTGCCTGTACCCTTGTCTGGCGGTCCTTTTTGGCATTTACGGTGAAAAAAGCCACAGACCAAGGAGTCGCCTTCTACAGCCGCCATGATGCATGTGTTATGTTTTGCTTGGGTCGCGTGTTTTACGTCACGGGAGTGTGGCGCCGTCTTGCTGTAAAAAAAATCCCGCCCACCCCAGCTTAACACGGTTGGAATGGAGACACAACCGAGCCAAACCGTGTCAAAGTGAATCGAGACGTGGCGAGGTGTGCTGGGCTACTGGAAAAGGGCCTAAAGAGAAGCACCATCCAGCACCCCAGTCAGAGACTCCAAAAAGGGTGGGTACGCTGAACTATCATTTGGTGCATAGGTACAGATGATGGTCAGGACCCATTTCCCAACCCGAAGGCGCAGGGAAAAAAACCCTTTTGTTCACCTGGGTAATCTCCAATATAGAGGCAGCAAGGTGGGGGGACACAAGAATACCCACCCCTGCTTGCCGCCTCTTGCACTGGGAAACTCCAGAGTAGGCCACACTCCAGCCACTCTCCAGGAGACTGGTTCCAGAACCGGAGCTGTGTGTTGAGGACAGGTCGACTATATCTAGCTGGTATCTCTCAACCTCATGCACCAGCTCAGGCTCCTTCCCCAGTAGAGAGGTGGCACTCCACATTCCAAAAGCAAGTTTAGGAAGCCTGGGATCAGACCGCCAAGATCTCTGCCTTCAATCGCCATCTCATCCACATAGCACCGGACCCCCATGGTCCTTCCTGCAGGTGGTGAGCCCACTGGAAGGTGGACCCATGTAACTCCTTCGGGCTGAGCCCGGCCATGTCCCATGGGCAGAAACCCAGCCACCAGACGCTAGCCATCAAGCCCCTCCCACAGGCCTGGTTTCAGGATGGTGCCCCGGTAACCCCATACCAGGTGGGGTACACTGAATCCTTGTTTTAGCATTTATCACTAGAGTCTGTTGGATCGTTTTTAGTCTTGCCCTTCACCCAGGACAAGTTTGTCTTGGGTGACCCTACCAGAGGCAAATTGCCCCAGACAACACAGCTCCTGGGATCACTAGGATCATTGTTGTTTGCAGACGATGTTGTCCTGTTGGCTTCATCCAGCAATGACCTAAAGGTCTTACTGGGATGATTTTCAGCTGACTGTGAAGCAGCTGGGATGAGAATCAGCACCTCCAAGTCCAAGTCCATGGTCCTCAGAGGAAAAGGTGGCTTGTCCTCTCCAAGTTGGGGACAAGTTCCTGCCCCAAGTGGAGGAGTTTAAGTATCTCGAGGTCTTATTCACGAGTGAGCAGAGAATGGAGTGAGAGATTGACAGACAGATCGGAGCAGCATCTACAGTGATGCAGACAATGTACCGGTCTGTTGTGGTGAAGAGAGAGCTAAGCTCTAAGGCAAAGCTGTCGATTTACCGGTCAATCTACGTTCCTACCTTCACCTATGGTCACAAGCTTTGGGTAATGACCAAAAGAATGAGATTGCAGATACAAGCAGATGAAATGAGCTTCCTTCGTAGGATTGCTGGACTCAGCCTTACAGATACGGTGAGGAGCTCAGTCATCCGGGAGAGGCTCACAGTAGAACTGCTGCTCCTCCACATTGAAAGGAGCCAGTTGAGATGGTTTAGCCATCTGACCGGGATGCCTCCTGGATGCCTCACACTTGAGGTTTTTTGGGCATGTCCCACTGGGAGGAACCCCCGGGGTAGATCCAGGACTTGCTGGAGAGACAGTGTCTCTCAGCTGGTCTGGGAATGCCTTGGTGTCCTCTCTGAAGAGCTGGAGCATGAGGCTGGGTAGAGGGAAGTCTTGGCTTCTCTGCTTGAATTGCTTCCTCCGAGACCCAGACTTCCGGAAAAGTGGTAGAAGATGGATGGATGGATGGATGGATCTGAAACATTTAAGTGTGACAAAAATACGGACCCTGTGATAGGTGAGTCATCCCCCTTGTCCCCAAACCCTGCTTCCTCTGTGGAAGGCGTATCAGTGGGATTGAGGAGATCCTCGAAGTATTCCTTCCACCGCCCGACGATATCCCCAGTCGAAGTCAACAGTGTCCCATCCGCACCATACACAGTGTAGACGGTCTGTTGGGGTGAAGAGGGAGTTTAGTTCTAAGGCAAAGCTGTCGATTTACCAGTCAATCTACATTCCTACTGTCACCTATGGTCACGAGCTTTGGGTAATGACCGAAAGAAAGAGTTCACAGATACAAGCGGCTGAAATGAGCTTTCTCCGTAGGATTGCTGGACTCACCCTCAGAAATAGGGTGAGGAGCTCAGTCATCCGGGAGAGGCTCAGAGTAGAACCGCTGCTCCTCCACATTGAAAGGAATCAGTTGAGGTGATATGGGCATCTGATTAGGATGCCTCCTGGACGCCTCTCACTTGAGGTGTTTCGGGCATGTCCCACTGGGAGGAGACCCCGGGGCAGACCCAGGACTCGGTGGAGAGACTAAAGGCCCTTTTCCACTAGCCTCACTTAGCCCTACACCGCACCACTCAGTCCGCTTCAGGCGCTTTTCCATTAGCCCCAGCACCGGTTAGCAGGTACTTTTTTTGTACCTGATCCAGGGCAGGGTCTAACCGGGCTGAGTAGGGCTGAGTATGGCTGTGATATGACTTTAAGAGACTGGTCGCCACTGATTGGTCAGGTCGTAACGTCATGAAAGCAACTTTTTCTGCTGAATTTACTCCACGACCGCCATTTGTAATTGTTCAGCCAGTGAACACAGTGCGCCCCTTTAATACGGTATATTATATTAATATACTGTATAATATACTTCTATAATAATATACTCCTAATATATATTATATATTAGGAGGTGCGCAATTTTCTTTCTATATTAGGCGACGATCGCATCCAGCGCGAGTTGGACGGATCTACTCGAAATGCAGGTGTCCGAGCAGATGGCTTCCCAAGGGCACATCTGTACTGCCAAACAGTGTCGGGAGAAGCTGAAAAAGCTGAAAAGCATTTACCAAGCAGTGAAGGACCACAATGCTTGAAGTTCAGCGGATCGGAAGGAGTGGAAGTGGTTCGCTGAGAGACATTGGGCTCGACACGGTCACTGTCACGGTCACGGTCACGGCCTTGGAAACCGTGGATGGTGAGTGTTTTTTTGATATTGCGCATCTTTTCGCCACTTGATCCTTTCTGTGCCAAGCTCACTGCTTTTAAGAAATAGGAAGGTTGTTAGATTGTGGGTAATGGTTGTTACTGAGGCTTGCCTATTGTTTTGCAGCCAACTGCAGATTCACGCTTGCTTTGTGTTAAGTATTAGCGCGAACAAAACGCTGAATTACGCTTATTGTATTCCGGTTAAAAACTTGAGAGTGTTGTGTACATGTTGCACTTTGGTGTTAAGTTTTAAATTGCGTCCATTTTCTTTCTAGAATCGCATTTCATATCACAGGGGTCCACCTCAGCGGACATGATGCACACAGCGGACTCTCCTGGTGCTGCGTCTGCGTGTGCGTCTGCCGGAGCGCCAGCTGGATCGACTCCACATCACCAGCTCCATCTGGATCACGTTCAAGTGCCGGTAAGGCACAATAACCACGATTTTTTTTTGTTGGTTGTTGAAACAGGTCCAGCAGCGGAAACCAGGGTCGAAAATCCATCCATCCATCCATCCATCTCCTACCGCTTAATCCTTTACAGGTCGCGGGGGGGCTGGAGCCTAACAAGTTATGTACCAAACTGATTAATGCAATTTCCTGTAGCTGCATATTAATTAATTGAAAATGTCTTTTTAAATGTGCAAAAAGGTTATTCTTTGGTCTTCACTTATCGGTGTTCCACAACCATTTTTAGGTGTGGTGATTGGTGCTGTTGTAACTCCTGTTTTATAAAAACAAATAAAGCGCATGAACTGCCGTTGAAATCAACATGCTTCATTGAAATGCTTCACGTCAGCTGACTGTATTAACCCATTCAGATTTTTGCGGCCACACTACAAGCAACTAGTTTAAACATTACCCATCCATCCATCCATATTCTTAATCTTAATCCTTTTTAGTTTTGCAGGGGGGCTGCAGCCGAAGACAGCACACTGCGTGTTGCAAAATCTGCTCTACTGAGGGGCAGCAACATGACAGTTCAGCTTATATACAGCAATGAAGCATAATATAATAGTGACATTCCACCACAGACTTTCACCTGTGTAATTCCATAATATATGTAGTGATCCAGCTTTAACGACCATGCCTTTCTGTCTTTCCATCTAGGCAAGACGAAAACAGACAACTCCCATCGCTGACGTTACATTAGCGATGGTCAACATGCATGACGAAGAGATGCGGCTCTTGGAACGGCAACATGACCAGCGGCAAGAATCAGGAGTACATGCAGCATTTGCGACAGGTGGCCGCAGATGTGCGGGCAGATGCGTGTGAAGCCCTGGAGCAGGACGCTGCATTACGAAGGGAAGAGCTCGCAGAGATGTCATCGCCCAGTCTGTTTTTTTGTTTGTAAATTTTGCTTCTGGAATAAAATTGTATTGTTTGCATCAAAAGTCTGGTTTATCTGTTATGACACCGTATGAGAAAAGCCAATAATTACATACACATTCCATTCTCTGTTCACTCCACATGCTGCTGTTCATCAGGTCAGGTGTATAGCCTTCTAATGGTAATTTAATTTTTAACAACACAACGAAACGTAATGTCTTGGTAGGTTTGTTTTTTTTATTTTAAATAAATTTGCAATGCTGAATCCATTTCTCTTTAACGGGTACATTTTTTAGGTTATAAGCAGTTGTACAGGTGTGCTTGAACTTGTAGACACTGATAAAGGTAAGTACGTGTAAGCTGAATGTTGCATCACCAGTCAAAATTTAATAAATTAAGAAGGAATCTAGCAAAAATTTTGCACTAATAACAGTAGACAAATCGGACAAGGATACACAACTGTGTTTTTGTTGCACACAACTGTTGTCACCAACAAGTGCAAAATTTATATTCCCTTTTCCCAAAAATTAAAAATCAATTTGTAAGTAAAAGTGGGAGACCTTTACATGGGAAAATATGACATGTATCAGCACATGATTTATAGTTCAATTTGCATTTCCACCTAAGCAAAAGTGGCTTGTCGAGCTGGATTTTTGTTAAGATGGCCTGTGCAGTGTTTCTGCATGTAATTACATACCTGTCAAGTGATACGGTTTCGCCGTATTTTAATACGGGGAAAATGCAATTTTAGCAAATACGGGCGTATTGCCATTTCTGTACGCCAAAGAGAAAAATATACGGGAAAAAAAATTGAGAGTGTGGGGAGGAACACGTCGTGTGTGACCCCCACAGCGTACGGGGCTGTCAGAGCGCTCAGCGTGAGCAATTATCACAACAGAAGTGTGGACTCATCATTAGGCTGATGGCTTCGCACCTTCTTAACAGATAAGCGTTATGAACAAGAGGACAGGTAGATGGGCCATGCACAACATTTTATTTACAAAAAACATTTTTGAAATATGTATGCACATAAATGTGGACGAAATAGACAAGTATTGCTTCACAGCATCTCGTATTATATTGTAACGTGCAGCTCGATATGGCAACGTCCCACCGGCAGGTTCGAACTCACGCCTCCCGCTCCCTACCTGTGTCGCCAATAGGGTCAACCCACTTGGCAAGCCAAGTAGGATGCTTATATTGAGTTCGCTACAATATCACCACCCTGCTCCTCTGCTCTCTGTGCCGCTGCCACCACTGGTTCATCTACTGCATCATCCAATGTAGTGTCAAACGTCTCTCCATGACTCTCACACAGATTGTGCAGAGCACAACAAGTCAGCACCATAGATTTAACCAGTTTCATGTCACAGTCATTCCTCTCTCCTTCCTTCTCTCCTCCTCATCAGCCATTTTGTTTGTTGTGGGGATTCGGTCGCGTGTTTCACGTCATGAGGGTGTGGCGCCGCCTGCTGTTCAACAAATCCCACCCACAGCAGGTGTGCCAGCAGGTGCGCCAGCAGTAGTTGAAAAGCAACTGAGGCTGAACCGAACCGAAGTGAGTAGAGCCGGGTTTTCAAATCGGGGCTGAGGCGGGGCTAGTGGAAAAGGGCCTTATGTCTCCCAGCTGGTCTGGGAACGCCTTGGTATCCCCTCTGAAGAGCTGGAGCAGGTGGCTGGGGAGAGGGAAGTCTGGGCTTCTCTGCTTGAACTGCTGCCTCCGCGACCCGGACCTCCGGAAAAGCGGTAGAAGATGGATGGATGGATGGATGGAAAAATACGGACAGTTGAGGGCTATTATGAACATATCTTAGAAGGACAAAGTCACCGACTTAGAAATCCTGCATTGTACTGGACTTCCATCTATGGAAGACATCTTAATTGAAAAGGGCCACAGATGGTTAGGCCATGTACACAGATTGGAACGTGAAAAACTTCCAAGACAACTGTTGTATTCTCAGCTCTGCGAAGGCACAATAAACCAAGGTAAACTCAACCTCAGATACAAGGATGTGGCAAAAAGAAACATGAAAACAAGAGGAATAGATCTGAACAGATGGCAACAAGCAGCAACAAATAGGGATGCATGATGAAGCATCATTAAACCCTAGTCTGTGTCATCGCACAGTCCTTGTTGTTCTCGAATGACTGCAAGAGAAGGAATTAGCTGTGATTCATCACATTTTTTAGAAATGCACGGTGGCGCAGTGGTTAGCACTGCGGCAGCACAGTTTACCCTTGGCCGGGGGATTGTGGGGATCGTGGGATCGTGGGTTCGATCCCAGCCCCCGACCAACAGTGATCTGTGTGGAGTTTGCATGTTCTCCCCGTGTTGCGTGGGTTTACTCCGGGATTTCTCCGGTTTCCTCCCACATGCCGAAGACATGCATGTTAGGTTAATTGGCTGTTCTAAATTGTCCCTAGATATCTGTTTCCTATAGGCCCTTAGAATAGAGGGTTAGTATTAATGAAAGCGCTTTGAGTGGTCTTTGTGACTAGAAAAGCGCTATATAAGTGCAGGTTAGTTAGTTAGTTAGTTAGTTAGAAATCTGAGTTCAATTCCACTAGCCACACCCAGGCCCAATTACTGCCAGACCTGCTGAATCAAGAAATTAGATAAATAGAACCTGTCTGACTTAAAAGGTTACAGCGGCCAGAAGAATTAGGTGGATTGGGTGTCCCAAATGTATTGCATTACCACTTTTCTTTCAAAGCCGACCACATTCGTGCTCAGTGTCCGTTAGAGTTAAAAGATTAAGCCCGTCAGTCGCAGTAGGGAGCCTGGCGGTCAAGCAACCCATTCCCTCTCATAATCGTTTTTCTTTACCCATTTGGTTGCTGCTCGAGTCCGCCAAGTTCATGGGTTCTGCCTTAGTTGACTCAGAAGCCGAACAAAATTTTATTTCCAAGCACCTGGCAACCCAATTTAAAATACCCTGCATTGAGATATCCCAGTCATTATAGTGCATTACCCTCACCAGCCAGCCCCTTTGCCGTATCACTAAACAGACTGCCCCCCTCGCCTTGTTTGCATCAGGTAATCACCATGAACATTTGTTTCCTAGTCCTCCCTTTATCCACATCTCCCATCATGCTGGGGTTCCCCTGGCTGAAGCTACACAACCCAGTCATTGACTGGAAAAAGGGGGTTGTTGGCTTATGGAGCTCCTTGATCTTCGGCCTGCTCCCCATCCATCAACATCCAGCCCACTGCCACCGAAGCACCCAATCTATCCTTAGTACCCCCGACTATCATGACATAGAGCCTGTATTCAGTAAAGCCAAGGCCTTGTCCCAGTTCCCTCATTGCACCTATGACTGCACCATTGAGCTACATCTAGGGGCTCAATTACCCTCCAGGCGGCTGTACAGCCTGTCCACCCCGAGAGGGAGGTGATGGATAAGTACATCAAGGAGCCAGTTAACGCTGGCATAATCCGCCAGTCGTCATCTACTATGGGCGCAGGGTTTTTCTTCATAGTGAAGAAGGATGGCTTGCTGCCTCCCTGTATCGATTACCATGAGCTGAACAACATCACCATCAAGGACAAGTTTGCTCTCCCCTTAATCAACTCAGCATTTGACCAACTCCAGGGTTCCACGATCTACACCAAATTGACCTCTGCAAAGCCTACCATCTCATCCATGTCTGGGAGGGCGACGAATGAAAAAAAGGGTTCCGCACCTCCAGTGGCAATTTTGAGTACTGCGTTATGCCCTTCAGCCTTACTAAAGCCTGTTTTCCACTAGCCCAGCACACCTCGGTACAGCTCGATTCACTTCAGTACGGCTCGGAATGCTTCTGTCTCCATTAGCACGGTGTTGTGCTTGTGCTGTGATGGTTTGTGTTAGGAGGTTTTAGAAGCGGGGCAGCAGCAGATTCTCAGCGAGGCGGGGCCACACTCCCGTGACGTTACGCACCCGACTGAGTCCTTATTTACACGAGACAAAAAAGGATCCAAGGATTATTGCCTTGCTCGCTCTGTGGTTTTATCTCACAATTAATTTTATCTCATAATTAAGCCGCAACAACACAAGTCACTTTTGTTTTGAATTAACTGCCAAATGACCTCGAAATAATGAGCTGAAACTTGTTTTTATTCGTATTAAATAATGAGACGGTGGCACACTGGACTACACCAAATTGTATTATTTTTTACATCCTAGGGCATTTTGGATGTACTGAATTAAAAAAATTCATGTTTTTCACCTTCAGGTCAACGTTTGGAACAACAGTACTATTATTTTCCGTTTAGATGATGCTACACTCCTTCTAAAGTATTGTAAACCTCTGAATTTGGAATGCCGATAGAACATTCAATTTACATATACTTGTACCTACTTTGACTTGGTGCTAATTTTTTATGATATTTCAATAAAAAGAACAGAAAGCTTACAAAAAGATTTGTTTTTTGGTCTAGTTAAAAATTACATTACCTTTACAATGGTTGACCCGTGACAGGAAGATCAGCATAATTTTGATCAGACTAGGCAATGGAATTTCTATGTAATTATACTGTTTTATAATTCAGTGTTATAACAGACAAACCACACTTTCCAAAACAATTCCATTTTATTATATACAAAATATTAAAAGAAAAAAAAAAACTTTGCAACACAACATGAAGGTTAATCGACATTTTATACACGCCGACCACTGAGTGTCTCTACACCAGCTTCCCAAACTGGGTCACGAAGACTCGGATGAATTAATCCATCTCTGCCAGCTGTGGGTCAGGAAGGCTCGGTTGAATAATCCGTGCGGGCTGTCGCGGCGGACGCGTGGGATGATTCTACAAGGAAAATGCACACAATAAAATACAGCACGAAAGTGCAATATATACAGAAAAGACAATAGTTTTTAACAAGAATACATAAGCTTATTTCAGCGTATTGTTCACATGAATAATTAAAATAAAAGCTTTAGTCCGCAGTGTGCTGCAATAAAGCAGCGATCCATCCACAAATGAACAGCTTTTTTATTGCATAAATAAACTAAGCGTCTTACCGAATATATTTGCGAAAAAATGCACAATAAAAAACAATTAAAACTCACCGTTAAAGGACTCTGATGTCAAGACCTCCCGGTATATTTTTTCATTCCGGGTGGGTCCGTCCAACTCACGCTGAATACGTTTGTCTGACAATGCAGTGAGCAGACACTGCACCTCCTTATTGGTCCATGCAACACCCTTATTACACGAAGCCATTTTTGATAGAGAATAAATGAAAATAGCACAGCAATACACTGAAACGAAACCGCCAACAGTGGTTGCGTGCTGAGTAAAGGCGGTCATGAAGATTCTTTTTTTTTTTTTCAAAAACTTTATTGAGAAGGTCATGAAGATTTGGTAGATGAGGAGGAGGAGAGGGGTGGTTACAACCTGACCAATCAGCGCCGGTTACGACCTGACCAATCAGCGGCGACCAGTCTGTTAACGTCACAACACGGCACAGCTCAGCACTGCTGTACCCTGCCCTGGAGCGGGGCTGAGAATCGCGGCTGTTAAACCGTGTTAGGGCTTGTGGAAAAGCGTACAAAGCGTGCTGAGCCATCCCGTGTCGCGCTAAAGCGTGCTAGTGGAAAAGGCCCTTAACACCCCTGCAGATTTCCAGCGTCTCATGAACAACATGTTTTGGGACTTTCTGGGCTCCTTCATGTTCATCTATCTGGACGATATTTTGATTTTTACTCCCGTTCCCCAGCTGAGCACAGGGTGCACATGCGATTGGTCCTACAGCACCTCTGGGAGAACCAGCTCTCCGTGAAGACTGAGAAATGCAATTTTCAAACTCCCACCACCACCTTTTGGGGGCTTATTATCTCCAAGGGCAAGATTGAACCTGAACCCAAGACGATTAAGGTGGTTATGGATTGGCCCGTCCCCACAACTCACAAACAACTCCAACAATTCCTCGGATTCTCCAACTTCTACCAATGTTTCATCAGAAACTACAGTTCAATTACCCACCCACTCACCACCTTCACCTCCACCAAGATCCCATTTTGCTGGACCCCAGAGGCTAATGAGGCATTCTCCCAGCTCAAGACACACTTCACCAAGTCCATCTTCCTGCTTCAGCCTGACTCTGCACACCAATTCATTGTGGAGGTGGACACATCTGACATTGGATTGGGAGCTGTTCTTGCATAGTGCTCCGCCACCAATGTCAAACTGCACCCTTGTGCCTATCGGTGCTTATCCCCAGCCCTAGAGAAATTATGACCATCGGTGACCAGAGTTGCTTGCGGTGAAGATGGCCTTGGAGCAGTGGCATCACTGGGCTCGAGGGGGCAGCCCTGCCTTTTGTGGTTTGGATCGACCACAGAAACCTGGAGTACATCAGGCTCGTCAAGCGAATAAACCCGTATCAAGCCAGGTGGGCCCCGTACTTCTCCAGGTTTGTTTCACCCTCACTTGTCAACCTGGCTCAAAGAATGTGAAACCATACGCCCTCTCCTGCCAGTTTGTAGCTATCCTGTCTGTCTCGAGGGAGCAGACCATCTTGCCCAAGAGGATTTTTGTGGAGGTGCTTCTTGGGACATTGAGCGCTAAATCAGTTAGGCACAAATCTCAAACCTGGACCCTGGGGGAGGTCTGCGGGGTTGCATATTCATTCCAGCAGCAGTGAACGGAGAGGGCATTTACTAGGTGCAGTTGTCGATGTTTTCCTGCCACCCTGGGGTTGCCAGGACCCTCTCCCTCCTCTGTCGCACCTTTTGGTGGCCCTACATGGACAGGGATTTCCACAAGTACGTCAGGGCCTGTCCCCAGTGCTCCACAGGCAAGACCTCCACCCCCCCACCCCCGCCGGCCTGCTTCAGCCCCTCCCTATTCTTAGTCGTCCTTAGTCTAACATCGCCCTGGACTTTGTTACAGGACAAACCCCCTCCAACAGGCACACTGGAGACAGATTCTGCAAGGTGGCGCACATTGTGTGACTTAAGAGACTCCCATCGGCCTTGGAGATGGCCCAGCTCCTGTTGACCCATGTGGTAAGGATGTATAGAATCCCATTGGACATTGTGTCCGACCGTGGTCCCCAGTTCATCTTGAAGGTGTGGCGAGCCTTCTTCAAGTCTATTGGGGCCACGTTCAGCCTCTTCTCTGGCTACAACCTGCAGAGTAACGGGCAAATCAGGAGCTGGAGGCAATGCTACAGTGTGTTACCACGTCAGATCTGTCCTCCTGGAGCACCTTTTTCCCCTGGGTGGAGCACCCCCACAACTCATCCACCTTCTCCGCCATGGGCTTCTCCCCCTTTGAGGCCTGTCTTGAATATAACCCCCCACTCCTTTCCATTTCCGAGGAGGAGATTGCCCTCCCTTCCATGTCGGCTCATATGGAGCGGTGTAGATGCTTCTGGAGGGACTCCAAGGGCACACTGCTCTGCTCCTCAGAGGAAAATGCCAGGTGGGCTAATAGGAGGAGGCGCCCTGCCCCGGCGTATAAGGTTGGTAAGAGGGTTTGGCTATCCACCAAGCATTTCCCCCTCAAGACTGACTCCAGAATGCTGACTCCCTAGTTTGTGGGCCCATTCACCATCTTGGCCATCATCAATCCCACCTCAGTGAGGCTCGACCTCCCACCTCCCTCAAGATCAACCCATCCGTCCACATATCCAAGATCAAGCCCCTTTTCACCAGCTCCCTCTGTCCGCCCTCCAAACCACCACCTCCACCCAAGATGGCTGACAGGGGGCTAGGTTACACTGTGACCAACTTTTTGGATGCCCACTGCAGGGGGCATGGCATCCAGTTCCTGGTCGATTGGCAGGAGTATGGGCCAGAGGAACAATCTTGGATCCCGGGGTCTTTCATTATGGACGACTCTCGCATCACGGAGTTCTACCAATGCCATCCTGACAAGCCTTGTGTTACACCAGGAGGTGTTCATGAAGGGGGTGTACTGTAAGGATCTCTACCTGTTCTGTCTGTCTTCCTCTCCCCGTGCTGATTAGCACTCTCCCTGCAGCCTTGATCATCATCTGTGGCAAATGAGAGAAACCCTTTACAAGGGATGCTCTCCTACAGTTGTCTGGTCTAGTCAGACTCTGAACCTGCCTGTAACCCAGCTCTGTCTGTATTATTGCATTCTGTCTCACCTGTTTGTATTTGACCTCTGCTTGCCCTAGACCCAGCTACCTGTCTCTTGCCCTGGTGCCGCTGTTTGTCTATTAGGCTTCTGCCATGTTTGGACCTCTGTCTGGATTTGGATCTTTCATCTTACCTTACGGACTTGGATTAGTGCACATTATCACTTCCCCACAAGTAAGTCGACTTACCGCCATTTGTATATCACTGCTCCTTGCACCATCTCTTCTACCCCCAGGCCTAGCCAGCTTGCTCACAACCACTGTTCCTGCAGCGTTCGTGCAGCACCTCTGCACTCATCTCCACTGACAGGCGGCTACTCTGGTGGCAGCTATGTGGGGGGTGGAGCCCTTGTGGCGACCCGGAACAGGATCTGGACGGGGTTCTAGCTGAGGTTGACCGGGCGGATGAACAGCGGAGCGAGCAGCTGTCACTCGGCCTCGGATCTTAACAGCAGTCAGCTGCAGCTCCTCCGGGGGAATTCCGAGTGACGTCATGCCCGATGGGGAAAGACCTCTGGATGGTGCTAACTCCTGGGCCGGAACGGAGGCAGGAGCGGGATCCCGAAGCGAGGGGTGACATCTCCTCCTCTTCGGCTTCCTGCCGGGATTTCCCTCCAACCCACGGAGTATCTCATGCTGTACGGCGATGTCCTTTCTCCTCGCGCTGACTTCGGGGTGGTTGGTGTAGCGAGGGAGATTGTCCAGGAGAACCTCAGCGTAGTCTAGGTGCCAGCGAATTTGGTTTGGGTCGTTGTAGAGGCTAGCGGTGAAGAGCGTCCCGTCGACGTACTCCAGGGCGCTGGCTAGCTCATTACCCAGGCACCGAGCGCGGCTCCTGGGAGACGGCATGCTCCCAGAGTTGACACCCAGACTGGGAAGAACAAAGTCCAATACTGCAAAAACTCACGGTGAATAGCGTCTCGGTGCGACGCCCCTCTCCGGACGTTCTGGCAGCAGTCTACTGTCACGGTGACCCTCACGAGCCACCATAAGACGCCAGCAGTCACTGGTGAGTTGCAGTGATGTTTATTGGGGAGTGAAGGAACAGGGAAAAATACACACGACAGTGCAGGTAGGATAATCACAAGGAACTTACAATCAGACGGTGAGAACTTCTCGGGGATTAACAGAAGGTATAACAGGAGGTACCTTAACAGAAGGTATCATAACAGAGACTGCTGCATTGGGGTGCATTCAGCACCCGCTTTTAACACCGGTCACTAATGACCCCGAATGCAGCACAGCTGTGGACTTTGACAGCAGCAAGCTCCACTGGGCGCTGTCACAATAAGAGCCCGAGGAGCTAGAAGGAACCCACTGCTGTCAAAGCCTAGAAAGGACGATATATGAGCCGAGTGCGGACGAGACCGGCACTCGGGTTGTAACAAATTCAGTGTTACATTCTCACCCTCACCATTTAATGTTACTCACTCCTGTCTCTGCTCTCCCCCTACAGGGTTGCCAGATCCTCATCAGCTAATCTGAACAATTATTGTACAGTTATTGTAAATAAAGATTATTGTCACTATACTTATTGCCTCCTCCCTCATTGCCTTTAGGTCTGAGCCAGTATCCTTGTCTAGAGTAGGATTTATTGTCTCGATTACACAGGGTTACAAAAATATTTTTTTTGTAAGTTGTCTGTGTTTTTTCAACTGATTTAAGACAATTTTGCACCGCTGAATCCGAAAATGACATCCATTTCTCTCGATCAGGTGCTAAGTAAAAACCTGTACTTAGTACTGTGCATGTACTTACCTTTATATAAAGGTAAGTACATGTAAATTGAATGTTATGTCATCATTGTTCAAAATTCTGAGAATTTCAAGACATAAAAAAGAATTTTGCATCATATAAAGCGAAAATACCCGTACATGTAAACAAAAATGTATAAAACAACATGTGGCCATAATTCAAAAAGTTGACCTAATTGAGTAAAACCAATGTGATTTTTGGATTCAACACATCAAAATTGTCCTAAATCAGCTAAAAAAACTTAGACAATAAATTTGGTGTTGACCAGTGTTAGCAACCTACAATACCTTTGTGGTGATGGACTCTTTGTTTCATCTGAAAATGCCAAGGAAAAGTGAGCAAAGTGTGCTTAAGTGTGCAAATTGCTAGCATGCTAACTAGCAATGCATTGGCCATGTTGTGATTTGGGCCTTTTCGTTACTGAGTCAACAGGTGACTTGTATGAATTAATAAACACTGACTTTTGCACTTGACAATATTTTTTTTTCATGTGTAATTTTTTGTATTTTTTTTTTTTACATTTTGTATTTTTATAGTATTATTTTTTATAGCACTCTCTCTAATGGTTGGTTAGATGTGACTTTCAGTTCGTCTTCTTGTATTGTTTATTGTGTTTGCACAACTCGGTGCATCAATGAACACGTTGGGTTTTTTTTCCAATTAATCGCCCCTGGGGGGATAAATAAAGTTGTTTGAACTGAAATTGAATTGAACTGAACTGAATTGACCAAGTGCACTGCCCATAGAACACAAGTATTCTTGTGTGAAATCAAGTATCCCAATTAAGCTTTACAGGCCCAAATGTAGACTGTGTATGAAAGTGGAATACAGCCAGGTGTGGGCTACACTACCGTTCAAAAGTTTGGGGTCACCCAGACAATTATTTTGTGTTTTCCATGAAAAGTCACACTTATTTACCACCATGAGTTGTAAAATGAATAGAAAATATAGTCAAGACATTGACAAGGTTAGAAATAATGATTTGTATTTGAAATAATAATTTTTTCCAGATACTCAACCTGCTCAAAGGAAGGTCAGTTTTATAGCTTCTCTAACCAGCTAAACTGTTTTCAGCTGTGCTAACATGCTTGCACAAGGGTTTTCTAATCATCCATTAGCCTTCTGACGCAATGAGCAAACACACTGTACCATCAGAACACTGGAGTGATAGTTGCTGGAAATGGGCCTCTATACACCTATGTAGATATTGCACCAAAAACCAGACATTTGCAGCTAGAATAGTCATTTACCACATTAGCAATGTATATTAGATATTAGAGTGTATTTCTGATTAGTTTAAAGTTATCTTAATTGAAAAAAACAGTGCTTTTCTTTCAAAAATAAGGAAATTTCTAAATGACCCCAAACTTTTGAACGATAGTGTATATATAGGTAATGACACACCTTAGACTTTGACAAATACTACATATAAAAGGGACTAAATGGCACCAAGATTTATTTGACTGTGTGAATATTAATTACAGAAAACCTAATTATTGAAAATGAATGGGACATCCGATATTAGTGACTGTTTCAGATCCCTTGTTTATTTGTTTGTCAGATCACTTATTTGTGTGATCTTTTATCACTTACAGTATATTCATAATAGTGTATCTTGCACTTTGGGGGATGGGAGTTATTCAGACATCATTGTAATTATTTTAGTTTATATCACTGTTCAGTGATGGAGTTCAGTGTAATAGTGAGTTTCTTCTGTGTATTATCAATAAACACATGTAGTACTATAACAGGAGAAACAAATATTTGTGACCCACTGTAGTTCATCAGTTTACATTTTAGCAATATTTTATTTTTAAAAGGTTTTTTAAAACTGTAATCAACCGAATTAACTACAAACACCCAACATCAATAAAGTACATCTATCTATTATATATTTATATATACATTATATATGCATTACTGTCGGAAAAAATCTCTTCAATCAATCTTTATTTTGGATAGATTAAAAGTACAGATTAAAAGAAACAGAATAATATAACAAAGGGGGAAAGAAAATCCAACAAGGTCAAATTAGACAATAACTCCTCTGATTATACAGTTCAACATAAGTTATCTGAAATGGGTGATGGCTGAAGCCGCAGCTTTTATTGCCCACCCATATTTCATCCAAGAATTCAAAAAGAAAAAACAAACAAGAGCTATTACAATTCAGAACAAAGCTAAGACAAGATGTGACAAAAAAAAAAAAAAAAAAAAAAAAAAAAACTAAGCAACAACACAACGCAGACTGGATATGACAATCCTTATGTGATTTTATATGTCATCTTGTATATATGTTTGGAGTATTTCTTCCTTTAGTTTTTGTTTAAATTGTCCGAGCGTTGTACATAATTTTAATTCAGGTCCAAAATTGTTCCATAATCTGACTCCTTGCACTGAAACACAGTGTTGCTTGGTGATAGTTCTCACTGAAGGTTTTTGAAATATACATGTTCCTCTGAAATGATATTGTTTCTCCCTTATTTGGAACAGCTTTTGGATATTTGCGGGCAGTGATAGATTCTTCACTTTAAACATTATTACTGCAGTTTTAAAGTCAACCAGATCTTTCAACTTGAGAGCTTTTAATTTAAGAAAGAGTGGGTTTGTTGGTTCCCTGTAAGCAGCTTTGTTTATTATTCTAATAGCTCTCTTCTGAAGCATAAAGACTGGATATATGTTTGTTTTATATGTATTTCCCCATACTTCAGTACAATATGTCATGTATGGGAGTATTAATGAATGATACAAGGTATATAGTGTGGGTTGATTCAGCAAATATTTCACTCTGTGTAGTATTGCAATTGATTTGCAATTTGATCTTTTACCAGTAGTCAAAGAATCAGGCAGGATCAAAGTTTCAGTAAATTTAATTTGCACTGATCAGGGGAGAACAATAAGTGGTACACTCAGAGCCACCTATGGAAATTGTTCTGAAATACATACACAACTTTCAGTCTTCAAGCTACAATGCTCCGCACTGTGTGTTTATATATTCATATATCTATTCCATCTAGCTACAATGCTCCGCACTGTGTGTTTATATATCTACATATTATTCCATCTAGCTACAATGCTCCGCACTGTGTGGGTTTATATATTTACATATTTATTCCATCTAGCTACAGTGCTCCATACTGTGTGTGTTTATATAGTCACATATTCATTCCATCTAGCTACAATACACCAATAATACAATATACACCAATACTACAATACACCATAAACATGTAGGTTTAGGGCGCTCGCGCACGCAGCGACCAGCAGCCGGTGGCTTGTCACCAGACTGCAAACCAAATCTACCTACGGGTACAAATAAGTAACCAAAAAAAATAAAATAAATAAAATACTCCACACTGTGTGTTTATATACTCATATATTTATTCCATCCAGCTACAATGCTCCGCACTGTGTTTATATATTTGTATATCTATCCCATCTAGCTACAATGCTCTGCACTGTGTCTATATATATATATTTATTTATTTATTTATATGTACATATGTATACTTGCTGCTCTTGTTTTTTCTCTTGCCTTCTGATTGTTGCTCTGAGTGTTGCTATCCCTGTGCTGTTGCAATCCTGGAATTTCCCCATTGTGGGACTAATAAAGGCTTATCTTATCTTATCTTATCCTGTTATCTCAAAACTGTCCATGAGAGAATATCTGGCTCAGTCTGGTTCTTCCAAGCTGTCTCCTTTCTCAGACATTACAGAACATGCATATATAAACAAAGATAAAATGCCATGTTGCCATGACCTTGTACACTTCACACAGACTCTGAGGTACCAAAAGATAAAGAATACAGAATTATTCTATCATTTCCCCCCTTTTGATGCCATGCAAGCATCATAAATTAAAAGTGATAAGTTATGGCATCTAAAACCCCATCTGGCAGCTATGCTAAGCTCCAGTGCATTGATGTGCAGCAGACCCTAACTAGCTAGTGGTGGGGAAAGTCCACCATCAACCCTGCTGCCCCAGGTGCCGCCTGACATTTAATCCTTTAGGAGGAAACAGAGAACAGTAAAACTTATTAATTAATGATAAAATAATTCATGATAAAAGAAACATTAAAATCAAATGATAATAAAGTATGGATATAATAAGGATATATGTGTATGATTGTATAAAACAAAACATAAAAGATGAAAACAAAAGAAAAATAATGACAAACTATAAAAAGAAAAATAAAAGTAACAAAATAGAAAATAAAATGATGTTTCAAACTTCATAAATGTATTTAATACATTTCAACTTCACATCATGATCATGTAACTTTTTCTTTGATTTTCTGCATGTCAGTCATACTTTTACTCTGTACTTAGGTCATGGAGAGACACTTTGAGCTCACACTGTTTGTTCATCATCCCCATCATCCCCGGCAACCACTCAATGGTACATCACCAAATTAACATGCACAAGTCTCATCATCATATTACGGATTCAGGGAATAACACAAGAAAAGACCCGAAATATTACCACAAAAATCAAAACAGGTTCATGATGAGACTTCTCCATGAAGAGAATAACCAACTTAACCAGGTATGTTCATCAGTGACATTGTCTTTGGCTATGGCAGCAAGTAAAGGAGTCAAATTCCGTATGGCTGAAGCAATCACATGACCATCTGCATCATTTTCAGAGATAAAAGTACAATAATTAAAAAATAATTGCACACACACACACCCTCGGGCAGCAGTTATTTGATCAAGAACCATTCTAGTTTGGGTCAACATAAGTCTAAGAGCTGTTAACTCCTCATTTATACCAGGAAAAGGAGACAAAGGAAAATTCACAAATGATTGTAATCTATAACTAGCAGTTTCAATCCATAAGGTGTTCTTAGCCACTCCCACCCAAGAAAACAAGGAATAGAGTACCTTCTGCCCAGCAGTTTCTAACTTGAATTCTTTTGGCATATCTGTGCCCCAGATGAGATCATGTGGTGAAAAAGAGATATCCCTCTTTACCCCACCCGCCTGTCCTGCTGACAATATGATGGTATGGTCAGTCACCACCATGGGGACACACACCCCTCCCCAGTTCATGGGTAGGTGTGAGTAGGCACGATGGCCACACAGCCACCAACCCTGTCACCGTATAGGTGCCGTATTTGTGAGAATAACAAATTGTGGTGCTACAGAGCTCCTGCAGGGTGACATTGCCTTCGAGACTTCTAGACTGACAGAAAGGATCTTCAGGACAGCTTTTGTCCACTACTTCGGTCCAGCAGATAGCAGTACAGGGACGAGATGCACTATGTACTGTTGCACACCTGGAAAATGATAAACTGCCCAAAGAGACGTTTCCACACCCTTTTAGACAAAAGGAAAAATTCCCCAGCGAGTTTAATCTTGCCTTCACCAAATAAGGGGTGTCATCATGTCTCCGGTCAGTGGAGTCATAGACAATGTGGCAGGTGTGGTTCAAATTAATGCTTGCTGTACCGTACTATTTCCATACATAGCCTTGTGCAAGAAACAAACAGCTTCTGACAGTTCCATTGGTTTAGCAGTAACAGATATTTGACCAGCTGAGAGTGGGAGCAAAGAACACACATAGCAATTTGAAAGATTAGCTGTTTTGGCTGTGTGGTTAGCATACTTCCACCACACATTACCAGCATAAACGTGGGCATCATAGCCTGGTCCTTCTAGCCAGTCATGATGCATGTGAGTAACATACCTAGCCCAGCGGTAAATAGGTAACGGTGTCCCTAAAAGTAACCAAATCAAAAGTGTCACCACAAGGATGATGATGATGATGATGATGATGATGATGATGATAAAACAGGTGTACCATTCACATCCTTCTGCTGCCAACCTTCTCTCTGGCATTTTGTCTCTTCATGATAAACAACAGTTTTTGTTCACTATACAAGCCGCTGGAGGGCGCCCGAGGGCACCGTCAGTCACCACTTGTATAGAGAAACAGTTACACAATTAAACAGTCACTTACTAAGGATTTTTAGTGGGATAAAGTCTGCAATGTGTATTAAACAGTCTCTTGTTGAGGGTTTTAAATAAGGTAAAGTTTGCAATGTCTTAACCCTGATCCTACCGAGTGGGGTCCCAATTGACCCCACACATATGTTCTTATGCACAACACGGACATATTATCGATCACAGCTATCATGCTTTCTGACTTTGTTTGTCATCATCTGTGAATCACAAAAAATAAATCTGATTTAAAATACAGTTTTCTTCTGTACTGTCAGTTCAGATTTTTCATTGGGGTCCGATCGGACCCCAGGGAAAAATATGATGTTAATGATATTAAATGTATGAATTTTGTGTTATATTTCAGTGAATGATGGCTCAACGAGGTAGACTTAGCCATGCAAATATGCAAATACTTTGCCATTGTAGCAAAGTAGCATTGTATACTAGCATGTAGCATGCTACATGCTGTAGCATGCTACATCCTAGTATCTACTACATGCTACATACATGTAGTACATGCTAGCATGTAGCATTGTATTCTGTAGGCCCTACAGAACACATGCACAACAATGGCAAAGTATTTGCATTTCTTGTACCAATTAAGAAGTGAAATTAGATAATTTCCCACAAAAACCTGAACGCACCAGGGCACACTGGTTGAAAAACACATTACAACCGGGCTACTCGTGCTGAAAGGCAGGCAACCGACAAACTAGCCCCATTCCAGGATTTTTGGATCATGTTTCAAGCACAACTCTTTGTTTTAACCAAATAAAACATTTTAAGTGAAAAAAATACTTTGGTATTGCTTAATAATCCAATTAACAGTTAAATTTTGTGTGGGGTCCAAACGGACCCCAGTTGGTACCATTTGTATGTAAAATATGTTGGTAGGATGAGGGTTAAATGCACCCAAGAATCACGTCCTTCGACTTTCACTGCTGTTGGTGTCACCGGGATGACCTTGTGTGGTCCTTGCCAGGGAGCGTCAGCCCAGTTTTTCTTTTGATGGTTTTAATGAGGACCAGCTCCCCAGTGGTTTGGCTATGATGGGTGCACCCCCATGTTCCTTCCTGGTTAGAGCAGCTTTTACAACATCTCTGTCAGTCAACATTCTTTGCATGTAATCAGCTAAACACCCTTCCTCATCACCTCAATTAAATGGCCTTAATGGTGGAAATATTTAAGGCTTTCCATCCATTATTTTTTTCCTATTTCTGTCATTGTTTTCCTAAGCCTTCTATAATGGTCCCATTTGTGCATTTCCTGCAGGTTGTGGATGGTAAGCTGAGTGGTTTTCAAAGTTAACTAGTAAATACCCGTGCATGCCCGTAGAAACCTGTGCATGCATGCCCGTAGAGGGGATGCATTGGAACAGAATTCTTGCCAGTTACAGAACAGTTGGTATAGCAACACAGCACTAAGTGGCAATCACATGTGATACCTTTTGTATACAGCAAAACATAAAAATCACACAAAATATGCCCTGCCATCTGGAGCTGTGAGCCACTGCTTGCTACTTCTTTTCCTTCCTGTCACTGTTCTGTGTTATGTTGCTTTCCTGTGTCTATATACAGTATATGTATTATAGGGAGTCATGTGCTCTGTCTATGTGTCGTCATATAGACATCATCTGGTGGGTCTTCTTTTTCATTCAGATCACTGAAGGGTCTCCTCCTGTCTCAGACGGCTATGTTGTTCACAGTCATGCCTGCGACGTACTGGTGGAACCTGAGGTGTTTCATGTTCACGACATCCTTTCTGACGTGCAGCAGTTCTCCTCATTCTATTATAGCTCTCCATCTGGTG
This sequence comes from Pholidichthys leucotaenia, assembly GCA_020510985.1. NCBI lineage: Eukaryota > Metazoa > Chordata > Actinopteri > Cichliformes > Pholidichthyidae > Pholidichthys > Pholidichthys leucotaenia. Next base: position 390,544,273 of record CM035837.1, read on the forward strand.
GGTCTTCTTCTTCTTCATTCAGACCACTGGTTGAGGGATAGGTGCGTCATAATTCCAGTTAAGATAAGATAAGCCTTTACTAGTCCCACAATGGGGAAATTCCAGGATTGCAACAGCACAGGGATAGCAACACTCAGAGCAACAATCAGAAGGCAAGAAAAAAAAAAAAAAGCAAGCAAGAGCAGCTAATATACATATGTACATATTACTATAATATATATATATACACACACACAGACACACAGTGCAGAGCATTGTAGCTGGATGGAATAAATATATGAATATGTAAACACACAGTGCAGAGCAATGTAGCTAGATGGAATAATATGTAGATATATAAACACAGTGCGGAGCATTGTAGCTAGATGGAATAAATATATAGATATATAAACATAAACACACCCAGTGCGGAGCATTGTAGCTAGATGGAATAGATATGTAAATATATAAACACACACAGTGCAGAGCATTGTTGCTAGATGGGATGAAACAGCACAACCGTCTACTTAGTTATCCTACATGGTATGATTATGTGCCCATACATATTCTCACTCTCCATAGCGACCGATATTTTCCTAGTTGTATGCCGGAGGGGACCATTGTATAAGTCTATTGCATCTTTTGCATTCAAAAAACTATTAGTTTGTTACGTCTTTTTGCTATCTCTGCGAGCAGCCCTGCTTAGGTTGTACAGTCTGACAGCCGTTGGTAGGAAGGACCTGCGAAACCTCTCGGTTGTGCACCTGGGATGATGTAGTCTGCTGCTAAATGAGCTCCTCAGTGCATTCAGTATGTCCTGCATAGGGTGGAACTCGGACTCCAGCAGAGATGACAGTTTAGCCACCGTCCTTCTCTCTCCTATCTCCTCCACCGGATCAAGGCGCTGCCCCAGGACAGAGCTAGCTTTCTTGATCAGTTTGTTCAGTCTCTTCCTATCGGCTGCAGTAATGCCACTGCCCCAGCAGACCACCCCAAAAGTGATGGCTGATGCCACCACCGTGTCATAGAATGTCTTCAGCAGCGCGCCTTGTACACCAAAAGACCGGAGTCTCCTCAGCAGGAACAGCCTGCGCTGTCCCTTCTTGTAGAGTGCATCAGTATTGTGTGACCAGTCTAGTTTATTGTTCAGATGAACACCCAGGTACTTATAGGCTGTCACCATCTCGATGTCTGTTCCCTGTATATTTACTGGTGCTGTGAGAGGTTGTCCTTGCCTGCGGCAGTCCACCACCAGCTCCTTAGTTTTCCTCGCGTTGATCTGGAGGCAATTCCGATGGCACCAGTCCACGAAGTCCTGGATAAGCCCTCTGTACTCAGCTTCATCTCCATTGGAGATGAGGCCAACGATCGCAGAGTCATCAGAGAACTTCTGTAGATGGCAGTGTGTTGTGTTGGGTGAGAAGTCCGCAGTATAAAGAGTGAACAGGAAGGGAGCCAGCACCGTTCCCTGGGGGGCCCCCGTGCTACTGATGATCGTGTCGGACACACAGTCCCGGGTTCTCACAAACTGAGGCCGGTTCGTGAGGTAGTCCAGGATCCATGATGACAGGTGCTGGTCCACCCCTGCGCGCAGCAGCTTGTCCTTCAGGATCATCGGTTGGATGGTGTTGAAAGCACTGGAGAAGTCAAAGAACATGATCCTCACCATATTCCCGGGCTTCTCCAGGTGGGACAGAGAACGGTGAAGGAGGAAGATCACCGCATCCTCCACCCCAATGCCATGCTGGTAGGCGAACTGGAGTGGATCCATCGCTGGTTCCACCAGGGGGCGGAGGTGAGCAAGGAGCAGTCTCTCCAGGGTCTTCATCAAGTGGGACGTCAAGGCCACCGGTCTGTAGCTGTTCAGGTCTTTGGGGTGGGAAGTTTTTGGTACAGGTACCACACAAGATGTTTTCCACAGCTGTGGTACCCTCCCCAGTTTCAGGCTCATGTTGAAGATATACGTCACAATCCCACACAGTTGGTCTGCACAGGACTTGAGGAGCTTTGCGCTTATGCCATCCGGTCCCGACGCCTTCCTCGCCTTGATCTTCCTCAGCTCCGTCCTCACCTGGGTCCTGGTCAGGGTCAGGATGGGGGGCTGTGTGTTGGGAGTGGGGGGGTGTTGGTGGAGTGGGGAGTGGGCAGCAGGACTAGATTTCTTTAGAGGCAGCAGTGGTTGTTGTGCAGACAGGGGGGAGGGCGGTTGGTCAAACCTATTGAAAAACAGATTCAGGTTGTTCGCCCACTCCCTGCCCCCCGTGGCCTGGGGGGAGGTATTCTGGAGCCCAGAGATGGTTTTGAGGTTTCTCCAGACCCCGCTGATGTCGCTCTGTTGCAGCTTGTCCTCCATCTTCTTCCTGAAGCTGTCCTTGCCTACTCTGATCTTTCTCCTCAGCTCCCTCTGTACGGACTTCAGCATCTCCCTATTCCCCGACCTGAAGATCCTCTTCTTCTCTCTCAGAAGTGTTTTTATCTCAGGGTTGATCCAGGGTTTGTTGTTTGAGTGACGCCGTATGGTCTTGGTGGGAACGGATTTGTCCACACAGAAGCTGAGGTAGCCCGTGAAGGTGTGAATGAGGTCATCGATGTCCTCACCATGTGGATTGCAGAGTTCATGGACACGATCCTGAAAAAGTGGCTTTCGACCCTATTCTGGAAGGCCCGTCCGTGCATGCCCGTAGAAACCAGGAAATCGGAGCACCCGGAGAAAATCAGCGCTTTGCTTGGCATTTTACACATTTGTAGTGTAGACTGGCATTTGTCAAGGTTATACATTTGTCATCATGTAGGCATGGCGAGTCGTTCTATGATGCTCGAGTTCATAGGACGCGCTATGATGATGAGGCAGAGATCGTAGGCCGTCCTATGATGTCCTAGAAACGTGCTTTAAAGTCTATCATACCCTGTGCTTGTTAAGGGTGTCCTCCTGTCTCGGACGGGTGTGATGTACTGCTGGAACCTCATGTGTTTCATCTTCATGGCATGTCTACTGACGTGCAGCAGTTGTCCTCATTCTATTGCTCTCCATCTGGTGGGTCTTCTTCTTCTTCTTCTTCTTTGTTTAGACCACTGGTTGAGGGATAGGTGTGTCATAATTTTAGTTCATGGATAGAATCATGAAAATAGATCTGAGCAAAAAGAGGCTTTCCGGCATGGACTCACTGTATATGACATCATAAAGACATGTAGGCAGCCTTGATGTATAGACATCATAAAGACATGTTGCCTGATGTCTTTCACTGTACATGACATCATAAAGACATGAAGGCAAGCTTGGTATATATGACATCATATACACACATTTGTCTATGTGCCGTGGGCTTGATGTATATAACGTCATAAAGACACATTTGTCTATGTGCCGTCATATAGGGATCGCGGGTCGTCCTATGAGGCCTGAGTTCATGGTCTATATGAAATCATAAAGATACATTTGTCTATGTGTCCTATGATGACTGAGTTCATAGGACGTCCTATGATGTTCAGGCAGAGATCATAGGTCGTCCAATGATGTCCTATGAAGCGTGACAGACAGACACACAAAGATTTTTCTTGCTTTTATAGAGTGATATTGAGTGCTGTAGCTAAGTATTATCTGAGTAAATCTTTTCAGGTATTCCAAATCTTGGTATTATTTCAGTTAAGAGTTTCTTTGCTACGTAACAACATTTGGATGAGTGAAAGGGAAGGCTTCTGTCCATTTAGTAAACTAGTGTATACCTGTGCATGCCCGTCGAAATCCGTGCATGCCCGTAGAGGGGATGCATTGGAACAGAATTCTTGCCAGTTACAGGACAGTTGGTATAGCAACACAGCACTAAGTGGCAATCACATGTGATACCTTTTGTATGCAGCAAAACATAAAAATCACACAAAATATGCCCTGCCATCTGGGGCTGTTTGCCACTGCTTGCTACTTCTTTTGCCTGTCACTGTTCTGTGATATGTTGCTTACCTGTGTCTATATATATGTATTGTAGGGAGTCATGTGCTCTGTCTATGTGTCGTCATATAGACATCATCTGGTGGGTCTTCTTCTTCATTCAGACCACTGAAGGGTCTCCTCCTGTCTCAGACGGCTGCGTTGTTCACAGTCATACCTGCGGCGTACTGGTGGAACCTGAGGTGTTTCATGTTCACGGCATCCTTTCTGACGTGCAGCAGTTCTCCTCATTCTATTGATCTCCATCTGGTGGGTCTTCTTCTTCTTCGTTCAGACCACTGGCTGAGGGATGGTTGCGTCATAATTCCAGTTCATGGACACGATCCTGAAAAAGTGGCTTTCGACCCTATTCTGGAAGGCCCGTGCATGCCCGTAGAAACCAAGAAACTGGAGCATCCGGAGAAAATCAGCGCTTTGCTTGGCATTTTACACATTTGTAGTGTAGACTGGCATTCGTCAAGGTTACACGTTTGCTGTCATGTAGGCATTGTGAGTCGTCCTATGATGCCTGAGTTAATAGGACATGCTATGATGATGAGGCAGAGATCATAGGCCATCCTATGATGTCCTAGAAACGTGCTTTAAAGTCTGTCATACCCTGTGCTTGTTAAGGGTGTCCTCCTGTCTCAGACGGGTGCGATGTACTGCTGGAACCTCAGGTGTTTCATCTTCATGGCATCTCTTCTGACGTGCAGCAGTTGTCGTCATTCTATTGCTCTCCATCTGGTGGGTTTTCTTCTTTTTCTTCTTCTTCTTTGTTTAGCCCACTGGTTGAGGGATACAGTAGGTGTGTCGTAATTCCAGTCCATGGACAGGATCATGAAAATAGATCTGAGCAAAAAGAGGCTTTCCGGCATGGACTCACTGTATTTGGCATCAATAAAGACATGAAGGCAGCCTTGACTTATATGACATCATAAAGACACATTTGTCTATGTGCCGTGGGCTTGATGTATGTGACATCATAAAGACACATTTGTCTATGTGCCATCATATAGGCATCACGAGTTGCCCTATGATGCCAGAGTTCATGGTCTATATGACATCATAAAGACACATTTGTCTATGTGTCCTATGATGCCTGAGTCCATAGGACGCCCTCTGATGTTCAGGCAGAGATCATAGGCCGTCTTATGATGTCCTATGAAGCATGACAGACACACACACAGAAATTTCTTGCATAAAGACATATTTCTCTATGTGTCCTATGATGCCTGAGTTCATAGGACATCCTATGATGTTCAGGCAGAGATCATAAGCCGTCCTTTGATGTCCTATGAAGCGTGACAGACACACACACACACACCGATTTCTTGCTTTTATAGAGTGATGTACAAATAATCACAAAACAATATTTCTTCCCTTCACATTTATTCAATGGAATCCATGAAAATGTTTTGAAAAGGATAAATTGATGCAGGGAAAGTACTCTTCTGAGGTCTTAAGTGTCCCCGAGCATTGTTTTTTTGTTTTTTTTTTCACAGATTAGGGGGTTTTTTTGTTTTTGTTTTTTTTTTTGTTTTTTTACAAAATTGAGTAGCAAATTTACAAAATTGAGTAGCAAATTTACTAATCATACCCCTTGTGTTGCCTTGCGGGTCAAAAGTGACCCACTACCATGTTTAACTGTACAAAAAAATACCTTAAACTATCTTTTTCCAACTTGAAATTTTATGACTTTTCCTAAAGGGACCCCATCATTAGAAAAAGTGATACTTTGTTTTTGTTTATGTTTCCATTTGGGCTGTACACCACTAGGGTACAAAGATTGTCTTATGGGTCATTTTTGACCCGTGAATTATAAAAGCATTTAAACACCAGAAAAAAGTTCAAAGGCCACACACAAACTCTCTCTAATACACAGATACACGCACACACACACACCTACACACACATACCACACATACACACACATCAAAGAATCTGGATTGATGTACGAATTGAACTTGCATTTGACCTGCACCTGCACTTTTGATCTGCAGCTAACCCCTCACATCACACAAGCTCCCAAACAAAACAAAAAAACAATCTCAGACATAATAAAAATAAATTCAGTATAGAGGATATAAAGGTACCCTGAATCAAAGGACTCCTAGTTGGCTCCTTGCTGAAGCCATGAGTAGACATTTCACTGTCCATCAGGTCCTGGATGAGATATTTTCAGGAGCTCAGGAGGAACAAGAGGATGAAGATGTATCTGAAGAGGAAGATGGGGAGGAATGCAACCCAGAGGATGATGCATCTTCAGATGAAGAAGAAGAGGAAATCCCTCGAGCTGACAGAGACATTTTTGTCAAAGAACAGCAAAATTGCATGGTCCTCATCAAATTCAGACAGCAAGCAGGGAAGAACAGCAGCACCAAACATCATAAGGATGACTCCAGGGCCAACAAGGTATTCAGCTGCCTATGTTCAGGACATTTCATCCACCTTTCTCCTGTTCATCACACCAGCCATCGAAAAAATCATCCTGGAGAATACAAATTTGGAGGGTTTCCGGAAATATGGAGAAAACTGGAAAAATATGGATGAGATTGACCTGCGTGGCTACATAGGGCTTTTGATATTAGCAGGTCTATATAGGTCCCGTGGCGAGCCTACATATAGTCTCTGGGATGCAAAGAGTGGAAGGGCAATTTTTCGTGCCACAATGCCACTGAAAATCTTTCACACTTTCTCAAGAATGCTGAGATTTGACAACCGTGAGTCAAGACCAGCAAGGCATGTGATGGACAAACTGGCAGCCATCAGAGAGGTCTGGGACAAGTGGGTTGAGCGTCTGCCATACCTCTACAACCCTGGGCCTGAAGTCACAGTAGATGAGCAGTTGGTTCCATTTAAAGGTAATTTTTTTATTTTCATATATGCAGTGTTACTTACCTGAAATATTTTTTTATTTTATTGTGATGTAACATCCTTGATTCATGCAGATTTCTGTGACACTCACACTCAGTGATTGTAATCTTTTTTTCTTTTTTTTTTTTTTTTTTTATCAACAGGTCGCTGTCCTTTCCGGCAGTATATGCCAAGCAAGCCAGCAAAATATGGCATCAAAATATGGGTGGCCTGTGATGCAAAATCCAGCTATGCATGGAATATGCAAGTGTACACAGGGAAGCTGCCGAGTGGAGCACCAGAGAAGAACCAGGGGATGTGGGCTGTGCTTGAATTGACAGATGGACTGAGGATGCACAATGTCACATGTGACAATTTTTTCACCTCCTATAAACTCGGCCAGCAGCTCCTGAAAAGGAAGATGACCATGGTTGGCACTGTTTGGAAGAATAAGCCTGAACTCCCCCCTGCACTCCTCGCAACAAGAGGCAGAGTGGTCTTCTCATCAAAGTTTGCCTTCACTCCCACCACCACTCTTGTTTCTTATCTTCCAAAACGGAACAAGAACGTGGCCCTGCTGAGCACACTGCACAAGACAGCTGAAATCAGTGATCGTGAGAACAGGAAGCCAGCCATCATCCTCCACTATAACTGCAGTAAAGGAGGCGTGGACAACCTCGACAAGGTTATTGGAATGTACAGCTGCAGAAGGATGACTGCACGCTGGCCCCTGGTCATCTTCCATAACATCATTGATGAGTCCTCATATAATGTCTTTGTGATATGGCAGGAGATCAACCCGACCTGGATGTCAGGGAAGAAAAACAAGAGAAGGATGTTCCTTGAGCAGTTGGGAAAGGCTCTTGTCACCCCGTGCATTGAGAGAAGGGAGCGCCTGCCCCGCACAGAAGCCTCTGCAGCCATTGTGGAAGCTGTTCAGGGAGCTGAATCTTGTCCTGATCCACCTGAGGCTGCAGCTGGGTCAGTCAAAACAAAAAGGTGCCAGTTCTGCCCGTGGAAGAAGGACTGCAAGACAAAAGCTGTGTGCTGCACATGTGAGAAATACAGCTGCAAAGCCCATTCTCACGTTCGCACATACTGTCCTACATGTGCTAAATAGAGTTGATTTTGAAAATTGTTCACAAAGTCAAGCAACATTTTGTTGTTTCGTTGTGTTATGAGAGAAGTATTTTTATAATTCACTTCCTGAAAAATATAAAAGAATAAACTGTTGACAAAAAAGTTCCAGAATGTTGACTGTTTTTTTTTACCTTTCAATATAATTAATTCAGAAGTAATTACTTCATATTTATATAATACTATAATATAATTTTACTGTGTAAAAGAAAAGTGTTATGACAGTTGGTTTGTGGTAAAAAAAAAAAAGTGTAATAATGGTCAATGGTGATCGTCTTTTTGTATTGTGTAACAAAAAATACATGATAAAAAATGAATTAAATTGAGTTGAACTGATAAATAACAGGTTGTTTCATCATGCAAAATAGAATTTGGATTTAAAATTCAATAAAGCTGCTTTATTTTGGGACTTTGGTAGGGCGGGTCATTTTTGACCCGTAGGACAAGGGGAGTAAACAGAATGTTAAGATCGAATGTTAAGAGTCTTGAAGTGTTGTTAGATGTTATCCCCCTTTTTTTTATCTACAGGTAAATTTCAGCTTGTGATGATGTTTCCTGGGCGTTAGTGAGTGTGTCATGTGATAGCTGTTCTGTCAGTGTTAAAAGAAGAGATGCTGGGGTGTGGTTTCCTATATGACCTTGTGCAGCTGCTTTTGCGATGTTGTCTGCAAATGGTTTTCCTTAGAGATTCGATCTGTGCCATTAGTGTGTGGCACATTTGCATATGGCCAATTTTGAGATCTTTGTGTTAGACTGGCTTTCCTGTTGATGTAATGATGCCTCTTTTCGTGATAGGTCCCTAAACATTTAACCTCTTTTTCCACAACTCTAATTTTTCCTTATTGACTTTGTGACCTCCATCCATCCATCCATCCATCTTCTACCGCTTTTCCGGAGGTCCGGGTCGCGGAGGCAGCAGTTCAAGCAGAGAAGCCCAGACTTCCCTCTCCCCAGCCACCTGCTCCAGCTCTTCAGAGGGGATACCAAGGCGTTCCCAGACCAGCTGGGAGACATAGTCTCTCCACCGAGTCCTGGATCTGCCCCGGGGTCTCCTCCCAGTGGGACGTACCTGAAACACCTCAAGTGGGAGGCGTCCAGGAGGCATGCTAATCAGATGCCCATACCACCTCAACTGACTCCTTTCAATGTGGAGGAGCAGCGGTTCTACTCTGAGCCTCTCCCGGATGACTGAGCTCCTCACCCTATCTCTGAGGGTGAGTCCAGCAATCCTACGGAGAAAGCTCATTTCCGCCCCTTGTATCCGCGATCTCGTTCTTTCGGTCATTACCCAAAGCTCATGACCATAGGTGAGAGTAGGAACGTAGATTGACTGGTAAATCGACAGCTTTGCCTTAGAACTAAGCTCCCTCTTCACCACAACAGACCGGTACAATGTCCGCATCACTGCAGATGCTGCTCCGATCCGTCTGTCGATCTCTCGCTCCATTTTCCCCTCACTCGTGAACAAGACCCCAAGATACTTAAACTCCTCCACTTGGGGCAGGAGCCTGTCCCCAACCCGGAGAGGACAATCCACCTTTTTCCGGCTGAGGACCATGGACTCGGACTTGGAGGTGCTGATTCTCATCCCAGCCGCTTCACACTCAGTGGAAAACCGTCCCAGCAAGAGCTGTAGGTCATTGCTGGATGAAGCCAACAGGACAACATCATCTGCAAACAACAGAGATGAGATCCTGTGGTCACCAAGCATGACACCCTCCATTCCCTGGCTGAGCCTAGAAATCCTGTCCATAAAAATTATGAACAGGATCGGTGACAAAGGGCAGCCCTGGCGGAGACCAACTCTCACTGGGAATGACTCCGACCAAGTGTTGGCAATACGAACCAAACTCTCACAACGGTCGTACAGAGACCGAATAGCTCGTAACAACAAGCCCGATACCCCATACTCCTGAAGCACCCCCCACAAAAATCCACGAGGGACACGGTCAAATGCCTTCTCCAAGTCCACAAAACACATGTAAACTGGTTGGGCAAACTCCCACGAACCCTCAAGAATTCTCGAGAGGGTAAAGAGCTGGTCCGATGTGCCACGGCCAGGACGAAAACCACATTGCTCCTCCTGAATCCGAGGTTCGACCAACGGCCGGACTCTCCTCTCCAGTACCTTGGCATAGACCTTCCCAGGGAGGCTGAGGAGTGTGATCCCTCTAAAGTTGGAGCACACCCTCCGGTCCCCTTTTTTGAAGAGAGGAACCACCACCCTGGTTTGCCATGCCAAAGGCACTGCCCCCGACCTCCACACAATGTTGCAGAGGCGTGTCAATCATGACAACCCAACAACATCCAGGGCCTTGAGGTACTCAGGGCGAATCTCGTCCACCCCCGGGGCCCGGCCACCAAGGAGATTTTTAACCACCTTGGCGACCTCAGCCCCTGTGATAGGCGAGTCATCCCCCTCGTCCCCAAACCCTGCTTCCTCTGTGGAAGGCGTATCAGTGGGATTGAGGAGATCCTCGAAGTATTCCTTCCACTGCCTGACGATATCCCCAGTTGAAGTCAACAGTGTCCCATCCGCACCATACACAGTGTGGACGGGGAGCTGCTTTCCCCTCCTGAGCCGCCGAACAGTTTGCCAGAATCTCTTTGAAGCTGACCGAAAGTCTTGTTCCATGGCCTCACCGAATTCCTCCCATACCCGGGTTTTTGCTTCAGCAACCACCCGAGCTGCACTCCGCTTGGCCTGCCGGTACACCTCAGCTGCTTCGGGAGTCCCACAAGCCAACCAAGCCTGATAGGACTCCTTCTTCAGCTTAATGGCCCCCCTCACCACTGGTGTCCACCACTTGGTTCGGGAGTTGCCACCACGAGATGCACTGACCACCTTGCGGCCGCAGCTCTGGGCCGCCGCTTCAACAACAGAGGTGGAGAACATGGCCCATTCAGACTCCATGTCTCCAGACTCCCTCGGAATGTGGTTGAAGTTCTTCCGGAGGTGGGAGTTGAAGACCTCCCAGACAGGGGCCTCAGCCAGACGCTCCCAGCACACCCTCACTATACGTTTGGGTCTACCAGGTCTGAATGGCTTCCTCCCCTGCCATCGGATCCAACTCACCACCAGGTGGTGATCAGTTGACAGCTCTGCACCTCTCTTTACTCGGGTGTCCAAGACATACGGTCGCAGGTCTGATGATACGATAACAAAATCGATCATCGACCTGCGACCTAGGGTGTCCTGGTGCCAGGTGCACATATGGACACCCTTATGCTTGAATATGGTGTTCGTTATGGACAGACTGTGGTTAGCACAGAAGTCCAATAACTGAACACCACTCGGGTTCAGATCGGGCAGGCCGTTCCTCCCAATCACCCCCCTCCAGGTTTCACTGTCATTGCCCACGTGCGCATTGAAGTCCCCCAGTAGGACAATGGAATCTCCAGGAGGAGTACCCTCCAGCACCCCAGTCACAGACTCCAAAAAGGGTGGGTACTCTGAAACATCATTTGGTGCATAGGCACAAATGATGGTCAGGACCCGTTTCCCAACCCGAAGGCGCAGGGAAGCAACCTTTTCGTCCACCGGGGAAAACTCCAATATAGAGGCAGCAAGGTGGGGCGATACAAGAATACCCACCCCTGCTCGTCGCCTCTCGCCCAGGGCAACTCCAGAAAAGGCCAAGCTCCAGCCCCTCTCAAGGAGACTGGTTCCGGAACCGGAGCTGTGTGTTGAGGTGAGGCCGACTATATCTAGCCGGTATCGCTCAACCTCGTACACCAGCTCAGGCTCCTTCCCCACCAGAGAGATGACATTCCACGTACCAAAAGCCAGTTTAGAAAGCTTGGGATCAGTCCGCCAAGGTCTCCGCCTTTGACCGCCACCTAATCCACATAGCACCAGACCCCCATGATCCCTCCTGCAGGTGGTGAACCCACTGGAGGGTGGACCCATGTAACTCCTTCGGGCTGAGCCCGGCCGGGTCCCATGGGTGGAAACCCGGCCACCAGACGCTAGCCTTCGAGCCCCTCCCCCAGGCCTGGCTCCAGGGTGGGGCCCCGGTAACCCCATACCGGGCGGGGTACACTGAATCCTTGATATACAATTTATCATGAGAGTCTGTTGGATCGTTCTTAGACTGACCCTTCACCCAGGACCAGTTTGTCTTGGGAGACCCTATCAGAGGCAAATTGCCCCCTGGACAACATAGCTCCTGGGATCACTGGGGCACGCAAACCCCCCCACCACGATAAGGTGACGATCCATGAGGAGGACTTTGTGACCTTGTTCTGCTAAAAATCGCATAAAGACAGTCATGTCTTGTTTGTGTGTTTCTTCATTAGGTGATACCAGCAAGATGTCATCAATGTAAAGGAGCAACTGACTCCCACTAGGAGGTGCCAAATTTGCTGACATTGCTGTCATAAACCTTCTGTGCACTCTAGTATTACTCACCGAGGGGAGAAGGAGAAATGAAGATTTAAGCGCAGGGTTACCACACACACATTTATTGAACAACAGTTCTGGGAAAACCCATACAAATGGCTGAGCAGCTCGGCTAACAAAGAGTTCTCTCTAAATGCTAGGCTGTGTAGGGAGAGAGAGAAGCAGTTATGCCACACTCTGAAATGCTACCAGCGTGGCGGCACAACTGAACAGGGAAACGCTAAAGTTACTCACAGCCTAGGCAAACCGGGTCCTCCGGTAGCGGCGAGGATACTCCAGCAGTCCTTCGACGACGTGACGGTTACACGGAGGAAGATGCGACCATGTCTACTACCACTGTCTACTGAAGCATCAAGTATGTATCTAAATGCTATGATAATTCCACATTTTCTTTACTGTATGACAAGTTGGTCACAGGCGTGTAAATCTGCCCTGAGGCCTCTGGAATCATTATACAAGTATTCTATCAAGATTCATGACAAGAAAAGACGAACGTTCCATCACTGCCCAATCCTGTCCAAATATAACCTGATGAGCTTTGAAAATCTAATTATGTATACAAATGTGTGTCTTTTGTTTAAGATAATCCATAACTCTGCTGCTCCTCCCTTAAAAAGGTTTGTTTCATTAAGTTCTGTAAATACATCTCGGACAACTAGATCAACAGCACGCGGCAAGTGCAGGATTCCTAAGCACAAGACAACATTAGCAAATTCAACATTTTCATGTGTGGCTATGCGACAGTGGAACATGTTACCAACGGAGTTACTTGCAGTAACAGACTATCACACATTTTCACGCTTGGTGAAAAAACACTTAATCTCTAAGCAAACCTGTGTCCATAATGTACTGTGATGTAAAGATGTTAGAGTGTGTGATGTTGACAGTGGGACCAATAAGAGTCAGTGGTTTGATGTGAAAAATTGTTTATAAGGATGGAGTTATAAAAATGTATTATTGTATGTTTTAGTTCCTATCAATGTTGTGGGTTCTTATCAATGATATTAATGTTTTTTAGTTTTTAGCAATGCTTGGTTTTAGTTTTTTAATCAGTGTTTGGTTTTAGTTTTTCATCAATGCTTACTTGTAGTTTTAGCAAATGTCTGCTTTTTAATGCTAACACCAGCCTGCCCAGGGACTACAGGTGGAAATTAGCACTTGTGCTATAACCTGGTACAATGCATCTTTCCTCTTTAAGGTCAATGTATATTGTGCATGTCCCTGCATAAATAAATAAATAAATAAAAATAAAATAAATAAAAATAAATGATCCAGCGGCGTTTGTCCAGCAAAGAGCTGCTTATGAACAAACGCCACTGGCGTGGCAAATTCAGAACACCTGGGTGAGGCACAGAAAGGATGATTAACTGGGAAAAGCTGATGGAGTCAGAGGGAGAGTGTGGGGGCGTGGCTGGACCGACAGACTATCAGCAGCGTGAGAGAAAGTAGGTCACCATGCTGACTAACAGCTGCTGGTCAGGCAGTGGCTAAGGATAAGGAAGGAAATACACAAAGTACACATAGACGGAGGAGCCAAAAACCCACAGAGAGATCAGGGCCAAGCCGGGAAAAACCAAGCCAGCTCGGCTCATGACAGAGCCCCCCCTCTAAGAGGTGGATTCCCAGACACCCAGGGTAACACCAAGAAGCCCCCCCCCCAACAGTTGCAACAACAACAAACAACACAAACCCGTGTGGCGGAAGGGGGAACAGGAAGGAGGGAATGCAATGCCCCACCCAGGGCCAACAATTAACCCCCCCAAGTCCATGGGTGTTGGGGCTCAGGCAGCCACCCAGAGTCCCAGGCCCAGCAGAAGGTCTGCTGGACGGCGTCCGGCGGCCTGCTGGAAAACGTGGGCCACCTGACCTAGGCAGTCTATTCTTCTGGTGGCCGGCCAATGTTGCTCAGCCACCAGGACTGAAGGGGTGGCGCAGGAGGCGGCCTGCCCACTGCAAGGCTCACTGGTGGGCAACTGGACTGGGGACAGGGGACCTCCATGGCATAGGGCAGGGATAAGGGGACCACGGTGTCCACAGGGTGGTCCGTAGTGCCCTCAGTGGCCCCTGACCGGGCCGGCTCCGCTGCACCCATGATGGACTCCAGCGGGAGCCTAGCTGTACCCATGATGGCCCCCAACCAGGCCGGCTCCACTGCCCCCACGATGGACTCCAACGGGAGCCTAGCTGCACCCTTGATGGCCCCCGACCGGGCCGGCTCTGCTACACCCACGATGGACTCCAGTGGGAGCCTAGCTGCACCCACGGTGGCCCCCAACTGGGCTGGCTCTGCAGCACCCACGGTGGCCTCTGGCTGAGGCTCTGCAGCACCCGCGGTGGCCTCCAGCTGAGGCTCTGCAGCACCTGTGGTGGCCTCCGGCTGAGGCTCTGCAGCATCTGCGGTGGACCCCAACCGGGCCAGGGCTGCACCCTCGGTGGAACCCACGCTGGAGGGTAGCTTCCATGACAGGTCCGAGCAGGAGCAGAGCACCCATGTTGGGATAATCCTGGAGTGCAGCCCCCACAATGGTCCAAAACCAGCCTGCTGGACCCACGGCGGCGCGGCCAGTGGAGGAGACCATACGATGACCTCAGACCTCAGGGAAGCTGGACCCACAATGTCATCGAGCGGTCAAACCGGCTCCACGAGGACCCCTGGAGATGGTTGTTCCTCTCTGGCGACCCTAGAAAATGGCTCAGGAGCGGGAGAAGAAACAGGGTCGTTAGGGTCACCGGCAGCGGCGGAGCCCAGCGAGGGAAGTGCAGCTGTGTGCTGCACCTGACTCTCCCCACCTAGAGCCAGACAAGATCTCTCCAACCCTGTGATCAGAAATACAAGAGAGAGTACTTGCCTGAGCTCGAGCTCCACCGTGGTCCAGGACTCCGTCGATCCTGGTGATGAATGCTCAGTCCTGGCCTCCAGGAGGACCAGCTAAGGCTCCCCATCCGCCACAGATGCCTCAGCAGCTGGCAAGATGGTGTTGGCAGTCCTGTTGTCCACCTGCAGCGGCTCCAACGCTGGTAATTCCTCCAGTGAGGCTGCAGGGGGACCTCTCTGTGCTGGCTCCGGGCAGGAATCATCTGAACCCAATGGCTCCTCCACTGTCAGATGGCCCTGACCTTGGGCCGACAGGTCCTCGGAGTGAATTGGAGGAGACACGGAGAGGGGAAAAAATGAGTTAATGCATGCAGCTGGAGGAGAGGACCCAGCAAACTGTTTATGCTGGGCCCCTTCCCTCGGGAGACAAGCAAGATTCAGTGTCATTAGATGGTGAACGGTGAAGAAATACTTGCCTGTCATCCCGGTCTTTACTGTTCCCAGCTGAAGGCAGGAGACAGTCCTCCCTCTCCGTGTCCGTGGTGATGTGGGCCCCTTCGAAAGCTTGTGGAGGAGCCGTCTCCACGACGATGGAGGGGGGCATTACTGGGGTGAGCTCAGCGGACCTCATGGCAGCTGGAGGGCAGAGGGCTGCCGAAGGTGATGAGGAGTTCTCCCTGTGTCTCCTAGCTGGCGGGTTGGTGTTTGCAGTTCTGGTCCTTTGATGCTCCTCCTCAACCCGGCGGTTGACAAAGGTGAGCAGGTTCACCCACTCCTCGTCGGATGGTGACTCCGTGGGCTGAGCAGGCGTAGGAGGTGGAACCCTCACAGCCAGGGAAGTGCGTCCTCAGACCTCCCTCACACAGCGCTCCTCCTCGACCCGGCGGTTGACAAAGGCAAGCAGATTTGCCCACTCCTCGTCCGTGAGCATGGCTGCAGAGGGACCTCTCCATGCTGGCTCCGGGAAGGGATCATCTGAAACCACCTACTCCTCCATCATCTGGCAGCTTGGTTCTTGGACTAGCAGGCGCTCAGGAAGTAAAGGAGGAGGCACAGAGAGGGTAGAAAAGGAGTTATTAACTACAGCCGGTAGGGGGAGCCCAGCGGACTGCTGTGACTGAGCCCCTCTCCCGGGAGACAGACAAGGTTTATTATTGACATGATGAGAATGGAGAAAAAACACTTGCCTGTCATCCCGGTCCTTGATGTTAGCTGCTGTAGTTGGCAGGCTGTCGTCTCTCTCTGTGTCCACGGTGAAACGGCCCTCTTCTACAGATGGAGGAGGAGCTCCATGGCAACAGAAGTGGGCGTTTCCGGGGTGACCTCAGCAGACCTCACCGCTGCCGGAGAAACAATTGTGGCTGGCGGAGGAAAGGGTCTGCCCTGGCGCTTCCATGCGGAACAACACTGTCCTTGATTTGCTGGGTTGGGTTTGGCGTGAGGGGGAGCGTAGAGCTGGCGGGAGACAGTCTCAACGGTGTCCTGGGAGTGCCCTCCCCTTGGCGCGAGCCCGGTCTTTCTCTGGGATTTCCTCCCCCTCTCGCCGTACTCTCGTCAGAGCGCTGCCAGCTGGGATATCCGCTCAACTCCCTTGGGATGTTCGGAGAGCTGAGGGCATCGCTGAACCTCTGCCTCTGCCAGTTTAACATACTACATGACGTCCGCTGGAGTGGAATATTCGTTCGCCATGGATATCAGGCCGTTGATGTCGATAAGAGCCCGGCAGCGTTCCCAACCGAGACTCATTGGGTATTGTCGGCCCCACGACATCTCCACCAGGTCACAACAAGCAAAATACGAAAAAAAGGGGGGTAAAAAGGGATGTGGGGGTTAACCCACTAAATCCTTTTGACGGGCTGGATCATTCTGTCATAAACCCTCCATGCGCTCTACTATTATACATGGAGAGGAGAAAGAGAAATGAGGATTTAAGCGTGGGGTTACCACACACACATTTATTGAACAACAGTTCAGGGAAAACCCATACAAATGGCTGAGCAGCTCGGCTAACAAAGAGTTCTCTCAAAATGCTAGGCTGTGTAGGAAGAGAGAGAAGCAGTTGTGCCACACTCGGAAACGCTACCAGCGTGGTGGCACAACTGAACAGGGGAACGCTAAAGTTACTCACAGCTTAGGCAAACCGGGTCCTCCAGTAGCGGCGAGCATACTCCAACAGTCCTTTGATGATGTGACGGTTACACAGAGGAAGATGTGACCATGTGAACCGTACAATGATCCAGCGGCGTTTGTCCAGCAAAGAGCTGCTTATGAACAAACGCCGCTGGCGTGGCAAATTCAGAACACCTGGGAGAGGCGCGGAAAGGATGATTAACTGAGAACAGCTGATGAAGTCAGAAGGAAAGCGCGGGAGCGTGGCTGGACCGACAGACTATCAGCAGCATGAGAGAAAGTAGGTCACCATGCTGACTAGCATCTGCTGGTCAGGCAGTGACTAAGGATATGAAAATACACAAAGTGCACATAGACGGAGGAGCCAAAAACCCACAGAGAGATCAGGGCCAAGCCTGGGAAAACTAAGCCGGCTCGGCTCATGACAGTTGCCTGTGAAAAAGTAGTTGATGATTCACAGTAACGCTGTGGTAACCTGGCAAATGTGTACCTTTTGTTTTCAAATGTGAATGCGAACCAAAACTGATGATCTGGATGTATTGGGATAGTAAAAAAAAAAAAAAACAACCATTGCTGATGTCTATTGCTGTAAAAAAAAAAAAAAAAAAAAAAAAAAACTGCATGTGTGGTTGTGGGTCATTTAACAGTTTGTAGAGGATACTGTAAAGGGCAAAAGGGAAGGCTATGGAAGCGAGGCACGAGTGTAGGTCGACAGATTCTTTATTAACCCTCTAACATATGTACAGCCTGTGTGCCCTAGCGTAGCCCGCTGGGGCCGAGTTCTCTGTAGAGGAGCCTAGAAGAAGCCTCCCCCAGGTTCTCTGCATTCTCCTTATATAGCTTTATTGACCTGAGCATAGAAACTGGGGCTGGCATATATTGCATGGGGTTTGACAAAGCCAATGTGTGGCACGATTATCATAACACATGTTACATTTTATCACAATACATTCTCCTCCCTGCACTGCAGCTTAGAGCAGCAGGTGGCGAAGGCGACTCATAGATTGGTGTAATTACCCAGCTGGGGGCCTACCCCCTTCAGTCCATTGTTCAGCCCCTCTTCCTGGTCTGGGTGTGAGAGAATGTCCACCCGCCGTGTCTAGTGTCACCACAATACTGTCTTTTGTATGGTCTATAGTGTGATTTTGAGTTTATTTTGACCAACTCCGCATTTTTTTTTTTTTAGTGACTAGTCTTGAGGATGGATTTGCAAGGAATGTTCTGGACTCTAAATTTTGCATAGCTTTTGTGTGCAGGTTTGATGTCACTGAGTGTGGTCCAACCGAAACCAAACACAGTGAGTAGCCGTACCTGGGCATGTTGGAATCCTGCAATATGTTTATTCCTTCCACATGTGGAAAATTTGATGCTCACATACCACTATTCGTTGGGATTATGGCAATATTGAGGGTTGTGGGGAGATCCCTACCCAGAAGGTTGACAGTTCATGCTTCAGACAATATGAAACAACCTTCTGCTATGTCACCGGTGACAGGGACTTTTACCTTGCCATTTTTTGAAAGGTGCTCTGTTTTTAACTTACCGTTTGTGGCTTTTACAGTTATTTTTTTATCTGATTTTGTAAAATTGTGAATGTCTGTGCCTGTTATTACCGATCTGCATGCTCCTGTGTCACAGAAACTTTATTGGAACGTCCTGAACCTGCAACATCCCTTAACCCCTTGCACTCTGGTCAATTTCCCTAAAAACGCCAAAAAATAACGTACCCAAAGTAAATCAAAAGCTGTTCTTCAACCCTTTGGAGCATCTTCATGGGGTTGGTCTCATTTAAAAGAAAACACTTTGAATTTTTTGGCAAACCAGTCATAATCTCTCTAAGTGCTCCGGCCACTGAGTAACAGTCATCTAAACATACTGAACTTGAAGAAAATAAATTTCGCCTGGGTGTTTTTTTGGATACAAATGCTTGCAAATAACACACAGCTGTCAGATCCGGGCTGGAAAATGCAACAGAAATGTAGAACCAAGTGACCAAGTGTTATCCAGCTAATGTCAAAATTTTGTAACAATACCACAAAAAATGAATATATTACACAGCTTTTTCCTCAGGTTGTTCCCAGGCGTTTTTGAACTGTGCCAAATTGTGCCAAATGGTTTTGGAAAAACATCTGTAACTTTTGAATGATTCAATATAGAAGCTTGATCTTGGGCTCTAATGAAAGGTGAAGGGCTGTGTGTGTGTGTGGGGGGGGGGGGGGTTGTTTATTCATTCATGAATGAATGAATGAATGAACAAGCCCCCACACACAAAGAAGCATGCCACGTAAAAAATGTGTGGCTTTTTTTTTACAAGAAAAAATAACCTACAGTGCACTAAAAATTATACTAAAATATCTGTAATGTAGAAGATAACAACTCCCACCCACCCCCCTCCCCGCTACAGAGGACGGACATCGCCCATCGCTACATGACGGACTGCGGTGACGGTGCGCCGCGGTCTACTATGCACAGTTGTACTAAAATATCTGCAATAATATCTGCAATCCGCTACAGAAGAGTAGCGGGGGGGGGGGGGGGGGCGTTCACGGTCCGGACGCGGCGCACGGGTCGCCGCGGTCCATCATGTGGTGATGACGCACAGTTGTAATTTACCGATCGGTCAAAAGTCATCTTGATTACAATTTTCAGGGATAAAGAATAATTTAGCTTATAACACTTACCTGTCCACAACAGCAGTGTCACTGGCGAACATCTGTTCCTCATTGTCAGACGAACATGACGCTGGTCCGCTTGTTACGGACTCGTGGTTCTGGTCAAACCATGATTCCATTATTGCGGTTTTGCGCTGCCATGATTGCGGTTTAGGCGAACGATTTTTCAAAACAAATAAGAACAGTAGTAAGAAAAAAAGACTGGCGAACGCGTGTGTGTCACCCAGCGGCTTACACAAAACAGATTTTACGCACGGGACATACGCTTTCAATTGTCGAAGTTCTCTGCTTCAATTGGCTCGCTGTATTCACAGCCGTTGGTAGGCGGGTCCTTCTTGCTAGGTTTTCAGTCATTGGTTGTTCAAGGTTTCAGAAACCCAATTCAAGGCTCTTATTAGTCGAATGAGAGGTCAATCAAATCTAAACCAATCAAAGCACTCCTTTGGCTTTCTGTTCGCGGCTGTGTCTGTAGTGGAAGAATGGAAATGCAGCTTTTTTTTTTCAGTGCACCCTAGGACGCACAGTGTTTCCTATAGGCCCTTAGAATAGAGGGTTAGTACTAGTGAAAGCGCTTTGAGTGGTCTTTGTGACTAGAAAAGCGCTATATAAGTGCAGGTTAGTTAGTAAATGGAAAATGTCTGTTATGCCAGTGTTAGCGTTAATAGTTGCACTTATCTTCCGTGCGGTGAGTCAGGTAGTCAGCCCGTGAGGTCCTCCACCCTCTCCCCACTGTTGCTGGCATTCGGGACATTGCCTTCCCCAATGGCCCCTTTGTCCACATTGATGACAAACGTGACGTTCCCCTTGCTGCGGCCTGCCCGCCCCATGCCTACCCCTGTCTCCTCTCCTCAGCTGAGGTCCAGTTCCGGTGCCACCCTGAAAAATAGAATTGGGGGAAACTCCCCGCCCCCCCCCCCTTGTGTCAGCAATCACATAAAGAGGAGTTGGTTTTTCTTTCAGTTTTGTTTTTTTCCTTTTCTTTCCTTTCCTCCTCTATTGTCTCTGCTTGTTTGGCATAGGTTAACACATCATCAAATGCACAGGTGCAGTATGTGACCAAATGTTTGCGGATGTACTCAGCCAGGTGTGGGTGCATGTTTTGCAAAAAGACACTTTTCAAATGCTGCCAATAAGGCTCTACATCTGAATCATTCTCAGCCTTAGTTAAACTAGAATGGCTATTAAAAACCTCTTGTAACCTTGTTCTATAAGCTTCCACACCTTCATCTTTACTCGGTTTTGTGGTTTGGATCATCCAGTATAAGCTGGATTTGAAAATTTAATCATAGGACATTGTTCAGTGACAACATGTTTCATAATCTTCAGTTTTATTGATTGTATTGATGGTGAGTGTGGAGTGGATATGTGTGCATATCTTCATAACTCTTGGGGGCTCCGGTGTGGCTGCTCCCGGGTAAACCACTCCTTCTTCACTTTGGGTTTGGTGTCAGCGAGTAGAGGGGTGGAGACGAGAGGAGGCAGGGTGACGTCAGCAGCGACCTCTCCAGCCTGGCAGCCTGGAGTTCTGAGAGGTCCGGGTAGATGGGATCAACAGCAGGTGGAGACAGAGGAGGAGGAGGACAAACATGGCCCCTTGCTCCCACGTCAGGCTCATCATGCACCAAAGAAGAAACAGAACACATATTAGTCAAATACTTTTTTTTTTTTTTTTTACCATGATCATTTTTTTTTTTTTTTTTTTTTTTTTTTTAGATTTATCATTAGATTTACACTTTAGCGTCACAAGGTCCAGGTCAGCCTGTCATTTTTTTTCCCCATCTCAAGCCACTGTTGCCCCTCAGTTGGAGAGATATGCAACTGTGAGCTAGACAATACAATTACACTGCAAAAAGTCAAATATTAGTCAAATGAAATAAGCTAATACTGTTTATCTGCCTTCAGGCTTCCCAAACAAAAGAAAAATCAAATTTTCTTGCTCTGCTGGCAGATAATTTTACTTAAATTAAGCAAAAAATTCTGGCAATTGATAATGTTAGTTAAAAATTTAAAAAAAAAAACATCTGCCAACAAAGTAAGATTAAATTGCTTAACACAAGTAACTATCATAAAGCCAGCAAAAATCCCACAGAAAGCTGCACAACAAAATAAATTACAGTACTGTCATCTTGAGATAAAAACAAGCATCAAATACATTTCATCTTACCATAATCCCCAGTTCAGTGTGACCTTATTACTGCTTCAGCACAACACAAGTTAGTCCTTTCACACACATACATATACATACAATAGCAAGCCAAAATGAGCACACACAGGTTAGTAAACAATCCCAAAGCCGCTTATAATAAACATATCTGGCAACCAAGGATGTTCACCGTCGATTACTTTCCCATGCATATTTTTGCCATCTTCCGTTAAAACAAAAATGTCATTCTCCTCCTCTCATGCGCCACAGCAGGAAACACATTGTCTCTTCCTGCCTGTCGTGATCTCTGCCTCTCCCACAGCAGTTACCCATTTTTCATCACAAAAAAAAATCATAAAGACGTTATTTAGACGTTATAAAAAACATACACAAACAAACACGAGAACGACCAAACAAACAAACTCCGGTTATTTATTTTAATTTATTTATGATTTTATATTAGTCTAAATGGTATTTTATTCTATTTTAAACTTACTTTGGGCTATATCTGTCAGGAGAGACACCAAGATGGCGCCCACAGCGGTCGACATGGTGCTTCGCTGCGCTCTTTGTTTGTTTTTGTTTGTCAATTGTGTGTCTGCTTGCACTTATACCCGTGAAGAACTTCTAAATATCAGGACTTTCACACCCACGGACCTCCTCCCAGTTTTTTTAGCCCCTGCCGCCGATCTGGTTCATTGCTTGGCTCGGAAAGTGAGACGGCGAAAGAGAGGTAGACGAGCGGGCGCTCTCGTGCGGCTTCGCAGGAGAGGCTCACGAACGGCGCTGCCTGGCATATTTCTGTCCAATACCAACTCTCTCTCTAACAAGGTAGATGAACTGAGACTGCTGATGCGTTTTAGGGACCTCGCCTCCTCAGCTGCCCTCTGCTTTACTGAGACCTGGCTCCGGGAAAATATACCGGACAGCGCGCTGCGCCTCGACGGCTTCCAGCTCTTCCGGGCTGATCGTGACACAGAGCTTTCCGGCAAGACCACAGGAGGCGGAGTCTGCTTCTACATCAACTGCAGCTGGTGCTCTGATGTAACGGTAATTTCCAAACACTGTTCTCCCGCCCTGGAATTTCTTGTTATCAATTGCAAGCCTTTTTATTCCCCGCGGGAGTTTGCTTCTTTTATACTGATCGCTGTGTACGCCCCTTCCGACGCGGACACGCGCGAAGCTCAGCGCGTGCTCGCGGATCACATTCAACACACAGAGCGGAGTTTCCCAGACTCGCTGATTATTGTGGCTGGCGACTTTAATCAGTGCAATCTGAGCCACGGTCTCCCCCGCTACAAACAGTTTATTAAATGCCCCACCAGAGGATTAAACACACTGGATCACTGTTACACCACAGTGAAAGACGCATATCGCGCTGTTCCTCGCGCTGCACTGGGATTATCTGATCACGTGATGGTTCACCTCATCCCCACATACAGACAGAGATTGAAGCTCACTAAACCTGTTGTGAGCACTACGAAGATACGGACCAGTGATGCTGAGGAGAAGCTGGAAACGTGCATGGAAATATCTGACTGGGGCATGTTTAAAGGAGCCCCGCATGATCTGGATGAGTACACGGACACTGTGAACTCATATATCCACTTTTGTGAAGAGGTCATTCTTCCATCACGCACCAGGGTGAGTTACTCTAATGACAAACCCTGGTTCACAGCTAAGCTCAGACAGATCAGGAAGGAGAAGGAAGCAGCGCTGAAAAGTGGAGACAGGGACTGCTACAGGGAGGTTAAATACCGGTTTAACAGAGAGCTGAAGAGGGCTAAATCTGTGTATTCAGAGAGACTCCAGCAGCAGTTCACTGCTAATGATTCGGCTTCCGTGTGGAGAGGACTGAGGCAAATCACCAACTATCGCCCTCAGGCTCCTAAAGGTCAGGATGACAAAGCTCTTTGTCAAAGACTGTCCCAACACTATGCCCGTTTTGACACCTCGTCATCTGTGTCCAACTCCCCCCCCCCTCCAGCTCCACAGCCTCCACAATCCCTACTTCATTTAAGGCACTCCCCCCTCCTCCCCCCCTGCCCTTATCATCAGTGAGCAGGATGTGCTCAAACAGTTCTCCAGACTGAACCCGCGCAAGGCCCCCAGCCCGGACGGCGTGTCTCCCTCCACCCTGAGACACTGTTCAAAACAGCTGGCTCCTGTCTTCACAGACATTTTTAACTCCTCCCTTAAGTTATGCCACGTGCTGTCCTGCCTCAAATCCTCCACCATCATCCCTGTCCCCAAGAAGCCACGGATCACTGGACTTAATGACTACAGACCTGTAGCGCTCACCTCTGTAGTCATGAAGTCCTTTGAGCGCCTGGTCCTGCCCCACCTCAAGTCCATCACCACCCCTCTCCTGGACCCGCTGCAGTTTGCCTACCGAGCCAACAGGTCTGTAGACGACGCAGTCAACCTGGCCCTCCACTCCATCCTGCAGCACCTGGACTCCCCGGGAACCTACGCCAGGATCCTGTTTGTGGACTTCAGCTCCACATTCAACACCATCCGCCCCGCTCTGCTCCGGGACAAGCTGTCCCTGCTCAACGTGCCTGACTCCCTCTGCAGGTGGATCACCGACTTCCTGACGGACCGGAGGCACATGTGCGGCTGGGAAAGACTGTCTCAGACTCTACTAGCATCAGCACCGGATCACCCCAGGGCTGTGTACTTTCCCCCCTACTCTTCTCCCTTTACACCAACTCCTGCACCTCCAGCCACCAGTCTGTCAAGTTGATCAAGTTTGCGGACGACACCACCCTCATCGGGCTCATCTCCAACGGCGACGAGTCCGCCTACAGGAGAGAGGTGGCCCAGCTGGCGTCCTGGTGCAACAATAACAACCTGCAGCTGAACGCTCTGAAGACAGTGGAGATGATTGTAGACTTCAGGAAAGTCACTACCCCTCTGCCCCCCCTCACCCTCACAGGCTCTCCCATCACCACTGCTGATTCCTTCCGCTTCCTAGGCACTACCATCACCAGGGACCTCAAATGGGAGCCGACCATCAGCTCCCTCATCAAAAAAGCCCAGCAGAGGATGTTCTTCCTGCGGCAGCTGAGGAAGCTCAAGCTACCCACCAAGATGTTAGTGCAGTTCTACACAGCCGTCATCGAGTCCATCCTCACCACCTCCATAACCGTGTGGTACGTAGGAGCCACTGCCAGGGACAGACTAAGGCTGCAGCGCGTCGTGCGCACTGCTGAGAAGGTGATCGGCTGCAAGCTCCCATCTCTCCAGGATCTGTACATCTCCAGGACCCGGAGGCGTGCTGGCCGGATCATAGCCGATCCCTCACACCCTGGTCACGTACTGTTTGCCCCCCTCCCCTCAGGTAGAAGACTTCGGTCCATCCAGACTAAAACCTCCCGTCACATGAACAGCTTCTTCCCCTCTGCCATCAGACTGCTGAACACTAAGTGACTTATTGACTCTCGTGCACTATGTACAGCAGCTCAACCAGACTCATGTCAATCATCACTGTTTTCTTCCTGCATTACCGACTGCACTATATAGTTCTCCACAGTATCTGCTGCTCGCTAATATTTTTTAACTGCTGACCAGTATCACTTACTCTTATTCTACACTTTTTTGCATGTATAGTTTATTTCTTTTATCTTATCATGTTTAATGTTGCAGCATTGCACCGAGACAAATTCCTAGTTTGTGTACTACATGAACAATGGCAATAAACCTGATTCTGATTCTGATTCTGAGTTGAGACGGCTTGGTTTCCCCGGCTTGGTCCTGACCTCCCTGTGGGTTTAGGTGCCGCTGAATACGTGCATATTATGTATTTCCATGCTGCTTCCTTACCCATAGCCACTGCTCTCTGGTCGACAGCTGTGAGACAGCCCTCTTTGGCTCACTCTTGGGTGAGCGCTGGCTGACCGCCTGCCGGTCCGACCACGCCTCCTCCCTCATTACCGTCAGCTGTTTCCATTCCCGTTTGCCATCTCCCCGCTCCTCGCCCAGGTGCTCCCAATCACTCCATCACCAGCAATGCGTGTACTTAAGCAGCCTTTTGCCAGTCACGCATTGCTGGGTCATTGCATTGTCTGCTGAATTGTCAGTGTGTAGTCTGTTGTCAGGACTGTAACGACATGTAGCCACTTTGCGTTAATCGTGGTTCTCTTGCGTCCACACAACAATATCGGCTGTGGGACCCCAGTGTGGTTACACGTTTCTCCTCCTGCGTTCGCAGGGTGATGCCGGCCCCCAAACGCCAACCATAAGTGTGCCTATGTGTTGGTGTACGTCTTCACCCTTTGGACCGTTTGTCATTAGTTTAATAAATGTGTTGTGGTATTCTCCATGGATCGCCACCTTGTCTCGGTGGAGAACCCGAGAGCGATGCCGTCGGGGGCCTTTTGGCTCCTGGTAGGGTCACCCATGGCGGTAAGGTCAAGGGGGAGGTCCCAGACCAAGAGCGATCCAAAGAAAGAAAGAAAGACCTCAACGGTGGGAGTGGCGGAGGATGACACCATGAGTCACAACGGCACTGAAGGCGGATAAAGGCTGCAACAGAGAGTAGTCTCCAGTCGTTTTGGATTCCATGCCACTGGATTCAGGCCCCTCTCTGCCAAGGACCGTGTGGTGGCTGCAGGCGCATCAGTCTCCCCACGATAAAAGACGTCACGCGCAGGCGTCCTCCCGAAGGGAGCCCATTCACTTTACATCTTGGACAAGACAAAGTCCAGTGGCGATCAGGAAGTGGTAACGGGGACAGGACAGTGAAGTCTGGGAGTTCTTAGCCACAATCTGGCACACAGGCGATGGGTGCTTGATACAGTCGTTAAGCTCTTGGACTGAGGCAGAAAGAGCTTCTCGGCAGCTGCACTCATGACTGAGCAGCCCTATTCAGGATCCACTCTGCTCACCCCAGTAGGGGAGGGGGTTAGAAAAGGTACCCCAAACATAGCCTGCCTCACAAAATCCTGTCTGGAATACCGCATCCAGAGGGATCACCACCACGTGGTCAGAAACATACAAAATTACATATTGGAGCCTGGAATGTGCGAACCCTTATGGACAACCAAGCCAGTGATCGACCTGAAAGGCGAACTGCCATTATCTCCAGAGAGCTAAGGAAGTTCCAGATCGACATCGCAGCACTCTCCGAGACCCGACTGGCTGATGAAGGGCAGCTGAAGGAGGAAAAAGGCGGGTATATTTTCTTTTGGAAGGGTAAGCCTGCAAATGAGCCACAAATCCATGGTGTGGGATTTGCTATTAAGAACTGCCTCATCAACCACCTCCATGAACTCCCTGTGGGCATCAACGAGCGCCTAATGACCATTCGTCTGATGCTTGCCTGCAGTCAAATGGCCACCGTTATTAGTGCCTACGCTCCAACGCTTGATGCACAGGATGAAATAAAGGAGGCCTTCTATGCTGACTTGGACAAAATACTATCTGAAGTCCCAAAGGAGGATGAGTTAATCCTGCTTGGAGACTTTAATGCCAGAGTGGGATGAAACCATCATCTATGGAGCGGCACGCTGGGGAGAGAAGGGGTTGGAGACACAAACTCCAATGGCATACTACTGCTAACTAAGTGCTCAGAGCACAACCTGGTCATCACCAACACACTTTTTCGTCAGAAAAATAAGTTCAAAACATCATGGATGCATCCCCGTTCCAAATTATGGCATCTCATTGACTACATCATAGTCCGCTCCAAAGACCGCAGCGATGTCCTTAACACCAGAGCAATGACCAGTGCAGATGACTGCTGGACTGACCATCGTCTCATTCGCTCCATCATGTCTATCCGCTTAATGCGGAAAAGAAGGTTGCAGAAAGGACTGAGCCAGCCAAAGCTTAACATTGTGCTGTTGGATGACATTATCTACCCACAACAGCTGCAGGATACTCTTAGGACAGCTTTGCCCAAACAGTACCCAGAGGATACTGAAAGACACTGGAGCACACTTTCCACTGCCATCGTGGACTCCTGCAAAAGCATCCTCGGCCATAAAAAGCGGAGACATCAAGACTCGTTTGACGAGAATGACAGTAAGATCCAACAGTTCATCGACATCAAGCGGCAATCTTTTATCACCTGGCAAAACAACATTCACTGCAAGGTTAAAAGAGCAGCCCATGCCAAAGCGAAGGCAGCCATACAAACACTTGTTTGGAAATTGAAGAACCAGTGGTGGACAAAGAAGGCCCTGGAGATCCAGCAGCTTGCCGACTCTGGAGACACGAGAGGATTCTTTGATGCCACAGGAGCGGTATATGGCCCCAGCCACCGCTGCCTAACCCCCCTTTGCTCCAAAGATGGGCTCTTGCTTCTGAAGGACAAGGAGGCAATTGCAGACAGGTGGAAAGAGCATTATAAGGACCTCTTAAACAGGGACACCACTCCTGAGATGGAGGCCCTTGATCAACTCCCTCAACAGCCCATAGAGGAAAGCATGGGAAAACAACCTAGCTTGGATGAGGTACAGGACGCCATCAGGAAGATGAGAAACAACAAGGCTGCTGGACCTGACGGCATCCAAGCAGAAGTCCTGAAGAAAGGCAGTCCTGATTTTCTGAAGCACATCCATGCCCCGCTCCTGAAAATATGGGGAGTAGAGGAAATCCCTGCACAACTCAGAGATGCCTTGATTGTCTCCATCTTTAAAAAGGGGGGCAGGGCAGATTGTGAGAATTACCGTGGCATTTTTCTCCTGTCCACCATAGGGAAAGCCTTTGCCCGGGTCTTGGCCAATAGACTCACCCCCTGTCAGAGAGCATTCTTCCCGAGTCCCAGAGTGGTTTTTGTCAAAACAGAGGCACCACAGACATGATTTTCATTGCTCGCCAACTGCAAGAAAAATGCAAAATCTACCATTATACATGACCTTCATAGACCTTACCAAAGCCTTCGACTCAGTAAACCATCAGGCCCTTAGGCTGGTTCTGGCAAAGATTGGCTGCCCAGAAAAATACATCTGGGTACTGAGACTGCTGCATGACAATATGTCTGCCAAGGTACTCAGTGGCAGTGGAGACGAAACAGAACCCTTCAGGGTTGACACGGGAGTCAAACAGGGATGTGTCATCGCTCCAACACTATTTTCCATCTATATTGCTGCTATTCTCCATCTCATGAACCAATATCTGCCCCCGGAGTCAAAATCATGTACAGAATTGACGGTCAACTTCTCAACATCAACCGATTTAGAGCTAAAGGTCAAACCAAAACCATATCCATCATGGAGCTGCATTATGCAGATGACAATGCTCTCGTAGCCCTCTCAGAAGAGGACCTTCAGTGCATCCTGTCTGCCTTTGCCAAAGCATACAAACAGCTCAGAATCAGAATCAGAATCAGAATCAGAATCAGCTTTATTGCCAAGTATATTTACAAGTAAACACACAAGGAATTTGACTTGACATTGGGCGCGCACGTTAGGCGCATCCAATGACACGGCAGCCATGAAGGCGCCTGTCATGCAGTGGGGGTAAAGAGGGGAAGGGGGGGGGGAACACAATAGGCAGAGAGAAAAAACATAGTTATCAGAATAACGCTCGTATAAGCTCATATAAGCTCAATGAGCCAAATTTTGATTACACAGAAAAAAAACCTCTATGCACATTAGCAGACAAAGTAGACAAAGCGAGAGAGACCAGTGTATGTAGTCAGCATATGATCAGTGTGTGATGCAGTGTGGAGGTGTGTCAATTGCTGGTGAACAGCAGAGGGCACCCCCTGGCAACGGATAGTCATGTGTTCTAGTCGGCATGTCCATTCTTCATGCAGGTGGCAAGTTCTGTAAACACATGATAGCGCTGTCCTTGAAGAAGCTCGATCTGCAGAACAACAGCCATTGTATGTCGATGTTTGGGTTAAGCCACTTCTCCGGCGTTATCTTCATCGAGGAGGAATGTAAACAAGGGCACCAAAACACAAGGTCAAATCTGCACAGTGCACTCAGAGAATAAAAAAATTTCCCTCTCTTCGATTCTGTGCTTCAGCCAGCTCGGTCTGGCTGTCAATATAAAAAAACCCACAAATACTCCACCAGCCATCATCAAACTGCAGTACACTTGCCATACCCCCAAACATCTCCATTGATAACATCTGACTGGAAAATGTGGACCACTTCCTATATCTTGGCAGCCTCCTCTCATCAAAAGCCGTCATCGATGATGAAATACACCACCGCCTCAGCAGTGCCAGTGGGGCTTTTTCAAGGCTAAGGAGGAGAGTCTTTGAGAACCGCGATCTCCAAGTGAATACCAAAATCCTGGTCTATAAAGCGGTGGTGCTTCCCACTCTCCTGTATGGATCAGAAGCCTGGACTACATACAGCAGGCACTTAAAGGCACTTGAGGCACACCATAAGAGATGCCTCCAAAAAATCTTCAGGATTAGTTGGGAGGATAGACGCACCAACACCAGTGTCTTGGAGGAGGCTAACCTCCCCACCATCACTGTCACCATTGCCCAAAACCAGCTCAGATGGATTGGCCATGTTATCTGAATGCCTGACTCTCCCTCCCAAAACAAGTCCTGTACTCCCAGCTAGCTGAAGGGAAGCGGGCTCCAGGAGGCCAGAAGAAAAACAAACCTAAAGAAGTGCCACATAGACCTAAAAGCTTGGGAAAATATGGCAACCGACAGGGCGACCTGGAGAAACATTGTCGTGAGGGTGCCGCACTGTACAACGCTGACCTCCATCATGCTGTACAAGACAAACGCAGACTCAGGAAGGAGAGAGCAACCAACAAACAGGACCAACCCAAACCCACCACCATTACATTCCCCTGCCCACATTGCAGCAGAATAATTGGGTCCAGAATTGGCCTCTATGCCCACCTGAAGAGCCACAAGGACCAAGAGGGAGGACAGTCATACTCAACTACGAGTGACCGCCGATGATGATGATGAAATGTGTTGTGGTGTAACCTGCATGTAGATCCTCATCATTTCTCCCCTCTCCATGCACTGTGTAAAAGCACACGGGGGTCATGACAGAATGACCCAGCCTGAAAAAAAGGATTTAGCGGGTTACACCAGCACATCATTTTCTCTTTGATGAACTGCATTTTTTGGGACTGACTTGGTTTGAAGATGTCGATGAGTCGGAGTTACCCGATGATCCTGAGATGGGAATGCTGCTGTGCTCTCATGAATATCGACGGCCTGATATCCTCGGCAAGCAAGTATTCCACCCAGGACAATGTCATGAGGCATATTAAGCTGGCAGAGGTTTGGCGATGCCATCAGCTCTCTGAGCACCCCGAGGGAGCTGAGAGGATATCCCAGCTGGCAGCACTACGATGCAAGTACGGCGAGGGGGAGAGGAGGTCCCCGAAGAAGACCAGGCTCGCGCTGAGGGGAGGGCGATCCTGGGAAGCTGCTTAAACTGTCTTCTGCAAGAACTCTGCTTCCGCTCTCACCAAGCCGGCTCCAGTTAATAAGGGACAGCGTCACCCACGTGGAAGCGCCGAGAGAAGCCTTCTCCTCCGTCAGCTTCCATCATCCCTCTACTTTCTATGGAGAGGGACGGCAATCAGCCTGCTGCAGCCATGAACAACAAACTCCGGGAGAACAGGCAAGTGTTTTTCCTTTCTATTCAATTAAATCATGAAGGACCTTGTCTGTCTCCCGAGGGAGAGGCCCAGCCTCAGCAGTCTACTGGGTCCTCTCCTCCGGCAGCAGTTGTTAGCTTACCCTCTATTTCCTCTATGTCTCCTCCCTTTATCCCTGAGTGCCCATCGGTCCTGGAACTAAACCACCAGACGTTGGAGGAATTTGGGGCCCTGGATGATCCTGCCCAGGGGCCCGCACAGAAGTGTTTCCCTGCAGCCACGAGTTCCCAGCGTTGGAGCCACTTCAGGGATATGAAGGGACTGCAATGACTATCTCGCCCACTGTAGAGGCTTCTCTAGCAGAGTGGGAGCCAGAGATGAATCTCCTCGAGGCAGGACCCGGGATGTCATCGTCAAGTTTGATGGAGTCCTGGACAGCTGTGGAGCTCCAGCTCAGGCAAATTCTCTCTCTTATATTTCTCATGTCTGTTTTGGAGAGATCTTGCCTTGCTGTAGGTGATGGGAGTCAGGTGCAGCCCTAGGCTTCATCTGAACTCCCTTTGCCAGGGTCCGCCACTGCCGGCGACCCTAGCCACCTTTCTTCTCCTGCTGTCTCTGAGCCTTTGTCTAGGGTTGCTGGAGAGGGTGTGCCATTGCTAGAGGTCGTCATGGGTCCGGTCCGACCTGCGGAGGACACCGCTGCTCCAGCTCCTCCTGCCAGGGTCGTCAGGGCTCCCCCCATCGACCGCCTCCTCAGCCTGGTGCTCCTGCGGGTTGACCCGCTCACCATGGGGGTAGCAGGGCCCAACCGGGCTCCACCATGGGTGCAGCAGGGGACCAACCGGGCTCCACCGTGGGTGCAGCAAGGCTCAAACCAGGTCCCACCGTGGTTGCAGCAGGGGCCCAACCGGGCTTCACCGTGGGTGCAGCAGGGCTCCAACCAGAGTCCACCGTGGGTGCAGCTATGGTCCAGTTGGACCCCGCTGCGGGTGCTACAAGGCCCCAGGTCAGGACCGCCACAGGGGCTACTCCCTCCTGGGTCAAGGCCGTCAGGGGCACGGCCGGTCAGCTTGAAGACACCGTGGCCTACACCCCTCTGCCGGATGCCATCTTGGCTCTCTTTGCACCTTTCTGGTCTTGATGGCTCTATGGCATGGGCAGGCCGCCAGAAGGACTTAGTCTCTGGGCCAGATGGCCCGTGTTTTCCGGCAGGCCACCGGACTCAGTTTGCTGGGCTGCCTGCTGGGCCTGGGACTCTGGGTGGCCTCCTGAGCTCCAACGCCCGTGGACTTTGGGGGTTAGTGTTTTTTTCTGTTATGGGCCCTGGGCGGGGTTGTTTTTGTTCCCTCCTGACCTAATTCCCCACCTCCCACCCTGGGTTTATTGTTGCTGTTGTTCCTGCTGGGGGGGGGGGGGGGTCCTCGGGATGTTACCTTGGGTGTCTGGGGTCCATCCCTTGAGAGGGGGGCTCTGTCAGGAGCTGAGCCAGCTTGGTTTCCCCGGCTTGGTTCTGACCTCCCTGTGGGTTTAGGTGCCGCTGTATATGGGCTGCACGGTGGCGCAGTGGTTAGCACTGCGGCAGCACAGTTTACCCTTGGCCGGGGGATTGTGGGGATCGTGGGATCGTGGGTTCGATCCCAGCCCCCGACCAACAGTGATCTGTGTGGAGTTTGCATGTTCTCCCCGTGTTGCGTGGGTTTACTCCGGGATTTCTCCGGTTTCCTCCCACATGCCAAAAACATGCATGTTAGGTTAATTGGCTGTTCTAAATTGTCCCTAGATATCTGTTTCCTATAGGCCCTTAGAATAGAGGGTTAGTATTAATGAAAGCGCTTTGAGTGGTCTTTGTGACTAGAAAAGCGCTATATAAGTGCAGGTTAGATATGTGCATGTTATGTATTTCCATGCTGCTTCTTTACCCATAGCCACTGCTCTCTGGCCGGCAGCTGTGAGACAGCCCTCTTTGGCTCACTCTTGGGTGAGCTCTGGCTGACAGCCTGCCGGTCCGACCATGCCTCCTTCCTCATTAACGGCAGCTGTTCCCATTCCCATTTGCCATCTCCCTGCTCCTCGCCCAGGTGCTCCCAATCACACCATCACCAGCAATGCGTGTGCTTAAGCAGCCTTTTGCCAGTCATGCATTGCTGGGTCATTGTATCGTCTGCTAAATTGTCAGTGTGTAGCCTATTGTCAGGACTGTAACGATATGTAGCCACTGTGCGTTAATCAGAGTTCTCTCGCGTCAGCACAGCGATACTGGCTGTGGGACCCCAGCGTGGTTACATGTTTCTCCTCCTGCATTTGCGGGGCGATGCCGGCCCCCAAACGCCAACCATAAGTGTGCCTTAGTGTTGTTGTACATCTTCACCCTTTGGACTGTTTGTCATTACTTTAATAAATGTGTTGTGGTGTAACCTGCATGTAGATCCTCACCATTTCTCCCCTCTCCATGCGCTTCTATGCAGCGCATGGGGAGTCATGACAATATCTTAAGGTATTTTAGTTATTTTTAAAGTTTTTCCTCATTATTTTTGGGCTTTTTCTTATTACAACTGTTCTTCTTGTATTATGTTTTCTCTATATATTTTTTTCTAGTTTATTTCGGCTGTTAATGTCACTTTGCTGGTACTGTGCCTTCCACCATTACTGTAACCTTCCGTGGTGATATCGCTCTGCGATGTGCACTCCGCCCCGGTATCACTCTGCAGGTACTGTTCCTTCCACCACTGATACCACTTTGCGGTCTGCACTTCCGCACAAACATAACTCTGAGGTACTATGTATCCTTCTGCACGTCTATTTACCTATTTTAGACTTGAACTAAAATCCAGTAAAAATGCTTTTATTACTGAGCGGTTCCGTTTCACCATGGTACTTTTCCCGACCGGACTCAAAACCATTGGTACCAAATTCTACACGTAATCCCATGGTCGGACTGAAACCGCCATGCCAGATGTCTGAATAAATTTAATTATTATTTAGATATTTATTATTTAAATGTATTTATTAAATAAATAAATTTACTCACTTCAATCTGCCTCGGTTCTCTCCGTCACTCTTCTCCTCCCCGGCGCTCTACACCACCTCTTGCTGTTGCCTCACCTCAGCCAACCGCTTCCAATGGGGAAGCGGGCAGGAGGTCTTTTCCAGCAGGCCCGTGCACTGGCAGAGAGAATGGTCCAGAGCGCCGCAGGTCTGGAGAAAAGAATTCTGAAGTCCCTGTTTGGGCGCCCATTATGTTGGAAAATTCTCTTTAACCAGTAGTCAAAGAATCAGGCAGGATCAAAGTTTCAGTAAATTTAATTTGCACCAGTCAGTGGAGAACAATAAGTGGTACACTCAGAGCCGTCTGTGGAAATTGTTCTGAATCACATACACAACTTTCAGTCTTCAAGCATCCTGATATCTCAAAACTGTCCATGAGAGAATATCTGGCTCAGTCTTTTTCTTCCAAGCTGTCTCCTTTCAGGTTCAGGTTCACGTTACTTTATTTGTACCCGTAGGTAGATTTGTTTTGCAGTCTGGTGACATCCATATTTACAAGCCACAATTACATTCAACATAAACACAAACAAAGGCACACATAAAGCTGACTATAAACATGATAAAAATACTCAAGGCTCCATCAATCAGGGTATAAAGACAAAGAGATGAGAGAAAAACCAGAGATAACAGAGAAGGGTCATATTAAAAAGTTAAAGACTAGTCAAAGAGGTTAAAAACTCAAAGGTCTAAAACCCAATAAAAGATTTAGAACCCAGATAAAATCCTACAAAAATAAGCAAATATAAAATGGAGTTAATAAATAGGTACCTAAATTATGTGCAATATATTTTTACAGCTTGTTCAACTCTTTGACAGCAGCAGGGACAAAGCTGTTTTTGTTGCGCTGGGTTCTACTTTTTGGGACAGCAAACCTCCGTCTTGAGGGAAGAAGCTGAAAGTTGCAGTGCAAAGGGTGGGAGTCATCATTTAAAATGGAGGTAGCAATCCTCTGTACTTGTCTGGTGTACAAGGATGTCAGGGTCAGCTGTGACTCACCAAGCAAACGACTGGACCATCTAACTACCTGATCCAAGGATTTCCTCTGTTTCAATTTTATCTGACCAAACCATGACACTAAAGAAAAGGATAAAACAGATTCAATAAAAGCCCGATAAAACATTGTCATTATGGTTCGGTCAGTTTGGAAGCGTGCAAGTTTCCTCAAGCAATGCAAATGTTGCTGACCCTTTTTGCACACCCTTTCACAGTTCTCTCCAAAGTTTAAATTACTATCAATAATCGTCCCAAGATATTTGTAGGATTGTACACATTCAGTGGTCTGACCTTTTAGTATGGTGACTTTGTGCCTGGGAGTTTTCCTCCTAAAGTCAATAATCATATCTTTAGTTTTTGTTGTATTCAGCTGCAGGTAGGAATCCTCACACCAGTGAACAAAATCATCAACTACTTGATGATCAACTACTACTCTCACCATCCTGGAGGAGACTGACAATAACTGAATCATCAGCATACTTTATAATGTGTCTGTTGTCATGTCTGCTCCGACACATGTTTGTGAACAGGATGAAGAGTAGTGGTGACAACACACACCCCTGAGGAGAGCCAGTAGACGAGCACTTTAGGTCAGACAATGTACCATTGACCCTTACTCTCTGCGTCCTGTTGGTTAACTTCTTGCACTCCGGTGTACCGCGGACGGGCACGTCTCTGCATCCTAGAGCGCATGAGGGCGCACGAGAGCGCACGAGGGCGCACGAGAGCGCACGAGGGCGCTGCGTTCTAGAGCACACTGAAAAAAAAAGCTGCATTTCTGTTCTTCCACTACAGACACAGCCGTGAACAGATCAGATATGATTGACCTCTCATTCAACTAATAAGAGCCTTGAATTGGGTTTCTGAAACTTTGAAGAACCAATGACTGAAAACCTAGCAAGAAGGACCTGCCTACCAATGCTGCGAATGCAGCGAGCCAATTGAAGCACAGAAGTTTGAAAGCTGTTTTGTGTAAGGCTGGGTGAAGACAGACTGCTGCAGCAGATGAAAAAAGGACCTGCAGGAAGAACCGCCACAGACCCAGCAGCACGGAGACCACCCACAAGTGCGACCTGTGTGACAGGGACTGCCATTCGCGCATCGGCCTGTTCAGCCACAGGCGGTGCTTTTTTTTTTTATTCCAGCAGAATAGACATTTAGGATTCTCTTCCATGGTCATCATAGACCGACGGAGGCCGGCGACGAAGGCTGGGTGACACACACGCATTCGACAGTCTTTTTGAATTACTACTGTTATGTGTTTTGAAAAATCGTTCGCCAAAACCGCAATCATGGAAGTGCAAAACCGCAATAATGGAATTATGTTTTGACCGGGTCGCGACATCAGAACCAAAGCAGACCAGCGTCGCATTCGTCTGACAATGAGGAAGAGAAGTTCGCCAGGTACTCTGCTGCTGTGAACAGGTAAGTGTTATAAACGAAATTATTCTTTATCCCTGAAAATTGTAATCAAAAATGACTTTTGACCGATCGGTAAATTACAACTGTGCAGCGCACGAAGTCCGAAGTCCGTGTGCCGCGGTACACGGTTCGTGCGCCGCTTCCGGACCGTGATCGCCTCCCCCCCCCGCTACTCTTCTGTAGCGAGGGGGGGGGGAAGCCGCGGTGACTGTTGCCGCGGTCGCCACATCGCCACATGACTATTACGTCATGTAGCGATGGCCGATGTCCGTCCTCTGTAGCGGGGATGGGGGGGGGGGAGTTGTTATCTTCTACATTACAAATATTTTAGAATAATTTTTAGTGCACTGTAGGTTATTTTTTCTTGTAAAAAAAAGCCACACATTTTTTTACGTGGCATGCTTCTTTGTGTGTGGGGGCTTGTTTGTTCATTCATTCATGAATGAATGAATAAACAACCCCCCCCCACACACACACACAGCCCTGAGTGTCACCTTTCATTAAAGCCCAAGATGAAGCTTCTATATTGAATCATTCAAAAGTTACAGACGTTTTTCCAAACTGTGCCATTTGGCACAATTTGGCACAGTTCAAAAACGCCTGGGAACTACCTGAGAACAAAGCTGTGTAATGTATTCATTTTTTGTGGTATTGTTACAAAATTTTGACCTCAGCTGGATAACACTTGGTTCTACATTTCTGTTGCATTTTCCAGCCCGGATCTGAAGCTGTGTGTTATTTGCAAGCATTTGTATCCAAAAAAAAACACCCAGGCGAAATTTATTTTCTTCAAGTTCAGTATGTTTAGATGACTGTTACTCAGTGGCCGGAGCACTTAGAGAGATTATGACTGTTTTGCCAAAAAATTCAAAGTGTTTTCTTTTAAATGAGACCAACCCCATGAAGATGCTGCAAAGGGTTGAAAAACAGCTTTTGATTTACTTTGGGCATGTTATTTTTTGGCGTTTTTAGGGAAATTGACCAGAGTGCAAGGGGTTAAGAAATCCAGAATCCAACCCACCAGATTATTGCTCAAATCAAATTGTTGCAGGAGCCTTTCAACTAAAATATGAGGTTGGATTGTATTAAAGGCGGAGGAAAAGTCGACAAATAAAAGCCTGGAGTGTGTCCCATTAAAATCCAGATGTTTAAAAAGCATGTTAAACAGAGTGACAGTGGCGTCCTCCACTCCTCTCTGAGGCCTATAGGCAAACTGCAGAGGATCCAATGCATGTTCAGTCTGCTTTAGGACCTCACATCTGACCAGTTTTTGAAAAATTTTCATTAAAATTGAAGTCAAAGCAACTGGTCTAAAGTCGTTTACCGTTTTAGGACAGCTGGATTTTGGAACGGGAACAACCACGGCATCTTTCCAGATCTTGGGCACATGTTGTGTCTGTAAGGACTTATTGAAAATGTAATGAAATACAGGACTTAGTTCACTCGTCTTTTTTTTTCCGGTTCCGGTTCCGCCGGACCGGCGGCGCCACACGAGTAGGCTGCCCGTTGCAACAGCCTTTTTTTTTTTATCTTCCTTCTTCTTTCTACACCTTTCACTCTGTATATATATCACGGACGCACGGATCGCCCCGGGGGTATCCCGGGTCGGCGGACGGAGCCACGGTTTGCAGCGGGAGACGCTACAGCGGGGAGGAGCTAGTGCTAGCTAGCACTTGGCCGCCACCCGGTGCTAATGGGAAACTCGACATACCGGGAGCTGTAGCGAAAACGACGCAGGTGCCGGGCTGGAGTTTAGGCGGCGTGCAAGAAATATAAGACAGAATAATAAAGAGCGATGGCAAGAACCAAGCAGACCGCCCGTAAAATCTACTGGAAGAAGAAGCCCCCCAGGAGACAGCTAGCCACCAGGGCTGCTCGGAGAGGCGCTCCGGCCACCGGCAGAGTGAAGAGGCCTCGCCGTCACAGGCCCGTGGCTCTGAGAGAGATCCGTCGCTACCAGAAATCCACGGAGCTGCTCATCCGTAAGCTGCCCGTCCAGCGCCTGGTGAGGGAGATCGCTCAGGACTTCAAGACCGTCCTGCGTTTCCTGAGCTTCGCCGTCATGGCTCTGCAGGAGACCAGCGAGGCCCACCTGGTGGTCTCTTCTTCGCTAAGGGGGTCACCATCATGCCCAAAAACTTCCAGCTGGCCCGTCGCATCCGCGAAGAGAGAGCTTAGACTTTCTGCTGCACATTCACCAACCAACCATAATGCTCCGCACTGTGTGTCTATATATATACATTTATAGTAATATGGACACGTGTTTACTAGATGTTGTTTTTTCTTGCCTTCTGAGTGTTGCTATCCCTGTGCTGTTGCAATCCTGGAATTTCCCCATTGTGGGACTAATAAAGGCTTATCTTATCTTATCTTATCTTATGTGCACAGGACTTTACCAAACGCCCACATATATTATCAGGGCCCTGACTTTTGTTCACTTTTACAGCGCAGAACTCCCTTTTAATATCCTGCACCTCAATATTAAAGTGCTGATTGTCTTTGAGTTTCTGTTTCAAATCTTGGGTTTCAGTGCTAAAATCAAAGGAGTCAAAATGACCATAAAAACAATTAAGAGCATTAGCCAGCTAGGTGTCTGAATTAAAACCATCTAAAAACACACGATTACTGCGCTCTGTGCTCTGAAGGCCTGCAATAGTTTTCATACTGGCCCAGGCTGAACCAAGTTTCTTTGTTGCCATCTTACTTTCCAATTCTGATTTAAAATTCTGTTTTGCTCTTAAAATTTCGGACTTCAGCTCTTTTGTGGCAACCTGTAGCTCAGAAACAGACCCCTGTTTAAAGGCAAGTGCTTTCCTCTGTAAGCAGGATTTAACTGATTGTGTAACCCATGGCTTGTTGTTGGGATATATTTTGACACATTTACGTGGAACGATCATATTTTTACAGAAAGCCATGTATGAGCATGTGACGTCCACCAAAGAGTCCAAATCATCCCTGCAGGACAATGTGAAAACCTCCCAGTCCGTACAGTTAAAGCATTCCTGGAGGCAGTGCACTGAAGCCTCTGTCCACACATCAATGTCTCTGGTCTCCACCTTGCCTCTTCTGAGAGCAGTTTTATATGTGGGCAGCGAATGTACACAGTTGTGATCTGAGGATCCTAAAGGAGGAAGGGGGAGTGATTTATAGGCCCTCTCTATGGATCCATAGCACAGGTCCAATGTCTTTTTTTGCCTGGTTGGGCAGGAGATATACTGATAAAAGTTTTTAAGTGTCTTCTTTAAAGAAACATGGTTAAAATCCCCAAGAATAAAGTTTGGCGCCTCTGGAGAAATTGACTGCAGCTGCTGGACCACATCAAAGACAATGCTGGAGGCGGAGTCAGCATCTGCCCTCGGGTGAATGTATACAGTTGTGATGAAAAGTTGGGGGAACTCGCGAGGCAGATAACAGGGGCGTAGCGATACGAACAGAAGCTCCACATCGGGTGTACAGATGTGCTCTATGACTGTGACAGATGTGCAGTACTGTTTGTTAATATATAAACATACGCCACCCCCCTGACGTTTCCCCGTTACCTCTTCCTGCCGATCCGAGCGGAGT
This sequence comes from Pholidichthys leucotaenia, assembly GCA_020510985.1. NCBI lineage: Eukaryota > Metazoa > Chordata > Actinopteri > Cichliformes > Pholidichthyidae > Pholidichthys > Pholidichthys leucotaenia. Next base: position 390,584,896 of record CM035837.1, read on the forward strand.
GGGGCTCCAAAGCCATCAATCCACAGGTCCGCATGCCGGTCATGCGCAGTAAGCCAAGTCTCCGTGTAAGCCATGACACAGCAGTTCTTGAAGTCCTTCTGGTAGCTTACATTCCCTTGAATTTCATCCACCTTGTTCCTCAGAGATTGTACGTTCCCCAAAATCATGGAAGGAAGAGGAATGTTACCAAACTGACGTTTCCTCAGGCGTAATTTCACACCTCCACGCTTTCCGCTCCTCCTTCTCTTGTCTCTCTTTTCATCACTGTGTCCGGCAGTTGCGGCATAGACTCAAACACAGACGCTGCATCATCCATATTTAAATGCAGCAACATGTCCCTGGAATATTGTATTCTCCCCGGCATGATCAATATCACGCTCACCTCAAAGACACAGAGCCGGTGGGAAAAAAGCAGCAGTGCAAAAATGGGAAGGAAATCCATATTGATGGAACCAGGGAGGTCTTCGTCATACAGTCCACAAACATTCCAGGACAAAAACGACTCAGAGAATTTCGTTAAAAACACATTAAAGTGCGTAAAAACAGACACACAGACAACGGACTTTTTTCACCAGCTGCCGGTCGCTGCATGCGCATGCGCCCAAGCAGACATTTCTCAGACATTACAGAACATGCATATGTAAACAAAGATAAATTGTCATGCTGCCACAACCTTATACACTTCACACAGACTCTGAGGTACCAAAAGATAAAGAATACAGAATTATTCTATCATTTCCATATACATATATATTATATACATTATATATACACACAATATACTGTATTTATTATACACAGCAGAAGGACCTGTTTGTCCACAACCGTTGCATCAGTGTTTCCCATTTGTCAGTAAATATTTAACTAAAAATGATTTATTTCGTTATTTGGGTGTTTTTGTGTCCTGCGTTTGGTCGTTAAGTCGTTCCGGCCATTCCGCTCCACAATCATGGAGGTATTAAGTTTTTAATTTTTAGATACTCGCATGGGATGGGGGACTCACTGTCCTGCAAAGTACAGTGGTACCACACGGGTGAAGCAGAAGCAGGGATTCCCATCTACTACTGACTGGGCAGGCCCTGCAAAGTACCGTGATCCACCTGGTTAGGCTGCTGCTTCTCCCAGCATGTTCTGTTTCTGTCTGCTCGCGCACCTTATGTTCTTCACATATGGTGAATTATCCTTTAGACCTACGCAATTAGGGCAACTTTATGGTACAATTTGTTTAAGCAATAAATCTTCAGTATTATCTTTTCTAGTCAAATTTGTCATTTTTCACTTCCTTGTCTTGTCCAGGGAACACTGTGGTGACTGAAAGGTTGTGGAGCTGTGTATTGTCCAATCAGCATGGTCATGATGCTGCATATTATCCAATCAGCACAGAGTCAATCTAAAACCCTGCTCACGCTTCTTGAAGCCAGGGCATGAAGAGACAGAGCTGGTGACAGAACAGTGGCTAAACTTTTATTGATAAAAATTACCCATTTTGACTGAGTGACTTGATACTCGGGCATGCACACCCTTGTAACATTAGCAAAGCACGTATAAAATCTTAAGCCAGTCTGACGAGTGGTTGAAGAGATATGCATGGAACAGACACACAGATAGACACACACACACACACACACACACACAAAGATATGTTGCATTTATAGATAGATGTGTGTGAAATGACAATAGACATCTTCATGCTGATTGAGATGTTTAGCAACAGTTAGTGGCTACATTTAGAAGGGGCTATTTTTTTCTCAGCTGTGTAAAATAACTGGTTAAATGAACAAATCATAATATTTTGTCCAGTATTGCTGTCATTTAATAAATTTTGCTTTCCGGAACTGTTGTATAAAAGCAATATTACACTTGAGATCATAATGGAATCATGAATATACTAACTACAGGTATGATACTAGCGGAGGGCATTAGACGTATCACACCCACAGTTGCTATATTCATTGATACTGTACCCCCTCTCATCTAATATTGCCTAATTGTCAATCTGTTTTGATTTTGTACAGTTTTGCTTTGGCATGAATTTTAGGGTTTAACTTCTGATGTAGAGATCCAAATTTCACAAAACATCACATTCCGAATCACAAAATTATTCTTCAAAAAAGCACCAAATTTCATTAAATTCTGTTCATGTTTCAAAAAATTACATTTATGAAATGTCTATCAGCGTTTGTTGTCTTATCAGTGGAAGATTTTGTTAGTGTGTGCGAACATCAGTGTGCTACCCAAAGCAAGTGTGACGTGTAGGGATTAAGACAATTATCTGTCATGCTAGAAAAAGAGGTTTAAATTGTCCCAGCAAAGTGTCATTCTTGTCCAGTGCAGCATACAGTACCTCTTCTGCGTATTTGAGAACAACATATAGCATGCATTAAGGTTCAAATGTTGTTCTACTGCTGCTGGGAATCCTTTCAGTCCAACCTTTATCACTTGAGAAAGTTAGCACACGAGCTAAAGCAGTTGTGTGGTGTTGTCTTTAAGGCTTGTTTTGCTGGAGGTCTCAGGTTTGAATCTTGCTAGTAGTACAGCATCCCTCTCCTGTGCAACTAAAGTAACACTATGTAAGATTTAACCTCAAAATAATGTTTACAGATTTATTGTGATGGTACACCAACATTTGACCAAATGAATGTCACTTCCCCATAGCCTGAGCGGGCCCACACTGCCTGCAACAGATGGTGGGATCACTGGGGGTACAGCAGCTGTGGCGACAGCAGCGAATCATAGGGCACAACTTCAGCCACACGCAACAAAGCGTCGTGTGGATCGCTGCTAGGATTGGGGCCGTGGTTGTGAAATTTTCAGTGCGCCTACAAGGAATATGAAAAAAAGAAATAAAAAAGGGGGAAAAAGGGAACAAAAGGAAAAAGGAAAAAGGAAAGAAAAAAGAATAAGAAAGTTACATAATGTAGCACTGCATTAAAAACTAATGTGAAGGCACACCTTAGATTTTAAATGCTTTTGTGAAATTATACAAGTCCTTGAAGTTTACATCTGCTTGGAACTCCATGATCGCTTCTTGCGACTATATTTGTTTTGGAAATTAGGGTTAGACACTGAAAAAAAAAGGAATGCAATAAACTAAAGAAGCAAAAAATCAAAACAAAACGTGTTTTTTTTTAACTAGAAAAACATTAGCACATTATGGCATATGAGTGCAACTCTCACTTGTTTCTTGACTGCAGAGACCCTTCTGTGCTACTATTATCATTCTCTCCACCTACATGTGTAGAAAACATATAGTCTTTTACTCAGAGGCAGTGGAAAACATCTCTGGGAAAAGTAGACTCTCACTAACTTCAGCAGACAATGGAAGAATGGCAGCAGGATCCTTTTCACCATGTTCAGGGCCACAGTAGTTCTCTTAACTTAGTTGTCGAGATGCCTTTTTATAGCCCAAAGTGGTTTTGACTGATTCATAGACATGGCTTCAAGCAGTTTGAAGTTTTCTTGTAGGATGACACTCAAAATGAATAAAGACCACTCATTTTATTTATCAAAGTCTTTAATCACAAGCAATTCAAACTTAGAAGGTTTTGAGTAAAGTTCTCAATTCATTCTCATGGAAACCATGAAAATGGATCGTAGCCATGACAATGCTTCTCATACAACCACCATTTTGAAATTGCTTGTTTTTCTTGTGGCTACTGTCATCTATCATTTTCCACTTTCTCTCATCTACTTGATACAAGTCCCATCAAGCTCTGATTTGAAGCTGCCACTTATTCGTGATAGAATAAAAGGGTGAAAATTGTTCAAAACAATTCTGTTCAATCAATTCATCCTCAGCTGGAACATTACTCGTGTAATGCATCTCAGCTGCCCCTTCCTGACCAACCCTACCCTGTCCAACAACACCACTATTTCTTTCCTAAACCAGTAATCCTTCCCCCGTCCCTGGTGGGTTCACTTTCTCACTTTTTCCCACGGATCGCTACATCCCACATGTTAGTATTTGGAAACCCTGCCTGTCATCCAAGACCTATCAGAGCACGGCAAGTCTTCCAGCCAGAAGTGAATATTAAAGATGTGGAGGAGATGGGGAAGAGGAGGAGGAGGAGGAGGGGGGGGGATTGGAAGGGAGGGGGTGGGCAGAAGCAGTGCAATGAAAAAGGAAAGACAGATGGGGCTCGAAGAGAGAAGGAGAAAGAGAAGGGGGGCACTAGTGTCAGGCAGGGCTTGGTCTCTGGATTCAAAAGCGGATTTCCACATTATGATTCTGCAACAGTGTATTGCACACTTCAAAGACCTTATTACAACAACCTATTAGCATTCATGCAGCCATTCACATCACAAGCCCAACACCTGCATGGGAAACAGGGGCAAGATCTGCGGTGAAGAGGACTAGCTGGAGATCACAACGCCAGGGCAGAGGACTGGGGGAAATGGATGCTTTAAGAGCCAGGAGTCTCAGGTCATGAATCCTAATCTGAATGCTGCAGTGATGATGGAAGGGAAGGTTGCAAATTCATAAAAACCTTGGCGTTAATGCTTTATTTCAGCTCGTAAACTTTTCAGCTCTCATGAGAGTAGGTGTGCTGAGAATCTCTGTACCGTTATTCTCAGCTTTTTTCCAAGAGTCAACTTTAAAAAAAAAAAAAGGCATTGTGCTGGAAGTTTTTTTTATTTTTCCTTCTGAATTCCCCTCTCTCTTTGAAGCACTCAACTGTGAACAACTTTATTTCTGATAAAGCAGTTGTGTCTTGTAATTTTCACAAAAAATTGAATGCTGCAATAAGCATCAGAAACATTAATTATACCCCCACTGGTATGCTCATTGGGCAGGATAGCTATGATAAAACTGGCAAAATTGAACCACTGCTCTTTCTAGAGTTTTTTACATTTGTTAGGTTAATTGGCAAATTTGAATAAGCTGTGTCGATGTAAGGGCCCCTTTTCACAAATGGAGACCGCTTTTGAGAGATCAAAAATTGAATTGGTCTCTCAATGATCTCCTAAAGCCTCAAAAAAGCAATTTCAATGTAAATATTTGGGACATTGCTGTACCATATTCATGGTGATTTATAGAAATTTTTGAAAGATCCTACAGAGATCACTGAGTGACAAGGAGAGATTGCTGAGAGATCAGGGGAGATCAGTGAGATTAAGAGTTTGTTAGGCAACCAAAAGAGGTCTGTGTGGTGATCTGAGCACTGAACCCATCCGCGCTCGGGTTACTCAGTATTTTCCCTTTTTCTCCCATATTATTTCGGTTTTGTTATTATTGCTTCCAGAACTTTTATTGTGACAGCTTCGAGGCCGAACTTCTGGCTATCAAAGCCGAGCCGGCGCTGTGACAGCTGATCTTGATTTCGTTACGTTCCCCCTTCCTGTTTGGTTCTTTTACCTCCGTGATCAGTATTTAAGGAAGCAGCTGAGACTCACTCCTCACTGCGACCTACATTGGTGTACCAGGACTGGAGTCCTTAACCCCGGCTCCAGTCTTCCTGCTATCTTTGATTCATCCTTGCTTCATCAGGCGTAAGTGTTCATTCGTTCATGTCTGGTTCCACCCTTGCTACACTTTAGCTCTGATGTTAGTGTTCTTTTGTGTCCTAGTTCAATGTATGTACTTTGCCCCACGTGGCTCTTCATTTTGTTACTTTGTTCTTTTGTTAAATAAACAAACAAACTTACTGTTGACATCTGGCACCTCATTAATGCTCCGAAAGAGGCATTCGTGTCAGTCTGTGTATATGAGTGTTGGACAAGTTACTAAAAAATAGGTAATTACAGTTACTAGTTACTTCTTTTCAAAAGTAATTGAGTTACTTTACCAATTACTGTATGATTAAAGTAACTTGCTACTTGGAAAATTAACTTGCATTACTTTTAAATGCATACTTAAATAATCTTGCACACATAGCAAGATACTTTAATTAATGGATTACACTACGGGCTTATTAATGTCAGTCTGAAAACTGTTTCAGACTGAGCTTTTAGAACATGTTCAGTCTGCTTTATCCTGCTGTTAGGGCTCTTATTGTGGGGAATATCTGAAGAAAATCAATAAGAAATTGACAGTAATATCCTCTTTTTGGAGTGAGAAATTGTCATATTGAGGGAATGGTCAGCTCACTTGCAGGGTGCCACACCAGAGAAAACACACACACGACAAAGAGAAGCTAATTTTAATGTCACAATTTATTAATTCAAAAGAGGAGCGCAGTGTTAGTGAAAGACGCCACTCGCCAGAGGAGGACTCAGCCTGTAAGAGGGAGATGAACGTTAGTTAGTAGGAGGAGGAGATCGTAAATAAGGGAACAAGAAACTAAGACTTACGAGAGGCTGAGCAGAGAACCTTACAGAGAGACCAAGCAGGAATAGACAAACCAGCAGGGTGAGGCTGGCAGGGAGTAGGGGAGGAGAAGAGCTGGATGAGGTGTCTGACCAGGTGTAGATCGGCTGCTGAAGCGGTGATGAGATGATGGAGCAGGTGAGTGCACAACGAGTCCCGGAGACGCACCGCAAAGATGGCAACAACCTGGAAAGGGAGGAGAAGAGAGATTAAACATGATTCCTTATGTAACACCCACTTGTGTGTAACACCTCTTTGTAGCACTTTAGGTGTGTAATACTACTTTAGGTGCAAAATCTTGTACCCTTGTGGTAGTATTGGGTTATGGCAGTGTAGTTACCTTTAACTCTACTACCTGGATGGAAGGGACAATTGGGCCAGATCAGACAGACCCCAGGTTCGTAGGAGCCCGGAGGACACAACAATAGAAAACTCACACACACGGTGTATGGAACTTGCAACTATATGTATTTCAAAGTTATGTACACATAAACACAGGTAGAGTGCTGATCACAATAATAATTCAATAATAAAAGAAAATACAATCCATCCAAAATATATTCACAATATGTACAGTTCTTTGGTATCAGTTCCAGGTGACCAGTTGGGTCACTTTTACCAGTCAGTTAGGTTCGGGCAAGGCTCGCCATCCAGATCTGGAGTTCACGGTTTCTTGGTCCAGGAATTAGGAAACCAAAAAAAAAACCTGACCTATAAAATAGGTCAGAACAAGAATTAAGCTATAATTTATAGCTTGTTACATCAATGTCAAATAGTTCTACATAGTACAACAATAGTTCAAATTCCTTAAATCACCAAATGCGCATAAAATAAACACATTCTACTATCTCCTTTTATCAATATGGTACCATAACATTGAGTAAAGTGCATTTGGAACACTTGACATCGCAGTAATAGTTGTGCAGTGTGCTGCACCAAGTTAGCATATCAGCTAGCACAACAATTTATCACAAATTTAAAGCACTTTAAAACACATATAAACCATAGGTTCAACATTCACCGTTAAGTAGCAATCAATGGCCAGGGAATTGGGACCTTTGATAACCGTTACAGCTTTGAAAAATGCCTTTTTCTGATGGAAAAAACTAGCCGAAATTAGCATCGGCGGTTAGCATTTCAAGCTAGCGATTAGCATTTCCCATACACACTAAATGGCACTTACCAAGCTAAGTGACACATGCGTCATGGGGTTCCCGCGCTCAACGTGCGTTTACAGCCTTTGGATCCAAATCTTAAAATTTAACAAACGGGGCATTAGAATTTGATAATACAGCAATGTCTCATTGCAGGTGTTTGTTCAGGCTTACCAATCTCAAGTTTTATCCGAGACAAAGACTGCTATTAGCACGTTAGCATCGCCATATCATCAAGGACCGTCTCTCTCTCTTGGTCGGTGTCTTTCGGCATCTGGCATGACTGAGCCAAAAAATGCAAGTCATACCCAGACCCGGAGAGAGAGCGCTTAACCCATTGGCTGGCGCTGCCAAACAACGGTGCAGCCATTGGTTGCTCAAAATACCAAATAAAAACATTTGGAACTTTATCAAAACTCCCCAGAAAATGTTCCCTACTGTTTTATGAATATATATTTATTTAAATATTCATCTTTAAATTATTTACTCCCATTGTGAAATGGGTGTTTTTCTTTTTTAAAGCGGTATCAATATTCATATTTTTATTTGCGTTTTTAACACTGCGTTACACTTAGGATATCAAGTACTTGCTTGCTTGCAGGCAGTATACCCAATGAGCATGCATTGATCCATTCACATGTTGATCCTTATAAGCGCTGGCAAGGCAGAGACAGCAGGTGTGTCCATTCACGCAGGTGTGATGATTACCTGCAGAGTCGAGGAACCTCTCGCAGGAAAGGAGGGGGTGTTCGCTCACCTGAACATGACAGTCCCCCCCCCCCCCCAAGGTGTGCCTCCTGGCGGCCCACTGGGCTTGTTGGGATGGGCTTTGTGGAAGGCCCAGACCATCCCTTTGTCATGGAAGAAGGAGCTAGGGATCCAAGGCCTTTCTTCGGGGCCATAGCCCTTCCAGTGGACAAGGTATTGCAGGCCCCTGCCCCGCCGACGAACATCCAGAATCCTCTGGACGGTGTAGGTGGTCTTGCCATCGAGGATCCGGGGATGAGGAGGTGGCTTTGGGGGGGACAGAGAGGGCTGGTTTGATTCTCGAGACGTGAAATGTCGGGTGGATGCGAAGCATTGGCGGAAGCTCTAGATGGACCGTCACGTCGTTGACAATCCTGGAGATGGTAAACGGGCCCAAAAAGCGAGGTGATAACTTCCTGGACTCCGTCTTCAAGGGCACCTGGTCCACCGACAGCCGCACACACTGCCCGACTGCATACTTGGGTGCTGGAACTCACTTGCAGTCTGCATACTGGCGATTCCGCTCCTTAGAGTGAAGAAGGACGGCTCGGGTGGCCCTCCAGAGCCGACGGTAGCAGTGGGCATGGGCCTCCATGGATGGCACGGCGATTTCCCTCTCCGCCATGGGCAACGGGGTGGGGAGGGGGTATACCTCATGGATGCCTCAAAAGGCATGAGTCCTGTGGCGGAAGAAATTGCCATGTTGTTGGTGTACTCCACCCAAGTCAGAGGGGTGCTCCACATGGAGGGATTACCGGATGCCATGCATCTGATGGCAGCCTCCAGGGACAGGTAGGTGCGCTCAGCCTGCCCATTGATCTGTGGATGATAGCCAGAAGTGAGGCTGACTGTGGTGCCCAAGGATTGGCAGAAGGACTTCCAAACATGGGAGGTGAATTGTGGACCTCGGTCAGACACAATGTCCATAGGAATCCCATGCAGACAGATGACATGTTTGGTCAGCAGGTTGGTGGTCTCTGATGCAGAGCGTAGTTTGGGAAGGGGCACCAGATGGATTTCTTTGGAGAAGAAGTCTACTAGTAAGGATCCATATACCATCATCCTGGTAAGGATGAAGGTATTGCCTTGTGAGGGGGGAAGTCCTGTGACAAAATCCAGAGCAATGTGGGACCAAGGTCAGCTGGAAACTGGTAGTGGATGAAGTAAACCAACAGGAGGTGAGAAGTCAGATTTGTTGTGAGCGCACACCTGGCATGCTTTAACGTAGTCCCAGATTTCCATCCACAGGGTGGGCCACCAGAACACTCGTTGAATCAGATTTACTGTTTGGAAACCCCTGGGTGGCAGGCAAAATAGAGTTAGTTAACTAGAGTGTCCCCACAGGATGACATCGCTGCGGAGGCCGGCCGGGACAAACAGCTGATCACTGGGTCCCCCCTCAGGTCTGAGTTGTGTGGACTGGGCCTGTCAGACCCTCTGCTCAGTCTCCCAGGTAAGGGCTCCAAGAATACAAGATGGTGGCACAATGGGTAGGGGGAGAGAAGGAGGGGCTGGAAGGTCAGAACTGAACTGACAGGAGAGAGCGTCTGGTTCGATATTGTGAGAACCAGGCCTGTATGTGATGGTAAGATTAAACCTATTAAAGAATAGGGCCCAGGGGGCCTGCTGGGCATTTAATCTGCGGGCCAACCAAAGGTACTCTAAGTTTTTGTGGTTGGTCCACACTACAATGGGATGGACTGCTCCCTCCAGCCAGTGCCTCCACTCCTCAAGGGCCAACTTAATGGCTAAGAGCTCCCTGTCTCCTACGCTGCAGTTTCTCTCAGCCGGCGTGAGCTGCAGAGAGAAATACGCATATGGGTGGAGCTTCTTATCTGAGATTGAGCGCTGTGAGAGGACGGTACCCACCCCCGAATCAGAAGCGTCCACCTCCAAAATAAACTGGAGCTAAGGGTCAACCTGGGCCAAGAAGGGGGTGTTAGAGACAGGCCCTTCAATTTGGAAAAGACCTGTTCGGCTGCCTCGGACCAGGTGAAGGACACCTTGACCGAGGTCAGCTGAGTGAGAGGCTGTGCTATCCCACTGTACTTCCTAATGAACCTGCAATAAAAATTCACAGACTCCAAGAAGCGCTGGAGCTCCTTGCGGGAGTGGGGCATAGGCCAATCAAGCACAACCTTCACCTTGGCCGGATCGGCCTTCAGCTCCCCCTCAGCCGTAACAAAACCCTATGAAGGAAGTGGAGCGGGTGGAAAACTCACACTTCTCAGCCTTCACATACAGCTGGTTTTCCAGGAGCCGCTGTAACACGGACATGACATGGACTGAGTGCTCCTCTGGCATGCAGAAAAAAATCAGGATGTCATCAAGGTATACAAAACCAAACTGATTTACCATGTCGCGGAGGACATCATTAATCATTCGTTGGAAGATGGCAGGGGCGTTGGTGAGCCCAAAAGGCATCACGAGGTATTCGAATTGCCCCAATTGTTTTTTAAAGGCCGTCTTCCACTCGTCCCCCTTGTGAATATGAACCAGATGGTATGCGTTGCGTAAATCTAATTTGGTGAATACCCGCTTGTGCTGAAGGAGCTCAAACGTGGATTGATCAGGGGCAGAGGATATTTGTCTTTAACGGTTATGGCATTCAACTCACGGTAGTCAATACACGGGCACAGGGATCCGTCCTTCTTCCCTACAAAAAAAACAAAAAAAAAACAACCTGCCCCTAGAGGAGGCAAAGAGGGCCGAATAAGGCTTGCATTCAGAGAGTCCTTGATGTAAATCTCCATCGCCTCTCGATCCAGCCCAGAAATACTGTAAAGCCGGCTGGATAGCAGTCGCGCACCCGGGAGGAGGTCCATGGCACAGTCGTCCGATCAATGAGGAGGCAAAGAGAGCGCTCTCGACTTACTAAAGACCTCCCCAAGGTCACGATAGACTTCGGGTACAAGGCTGAGGTCCGGCAACTCTGCCGGAGAGGAGGAGATGGGCAAGGATAGTGAACACTCAGCCGAACTAAGATATGATGCCAAACAAAAGGGACTCCAAGAAGAGATGGAGTTTTGTGCCCAACTGCTAAGGGGATTATGCTTCTGGAACCAAGGGTACCCCAGAACCACCAGGGAGGATGAATTTGGGAAAAAAAAGATCAATAAAACATCCTAGTGGTTCCCAGAAAGGAGGACGGGGATCTGTGCCGTGCATTCGGTGATAGAAGCCACGCTGCTGCCAGATAAGGCGGTGACATTTAAAGGAGTGGATAATTTGGTTGTGGGGATACCTATTTCCCACACAAGCCGTGAGGAAACAAAATTTTGTTATGCCCCTGAATCAGTTAATGCCATAACCCTCCTCCCGACCCCCGCAACTGAATGAGGGCCGAAATAGAGAAGTTACCAGGGGGATGAATAAGAGTCCTGCCCATCAGACCCCCCATAGCTAGTGACGGGCTGCATCTTTTGGCTTCAGGTGGCAATTGTACAGCTTATGATGCAGAGAGCCGCAGTACATACACGTGCCGGCTCTCCTTCATCGCCAGTGCTCTTCAGGAACCAAAAGGGCTCGGCCGAGCACCATCGCTTCGGAGGAAGAGTCGGATCCACCCGTGTCCATAGCCAGCGGAGGTGTGCGCGAAACGGACGGGCCAGAGGAGGTCCTGCGCTCCTTCGTGCGGTCGTGGCATCGGTTGTCCAGACTGACAGCCTAATCGATGAGGCCATCCAGAGAGAAGGGAAGGGCATGAACTGCCAGGTCATCACGGAGGTTGGCGTTTAAACCCTGGAGGAAGATGCTGCGTAACAAAACGTCATTCCAGCCAGAGTCCACGGCGACCACCCAAAACTCCATAGAGAAGTCGGCAGCAGACCAGCTCCCCTGACAGAGTGGCATAAGGTGCCTCATGATATTACCCTCACTCTCCATTTGGTCGAATGTGCGGGAGAATTCACTAACGAACCTAACTGGGATCCTAGTTAGATCCTTCGTTCCACTGATGTAGCCCACACTTAGCCTACGTTTTGGCTGGCTCGTTCTGTCATGTAGAGAGAATGATCAGCTCACATGCAGGGTGCCACACCAGAGAAAACACACACACAACACAGAGAAGCTCATTTAAACCACAATTTTTTTAAAATCAAAAGAGGAGCGCACTGTTAGTGAAAGACGTAAATAAGGGAATAAGAAATAAGAAAGACTAAGACTAAGACTAACGGGAGGCTGAGCAGAGAACCCAACAGAGAGACCCAGCAGGAATAGACGAACCAGCAGAGTGAGGCTGGCAGGGAGTAGGAGAGGAGTGGAGCTGGGTGAGGTGTCTGACCGGGTGGAGATCGGCTGCTGAAGCGGTGATGAGATGATGGAGCAGGTGAGCGCACAACGAGCACCAGAGACACACCGCAAAGATGGCAGCAACCTGGAAAGGGAGGAGAAGAGAGATTAAACATGATTCCTTAGCATTAGGATATCAAGTACTTGCTTGCTTGCAGGCAGTATACCCAACAAGCCAGTGCTGAATCATTCACACGCTGATCCTTACAAGCGCTGGCAAGGCAGAGACAGCAGGTGCGTCCACTCACGCAGGTGTGATTATTACCTACGGAGTCGGGAAACCTCTCGCAGGAAAGGAGGGGGCATGCGCTCACCTCAACATGACAGAAATAGGGTTTGTGGAGTAAGAGAGAGGGAAAAAGAATAAGAATCACTCCAAAAGAGTGAGCGTTGCCATTACTGCATAAAGCTGTCCATGTTTAATCTTTCCTTTATGGCATGGATTTAATCTGATGTGCAGTGATCCTAAGGTAAGGCAAGGCAAGTTTATCTGTATAACACATTTCATGTGCAAGACAATTGAAAGTGCTTTACATAAAAACATTAAAGCATGACAGCAACTTGCAAAAGGAATCTACACATTAAAAGGCCTCAAACCTCCTTTCCTTTCCTTTTATTTTTTATATGTGAAAAAAAAAATAGTGTTTTGACTAATCCAAATCGCCTTAGGTTTTGTCAATCCCTTTAAAGCGCCTCGAACTCCTTTCATCAGGGTGGGGGGGGGGGCTCAAACCCACTCCTTTTCTTCTATGAGGAGGGCCTCAAACCCTCCCTTAAAGTTTAAAGATATGTTTTACAAAAACAAAAATTTAAAAGCAAACTAAAAAGCAAATTAAAGAGAAACAAAAAAAAAGGCTAAAATAGAATGCGACAGAAATAAAAATTGCATTATATTGTAGGCTACTGAAAGTCTGTGGCAAATAGGGGAGTTTTTAACCTTGATTTAAAGCAGCTGAGAGTTTCAGCAGCCCTGATCCTTTCTGGGAGTTTGTTTCATATGTGAGGGGCATAAAAACTGAACGCTGCCTCACCATGTTTGGTTCTAACTCTGGGCACTGATAGTAGGCCTGACCCTGATGATCTGAGGGCCCTGGGTGGTTCATAATGGACCAGCAGATCTGAAATGTATTTTGGTCCTGAACCATTCAGAGGTTTATAAACCAACAGCAGTATTTTGAAACCTATTCTTTGACAGACAGGAAGCCAGTGTAAAGATCTGAGAACTGAAGTTGTATGATTCACTTTCTTGGTCTTAGTGAGGACTCGAGCTGCAGCATTCTGAACCAAGTGGAGCTGTCTGATGGACTTTTTAGGGAGACTTGTGAGGACAGCGTTACAGTAGTCCAGTTTACTGAAGATAAATGCATGGACAAGTTTTTTTTCTAGATCCTGCTGAGACATCAGACCTTTCCAAACAAAATATCTATTATCCACAGTCCAAATGTCTGCTGTGACAGACACATGATCCAGTCTCTCAAATTCCTTTTGGAGATCAAAATCTATTTTTGAATAATCTTTAATCAGGTAACAAGTAAATGTGTTTTCACTTCAGTGGCTCACAGTCTCAGCTGTCTGATAGAAAATGGCTGTTATCAGCTCTTCAGTCTGTAACAACATATCTGGCAATCAGATGATTTAATACTTGCTGGGTCACAAACTGTCCAGATGCATACCTGTGCTTGAAATCCAGTTGTGGCTGTTAAAAATACAGTAGATCTGCTTCACGGTGTTTTTAGCATAGCTAGCCATGACTCTGAACACTGCTTAGCACTAGCTTTGTCGACGGCTGTTGCTGTTGCAAGGGGCTTAAGTCTTGACCAGCACTTTAGTTTGCAGCCCACCAGTATGTTTTTGTCCCTAACCGTGACAAAGGAAAAAAAAATCTGGCTATTTCCACCAAAACAAAGTAGCTTCATCTTTTCCCAGCAAGTTCCATTTGTGGCTGCTGGCTGCAGCAGTGAAGAGGTCCTTTGCAACAGGTTATGTTGACTGATGGCTGCATGAGCTACGTAGGGTCACGTTGTATTTATTTGCGCTAAAAATATCTATCCATTTTAATAAAACGAGTAATGCATCTGATCAAATTTCAGTAACTGTAACACATTACTGAATTTTTAAACAGTAATTTTGTAACATAGGACATTACTGCAAAAGTAGTGGCGTTACAGTAATGCGTTACTTTGTAATGTGTTACTCCCATCACCGGTATAGTATATACAAAATATATATAGTGTGGAGTGTGTAAATGAAGAGGCATATTCATTTCAGAGGATTTATTACACACTCACATCTCACAAGCAAAGAACAGACTGACTGGTCACATCAAGCATTCCTCTCTCTATATCAAGTCACACTTCACAAGGTTCAAGGCACTTCCTCCTACACAGCATGACATCTACACTACACTTCATTCAAGCTCCTCTCACCCACTTGGGCATTGTTCTCCTATGTGTATTCATTGTCTCTGTCTAAGGTGTGAAATAACCTGAGCCCCCCCCCCCCTCCAGCATCTTAGATAGAACAATAGAACATCAGTCCACATGCGGTTTCGGCTTCAGTCTCCTCCCATATCTGCTGTAACTGGGGTTTACTGCCTCCGTGGCGTTGCTGTGCCGGTGGGAGGCTGCTGGGAGTGTGTCCGACTGCGGGTGAGCCAATGGGGGGGGCGGGTTTTCCACTCTGTCCGTGTGGCTTCTCTGATGAATCGTTCTCCTGGGGAGGTCTCCGTGGGGGCCTTTCACGCCGAGGGGCCCTCGCCAACAGCACTTGCTCATCCGCCACTACAAAGACTGGTTTGAGTCTATCTATGCCAATTCTCTCCTGTCTACCCCGCAAGTCTAGCACAAAATGCTTATCCCCTGTTTCCAACACTCTGAACGGTCCATCATAGGGTGGGCGCAATAGAGGGCGGTGGGCGTCGTGTCTGACGAACACAAACTCCGCGTTCTTCAAAGTTTTAGGCACGAAGGCATGTGGAAAACTGTGGTGGGCAGGGCCCGGCAGCGTGCCTGTGTTTGCGCTACGCTGCAAAAGCTGAGACGGGGAGCTGCCCGGCGCGGGATTGTCCAGTAGAAATTCCCTGGGCAGCCGTAGGGGCTGCACAAAAATGAGCTCTGCCGGGGAAGCTTCCAAATTCTCTTTTGGCGCGGAGCGCAACCCCAATGAAACCCACGGCAGCCTGTCTACCCAATTTGCATCCGTCAGTGAAGCCCTGAGTGCTGCTTTCAGTGATCTATGAAAACGCTCGCATAAACCATTGGCCTGTGGGTTGTACGCGGTTGTGCGATGAATTGCAGCACCCAGGCTGCGGGCCATCGCGGACCAGAGGTCGGAAACAAATTGCGGGCCCCTGTCGGACGTAATGTCCGACGGGACTCCAAAACGCGCCACCCATGTTGTTAAAAAAGCGCGTGCTACGTCCGCGGACGTGGGCGCTGCCAGCGGGACTGCTTCTGGCCAGCGCGTGGTGCGGTCCACCACTGTCAGGAGGTGCGTGCACCCCTGTGATGGCGGGAGGGGGCCCATGAGGTCCACGTGCACATGGTCGAACCTCTTAGCCGGTACCAGAAACGGCTCCAAGGGAGCCTTCGTGTGCCTGTGTACCTTGGCTCGTTGGCATGCCACGCAGGCTGCAGCCCACTCTTTTACTTGTTTGCGTAGGCTCGGCCACACGAACTTCTCTCCCACCATTTTGACAGACGTGCGCACTCCTGGGTGCGCCAGAGTGCGAACCGACTCAAACACGCGGCGGCGCCACGCGACCGGGACTACCGGATGCGGGCATCCCGTGGAGACATTGCAGATTGGGGGGGGCGCCATCTTGCAGCACTCTGCTCTCCAGCCTTAACCCTGTTGGTCCCGACTGGAGTGCGCGTACGTCTGCATCGCTAATCTGCTCCGCGGCCATGGCTGCATAATCTATCCCCACGTAGACTGGGGCCACCACGACGCGCGAGAGGCAGTCTCCCACCACATTCAGTTTACCCGACACATGCTGAATATCGGTAGTAAACTCTGAGATCGCGGCCAGATGTCTCTGCTGCCGGCCCAACCACGGTTCTGAAGCCTTGGCCATCGCGAACGTTAGTGGCTTGTGGTCTACGAACGCGGTGAAGCTGCGCCCTTCCAGCCAGAACTGGAAGTGGCGTATGGCCAGATGGAGAGCCAGTAACTCCTTGTCTAACGCGCTGTATTTACGTTCGCTGTCCCGCAAAGTTCTGCTGAAAAATGCGAGCGGCTGCCAAGCCCCGGCGATGCGCTGCTCCACGACCGCCCCTATGGCCACGTCTGAAGCGTCGGTGGTGAGCGCTATCCGGGCCGTCGGGTCCGGATGCACCAGTAGTGCGGCGTTTGCCGGGGCTGCTTTAACTTCCGAGAATGCCCGCGCTCGCTCCGGGGACCATTCGACTCCATCCGCGGGTTTCCGTCTCTTGAGCGCGGCGTACAATGGTTGCATGAGCCGCGCCACGCGGGGAGGAAACGGTTATAAAAATTCACCATCCCCGAAAATTCCTGCAGCGCCCTGACCGTCTGAGGCCGGGGAAAATCTGCCATGGCGCGCACTTTGTTGGGCAACGGGATCGCTCCTTCCGGAGAGACGCGATGTCCCAAAAAATCAATCTCCGTCACGCCGAACTGGCATTTCGCCGGGTTGATTATCAACCCGTGCTCCTCCAACCTTCAGAAAACCGTCCTGAGGTGGGTTTCGTGTTCGTCTTCGGACGTACTGGCTACCAGGATATTGTCCAGGTAGACGAACATGAACGAGAGGTCACACAGCACTGCATCCATCATGCGCTGGAACATCTGTGCTGCGCCTTTTAACCCGAATGGCATGCGCAGGAACTCGAATAAACCGAACGGAGTTATTACCGCTGTTTTGAGTACATCCTCCGCGTGCACTGGGACCTGGTGGTAACCGCGGACCAGGTCTATTTTAGGAAAAACGCGCGCTCCGGCGAGGTGAATGGAAAAATCCTGTATGTGGGGAATTGGGTAGCGGTCGTGTGCTGTGGTGTTGTTCAACCTGCGGGAATCACCGCACGGTCGCCACGATCCCTCAGGCTTAGGGACCATGTGTAGCGGGGATGCCCATGGGCTGTTTAATCGCCTGATGATGCCCAACCTTTCCAGGTTGGCGAACTCCTCACGCGCTATGGCCAGTTTAGCTGCGTCCAAGCGCCGAGGTCTTGCAAAAATGGGTGGCCCAGTGGTGGTGATAAAGTGCTCCACCCCGTGTTTAGTGATGGCCGCCGAAAACGTCGGGACCGTGAGTGCTGGGAACTGAGTGAGCAGTGAATGGAACTTATCGCCTGAAGTTGTGACGCTGGCTTGTGCTGTTGGCCACGTCCCTCGAGCTGTACAGGGAAGAGATTCAAAGGACAGTGCATTAACCAGGCGCCTGTTAGCAACATCCACAAGTAAACCATGTGCACACAGAAAATCAGCACCCAGGAGCGGGCAACACAGTGCTGCTATGATAAAAGTCCACTCATACGAGCGGCCATGTAGAGATAAGGTCAGTGTTCTCTCACCGAACGTCTTAATCTCTGAGCCATTTACTGCCACCATTCCGGGGCCGCTAGGTCCTGCCAGCCGGTCAGCGTAGGACGGCAGGATGACGCTCTTCTGGGCTCCGGCGTCGACGAGGAAGCGTCTCCCCGAGCGCGAGTCCGTCATGTAGAGCAGCTTGTTCTCTTCTCCGGCGGTCGCAGCTGCTACCAACTGCCGGCCTTGGCGTTTCCCAAGCGCTTGAAGTGGCACAGTGGCGCGCATCTGCACGCGTTTCCTCCGAAGCGGCGGTGGTAGAAGCAGAGCGTGTCTTTCTGGCGCTCCTTGGCCCCCGTTGCCGCTACCGTCGGTGGGTCCTCGCCTCCCCTGGTCGTCTCACTGGGCTCCGCTGCCGCTGCGTTGGCTGTGATCACCCTGGTGGTGAGGATGATCCAGTCTGCTTCCTGGGCTAGCGCACGGTAGTCTTGCGCGGCCAGCAACGGCGAATTGGCCAGAACCGCTCTTGCTTCTGTTGGCAGATTCCGGAGGAAAAGGTGGGCAAACAGAAAGTGCCCGTCGCCGGTGCCCATTAATGCCAGCATCTTCTCCATCAGGTCGACGGCCGACCCATCTCCTAACTCGGTCCGCGCCAGGAGCCTCTCCGCTCTCTTACATTCCGAGAGCATGTATCGCCGGATGAGCGCAGCCTTGAGCACCTCATATTTGCTGCTGGCTGGTGGCTGATCGAGCAGGCTTGCTACCTGCTGGGCTGTGCAGGAGTCCAGCGCTGCTACCACATGGTAGAACTTGGTGTCATCTGCTGTTACTCCCCGGAGGGCGAACTGGGCCTCGGTGTGGTGGAACCAAGAGTGCGGGTTGTGCTGCCAGAAATCCGGTAGCTTGACTGAAACTGCACACGCGTTGCTGGGGGTTCCAGTGCTGGCTGTCTGCAGGTTGGCTTTCTAGCGTCTCTGGGGCTTCCCGACCGGGCCGGTTCCGGGGTTCTTGCCTCGTGTTCCATAATACGTCTTGGGTCACCAGTGTGGAGTGTGTAAATGAAGAGGCATATTCATTTCAGATGATTTATTACACACTCATATCTCACAAGCAAAGAACAGACTGACTGATCACATCAAGCATTCCTCTCTCTATATCAAGTCACAATTCACAAGGTTCAAGGCACTTCCTCCTACACAGCATGACATCTACACTACACTTCATTCAACCCCCTCTCACCCACTTGGGCATTGTTCTCCCATGTGTATTCATTGTCTCTGTCTAAGGTGTGAAATAACCTGAGGCCCACAATAGAGTTATTGTGATAATTGTTGTTGTGTTATTGTGATAGTTAAAAGGTCGTCAGTTCTGAGCATGTCAGCGTTCGGAGGGAGGGGGGTGGGGTCTCTGACTGTTTGCTGTTCGGATGGCCCAGGAGAACAAACTGTTTGTCAGTCTGGAGGTGTGGGACATAATCGATCTGAACTGTCGCTCAGGGGGAAGCAGGTCGAACAGGCGGTGGTCGGGATGTGAGAAGTCTCCTGTGATGGCCTTGATCCTTCTGAGACAGGAGGATCAGAAGATGTCTTCCAGGGAGGACAGAGGGCCACCAGTAATTTTTTTGGATGATGTTAATGACCCTCTGCACAGCCTTCCTGTTCTCGGCTGTGGAGCCGGCATACCACACACCCAGACAGTAGATGAGCATGCTCTCCACTGAGCAGCGATAGAAGGCCAACAGCAGCTTCTGGTCCAGGTTGTTCTTTTTCAGGACACCGAGGAAATGCAGCCGCTGCTGGGCTTTCATCACCATAGCCTTGGTGTTGACAGTCCAGGAGAGGTCAGAGGAGATGTGGGTGCCAGGAACCTGAAGGCGGGGACATTTTCCACACGGTCGCAATTTATGAGGACGGGGGTGTGGTCCTGACTCTTCTTCCTGAAGTCCAGTATGAGTTCTTTGGTTTTTTCTTACATTCTGCTTCAGGTTGTTTGCTTGGCACCACAGCAACAGATTCTCTACCTCTGCCCTGTATGCCTCCTCATCGTCATTGGTGATGAGCCCAACCGAGGTGGTGTCATCCCCGTATTTCATGATGACAGTGGTTGGATGGTTTAGAAAACAGTCAAAGGTGTACAGGAAGTACACTAGAGGGCTTGGTGGGTAGCCCTCGCTCAAAACACTTCATGACTACAGACGTGAGTGCTATGGGTCTGTAGTTGTTCAGGCTGTCAGTTGCCTACTTTTTGAGGATGGGGATGATGGTGGAAGCCTTGAGGCAGGAGGGGATGGTGGAGTCCGTCAGGAAGAGGTTGAACAACTGCCAGGATCCCTGCCAACTGGTCTCCACATCCTTTGGCCACTGCTCCTGGGAAGTCGTCTGGACCAGCAGCTCTAAGGGGGTTCACTGCTCTCAGTTGCTTCCTCACCTTGTGCACCTGTAGAGAGGGGGGGAGGGTAAGGGGGAGGGGGAGAGAGAGGAGGTGGGGATGACTTTGGGGATGAGGTGTGCTCAAACTGGGCAAAGAAGCTGTTAATCTCCTGTGCCAGAGTGAGGCCACTGTCTGATGTTGGGGGGCCCTGGCCCCTATAATTGGTGAGGACTTGGATGCCTCTCCACATCTGTCGGGGGTTGTTGTCTGTGACGAAGCCCTCCACCTTCCTCCTATAGGTGTTTTTACTGAGTTTTATGCCTCTCCTCAGGTTAGCTCTGGCAGTGCTGTACTGTGAGAGCTGTCCCTCTGTCTGAAGGCTGAGTTGCGGGCTCTGATCCGAGCCTGGACTTCACTGGTCATCCAGGGTTTATGATTTGGAAAGACTGAGATGTGTTTGGGGACTGTCACATTTTCTACATAGCATTTAATGTAGAAAAGGACAAACTTGGTGTATGAGTCCAGGTCCTGCTGTTCAAAGATGCTCCAGTCAGTGCAGGCAAAGCAATCTTGTAGTTGTAGGAGAGCAATTTCAGGCCAGGTTTGAATTGTTTGTTTGGTTGGGAGGGAACTCTTCCTGAGGGAGGTGTAGGCAGGTATTAGAAGCAGGGAGAGAAGGTCTAATTGTCCAAGGTGGGGGAGGGGGTGGCTCTGTAGGCGTGCTTAATGTTGTTGTAAACATGATCCAATGTTCTTTCCGCTCTTGTGGGACACTTAACATGTTGGTGGAATTTGGGGAGTACAGTCTTTAAAGTCCTCGGACGGTGACATTTTTTTATTGAACCATTAAACTGATTTTTTTTTTTTTTTTTTTTTTTGTTACTTATTTGTACCCGTAGGTAGACTTGGTTTGCAGTCTGGTGACAAGCCACCGGCTGCTGGTCGCTGCGTGCGCGAGCGCCCTAAACCTACATGTTTTTGGTGTGCGGGAGGAAACCGGAGAAATCCCGGAGTAAACCCGCGCAACACGGGGAGAACATGCAAACTCCACACAGCTCACTGTTGGTCGGGGGCTGGGATCGAACCCACGATCTCATGATCCCCGCGATCCCCCGGCCGAGGGTAAAACTGTGCTGCCACAGTGCTAAACCACTGCGCCACCGTGCAGCCCCTGATTGTATGAAAATATTCCATTCTGGCCATTCCCGTGATTTAAAATGTGTCACCAGCCTCCATAAATGGCTTTATTTGTTAATAGCCCATATTTCACTTAGTGATGCTGCAGTACCGCCATCTCTCGATAGGGGCGTGCAGCAGTGACGTCAGGTCAGGGAGAAACAGGAAATGGCTGCAGGAAATGGATGATCAGCTGCCTGCAGAAATGGCTGAACGACAGCAGAGTGATTCGGACAGCGATTATTTTATCGAGTATGACGACCGCAATATAAGTGATGATATTGAAACTGACGAATCTGATGATGAAGTAGTTTTGGGTGGTGCTGATGGGGTTATTCAGCTGTATTTGTTCGAGCCCACGGGTGCGGCGCAAGACGCGGACGAAACAGCGACCGGAGCAGAACGAGAGGACGAGAGGCAAGAACGAGAGGCTCGCCGATTTATATTGGTAAAATATGCTTTGAAATTTTTTTTTTAGGCGATATGCATGGTCACACACTTAATTATCAAAATAAAACTGCCAATTTTCCCCTCGCTGCCTTACTTGGCGACTTATAAACATTAGAAACATTTAGAAACATTATCATTGGAAATAAAAGGATAATGTATGTGAGGGATGTGTACTTTACGATTTTGTTAGGAGATGTTAATCATCATCATGTTAATCCTAGTCTCAAAAGCTACATAATTCTCTTAAGAGATTGATGGATCAACATGATCCATCATGGATCATGATTACTGTGATTCATTATTGTTTTCCTATAACTTCTCTTTCTGCTCAAAATTTTTTACATGTTTTAAATATTTTCTAATCAAACTTCATAGACCAATTTATATAGCACCCCCACGAGCCATTAGTTTATTATAAGCATCTGATTATACCATTTTTTTTAACAGGTGCACTTGTGAGACATGCAACATTATGCCAACATCAACTGAATCTCGGTGCTGCCAGGAGGTACTGAAGGTGAAGAAGTGAGGGTGATGTTGCCTGCCTGTGCTGTGAGCCTCATCAGAGAAACATTCCCATCTGATCACTACAAGGGATTTTGCCTACCAAGATTAGATTTGTGATCAATGTTATTTAAATAAAGTTTTTTAAAATCATATATTGAGTTTATTAATGTGCATGTCAATTTTATAATTCTAATATTTCAGCATTCATCAAAGTCGGATGTCATATACATTAGAGTAATTTTTCTACCATTTTATGGTGTAAAATTCGTGTGCAATTTTTAAAAGCACATTTCTGTAAAAATCTTAGGCTTATATTTTTTTGTCTTAGCAAAATATGTTGCTTCCCTAACAATTGAAAGCTGAACATTCATTGCTAATTGGAAATTTATTCTACTTTTACATGTTTGATTTTGAAAATCTAGATACATGTTGCTCAACAGCATCAGCTTTGATGGGACGCTGAAATTTGGCACTCAATGTTGCTGGAACTCTGGCTTGTACAGAGTGCCACTGCTCCAATAAGTGGGTTGGATCAACCAAGGTTTTGTCGAAAAGAGTATTCATCAGATCATCCACATATTCTGAAATAAAATAAATTTAATAAAAATTAGAAATCGAAAGCTCCTTGTAAGTGGTCGTGGAAATTCCAACGATACCGGCTGCATTTAGAACTCTGAAGACCTTGACATATGACGCACCAGTGAAGAGAATGGTGGATGAAAGCTGTATGTTGCCAGCTGGGATGTCCCTGATCATCGGCTGGCTGTGCCAGGATAGATCCTCAACACAATGTGGACAGTGTTGTTTGATCACCAACAGAGAGCCTTTAGTGTGACTTGTTACCTCACATGGATGACTGCAATGAGGACAATTGCTGAATAATCAAATTCAAAAAAAAAAATCCACAGTATTTGAAGGTTGAGTGACAGTGGATAACATCTGCAAAAACAGTAGATCAACATAATTTCATTCCAGAGGTGTCAAATTGGATTACATATATAGAAATATAACTTGAGCAAACAGGCACAACCACCTCCCTATACAGCACTGAATATTTCATATTTGATTAGTATGAATACCCTAAAATTCTAATATTTGATAAGTTGTTAAGGCAATGAAATTCATTGCTTGTAAATAATTTTAGTAAATATTGGCAGTGAATATTTAAAAAAGAAAAATTACCCTGTTTACTTATTTTTCTGACAGCAGATCGCATCGGTAGATCACCCTTGCTTTGCACGCCACTGTCACTGACACTTGTCTGAGAGTGGGACTTTGAAATGAACGGATATATAGTTGGAACAGCCGATTTTTTTTTATCAGCAATGTTTTTGCTAATTTCATTTCAAATTGCATCTTATTCTCAAAATCGCTGTCAACAAAATGTCTAATGCACATGTTGGGTGATTTTGCGACATAATTCCAATTTTTTAGCGTTTTCTGAACGAAATTCACCCATGCGGTTCTGATTTTCCCAGGCAGGGGAAACCCATAAACACTCACCGCGTGCTCCTCAGCGTGCTCCTCCTCCTACTCAGGTCGCTCCCTGACCTGACGTCACACAGCCAGTGGCCATTTTAGCCGCTGATCGCTTGGCAGACAGACAGCTCTCAAGGAAATCATACTTCAATAGCGCATTGTCAGCTTATGCGACATTTGTTGACACCAAAACATGTGCGGTTCAAATTAGCTCGTCTTACACATAAATTTAAGATATGATTTAGCGATATTGTAATTTCGTCCGGCCGAGGCCTTTAAGCATGATTTGTTAAAATCACCTGCAATAATGTGGACTGTGCCGGGGTAATCTCGTTCCTCTTCATCTTCAGCTTTCTAGCAAAGAAGCCCAAAGGTTTTGTGCCAACACTGACTGATATTTGGAACTGTTCATAATTCCCTCCACCTTGACTAAGGCCCCAGTTCCAGCTCAAGAAAAATAGCCAAAAGCATGATGCTGCCATCACCATGTTTCACTGTAGGTATGGTGTTCTTTTGGTGATGAGTAGTGTTGTGTTTGCACCAAATATACCTTTTGGAATTATTGCCAAAAAGTTCAAACTTGGATTCACTGAACCATATGTGTTTGTGTCATGAGTCTGAGCTCAATTATTCCCTCCGAGCTCAGACTCAATTTTTTTCTGAGTTTTGCATGTCTGTTATTATTATGTTGACAGTTTTCTGTATATATTGTGGTTTGTTGTCACATTCAATTCAATTCAATTCAACTTTATTTATATAGCGCCATTTCACAACAACAGTCATCTCATAGCACTATCAACTGTAGGGGGAACCCCCACAGTTGCAGAAAGACCCCAGCAATCAGGCGATCCCCTGTGAGCAAGGACTTGGCGACGGTGGAGAGGAAAAACTCCCTTTTAACAGGAAGAAACCTCCAGCAGAACCAGGCTCAGGGAGGGGCAGTCATCTGCTGCGAGTGGCTGGGGGGTGAGGGGATAGAGAAGAAGAAAAGAACAGACATGTAGAGAGCAAACAGCAAGATGGGGACTCAATCTATGGGAGAGAACAAACAAATGTTAATGACCAGCAAAAAATATATTTCATTGAGAGTGAGGAAAGGAGTGAGGCCCAGTGCATTACTGGAGGTCCCCCGGCTGGCTAAACCTATTAGCAGCATAACTAAGGGAGGGTTCAGAAACACATGATCCCTCCCTAATTGTAGGCTATATCAAAAAGGTAGGTTTTAGCCCTATTCTTAAAAACAGAGATTGAGTCTGACTCCCGAATCCAGATTGGCAGCTGATTCCACAGGAGAGGAGCTTGATAACTGAAGGCTCTGCCTCCCATTGTACTTTTGGAGATTCTAGGTATTACAAGTAATCCTGCATTTTGGGAGCGTAGTGCTCTGTTAGGATAATACGGTAGTATCAGATCTTTTAAATAAAAAGGAGCCTGATTGTTTAGAGCTTTGTAAGTAAGAAGAAGGATTTTAAACTTAATTCTAAACTCTATGGGAAGCCAATGAAGGGAGGCCAGAACCGGAGAGATATGATCTCTCTTTCTAGTACCTGTTAAAACTCTTGCTGCAGCATTTTGGATCAGCTGAAGACTTTTTAAAGATGTTTTAGGACAGCCTGATAATAAAGAATTACAATAATCTAATCTCGAGCTAACAAAAGCGTGGATCAGTTTCTCAGCATCACTCTGAGACAAGATGCTCCTAATCTTGGCAATATTACGCAAATGATAGAAGGCAGTCTTAGAAACAAATTTAATATGTGAATTGAAGGACAAATCCTGATCAAAAATAACTCCAAGGTTCCTCACAGAGCTATTAAGAGAAAGAGTAACCGCATACAAACTGAAAGTTTGATTTGGAAAGGAATTTCTAAGGTTTTTTGGACCAACAAGAATGACTTCAGTCTTATCTGAATTTAATAGCAGGAAATTACAAGTCATCCAAGCTTTGATTTCCTTAAGACAGGCTTCTAATTTGGCTAATTGATTACTATCATCTGGCTTCATTGACAGGTATAATTGTGTGTCATCTGCATAACAATGAAAATGTATACAGTGCTTTCTATTAATGTTGCCTAACGGAAGCGTATATAAACTAAAAAGAGTAGGGCCTAGCACAGATCCCTGTGGAACTCCATGACTAAGCTTTGAGTTGAAAGAAAACTCATTATTTACATGAACAAACTGGAACCTATCAGATAAATAAGATCTAAACCACTGCAACGAAGTTCCATTAAGTCCAACATAGTGTTCTAATCTATCAAGTAGAATATTGTGATCGATAGTATCAAAAGCTGCACTAAGGTCTAAAAGGACAAGTACAGAAACTAGTCCATTATCAGATGCAATGAGGAGGTCGTTAGTGACCTTCGCTAAGGCTGTTTCAGTACTATGATGGATTCTAAACCCAGATTGAAACTCTTCAAGTAAACCATTTCCCTGCAGATGGTCAAATAATTGCGTAGCAACAACTCAGTTTCTAAGATTTTTGAAATGAAAGGGAGATTAGAGATTGGTCTATATTTAGCTAAAGCTCCTGGATCTAGCGTTGGCTTTTTGAGTAAGGGTTTAGTTACAGCCGTTTTAAAAGCCTGTGGTACATGGCCTAAAGTTAATGAAGAATTGATTATATGAAGAATAAAGCTACCAATAAGTGGGAAGACTTCTTTAAATAACCTGGTAGGAATAGGGTCTAAAAGACAAGTTGAAGGTTTGGATGAGGAAACTATTTTGTCTAACTCACAAAGGTCGATTGGAGTAAACTCATCAAGACAGACATCAATAGAAGGAGTTGTAGTAGTTACAGTATTTAAGTTAACTGTGGGAAGAGTCTGATTGATTTTATCTCTGATGGATGAAATTTTATTATTGAAAAAGTTCATAAAGTCCTGACTAGTAAGCTCTAAGGGAATGCTAGGATTGACAGAGTCCTGACTCTTTGTCAACCTGGCTACAGTACTGAAAAGAAACCTAGGATTATTCTTGTTCTCTTCTATTAATGCAGAGTAATAACTTGTTCTAGCTTTTCTAAGAGATTTTTTTATAAATTAAAAGATGATTTCTCCAAGCTAAATAGATTTCATCTAAATTAGTGGAGCGCCATTTTCTTTCTAATTGACGAGTCTTCTGTTTTAAGCTATGAGTTTCTGTGTTGAACCAAGGAGTTAGAAATCTCTGATTAGACTTTTTCTTTTTTAAGGGGGCCACCAAGTCTAGAGTCTGATGCAGAGAAGCTGAAACACTATCCACCATGTTATCAATTACAGAAGGAGCAAGCTGTCTATAGCTTATTTCCGTTGTGTTGACACATGGCATAGAGGAAACAATCTGCATAAATTTGGTAACAGCATCATCTGAGAGGCATCTACTGTAATAATATTTTTCTTTAGGAGCCAAATAGTCAGAAATAGTAAAATCAAAGGTTAACAGACAATGGTCTGACAGTACAGGGTTATGAGGAGACACTACAAGATTTTCTATATCTATGCCATATGTCAGAACAAGGTCCAATGTATGGTGGAGGTAATGAGTAGAATTTCCTACTTTCTGAGAAAACCCAATCGAGTCTAATATTGAATTAAATGCCACATTAAGGCAGTCACTATCTACATCCACATGTATATTAAAGTCCCTTACTATAATTATTCTATCAGATTTCAGCACTAAATCAGCTAAGAAATCAGCAAATTTGGATAAAAATTCTGAGTAGGTTGATGGAGGACGATAAACTATGGCAAATAAAATTGGGTTTAACCTAAATCAGAATCAGAATCAGAATCAGAATCAGAATCAGCTTTATTGGCCAAGTATGCACAACACATACAAGGAATTTGACTTTGGCTAAAAACTTGCTCTCGTTGTTCAGGTGAAGGATTTAAATAAGGATTCAATGACAACCAGAGTATGTACAGTAAATTACAGTCTGTCCACGTTTCTATAAAAGGATGCAAATATATACAGGAATATATGCAGTTATTTACTCGGACTAACCACACTTTGCAGAAATATATGAAAAAAATATACAATCACACAGTAGTTCAATGTGGACTCAGATTCAGTGATATAATGTGAATGAAGTAAAAAGCAGTGTGAGAGTTATGTGCAATGTAATAATGGATGAAAAGTCATGAGTACAGCAACAGGTAGGACTAGGTGAATGTTAGGAGTTCATCAGAGTGATGGCTTGAGGAAAGAAACTGTTCCTGTGACGGGTGGTTTTGACCTTCAGTGATCTGTAACGACGACCAGAAGATAGAAGTTCAAACAGTTTGTGGCCGGGGTGTGATGGGTCAGCACAGATGTTTCCCGCCCGTTTCCTGGTTATGGACCGATATAAGTTCTCAATGGAGGGTAGGTCGGTACCAATGATACTCTCCGCAGACTTAATGATCCGCTGCAGTCTGGTCTTGTCCTGTTTAGTGGCAGATCCAAACCAGACAGTGATGGAAAAGCAGATGACAGATTGGATGATGGCGGTGTAGAAGACAACCAGCAGCTCCTGAGGCAAATCAAACTTCTTGAGCTGACGCAGAAAAAACAACCTCTGCTGGGCCTTTTTCCGGACAGTGTCAATATGGGAGGACCACTTCAGGTTCCGGGAGATTGTGGTACCCAGAAACTTGAAGGAGTCCACAGTGGACACTGTGCTGTTGAGGATGGTGAGTGGGGGGAATGAAGGGGGGTGTCGCCTTAAATCCACAGTCATCTCCACCGTTTTGGCTGGGTTAAGTTCAAGATGGTTCTGGCTGCACCAGAGGATCAGCTGCTCCACCTCCCACCTGTATGCAGACTCATCATCATCCCGGATCAAACCGATGACTGTGGTGTTGTCCGCAAACTTCAGGAGCTTCACCGAAGGGTCCTCTGAGGTGCAGTCGTTGGAGTAGAGGGAGAAGAGCAGTGGGGAAAGGACACATCCTTGGGGGGCGCCAGTACTAATTTTTCGGGAGCTGGATGTAAATCTCCCTAGCTTCACCTGTTGCCACCTGTCAGTCAGAAAGCTGGAGATCCACTGGCAGGTAGAGGGGGGCACCTTGAGCTGGAGGAGTTTCTGATGAAGAATGCCTGGGATGATGGTGTTGAACGCTGAGCTGAAGTCGACAAACAGGATCCTGGCGTACGTCCCTGGGGAGTCGAGGTGTTGCAGGATGTAATGTAGTCCCATATTCACTGCATCATCCACTGACCTGTTTGACTGGTAGGCAAACTGCAGTGGGTCCATCAGGGGGCCTGTGATGACCTTCAGGTGGTTCAGCACCAATCTCTCCAAGGATTTCATGACCACAGAGGTCAGGGCAACAGGTCTGTAGTCGTTTAATCCTGTAATAGAGGGTTTCTTGGGAACTGGAATGATGATGGTGCGTTTGAAGCAGGAAGGCACTTCACGCAGCTCCAGTGATCTGTTAAAGATCCGGGTGAAGATGGGGGCCAACTCGTTGGAGCAGACTCTCAGGCAGGACGGAGACACACCATCAGGTCCTGCAGCCTTCTTGATCTTTTGTCTCTGAAAGACCCGGCGCACCTCCTCTTCACAGATCATTAGTGCTGGTGGGAGGTCAGAGTGGAGGAGGGATGGAGTTCCTGGGGCTGCAGATAATCCTTTTGTGTGGGTGGGAGGTGAGAACTGTAGGTTCTTTTCAAACCTGCAGTAAAAGCTGTTTAGGTCATTAGCCAGCTGGAGGTTTTCCGCAGGGTGGGGGGATGGTCTCCTGTAGTTGGTGATATTCCGTAGGCCTCTCCAGACAGAAGCAGAGTTGTTAGCTGAGAAGTTTTTTTGTAACTTCACACTGTAGCTCCTCTTAGCAAGCCTGGTCTCCTTCGTCAGCATGTTTCTGGCCCGCTTGTACAGAGTCCAGTCACCAGTCCTGTAGGCCTCCTCCTTGGTCTGACGTAGCTGCTTCAGTTTAAAATTGCTAAAGTGCCCAATACTGAGGACCAGGCCCTCAAAGGAATTATAAGATGTTTTTTGCTTTACATTAACTAGTAATTTGGAATGGTAAATTGTTGCTACTCCTCCTCCACGACCAGAACTTCTGGGATTTTGACAGTTTAAGTAACCAGAGGGAGTTGATTCATTTAAACCAACATAATCCTCTTTGTCACGATGGCCCTCACGGACCATCACAAGATGCCTCAGTCACCAGTGAGTTTGCAGTGATGTTTATTTACAGTGAGGGATGGACAAGTACAGGATACATACAAAGAACAGGTGACGCCTGAGCCGGGGAGCACCCGATGCGCCAGACGAGATAATAATAAAGGTAAGTCACACAGAGCGTACCTTAACAATGGGACCGTTAACAGGCGGGTAACAGGGGATTCCCAAGTCCGTTAACCATGATGAGCAAGAAGAACAGGAACACAACAGAAGCACAACAGAGACTGCCGCATTGGAGGACATTCAGCACCAGCTTTTATCTCTGGCCGCTAATGACCCCAATGCCGCGCAGCTGCTCGCAATGACAGCAGTGCAGCAGCTGACTTTGACAGCAGAGAGCTCCCCCGGGCGCCTTCACAATAAGAGCCCGAGGAGCTGGAAGGAATCCTCTGCTGCCAAAGCCAGGAAAATAAGATATGAGACCCGAGTGTGGCCAGAACCGACACTCGGGTTATGACAGTACTTCCCCCTCGAGGCCGAGCTCTGAGCAGCCCGAGTAACACCCAAGCCCCCACCCCACCCCCCCTAGGGTGGGTGGATGGGGCGCTGGCAGGAGGGAGAGAGACAAAAAAGCAAATAACAAGACTAACAAGGCAGTAGAGACAGGAAAAAAAACATACTCCCTTGAATGTGGGTGACAAGAACAGAGTCAAAATAGGCAGTACACCTATTGGCAAAAACAAATCGACATAAGGTGGAGGGAAAAGAACCACCAAACCCAGAAACAACGTAGTGAGCCACAAAAACACAAATCAATCCCCCCCCCCCCCCCCCCCCCCGCATACCCCAACAGTCCCACAGACGAAATCAGAAACCCAGGGAGGGTGCAGTCCTGACCCGGAGGGATGGGGGCAAAAGGTTCGGGGGGTCGTCCGGCATCAAAAGGCCACAGAACAGGGAGGGGAAAAGAGGACAGTTCGGGCGGCCTACCCCAGTCCCATGCTCGGAAGCAGAGAGTTTCAGGCGGCCGGAGCAGGTCGCCACACAGGAAGACAAAAATGTCGGGGGGCTGGCCCAGAGAACCAAACCGGCGAGACAGTCCTTCAGGCGGCCGCCCCGCAATACCAGCCCACCAGAACAGTTGGGAAGAAGCAGCCGGCGGTCCCGCTGAAAAGGGGAGAGACAAGGGGGAACCGGGCGGAGCGTTCGGGACCCCAACGGCCCCAGGTGGAGATGGGTAGCGCTCCTCAGGGAGACGAGGAGGATGACGGTGGTGATGAGGGTGACGAGGGGAATGAGCCTGTCCGGCATCCGGTGGCCGGGGATCTGCAGCTCCCTCACCGAATCCAGGACCTGCTGGTGCAGCACCTACGTCGGACCCCGATTGGGCCTCCGGAACCGAACCCACGGTGGACCCCGATTGAGCCTCCGGAACCAAACCCACGGTGGACCCCGATTGGGCCTCCGGAACCAAACCCACGGTGGACCCCGATTGGGCCTCCGGAACCAAACCCGCGACAGACCCCGACTGGGTCGGCGTGGCACCAGACTCAACCTCCAATCCTGAAACCGGAACCTCTGGCGCAGCAGGCGAGAGCAGCCCCTCGCCGGCAACCCTGGGAGAAGGCTCCAAAGAGAGAGAAAACCCGGGATCAGGATCACCGGCAGCGCCAGAACCCGGCGAGATAAGCTCAGACGCAGCGGGCGGCTGCACCTGGCTCATCTCCCCTTGAGACAGGCAAAAATGCTCTAAGAGGTGAAGATGAAAGATAAAACAGAGCACTTGCCTGAGCTCGGGTTCTGATGCCGTCCAGGACTGCGAAGATCCGGGCTCAGATGTCAGGAGGTCGTCCTCAGGCTCCCACTCAGCTGCGTCGGGCTCCGCAGCTGGCGTGATGGTGTGCGCAGCTTGAGAGTCCTCCGGCAATGATGTCCACACCGATGGCCCGCACGGCGTGGTGGCAGGAGAACCTCGACCCGCTGGACCGGACCGCTCCTCCGTGGAACCTCGGGGACGCTTTCTCATCGGCGATGGCTCCACGCTGCAGTCCGCTCTCCTCCTCCGCCCACAGCGTGGCTGCGGAACTGGAACCAGGCTCTCCAGAACCGCAGGCCCCCTCCTCATCCAGCGACGTTGGCCTGGCATCGAGGACCGCTCAGCGGAGGGAGACACAGAGGAAGCAGGGTTAATACTTTCATCCACAGCAGGTGGAGGGAGCTCGGGGGGCTGCATACCCCAAACTCCACCCCCAGGAGTCAGACAAGGCAAAACAATATCGAAATGAGAGAAATTATCATGCACTTGCCTTTCTCCTGAGGATAAGATGGTTCCCGCTGTGGGGGACGTCGTTCCTCCCTTTCCCCGCTGGATGGCGACAGAGGGCCCTCTGGGAAGACGAGGTGAGGCCACTCGAGACGGTTCCGGGATGGGGTTTGCTGAAACGGACCTCCCGAGACACACAGCAGCCAGGATAGGCAACGAGGAGGAGGGGGCGACAGCCGGGGTCAGTTGGGCATGGAGCGCTGACGGGACAGCAGGCGAGGGCCCGGGAGAAGACGAGGCTGCGGGGATTCCCCTCTGACGAGGCGCAGGAGTGACAGCTGTGTGGGGGGTTGAGCCCTTGCGGCGACCCGGAACAGCATCCAGACGGGGTTTCAGCTGAGGATTCTGCTGAGGAGAGCCCGCGTCATTACGCCGACGTAGTCGTCGGACCCGAGACGGTGCGTACTCCTGGTTCTTCTCCGGGACGGGGACGGAACAACGATGCAGGGAGCGTGGATGCTTTCTCCCTTGCTTCCTGCTTCTCTCCTCCAGCCCACGAAGCGACTCGCGTTGGGCGGCGAGTTCCTCCCACCTCGCCATCACCTCCGGGTGATAGTCAAGCTCGAGGGGGAGATTGAGCAGAAATTCCTCAGCGTAGTCCAAATGTCTTAACGCGTCGCTGGGAGCATCCCACAGCGTAGCGGAAAAGATGGTGTTATCAATATCTTCCAGAGCTTTCGCTAGCTGCCTGGCCAGGCGCCCGCTGCGGCTCCTGGATGACGTCATACTCCCAGCTGCAGACACTCAGACAGGTAGGAACAAACAGTCCACTACTGCAAACTGCACGGTGAATGGCGTCTCGATACAACGCCTCCTCTCCGGGCGTCTGGCGGCAGTCTACTGTCACGATGGCCCTCACGGACCATCACAAGACGCCTCAGTCACCAGTGAGTTTGCAGTGATGTTTATTTACAGTGAGGGATGGACAAGTACAGGATACATACAAAGAACAGGTGACGCCTGAGCCGGGGAGCACCCGATGCGCCAGACGAGATAATAATAAAGGTAAGTCACACAGAGCATACCTTAACAACGGGACCGTTAACAGGCGGGTAACAGGGGATTCCCAAGTCCGTTAACCATGATGAGCAAGAAGAACAGGAACACAACAGAAGCACAACAGAGACTGCCGCATTGGAGGACATTCAGCACCAGCTTTTATCTCTGGCCGCTAATGACCCCAATGCCGCGCAGCTGCTCGCAATGACAGCAGCGCAGCAGCTGACTTTGACAGCAGGGAGCTCCCCCGGGCGCCTTCACAATAAGAGCCCGAGGAGCTGGAAGGAATCCTCTGCTGCCAAAGCCGGGGAAATAAGATATGAGACCCGAGTGTGGCCAGAACCGACACTTGGGTTATGACACTCTTGCCCTAACCAAGTCTCTGTAAGGGAAATTAAATCAATCTGATGATCAATTAACAGATCATGGACTAAAAGAGACTTGGGAGTTAGAGACCTAATATTTAATAAACCACATTTAATTTTTAAATTATGAGGAGGAACAGAGGCCAAATCATTCAATTTAGAGGCTTTATGTTTAATTTGAGTTTTACCAATATTTTGCTTTATCACTTTGGGATGCTTATACATTATATTTTTATTTACTTTGGAGGGAGCAGACAACGATTCTCTGATGGGGAAGACAGGGGCTAAGCTGAGGGGTGGCGGATGAAGAGGAATTGCAGAGAGGCGTGTAAGACTGCGACTCTGCTTCCTGGTCCCAACTCTGAGTAGTCA
The DNA here is from genome assembly GCA_020510985.1 of Pholidichthys leucotaenia. Lineage (NCBI taxonomy): Eukaryota > Metazoa > Chordata > Actinopteri > Cichliformes > Pholidichthyidae > Pholidichthys > Pholidichthys leucotaenia. Next base: position 390,619,016 of record CM035837.1, read on the forward strand.
AGATTTTGGAAATTTGGATAAAAAAGATGCCAGATTGTTAGATAAATGAGAAGCACCATCCAAAGTGGGATGAATGCTGTCTCGTCTCATAAGACCAGGTTTTCCCCAAAAAGAGCTCCAATTGTCAGTGTAGCCCACGTTATTTTTAGGACACCACACAGACAGCCAGCGGTTCAAGGATGACGAGCGACTAAACATGTCATCACTGGTCAGATTGGGGAGGGGCCCAGAGAATACTACAGTGGCAGACATCGTTTTTGCAAAGTCACACACCGATTCTATATTAAGTTTAGTGACTTCCGACTGCCGGAGACGGATGTCATTAATGCCAGCGTGAATAACAATTGTGGAATATTTACAGTTACTTTTAGCCAGGATTTTCAAATTTGACTCAATGTCGCCTGCTCTGGCCCCAGGAATGCATTTGACTATGGCCGCTGGAGTCTCTATGTTCACGTTTCTGACTACAGAGTCGCCAATGATCAAAGTTTTTTCCTCAGCGGGTGTGTCGCTGAGCGGGGAAAAACGATTAGAAATGTGAACAGGTTGGTGGAGTACCGGGGCTTTGCGACTAGGCTTCTTTCTCACCGTCACCCACCCAGTCTGCTCGTTGCTGAGGAGAGCCGGGGGACCGCTGACAGGGGGGCCTAAGCTAGCTAGCTCCGCTGCAGCTAAGGGGCGTCTGTCAAGAGTAACTGGCGCAGACGGTGTTTCAATGCAGCGGAACCGGGATTCCAAATCAGACAACCTCGCCTCGAGCGCCTCAAAAAGACAACATTTATTTCATTTACCGTTATCACTAAAAGAGGCAGAGGTGTAGCTAAACATCTGACAGAGAGAGCACGCCAAAGGAGGAGAGGAAAGCGAGCTAGTAGCCATAGCTAGTGGCTGGAGAGCAAACCACACAGGCAGACAGCAAAACAGGAAGTGACGATACGTTACCACAAGGAAGTGACAATCCAAACCTAGGACGATATGTGCCCTCCTCTCTCAGACACCCCCACTAACTGTTCACAGTCTGCTCTCCTATCGAATTTCTTTGTTTGTTTACATTGTAACTGATTTTCTGGTTCATATACTTTATAGAAAAGATAACAAAATGTCCAAAACAAGAAACAGTGACAAAAAGCAAAACCATTGTTTGTAAATATGTCCAAAATGCACTTTTGACTGAAAGTTATGTAATTCGATATGGCTGCCGTGGCATTATGCAAATTAGGTGCGTAAGTTTACTCCTATCTCAAACTTTGGATCATATTCTACATCTTTCTATTTGACAGTAAGCCATTATCTCTTACCACTTTCAAGTTATAACCTTGGAAATCTCTGACATCTGAACTGAATATTTTCTTGAAAAAAACCTTGACCACTAGGGGCTTGTGGCGCAACGGAGCACCTGTGGCAATCATTGGGTTAAGGCCCAGCTGCTGTAGTGTGCGTTTTTGTCCTTTTTCATATTTTTTTTCTTTTTTCACTCACCTGTCTGTTGAATTGTTATGGATTCAGCAGGCAGAGGGGCCTATCCAATGCGTCTGGGGTGGGAGTGTTGCCAAACTCTCATGAAGATTGATGGGCTAATCTCCACGGCACGCACATATTCCACTCTGGAGGACACATTGTGGTATCTGAGGCAGCGCCTCGCCGGTGCCCTCAGTTATTGGAGCACGCTAAGGGAAAGGAGAGGATCTCTCTGGTGGCAGCGCTGCAGCGGGAGACCAGCAGGATGGTGAAGAATTACTCGGAGAAGCATGGGTGCACGCCAAAGAGGAGGCGTTCCCGGGCCTCTGTCATTTCCACTCTGCACCAGCATCCGGTGCCCATTCCTGTCCTGTCAACTCCACGACAACACCATCATCCTGCTGCAGACCGCCAGAGGAATCATTCCACTTCTCAAATGGCAGTTTTGCCCACGTCGAGCCCGATGATTCCCGCAGCAGTTCTTCCTCATACCTCTCCTTCGCCAGCTGTTCCCTCAGCCCCTCCTTCCATTGCTGCTGCAATTCCTGTCCCCTCGATGCATTCTCCTGCTGCTGAGAGGTCATCCACTGATTCCCCGGCTACGTCCATCTCTGTGACTACAGGAGCGGCTCCTCCACAGCCCTCAGGGGGGCCCACATTCACCATGGCCACAGAGAAGGATGACACTCCACCTGCTGCAGCAGATAACATCAAACACTGTGAAAACAGGCAAGTTACATTTCATTCTATTTCAAATTTTGATGGTATGCTTTGCCTGATTCCCGGTAGGGAGGCTGGGGAAACTCAGTCTCCTGAGCTCTCCCCACTTGCTACAGTAAATAATTTCTCACTTGTCCTCTCCATGTCTCCTCCGTCTGCCCCTGAGTGTCCGCCGGTCCTTGAACTGAGCCGCCAGATGATGGAGGAGCCTGTGGCCAAGAGCCGAATCCAGTGCCAGTGCAGAGCTGACCCCCAGCTGCCACGCCAGACGAGCCGCCAGCGTGGGCTCTTTTATCTGTGGAGACAAGGACTGTGACCACCATCATGCCTGCTACGGAGGCCGCCGCAGCAGAGTGGGAACCAGAGCTGGACCTCGAATGGACAGGGCCTGAGACATCCTCATCGTCTGGATCGACGGAGTCCTGGATGGTGGTGGAGCTCGAGCTCAGGCAAGTGCTCTCTTTTGTTTTCCTCTTATCTGTTCTGGAGAGATCTCTTCTGGCTCTTGGTGAGGAGAGTCAGGTGCAGCCACCAGCTGCACCTGAGCTCACCTCACCAGGCTCCGCCGCTGCCGGTGACCCTGACCCTCTACCTATTTGTTCTGAGCCTTCTTCCAGGGTCATCGGGGAAGATCCAACTTTGCCAGATGTCTCTGTGGGTCCAGGCTTGCCACCTGAGGATGTCGTGGGTCCAGCTCCACCTGTTGAGGTCGTTATGTCCCAGCCCAGGACCTCCATGGGTGCAGCCTCCCCTCTGCCCAAGGCCGTCGTGTGGGTTCCTCCTCCATGGTCAAAGTCTCCGTGGGTGCTGTGTCCAGGCCGGGGACCCTTGTGAGCACTGCGCCCCAGTATAAATCCAACATGGGTGCTGCGCTCCAGCTTGGCCCTGCCATGGGCACTATGCCCCAGCCTGGGGTCTAACAACGGTGCAGCATTGTACCAGTCTGGGTCAACCGTGGGTGCAATGTTGGTCCAGTCCGGGTCCACCATGGGTGCAGTGTTTGCCCAGTCTGGGTCCACCAAGGGTGTGGCATTGGCCCAGCCCAGAGCCACCACGGGTGCTGCAGAGCTCCAGCCCGGAGCCACCGCGGGTGCTGCAGAGCTCCAGCCTGGAGCCACCATGGGTGCTACTGTCTCTCAGCCCAGGACCACCGAGGGTGTCGAGGCCTCCTCTCCTCTGCCTGACACCATCGGGGTTTCCATGCCACTGCCAGATGCTGTTGTGGGTCCTCCCCCGCCACCAGAAACCATTGTGGTTTTCCCCCATTGGCCCTACATTCCCTCACTGGGCCTCGACGTGGGGGAGCCACCTCCTGGGTCACCCCTCCAGTCCTGGTGGCTAAAGAACTCAGGCCGGACGCCCAACAGACTGAGCCGCTGGGTTGGGTGGCCCATATTCTCTGGCAGGCCACCCGACTCATTCCACCTTACCATCTGGCTGGCCTGGGACTTCGGCCAGCTTCCCAAACAGCTTTCTTTGGCCTAGTGGGTCCAGGGGCCTGGCGTAGCGTGGGTGTGGGTCATGAGCAAGATCCAGACTTTAGTTCCCTCCTAACCTGTTTCCCCCACCTCCCACCCGGGGTGTTTTTTTGTTGTACCCTTTCTTTTTTGGGGGGAGGGGAGGGGGGGGCTTTTTGGTCTTGCCTGGGGGTGTCTGGTTTCCACCCCTTTGGGAGGGGGGGCTCTGTTATGAGTCTGAGCTCAATTACTCCCTCCCAGCTCAGACTCAATTTAGTTCTGAGTTTTGCATGTCTGTTATTATTATGTTGTCAGTTTTCTGTATATATTGTGGTTATTTTATTTATTTATTTAGCGAATGCAAAGTCCTTAGGCCAAGCAGTTGCCTCCTGGTTTGCTGTATGGAGGGTGTGTAATCCTCCTTCCAGTCTTTGGCGCGGGCAAGCCTCTATGATGTGTTCCATAGTTTGCTCCTCTCCACATGCGCACAGTGGGCTAGGGCTACTGCCCCATCTGTGAAGGCTGGCCAAGCAGGGGCCATGTCCAGTCCTGAAGCGATTGAGTGTAGACCACTGTCTCCTTGGGAGGTTGGTGTATATTGGTGTATATTGTGGTTTGTTGTCATGTATGTGCCCTCCTCTCTCAGACACCCCAACTAACTGTTCACAATCTGCTCTCCTATCAGCTGTGAGTGGTTATGCAATCAAGTCACCTGCCAGCTCAGCCCACACCTGCTGCTCATTTGTTTGTCCAGGAATTTAAGGGCTGCCAGTGCATTGTTTCATGGCAGCACTATTGTTGGATTGTTTGGAGTCAAATGGACTTTATTCCTCCAAGTTTTCTCCTCTTCTCCTCCAGAGCTACTCCGGCTCCGGAGTGCCACTCTTTGTAAGTTACCCTTATTTGCATTTTTGTCTTGTCTGCATCGTTTTGGAATTTTGTTCCCTTTTGTTAATAAATGTCACACTGCAGTTCAGCAGCTGGGTCTGTCTTTTTGCCCCGGAGGGGCCAATTCATGACAGTTTTGGAGATTTCAAATGTGTTTTTGCAAAATGTAGCCCGGCTTGGATGTTTTTCTTCTTAAGATAAGGCTTCCATCTTGCCACCCTAGATGGGAGATTGTTATCACATGTACTAAACTGCCAGTACTTGCCAGAAATTCCTGCAGCTCCTTCAGTGTTGCTGTCAGTCACTTGGCAGCCTCCATGACTAGTTTTATTCTTGTCTTTTCATCAGTTTTGGAGGGACGTCCAGTTCTTGGTAATGTCAATGTTGTGCCATATTTTCTTCACTTGGTGATGACTGTCTTCACTGTGTATCATGGTATATTAAATGCCTTGGAAATTCTTTTGTACCCTTCTCCTGACTAATACCTTTGAACAATGAGATCCCTCTGATGCTTTGGAAGCTCTCTGCAGACCATGGATTGTGCTGTAAGATGTGACTACAAAAATATCAGGAAAAGCCTACAAGATACTAGAGATCATTGCAAGATCATTGAAAGATCAAAAAATGGCCATATCTGGCAATGATCTCTCAGTGATCAATATGATCTCTTAATGATCTTCCAGTGACCTCTGCAGTCCTCACAGCTGAGAGATTGTTTTGATTCAGTCCAAAACTCTCTCAACGATTATCAAAGGTAAGTGATCTCTCAACAACCTCTAAATAAACTGTCATGGATCGCTCAACAATCTCATTGACTGTCCAAAGGTCTCTCAGTGATCTTTGAATAAACTCTAGTGGCCTTACATTGAATGCTCAATGATCTCTCACTGACCTTTCGGCCATCTCAGCTTTTGGGGTGGAAAAATTTGTCATTCATTGAAAGATTGTGGGCAGATCATTGGGAGATCAATGAAATTGTTGAGCAGTCAAGGAGTAATCTATGATCTCATTAATCTCTAGATGATGTCATGGCAGTCTTTCAGTGATCTCTCAGCAATCGTTCAATGAATGTCAACTTTTTCCACCCTGAAGGTAAAGATGGATGAGACATCAGTGAGGGATGGCTGAGTGTTGATGAAACATTAATAGGGTTCATTAAAAGATTGCTGAGATCACTGGGAGATCACTGGGAGACTGACAAGATTGTTGAGTATCACTTCTCTTTTGTGATCATTGAGAGATTGTTTTGGAATGAGTCGAAACTTTGAGGACTGTGGAGATCTCTGAAAATCATTGAGAGGTCATTGAAAGATCCTTTGGAGATCTCCATGAAGGTGTTGTCAAGATGGTGGCAGAAGGATCTTGGTTGTAATTCCACTGTCAGAGGTGTTCCTATGTTCTTTCACTTCAAGCAGGTAAATCAGTTAACAAAAAGGTTAATGGGGATCATCAGTTTTCATGGATCAGAACAGAATAGATCTTGTTGGTGGTGACCACATATCATTGTTGATCAGTTTTGTTCAACTGTTTGGTTCAGCTGACACAGTGGCATAATGTAGCTCAGTTTATCTTTTTATATACTTCACAATGAAACTATTTTGGTTTGCTAATTTACACTTAAAAGACTATTTGCAAACAGCAATAACAAAACCAAATCAGAAAGCTATTTCTAACTGAATTTAGACCTCCACAGTTTTTATAAAACACTATTCACTTAGTGAGCACTTAATGAGCAACGTTCTTGAACCAAGTTAATTTAATTACCATGAACACACTCCTATTTCCTTTGACTATCTTAACCACTCAAACAGTTGGCCAAATCTGCCACTGGATTTATTTCATGTCACTAATTGAATATTGAACATGTTGACGCTCAGACTGAGGTTATTTATTTATTAACATATTGTAGATAAATCAATTAATATGTCAAATGGGATATGTAACAATCACTTATCACATTTTTCAAATTATGTCTAAAAATACTCTTTTTCAACTCCATGTGCCAAACATTAAAATTAATGTCCTAATGTTAAAATTAATGTAACATTTGTTTTATTTGTAATTAAAATAAAGATCAATTTATGTGTTTCGGAAGAGTTCTAAGCACATTCACATTTTTCCTTTATCTATTTCAAGTAATCAGACTTTGTTTTCTTACAAGAATACCCCTCTTCAGATTTTCAGAACAGGATCAAGTTTTGCATCAAAAGTTCAAAAAGATAGATAGATTTATGATATTTAGGTCTTGTTACTGACAATTTATTAGACCTTTTTTAATGAAAACCTGCTTCCAGTAATTGAGCAACCAACAAATTTGACCAATCATAGACATCACATCCTCAAGTACTTTGGTAGAGAATACGATCTGCACAGCTGTGCAGAAGTTAATGTTTACTGTGAGAAATACATAAAATCACATCTAAATAACAGCAAGTTTTCATTACAGATTTCCCTTCACTCATTTCGCATGGACAAAAAGGAACCAAACTTTGCGCAGTTATTAGTCTTTCTTTACATAGGTGCCACCAAGGGTCACACACGTCTCCCATCGCTTTTTGCAACTGTGGAGATCTCACCTGTCGAAGTCTGCAGGTTGTTGTCATAAAGCATGACCTCACCTTGGAAATCAGTGTTTCATCATCTTGGAAGTGTTTGCCCTGCTAAAATGACTTCATGGCTGGAAAGAGGTGGTAGCCAGATGATGCCACTTCCACACAGGACAGACTTCATAGCCACAGGACTGTGCTTCTGTCTGGGCAACGTGCGAGGTGTGAACCAGGGTGTTTTCTTGCAGGAGGCAGACACGTTTGGCCAGCATGCCATGCCTCTTTGATGGCCTTCAGCAATTTCTGCAGCAGTGAAGCATAGTAAGTCCCAGTAATTGTGATACCCCTTAGCTGGAAATCCATTGTCATCCTTCATGCTGGTCACAAAAGACCATGAGCATTACCTTGCTTGTTGAGGGTTGGACATGTGCTTTCTTAAGAGGTGGTGAGTCATAATGTTTCCATTGCTTTGACTGGGGTTCAGTCTCATCATAGTGATGGGCCCATGTTTCATTCTGTGTGATTAGTCTGTTGAAGAAGTCCTCCTGCTTTCTTGGCACATGGCCAAAAGCCTGGGAGCACGTGATTCGTTCCTGCTTCTGCAAAGATGTGAACAATTGGGTAATCCACCGTGAGGACAAATTCTGCATGGATGATTTTTTTCAGACACCCTACACTGATCTTGACATCTTCAGCCAGCTGACAATCAGTTATGGGGTCATCCTCCAAAATGATGGCCTCCTTACAGGATGGTGTCTTCATCAGTTGTGCACTGTGGTCACACTGTGGAATGGGTGCAGTTTCCAGAGATTTCCAACCACACTAGAACTGTCGATGGCAGTGCGTGACTACATCATGTGATGATTTATCCTCACCTTAGGTCTCTTTCATTTGCCAGTTTAAGCCATTGGTCAGTACTGTTACTAATTGCTATTAGATAAAAGATAATACAGCATATATTGTGAATTCCTTAGATACTGTATCACAATGCAATGTTCTAAGCAGACCAGAGGACAGGCATCAGATGACAGATTGCTTGTCAGTGACTAGAAACTTGACTTGGACTTGCAAAAAATAGACTTGTGAACATTTCTGTCACATTATCACACTTACTCCACCTTAGCACCTGTAAATAAAGAAATTCTTAGGAATTCAGAGCTGCAAATTATCACGTTACCTACAGACATATGTATTATTATAGAACACTTAGTTCCCACCGAACAATTTGATTGAACAACAGGGATTCCAGGAGTTACTATATTCCACTATAATTGCACTCCAACGTTTCACTGGATACGTATCACTCTGCTTCAAAGGTGTTCTAGTAACTGTTAATTACTAACCGTTATTCAGTGTCTAGTCTGTCATTTCTATCACTGACTTCTTATATCAGAATGACAATACTGTGTTGGACACCTTAATTTCCACAGTCAGGCGCTGTTTGAAAAAAATCATTGTGGTGACCCAGAAGTCCCACCCTTTAAAAAAAAAAAAAAAAAAAAACTTTATTTATTTTATCTGGTTTTGTAAACATCCTTAAGCTATTTGACATCTGTTTAAAATCAATAGGCAATCCTAGAGTTGGATTTATAGTCTCGATTAACAAACCACAAGACAGTGATCCCTCGCTACTTCGCGCTTCACCTTTCGCGCCCTCAGTGCATCGCGGATTTTTCAAAAATATTCATCAAAAATTCAAAATTGAGAAATAATGGGCGGGCGCTAGCAGAAGGCAGGGAGACTACATTAGACCATCAGGTATCAACACGGAGAGCCGCACAACTCAAAAAATCCACCTCTCTGTTCGCTGTTCTCGTGTTGGCTCGGCTCGGAAATCTCGCAAGCTGATTGGCCGAGACGTTTCACCCCGCAAGCTGATTTGCCGAGACATTTCATCCACCTCCTCTCCCTGCCGAGCGCCCATGAAGGGAAGAAAGACCGCATTCATTGCTCTTTATCGCTCGTGTTACGTAGTCTCGCCGCGTGGAACTTTTCGCTGTTCTCTTGTGCCATTTTGTGCGAAATAGTCTTCCCGTCGAGCCACTACGCCGCCTCCTGCAGCTTCTCCAGCTCTATCGGAAGCTGCCCTTGATGATCCTGCACTTCTAGCACCTGACGATGAGGCGTCACCTGAGGAGCAGTAAAGCTCTCATTAACCTGTGAAGTAAATCATCTTCATCTTGAGTTACGTATCTTGTTATAAGAATAAAAGAGTTCTAAAAACATATTTATGTACACTTTATTTACATCTACGTATGTATGTACACGTACACACACACACATGTATCATATGAGAGAGAGAGAGTGAGAGAATGAACGTACGTATTATTTATGGATGACGTCATTAGGGGTGACGCTACTTCGCGGTTTTTCACTTTTCGCGGTCGGTTCTGGAACCCATTAACCGCGATAAGTGAGGGATCACTGTACCTCTGTTGTGATGGACTCTGTTTCATCTGAAAATGCCAAGAAAATGCAAGTGACTTGTGCCGAAGCCAAATTGCAAGCATGCTAACTAGCCACTGGTATTGGTCACTTTTCGATCTCAGCCCTTGTATGGTACCAACTTAAAAGGTGACCTGTATGTTTAATAAACACTGGCTTTTGAACTTGACAATATTTAATTTGTTTACTTGTGTGTGAAATGACAATAGACGTCTTCATGCTGATTGAGATGTTTAGCAGCAGTTACTGGCTACATTTAGAAGAGACTATTTTTTTTTTCTCAGCTGCGCAAAATAACTGGTTAAATGAACAAGTCATAATATTTTATCCAGAATTGCTGTCATTTAATAAATTGTGGTAGTGGAACTGTTGTATAAAAGCAATATTACAATCAAGCCCATTGTGGTATTGGCAATATTTTAATTGGCAGTGATATGTTCATATAAATAAATAAATTTGTAACAATAAAATCAGAGTTATTACACAAATACAGATTTCTGAGTTCTTTCTAAGTTAAAACTTAAGTATTGTAATGTTTAAGAATGAACATGAAATGGTTTTCTTTGCATTATTTCATCTCCCTCTGACAGGCTGCGTCATCAGCGTCGTTCACTGGTGGCACACTCATTCAATTTACCGTAACTCCGCAACTATTAATCCTAGAGACGTCATTCCAAGTGCCCCTGAAAGCTGAGAAGTTGGTCTTTACTCTAATCATGGAAATGACATCATACAGTATGTCACACTAGAAGTTTACAGATCAGGAAAAAACAAAGCTAAAGGGATTAGCATGCTGAATAAACAGACTGTCATGGAGCAGCTGTGTGGCAAAAGTAAGCTTTTTGCAGTGTTTTAGCGGTGTTTATAGTGTAAATAATAGTTTAGCATTGTAAATAGTAGCTTTAGTATTGTCTGTGAGAGTTTTGGAGTGTTTTTAATTGTTTTTGGAAAATGTTTTGTCATTGTTTTCAAGGAGTGTCTTTTGTTCTATTGTTCTCGCTCGTGCACCTTAATCCGGTCGACTCCGTGTTTTTAGAGATTTCATAGATTTTTTGAGTAATAAATAGAGATTCCATAGATTTTTTTGAGTAATAATTTGTAAACAGCTTAGCAAAAAATGTTGAGGAGATCAACTAGAAAGGGAAAAGCCCCATGGATGGAGAGGATTCTCAGAAGTGTCCCAATCTCAACCAGAGTAATACATTTTGCATTACTGGATATTTATTCCCAGCTTCCATCCATCCATCCATCCATCTTCTACCGCTTTTCCGGAGGTCCGGGTCGCGGAGGCAGCAGTTCAAGCAGAGAAGCCCAGACTTCCCTCTCCCCAGCCACCTGCTCCAGCTCTTCAGAGGGGATACCAAGGCGTTCCCAGACTAGCTGGGAGACATAGTCTCTCCACCAAGTCCTGGGTCTGCCCCGGGGTCTCCTCCCAGTGGGACGTGCCTGAAACACCTCAAGTGGGAGGCGTCCAGGAGGCATCCTAATCAGATGCCCATACCACCTCAACTGACTCCTTTCAATGTGGAGGAGCAGCGGTTCTACTCTGAGCCTCTCCCGGATGACTGAGCTCCTCACCCTATCTCTGAGGGTGAGTCCAGCAATCCTACGGAGAAAGCTCATTTCAGCCGCTTGTATCCGCGATCTCGTTCTTTCGGTCATTACCCAAAGCTCGTGACCATAGGTGAGAGTAGGAACGTAGATTGACTGGTAAATCGACAGCTTTGCCTTAGAACTAAGCTCCCTCTTCACCACAACAGACCGGTACAACGTCCGCATCACTGCAGATGCTGCTCCAATCCGTCTGTCGATCTCTCGCTCCATTTTCCCCTCACTCGTGAACAAGACCCCAAGATACTTAAACTCCTCCACTTGGGGCAGGAGCCTGTCCCCAACCCGGAGAGGACAATCCACCTTTTTCCGGCTGAGGACCATGGACTCGGACTTGGAGGTGCTGATTCTCATCCCAGCCGCTTCACACTCAGCGGCAAACCGTCCCAGCAAGAGCTGTAGGTCATTGCTGGATGAAGCCAACAGGACAACATCATCTGCAAACAACAGAGATGAGATCCTGTGGTCACCAAGCATGACACCCTCCATTCCCTGGCTGCGCCTAGAAATCCTGTCCATAAAAATTATGAACAGGACCGGTGACAAAGGGCAGCCCTGGCGGAGTCCAACTCTCACTGGGAATGACTCCGACCGAGTGTTGGCAATGCGAACTAAACTCTCACAACGGTCGTACAGAGACCGAATAGCTCGTAACAACAAGCCCGATACCCCATACTCCCGAAGCACCCCCCACAAAAATCCACGAGGGACGCGGTCAAATGCCTTCTCCAAGTCCACAAAACACATGTAAACTGGTTGGGCAAACTCCCACGAACCCTCAAGAATTCTCGAGAGGGTAAAGAGCTGGTCCGATGTGCCACGGCCAGGACGAAAACCACATTGCTCCTCCTGAATCCGAGGTTCGACCAACGGCCGGACTCTCCTCTCCAGTACCTTGGCATAGACCTTCCCAGGGAGGCTGAGGAGTGTGATCCCTCTAAAGTTGGAGCACACCCTCCGGTCCCCTTTTTTGAAGAGAGGAACCACCACCCCGGTTTGCCATGCCAAAGGCACTGCCCCCAACCTCCACGCAATGTTGCAGAGGCGTGTCAACCATGACAGCCCAACAACATCCAGGGCCTTGAGGTACTCGGGGCGAATCTCGTCCACCCCCGGGGCCCGGCCACCAAGGAGATTTTTAACCACCTTGGCGACCTCAGCCCCTGTGATAGGCGAGTCATCCCCCTTGTCCCCAAACCCTGCTTCCTCTGTGGAAGGCGTATCAGTGGGATTGAGGAGATCCTCGAAGTATTCCTTCCACCGCCCGACGATATCCCCAGTTGAAGTCAACAGTGTCCCATCCGCACCATACACAGTGTGGACGGGGAGCTGCTTTCCCCTCCTGAGCCGCCGAACAGTTTGCCAGAATCTCTTTGAAGCCGACCGAAAGTCTTGTTCCATGGCCTCACCGAACTCCTCCCATACCCGGGTTTTTGCTTCAGCAACCACCCGAGCTGCACTCCGCTTTGTTACAATAATTTTTTTGTCAATATCTTTTGATTGTATTTATTTATATTATTTCTATTTATTTATTTATCTTTTTCAATAGCACAGTGATGCAGTGGTTAGCACTGTGGCAGCACAGCAACTCACCCTTGGCCATGGGATCTTGGGTTCGATCCCACCCCCTGGCCAACAATGATTTTTCTGTGTGGAGTTAATATGTTCTCCCAGTGTCTGCATGGGTTTACTCCAGGATTTTTCCAGTTTCCTCCCACAGGGGCCAAAAAACATGTTGGTCAGGTTAATTGGCATCAGCTGGAGAGGTATAAATGTGAGTTGTCCCTTGCCCCTAGGCCACAGTTGTAAGTAAGAATGTGTCCTTAATTTGTCCTGCCTGGTTAAATAAAGGTTAAATAAAAATAAAATAAAATAAAAAATATCTAGTGTATTGTTTTCTTATTAGCTTTGTTTCACATTGCTTTATCATTGATATTTATTGCTTTTCCTGTGTCATCATCATCATCATCATAATAATAATAATAATAATAATAATAATAATAATAATAATAAAGTTTGCCCAACCAGTCCATGTGTATTTTGCGGATTTGGAGAAAGCATTCAACCGTGTCCCTCATGGTCTCTTGTGGGGGTGGGGGTGCGGCGGGAGTATGGGGTATCATGCTTGTTGTTACAAGCTATCCGGTCCCTATATGACCTTTGCAAGAGTTTGGTTTATATTGCCAACACCCAGTCAAACACGTTTTCAGTGAGAGTTGGACTTCGCCAGGGCTGCCCTTTGTCACAGATCATGATCATAATTTTTATTGACAGGATTTCTAGGCAAAGTCAAGGATTGGAGGGTGTCATGCTCGGTGACCACAGGATCCCCTCTCTGCTGTTTGCAGATGATGTTGTCCTGTTGGCTTCATCAAACAATGGCCCACAGGCCTTGCTGGAATGGTTTGCTACTGAGTGTGAAGTTGCTTGGATGAGAATCAGCACCTCCAAGTCTGAGTCCGTGGTCCCCAGCTAGAAAAAGGCGGATTGTCCTCTCAGGGTTGGAGACAAGCTCCTGCCCCCACTGGAGGAGTTTAAGTATCTCAGGGTCTAATTCACAAGTGAGGGGAGAATGGAGCAAGAGATTGACAGACGGATCGGAGCAGCCTCTGCAGTGATGCAGATGTTGTACCGGTCTGTCGTGGTGAAGAGGTAGCTGAGGTCTAAAGCAAAGCTGTCGATTTACCGGTCAATCTACGTTCCTACCCTCATCTATGGTCATGAGCTTTGGGTAATGACTGAAAGAATGAGATTGCGGATACAAGCGGCTGAAATGAACTTTCTTCGTAGGATTGCCGGACTCACCCTTAGAGATAGGGTGAGGAGCTCAGTCATCTGGGAGAGGCTCAGAGTAGAACCGCTGCTCCTCCACATTGAAAGGAGCCAGCTGAGGTGGTTTGAGCATCTGAACAGGATGCCTCCTGGACTCTTCTCACTTGAGAGGTGTTTCAGACTTGTCCCACTGGGATGAGACCCCGGGGAAGACCTAGGACTCGCTGGAGACACTATGTCTCCCAGCTGGCCTGGGAATGTCTTGGTATCCTCTCTGAAGAGCTGGAGCAGGTGACTGGGGAGAGGAAAGTCTTGGCTTCTCTGCTTGAGCTGCTGCCTCTGCGATCCAAACCTCCAGAAAAGCAGTAGAAAATGGATAATAATAATAATAATAATAATAATAATAATAATAATAATAATAATAATAATAATGAATTAGATTTATATGGAACTTTACAAGTCAAGTGACATCTCAAAGCGCTTACAGTGAGTCCATTATTCATTCACTCCACAGACAATGGTAGTGGGAAGCTACTACTGTAGCCACAGCTGCCCTGGGGAAGACCGATGGAAACGTGGCTGCCAATCCATGCCAACAGCCTCTCTGACCACTACCAAAATTTATACACTTTCATACCCAGTGTCATGGACACTAGAGTGTAGCAGATTAATGGGTTTATGGGTTTGTTATTGTTGGTGCAAGTATTAATGTAAATATGAATGTGAGTAGGGGTGAAAATTTCCTTTCATTACACAAACATATGCTTGTTGGGGCAGCAGTCCAGATAATGGACAATTTTATTAACAATTTTTTATTTGTACCAACTATGAATCAGTCTCAAAAAAACCTTGTGAGTTCTTGTCTGCTTATAATCAAGAAGGTGGACATGAAATCAAACAGTAACTTCCAAATGTCTTTCTATAGTTTAATAAGAAATGTCAGAATTGTCATGAGCGGGGTTTTAGTTTTTTTCCTACCCTGCTCCATGACGTGGCTGCTTTTCCTCTTATTATTTCTTTTGTGTCTGTCTTCGGTCAGGTTTGTTTGTCAGGCTGCTGAGAGCCTTGGGGTTCGCCTGCTTTCTGACAGCCAACAGCCACGCCCCCTCCTCCTGTCAGGGTCACAGCTGCTTGTCATTTGTGTTCCACTCAGCACACTCACCCACTTACACACATACTCATACACACACACATGCTGCACTCAGCACACACACACACACACACACACACACACACACACACACACACACCATTCATTCTCACTCACATGTCCACACACCCACACACTCATTACACACGCCGGCATGCACTCAGTTGATTAGTAAGTTGCAGTATTTAAGTTCTGTGTTCACTGATGTGCATCGCCGGGATATTGTTTGTCCCACACAGTGTTTGTCCTGCTCAGTGTTTGAACTTACTGCTTGCACTTCTGTTTGTTGGATCATTTGCATTTTCCACCAGCTTGCCTTCAGTCATTTTGTTCCACTGGGACTGCTACTTGGGATTGTCTCGGACTGCTCCAGCTCTGTAAGTTTTCCCTATGTTTTTCCACGTATTACCAGTTCCGTCTGGAAGCACCCTGGGTTCATCTGCCTCCCTCCGTTCACAGTTCCGCCTGTAGCGCCTTTGCCATTTTCTCCATGTTCAATTTCCCGTGAGCTGTAGAGCGTCCTGTCAGCCTCCCTCGTTTGCTAGTGTCATTCATCTGTTTCTACCTGGACTGTCCTCACATTTTTTGTTAATAAAACACACTCATCTCACTCCTGCGTTTGGTTTTCATCCTTACCCCTAGATGTGCTGCGTAAAAGCATACATATATGACAAGAATAGTTAAACACATTAATTCAATATGTATCATTGGCATCATAGACGGTTAATGAATTACTGAGCATCACATGTAAAACAAACATTTGTGGAACCAAAGAAACCATAGTTAACTTGGCAATATACTGGAAATTGGAAAACAATAAAATAGCATCAGTTAAGAAAAGTGGATGCAATTTCACGAAGAAAATGATCATGAAACTATTTTATAAAGAGGAAAATTAGTATTACTCTGAAAAGGAATGGGAATTAATGAAAAGACAAAATGCATGTTGAAATTCTGATAGGAGTTGGCATGAAATTAAGTTTAAAGAACTTACACCAGGAATATTCTGAAGCATTAAGTTTAAATTAAACAACAGACCATCAGCCAAGTAGAGTCATATTGCGTCCCGTGGCAGCAGGCGGTCAATTTGGATCTTGTTCCATCTGGATGGGCGTGGATTTCAATGTAAGAACTGGCAGACAGATTCTTTATTACATTTATGGCCTGCTCCAGAGATCACATCCGCTGATTCTTCAGTAAAGCTGGGAGGAGGTCTCTTCTTATTGACTGAAGAAGGAATTTGTTTATTGTACAAGGTCCCAAGAGAAAGTCACATTGAGACAAAAACACACCACAGATCCGTTTCTTCCAGTGTTTGTGGTCTGAATAAGTTGGTTTAACCTCTTGCACTCCAGGATACCGCGGGCGGTCACGTCTCTGCGTCCTAGTGCGTCCTCGTGCGTCCTAGTGCGCACTGTGCGTCTCAGTGCGCACTGAAAAAAAAAAGCTGCATTTCCTTTCTTCCACTACAGACACAGCCGCAAACAGAAAGCCAAAGGAGTGCTTTGATTGGTTTAGATTTGATTGACCTCTCATTCGACTAATAAGAGCCTTGAATTAGGTTTCTGAAACCTTGAAGAACCAATGACTGAAAACCTAGCAAGAAGGACCCGCCTACCAACGACTGCGAATACAACGAGCCAATTGAAGCAGAGAAGTTAGATGATTGAAAGCGTGTGTCCCGTGCGTAAAATCTGTTTTGTGTAAGCCGCTGTGTGTAACGGTAGCGTTCGCCAGTCTTTTTATTACTACTGTTCTTATTTGTTTTGAAAAATCGTTCGCCAAAACCACAATCATGGAAGCGCAAAACCGCAATAATGGAATCATGGTTTGACCGGGTCGCGTGACCAGAACCACGAGTCCGTAACAACCGGACCAGCTTCATGTTCGTCTGACAATGAGGAACAGATGTTCGCCAACGACACTGCTGTTGTGGACAGGTAAGTGTTATAAACTAAATTATTCTTTATCACTGAAAATAGTAATCAAAATGACTTTTGACCGATCGGTGATTACAACGGTGCGTCATTGCCACATGACAGACTGTTGACGGACTGTTTTTTGTTGCGCCGCGCTCCTCTGTAGCGGGGGTGGGGGAGTTGTTATCCTCTGCATTGCAGATATTTTAGTATAATTTTTATTGCACTGTAGGTTATTTTTTCTTGTAAAAAAAGGCCACACATTTTTTATGTGGCATGCTTCTTTGTGTGTGGGGGGCTTGTTTGTTCATTCATTCATTCATGAATGAATAAACAACCCCCCCCACATACACACACACAGCCCTGAGTGACACCTTTCATTAGAGCCCAGGATGAAGCTTCTATGTTGAATCATTCAAAAGTTACAGACGTTTTTCCAAACTGTGCCATTTGGCACAATTTGGCACAGTTCAAAAACGCCTGGGAACAACCTGAGAAAAAAGCTGTGTAATATATTCATTTTTTGTGGTATTGTTACAAAATTTTGACCTCAGCTGGATAACACTTGGTTCTACATTTCTGTTGCATTTTCCAGCCAGTATCTGACAGCTGTGTGTTATTTGCAAGCATTTGTATCTAAAAAAAAAAACACCCAGGCAAACTTTATTTTCTTCAAGTTCAGTATGTTTAGATGACTGTTACTCAGTGACAGGAGAACTTAGAGAGATTATGACTGTTTTGCCAAAAAATTCAAAGTGTTTTCTTTTAAATGAGACCAACCCCATGAAGATGCTGCAAAGGGCTGAAGAACAGCTTTTGATTTACTTTGGGTACATTATTTTTAGGCGTTTTTAGGGAAATTGACCAGAGTGCAAGGGGATAAGCTTAAAAAAAAAAAAAAAAAAAAAATCTTCTTACATGGTAATTTAAGAAACATGATTAAAATAAGGAAAAGTGAATTTTAAAGAATAGGAAAAAAAAAAGATTTTCGCAGAACATTGGACTCTGGGTCTATTTGAAAAAAAAAAAATGGCAGGGCAGGAAATTCTGCTCCTTAAAGGCTGACTACACCCCTAAAACTGAGAGACAAAGGAATGGGAAGTTTTTTTTTTTCTTTTTTTCTTTTCTGGTGTGGCAGAATTTCACTGAATTTCATGGAAACTGAACTGGACAAATTACATTTGAGCTTCTTTGTACACAGAAGTCATAAACGGGCAAAAAAGGAAATGCAGTAAAGCCCGGGCCCTTATTGGTCAGTCAAAGTCCAGCTGTGGTCTCCCAGAGACAGAGAAGGAGAGAAATCTGAGATGAGAAGTAAAATTCTCCAAAACACGTCTATGCTGCTGAATAAAGCATAAATTCTTTAAACTTTAGTGATTAACATTATCCTACTTGATAAAAGGAACACACATAAGATCTCTACATTGTAAATGTGATTAATTTCTTTATGGTAAGCATGCAAAAATTAATTTCTTCCTGAAAATAAAGTAACATTTCAACTCATATCAATAAAAATATTTCAAATCATAATTGTCCATTCCAGAGTTCAGCCAAGTCTTCAGTAATGGATACTGTCTTGAGAGAAAGGATATGAATTAATTTATTGTCCACAACTGCAGAGGAAAAATTAAATATTCCTGAACAGTCCACCAGATGGCATTGTAAACCTGTCTGATTGTTTAATGAAGAATCTTGACTTCCCAACCTGGAGTATATCAACCATAAACTTGTCATTTTGGGGCCTTCCTTAGCCAAATAGAGAAAAGGGAGAATGACTAAGTCCCGGAGAAGGGATTAACTTCCACTTTATGGTCAATGGGTCGTGTTACAACTCTGGTGCTTGGGTGAGAAAAGCAGTTCATGACCAGACTTTTGAGTTGAAACAATCTTCTTCAGCAAAGAATGATTTTATAAACTGGAACCGAAAGGGGTTAATGCTACAGGAGGCAAGGTGGTTAAAGTGTCTTGCACAGGGACACAACAGCAGGATGGCTGGAGAGAGCTGGATTCAAACAGCCAACGCCCTGGTTTTTGGACGACCCGCTCTACCTCCTCAGCCACTGCTACCCAAATTTCCCTCCTCTGATCTATTTTTGCTGGGCACCAAGCTCAGCAATTATATTCATTACTTTACCTGTTCCTATACTGTTTAATTTTTTTTCTAGAAACACAAGTTTCTTTTGGACAAATCTTATGTTGTATCTTCATATTTTTTTAGAGATTCTACAGATGAAGAGCCATCCACCAGGACCACCAGTGGGACAGGGACAGCTAGAGAGGAACTGATTCCTGGACTATCTCAAAGCTAAGAAAACGCCTAGACATGGACACATAAAACAGCCTATAAATTGGACAATGTACGTTCTGGGCAAACACAAATATTTGAGAAGATGTATAAGGGGTTCAGTTTCATTTTTGCAATCTCAAAACTATTATTCATATACATTTGAAATATTTAGAAAGAGAAAACTGATGAAAATTCAATTCCTTTTTTTTTGTTTTTAGTTATTACACACTGTTTTAAACATTTAAAAAAATATAATGACAAATACTTGGCAGATTTTGAGATTTAGACTTCTGAAAAAAAGAGCAAAATATTTTACACAAAGACCAGTTTATTTATTGACAAAAAAGATTTTAAAAAAATCACCAGCCGTACTACTATAATTACAGGACTAAAAGGGTTTTAAAATCATATCAAAAAGTACATCTGAAAGCAACGTCTTTTTTGTTGTGTTGGTCAGTTGTCATTTTCTGAAAAATAAATGCTCTAAATGATATTTTGACTTGAGTTGTTTTCAGTAGGTTAGAGAATTAAACAAAATTGTTCATTTTACTTAAATATGTGTATAAATAGTAAAACCAGATAAAATGATTTGAGGTGGTCTCTGTCTCTTATTTGTTTTCCAGAGCTGTTGTTTTATGAAAATATTTAGACAGGTTCGTGAGAAGTCGGCACATAGAAAAGAATGTACACTGAGACAAAGTATTCACACTGAGACACGGCTGCTAGAATAAAACTGTATCTCTTTATTCCCCACAGACCATATCTCCATACACAAAAGAGAAATCATTGCATGTCACACATTTCCTTCACACACACAAGGATCAATGCATTTCATGTCATTTCACAAGCTCTTACCGTTTGATACAGGTGACCGGGAGCCCACGGTCCGCAAGAAAGAGCGTGATTTCTCAGCCGGACGTTTTTGCGCAAGAAAACTCACGGCAGACTCAACGTATTGAGGGAAAACCCCTGTTTTTAAAGGAAGGCTAGGTACAGAACAGAGTGGCCATCTCTGCTCCGAGCAAGCCCCCCCCTCCCATCATAGAATTGCGTGGGGAACAGGAAGGGCCAATTTCTGTTCCCAGGCAATTCCCAAAACATACAGGAACACCTGCTACATTTCTCCCAATACACATATAAGGAATAAAGGTCACGCCTTCGTTTCATAAGCATGCAACAGTGATTTAAGGAGTGAGAAACTTGCTGTGCTAAGGAAAACTTGCTGTGTCTAAGAACAGGTCATACTGTCCAGGTCATGGTGTGCCTTAAGATAAAGAGAACTGGATTCATGGGAAGAGAACTGGATTGTTAAAACATATTAAAAACAACTGAGAAACAAATCAGGGCACACATTAAAAACACATTTATATTACAGCTGTATATAGAGAAAAATAGTTTTGTTTTGTTTTTTATTTTGTAGGGGCTAATAAAGAATTAAATATTCATATTGATGCACGCACAAGGTTTTTACTGTAAAAGATGGACATTTGTAGAAGTCATGTGTGTTTTTAGGCTCAAGATAATTTCAAAAAAACAATGAATAAAATGAAAATAATAAATCATTTGTTTCTGTGCCGTGAAAGTCAGAGATTTCAGACTGAAATAAAGACAGAGTGGTGCAGCATATTGGAAGATCAGGTATCAGAACCGATATGTGCAGTCTGTATTCTTTTAGTTTGATATTATTTTCTTAAATGAGATGAGTCAGGCAACACAAACAAATGTAACAGCAGCTGTCTGATGCCTGAATGGAAAATAGAATAAATTCATTCTCCAGTTCACCAAGAAACAGCTGCAAACAAGTCCGGCTGAAATTGATTGGTAGTGTTCATGGGGACAGTTTAAAATATTTGCACTGCCGGTGATGCAATATTGTATCAACACTTTTACCACAGTGGTTGGAGCGATCTTAAATTGTATTCAAACATGAACTGAAGCTCTATCATTTGTGAAAACCTGTGGTATCCAGGTGGTGCCATCAAACAGTTGGTGTTCATTTTCATTTGGAGTGATAAGACAGACTTTAGCTTCCAGTTTTTGCTCCATAAAAAAAAAAAAAGTAACACACTATTACTCTTTTGGAAAATAAAGCTACCATATAAAAGTAAGTGTGACTCATTTTTACAGTGATTTAAGTGGAATCTTTTTTACGTGCTGTGCCTGTTCTTGAGTGCAACACTGGCTGCTGTTTATTTTGTTTTGAGTTGTATACATGTCAATGGATTATGTCTGTTTTCCACAACCCTTAGGATATAGTTTATTCACTTAGGCATGCTCAAGCTGCAGATGAAGGGTTTTTGGTGCAACCTCTCTCTCTCTCTCTCTCTCTCTCTCCACCCCACAAGCTGTTTGCTATGGTTCATTAGCTTTCTGTTGAGTTGGCTGCTAACACTTGATATTGTTGCAGGCTGTTCATTCCACAAATTTCCAAGAGCTGCCCACTAGCGAAGCAAGATTGGAGAAAGAGAGTGTCTGTCATTAAAATGGGACAAATGTTGTGTTCACAAATTGCCGGCAGAGCCAACACTTAATCATGTGGACTGTTTTTAGTCTGGTGATTGAGAAATTGATTTTAAGGTTCTTAGAGACTAATAGATATAGTGACATGAATCTTTTCACAGACAAGAGTTATCAAAATCATTATATTTACATCTATACATGCATATTTCAGGTGGGATAACAGTTTTAATAGAAAGTATTTTTGCAATTCCATTCTAGTCTTTGTATTAGATGTTATAATGCAATGAATTTTGTCTTCTAGCTTGGTACTTGGCATAATAGAATGGGGTAAGGAAAATTACTCACTCAGCCACAGGGGAAGCACAAGCCTCCCTGTGCAGGTCCCAAGCCCAGATCAATGGAGAGGGCTGCATCAGAAAGGGCAACTTGTGCAGAAATCAGGTGATGGTATGCTATGGCGATCCTGAAAGGGAGCAGCCAAAAGAAAAATAAATAAATAAATAAATAAAAAGCGTCTCTCCTTATGAACTCAACTGTCTAAAAAATATGACAGTAAATGTTTGCTGTATTTGCATTCAGCCCTTATGATATCACTGTATCAATTTGTTCTTAATTACCTCTGCGAAGGAGGTTATGGAATAGGGTGGTTTTTCTGTCTGTTTGTGCATCCATCTGTTTGTCTGTCTGTTAACAGAATTACGCAAAAACTACTTGATCAATTTTGATGAAATTTTTACCAGATGTAGCTCTTTGGCCAAAGATGAACCCATTAAATTTTGGTGATGATCTGAGAGTGCATACTTCCACCAAGGACCTTGTTTGTATTTGTGCAGCAGGATTACACAAAAACTACTGGATGGATTTGGATAAAATTTTCACCAGAGGTGGTCCTTGGGCTACAGAGGAACCCATAACATTTTGGTGATGATCCCAGAATTCATACCTCACAAAGGCTCTGATCTTCTCACACTGTGTTAGCAAGAATCCTCCAAAACAATCCCCTTACATTTTGGAGGTGATCCATGAGGGACGGAAGGCGCCTTGGTAGAGGTATGTGCTCTCTGAGTGCTTTTCTAGTTAGATAAAAGAATCTTGGTTATAGCAGCACACTATGAAATAAGCTATAAAAGATATTTACAAGACTAAGGTGGCCTTTCATTGCTCACAGCCCGTACGAATCAGCTGTTCTGATTGCAAAAAGAAATCCTGAATACAGTATATAATCACACATGACCCCCCCTCCCTCCCCACACTATTCCTTTTTATTAAAAAAAATAGAGTTTTGAACATCTTAAGTGGTTAAAACAATCCATTCATTTTGTTCTGCTGTTCCTGTTCTGGGATATGGATCGCTGGTTTTTATACAAGCTGTCTTTGATGAGAGGAGGGGCACACTGTTGACAGATACACATGCTGAACAATATTTGAAGAAAAAATTTTATATATATATACAGTATATACAGTATATATATATATATATATAGTGAGAGAGAGAGAGAGAGAGAGAGAGAGAGAGAGAGAGAGAGAGAGAGATACACATAACCAGTGTTATTCTCCATAAAGATACATTTCTGTTTTGTTTTGCTTTGTTTTTTTCAATTGGGTTGTACAGGTTGTAGGTCACATTAATGGTGGATGAAGTTTTGAAATGATTTGTCTTGGTCTCATTTGTTTTACATCACAAAAACCTTGCATTTGAACAAGGGTGTGTAGAATTTTTATATCAACTGTATAGTTTAGTGGACCCTCTGGACCCTCTATGTCTACTGTACTTGTGTCACAGCTGATGCAGTCTCCTCTTCAGCCTTTTAATTGCATTAACAGTCTTATAGCCTTTTGCCTAATGAAGGATAATGTGTCAAAAAGGGGACAAAACAAAACAAAACTATATTTGGATTAAAAGACATAGACACCATCTTGGAGTCTGATGATGATAAAATTATAAAAAAGTTAAAATAAAAAGCCCACATTCATTCAATGAAAAAAAAGAGGCTTGTGAGGGAAATTGGTTGAATAGAAAAAACCCTTAAAAAAAGGTTTGTATAAATTAACACAATAGCAAGGCTTGCATAGTGATGCCTTATTGTTATTGCAATATGGGAAAAAAAAATTAAATCCATACTGTATAATCTGATAATCTAGGTATGTGGGGAAAGTTGAAAAGCCTCTAGCTTCACAAAATAAACGATGATGAATGGAATCATCAGACTTTATTACATTTTACCAGGGTAGAACCCAAATATTCTCTTATCTGGATAGTTGTTCATGACAGTGGGATTAATTTTAGAATTTGGTATTTGGATATTTGCTCCCTCACCCAAGCAGCTCACTTTTAACTATGGTAATTCTGATTTACTACATTTCCCAAAAAGATCACAAAATTGCATGAATACATTTAGAAATACAGTATATAAAGAAAAAACTCAAATTCATATGACAAAAACTGCAAATTTATAAAATTTATATTTACAAAGAAATCAGCAACAAATATCTTTGTGAAAATTATTTCAAATTACATCGAAAAATTGCATATTTACTACAAAAAAAAAGAGCAAAATTAGAAAGAAAAAAAGCTCTCAAATATACACAAAAAGCTGCAAATTTATGAAAAAAGGCACAAATTTACATGAAAAAATCTTTATAGCAAATTTCATTATATCTGAAAGTAATAATAAAGGTTGTAAAATAGCTACTGCCTTGCAATGCACTTGATTTGTCACATTATTCCAAATATTTATTATTTTTTTATGGAAAAAATAAATTCACCCAATGGACATCCAAGCTGAGGCTCAAACTCATAGCTTCTTCACACCAGAGTCCAGCACTCTACTTATGTCACCAAGAGGCTTGATCATTTTTCAAATCCAAAAAACTCACTTCCCGCAGTCAGCAGTTCTTTGCAGGTCAGCTTCCTATATCTTTCGCTGATGTTGCTGTTTTTTCTTCTTGATTGTGCTGTTTTTCCCCACTCCTCATATGCCAACAAGAGTACTTGTAATTCTTGCTCAGAGAAATAATTATGTCTCTTTTCCTCCACTGCTTGTGGTCTGTGTGTTCAACACGTGCTGTCTTAGTAGGTTTGGTGTCAACGCGCACATCTCAAGGTCAATCAACTCTGAGCTGATCAAACAGAGTCATATCTGGAATTCTGGAACCAGAAACTTGGGTTAAGTTCTGACAGGTTCACTTAGCCCATTCAGGGTTTATTTCAGGCTACGTTAGCCCTGCTTTCTGGAATGCACCCCTGGTCTTTCTGGAAGCTCTCTACAAGTGGTCAGTGGCTCTTGGATAACTCATCTGATAATTCTTCTGACTCCTCTGTTAGAAATCTTGTGAGGAGCTCTTGGTTGTGGCCGGTTTATAGTAAAATGATGTTCTTTCCACTTCCAAATTATGGCTTCAACAGTGATCACTGGAACATTCAGCAGTTTAGAAATGCACCTGTAACCAATGCAATCCTTATGTTTTGCAACAATAAGGTTGCAAAGGTCTAAGAAGAAGAAGCCATCTCTATTGTCATTCAGTCCATACAACTACATGTGTAGTAGAACAATATTACATTTCTCCTGTCTACAATATTAATCATATGTAGAATTTTATTTATTTATTTTTTTTTTTTGGGGGGGGGGGTTCCCACTGCCATGCAAGGCACCACCACAAACAACTTCTAGACTGGACTAGTGATGGCCAAATGAGGCTTTCTGGAGGACTTGAGGCCTTTCATCAAAATGGTTCAACATAGACAAGGCCTCATGTGGGACTTCATTTTTTCTACCAGGCCATCTAGTGGACAAAATGTATACAACATGCTGATTTTTACAAGGGTGTTGTTGGTTTAATGTGTATTTTTTCAATTTCAATAAATGTGCTGTCTTTTGAGAAATATCAATGATCATAAGGCAAAAAAAAAATAATAAAACTAAGGTGAATACAGTGAATGTGCTTGTGCTACTTATCCATCTTTTTTTTAAGAAATAGTAACTTTTCAACAGTCATACTGTCTTTCTCAGTACATTCATCTCTGTCCTTATTGTCATGCAGGGCACAATAGTGCCTCAGCATAATGATGTGTTATTGTTGTATCCAAGCTCTTTGAAACACAACAGACACTTCACTGTGCAAATGAAAATAAATTATTAGAATGACCCAGCTGGGACTTGATCCCTAGCTTCCCAGTTGCAGGATAGATATTTTACCTCTAAGCTATTACTTAGTCATGAGCAGTTGAGGCTTTCTGAAACACTTGAGCCTTTCATCAAAATGGTTAACATTGACAAGGCCTCATGTGGAACTTTGTTTGCTCTACCAGGCCATGTAGTCGACAAAGTATACAGCATGCAGATTTTTACAGTGTGTATTTTTCAATTTCAATAAATGTGCTGTCTTTTGAGAAATATCAATGATCATAAGGCAAAAAAAAAATAATAAAACTAAGGTGAATACAGTGAATGTGCTTGTGCTACTTATCCATCTTTTTTTTAAGAAATAGTAACTTTTCAACAGTCATACTGTCTTTCTCAGTACATTCATCTCTGTCCTTATTGTCATGCAGGGCACAATAGTGCCTCAGCATAATGATGTGTTATTGTTGTATCCAAGCTCTTTGAAACACAACAGACACTTCACTGTGCAAATGAAAATAAATTATTAGAATGACCCAGCTGGGACTTGATCCCTAGCTTCCCAGTTGCAGGATAGATATTTTACCTCTAAGCTATTACTTAGTCATGAGCAGTTGAGGCTTTCTGAAACACTTGAGCCTTTCATCAAAATGGTTAACATTGACAAGGCCTCATGTGGAACTTTGTTTGCTCTACCAGGCCATGTAGTCGACAAAGTATACAGCATGCAGATTTTTACAGTGTGTATTTTTCAATTTCAATAAATGTGCTGTCTTTTAAGAAATATCAATGATCATAAGGGAAAAAAGAAATAATGAAACTGGGGTGACTCCAGTGAATGTGTCACTTTGTGTGCTTGTACTACTTATCCATATTTATTAAGAAATACACTTTCAACAGCCTTATATTGTCCCAGTATATTCAGCGCTGGCCTTGTTCTCATGCAGGGCACAATGGCAATAGTGCCTCAGCATAATGATGCGTAATAATGATCCAAGCTCTTTGAAACACAAGAGACACTTCACCTTGCAAATAAAAATGAAATTAAAAGAAAGACACAGCTGGGATTCAAACCCAGGTCTCTCACTTGCAAAGCAAGCATATTATCACTAAGCCATCACCTATGTTACAGTAAACAGCCACTATTTGTCAAAAATACATCAATGGGAGAATTGCGCTCAAACCATTCCCAAACAGGAAAAGTCCGTGTTTTTGGTGCTGGCTCCATCTGAAAATTGGCTGTGACAAATCCCTTACACAGTCAAATATGACAAAACAAAACGTGAGGGACAAGGATTTCCATTGGGTACTGCTGCTCACTTTATTTCACGTTGCGTGCAAAATCATGAACAGCTTCCTTACTCAGTCATGAGGTCTGACGTTAACACATACTGTACGTCACGATGCACGCCTCGCCAAATATTTTCTGGATAAGACTGAAGCACCGGTGCCTGCCTTTCCAATAACTAGTGAACACAGCTTCCTGGATTTCTGTGTATGTATGGATTACTTGGGTTGTTACTGATAGCTAGTGAAAATCTCAGGTCAATGGCTCCATCAGAAATATGTTTAATGAAAAAAATGTTGACATGCTCAATACTTACTGTATTTTTCCCACTTTATATATACAGTATATCATATTAAAATGACTGTGATTAAGTGGTAGGTTTTGGGCACATTTCATCATCTGAATTCAATTTTATCAATTTCATCAAATACCTAGTTGTTTTATTCATAAATATCAATAAAATGTTTATAATTACTAAATGCTGCCTCTTTAGTCTTTGAAGTAAATTGTCAATGGCCATCTATATATAATAAAAGACAAACATCACCTGAAAGGTTGAACTGTTCATTATAATTTGATATGATCAAATAGTTGTCCCACACAGCAAGGTTTCTCTGTTACTGTCAAGGTCTGCCTTCCAGGCAGATGGGAGTTGTAATTAGGACCCAGAGGCACAGGCAGGAGTATGGTGCAGAGACGGTGATTTTGTTGACAAACTGAAGATGAAACAAAAGCAGCACGTGGGTAGGAACAGTCAGGAGACACAGGACTCATGAGGTTACATTAATGATGCCACAAAGGACTGAGACTCACACAGAAATATATACACAACAGGTAATTACAGAACAGGTGGGAACAATCAGGGGCAATCAGACACAGCAGGGAAGTGGCTACAGGTACAGGAGACATGAGGGACTGAGACAACAGGGTAGACGAAGCAGAGAATACACACAAGACATGAAAACATGACCATGAACAAAATATGACTGACAGGGGCAAGAAATACGAAATATAAACCAAGATAATAATAATAAAAGTGATGACCATACTGACTAAAGCAAGGTAGGAATAAATGCAAAACAAGAACATGAAGATACTAATAATAATACTAAGGAAAAGCAAGGAACCCAAAATGAACATAAAGTGTGGGCACGGTCATCATGAGAACTACAGAGGAGTCTAAGAGTCTACACCCTTCTTAACCCTACTGTGGTGCCCTTGAGCAAGGTCCTACGAACCCCAACTGCTCCAGTGGAGTTGTTCAGTGGCCACAGGTCAGTCTGTGGTTGTACTGGGCAGCTTCCTTGTGTGAATGTGAACAGGCTGTCCTTGAAAAAGATTAAATTAAAAAATGGCATTATTATTTGCATACCCAATCTCAGAGCTAAAGTGAAATTTGAGCACTATACAGTCATGTTCAGATTGATGAATACCGATCTGCACATTGAAATGATCATATCACCACTTTTCTGTATTACACGTCTGATAAATGAGGGCCATTGTCTTGTCAAGATTTGAGTAGAGCAAGAAAAAGTTGTTTTCATTTCTCTTAAGTTAAGCTCACAGCAAATATTTCTAAGGAAACTGAGTACTGAATCACATAAAACAAAACAAAAAAAAAAAAGTCAGATGCCACCACAAAGGTTTTGTGTGCATTTCGGCCTATTTGTGTCTGTTAACAAGCTGAAATAATCGGAGTACAACAAATCACCTCGTGAACTGTGGTCAGGCAGCTGTACACAGTCATCAGCAGGCACTATTTACAGATATATGACCTGACACCGGACAGAAACACACACGTAGAGAGGACAGTTGGAGGGATCAATATTGCTGCTCAGAATAAGAAGTATTGGGCTTTTAAGACAGATTGCCCTCCTAAATGGATGTGAATGTCTTCTCAAATGCCTCCCAGTGTTAGTCAGCTTAGTTGGAATCAGAGCTGAGACATTTTTCTTTTTTTTTTACTCACTTATAATAAATCCTTTGCCTTCAGGTGGATGACTATTTGGGATTAAAATTATCTCTGGTTAATAAAGATAAAGCTAAGAACACAGGCTGCGATGTCTCCCTTTTAACACCTTTAGGTAAAACACACAGGCACATACTGTATACAGTTAGGTCCATATATATTTGGACACTGACACAAATTTTGTTATTTTAGCTGTTTTACCAAAACATATTCAAGATACAGTTATATAACCATATGGGTTTAAAGTGTAGAATCCCAGCTTTAATTTGAGGGTATTCACATTTAAATTGGAGTTACAGTTTAGGAATTTCAACCATTTTTATACACAATCTCTTCATTTCAGGTACTCAAAAGTAATTGGACACTTGACTCAAAAGCTATTTCATGGACTGCATGGGTCATTCTCTTGTTAATCCATCATCAAGCAGGTAAAAGTGTAGCATTTAGAAATGTCAATTTGTCCAATTACTTACTGAGCACTTGAAATGAGATTTTGTGCAAAAATGTTTAGAATTCTTTAGTAGTAGTAGTAGATTAGTTTATTTGACAGGGACAGTGCAATAAACATAGACAATTAATCAAAGACAATCAATCTGATGTGTTGCACATAGAGTGTATAGCTATTAGCTAATTTGCAACTCTTGTCCCTGGAGCTAATTTGCAACTCTTGTCCCTAGTAACTCCAATTTGGATGTGAATACCCTCAAATTAAAGCTGAGTCTGCACTTTAAGGCTATATTGATCATATAACTGTGTTTTGAATATATTTTGGTGAATAGCTAAAATAACCAAACTTGTGTCAGTGTCCAAATATATATACGGACCTAGCTGTACATGCGTATATGTGCCTGTGTGTCTGCAGCAGTCTTTCCGTCTTTGACTACAAATCATCTATATTCTGCTTATCCCCCCTCTGATCAGTATTTCTTTAGACATATATATGTTTGCTTTAACAAGTGCAGAGACAAAAATGATCATTGCAGAATGACAGGAGAGAGGAAGAGAATAAAAGCTGTCTACAAACTTGACACGGGATGTATTGAAAACATTTAATGAGTCTACTCTTAATTTGTGCCACAGGAAATTGATGGTAACCCCAAATGCTTGTCATTAACAAATGAGTGGATGGTCCACCTGTGGAACCTGTACTGAATAACCTTTTTTTTCCCCTGCAAACCTTCCACAGCTGAGGACCAAAAAGAATGTGAAACTGTGTTTTTAATGTGTTGATGTCTGCACTTGTGAGTTAGGCTGCCTGCTGAGTGAAGCACGGCATTTACATTTGTAATGGCTGTAGGTAAGAAGAGAAAAGTTAATGTACCTGAGATGCAGGAAGTCAAAAATCTATATATTATTTTACCTTGACTCATCATTTCTGTTTCTTAGCTGAAATTTATGCATCTTGGAATAAATGAATAAAAACTATCGGTGGATCTGACAGGTCTGCTGGGCTGACCCCGCCTACGAAAGTCAGCAGATAAAATGACACCTGGCAGCAATCAGCTGACACTTCTGACTAAGGCTGCAGTGAACAGTCGAAACATGTAAAGAAGGTAAAAACATTTTCTATTTTTGTCTTTAATAAGAACAAAAGGTAAAAAAAAAAACAATATTCCTGTTACAATTTACCCCAAAACAAAGGAATTACGGATCTTTTATTTGTGACCACAGGCAATGTCAAATTAAAACTCACCTTATAGTGCAGCAAACTTTCATTGCTTGTTAAAGTAACAAAACTCTCAAAAGACAACTCTCTGGCTCCCCCCAGGGCTGCGTACTAAGCCGTATACTGTACTACCTGTACACCTTTGACTGTATTTCAACCCACCCAACCACCGTCATCGTGAAATACGACATCACCTCGGTTGGGCTTATCGATGATGACGATGAGAAGGCATACAGGGCGGAGGTAGAGAATCTGCTGCTGTGGTGCCAAGCAATCAACCTGAAACTGAATGTCCAAAAAAACAAAGAACTCATACTGGACTTCAGGAAGAACAGACAGGACCACCCCCCCTCCTCATAAATGGCAACCGCATGGAAAACGTCCCTGTCTTCAGGTTCCTGGGCACCCACATCTCCTCTGACCTCTCCTGGGCTGTCAACACCAGGACCGTGGTGATGAAAGCCCAGCAGCGGCTGCACTTCCTCTGTGTCCTGAGGAAGAACAACCTGGACCAGAAGCTGCTGCTGGCCTTCTATCGCTACTCAGTGGAGAGCATGCTCACCTACTGTTTGGGTGTGTAGTACGCCAGCTCCACAGCTGAGAAGAGGAAGGCTGTGCAGAGGGTCATCGACACTGCCCAAAAAAATTATCGGCAGCCCTCTGCCCTCCCTGGAAGGCATCTCCAAATCATCCTGTCTCAGAAGGATCAAGGCCATCACAAGAGACCCCTCACATCCCACCTACCACCTGTTCGACCTGCTTCCCTCTGGTTGACAGTTCAGGTCGATCAGGTCCCACACCTTCAGCAACAGTTTCTTCCCCTGGGCCATCCAAACAGCAAACAGTAAGAGCCCCCCCCCCCTTCCCGAACGCTCACAGCACAGAACTGTGAACCTTTTTAATTATCACAATAACTCACCTGTCTTTGCACTCCTCACTTTCATGTTCATTGACCCATCCATGAAACCACTAATGTGTACAGTAAATTTTCCATAATCCTTTGGGCATTTTACTCAATTGTGTGTTCAATTGTGTGTCTGCAATCTGCACTTCTATGTACATTGTTCCACCCACGTAGCCACTACCAGATCTGTATATATTTCCATAATCCTTGGCCATTTTTATTTTCATTTTATTTTTATTTTACTTTTATTTCAGTCGTGTGTTTAATCATGTGTTCTGTAACCATGTTTTATCTAATCCTTCTCTCCTACTTTACTGCGCAGTAGCCTAGGGGAGCACCCACAATTTTGTTGTACTGTACTACTGTACAATGACAGTAAAGCCTATTCTATTCTATTCTATTCTATTCTATTCTAAAGTACTTTTCCTCTTAAAAAATTGTGTGAAATATGTGCAGTAATAAAAAGTCAGAGTAGGTTAAGTGTAATAGCATATATGCTGGAGGAAATAACTATTTGATCCACTGCTGAATTTGTAAGTTTATCCTCTAGAGAAGAAATGAACAGTCTATAGTTTTTATGGAAGGTTTATTTTAACAGAGAGAGGCATAATATAAAAAAAAAAAAAACAGAAAAAAAACCAAAGCATTAAATAAGGGTTATGAGTTGAGTTCCATTTGATCGAGTGAACAAAGTATGTCATCCCCTACCAACCAGCAAGAATTCTGACCGACACAGACTGGCTATCTACCCATGAGGAACACAAATTAGTCCTATCCCTTTAGGACAGTGCTCCTAATCTCAACTCCTGTTTAAAAGACACCTTTCACAGAATCAATATATTTCATTCAAATCTCTCCACCACCAAAGGCAAGACCAAAGAGCTGTCAAAGGATGTCAGGGACAAGATCGTAGAACTGCACAAGACTGGAATAGGCGACAAGACCATTAGCAAGAAGTTTGGTGAGAAAGAGACCACTGTTGGTGTGATAATCTGAAAATGGAAGAAATACAAGATAAAGCAGGATTTACACTGGCTATGTGGCCCATTGCAGATGCAGTGTGGACGGAGCCTTGCGTCCTTCCCTACCACCGCCATCTGTGTTTTGAAGTGGCATAGATAAAGAACAGGGTTCAAAATACAAGATCACACAAGACATTATATCAAATGAAACAAGATCTTGAGAGAGACCTGAGCAAGACCAAGGATAACAACAAGTATTACAACAAAGGCCGTGACAACAAGGAAGTGCAATATACCTGCTGTCCACCTGGATTTTTGTGCTGTAATAATGCAAGTAACTCATTAATTTTAATTCTGTATGAAGTGTTTGTCTGTTATGTCACACTTTTTACCTTCTCTGATACAGTGGTGGAGGAGTAGACCTCAGGAAAAAAACATGATCCTTAAATTATTTTTAATGAACAGTTATTAAATACAGTAGATACCAGGTCTTTTCCTTGCAGACTGGATCCGGCATCCATCAAAAATAGACTTTTTGCGTTTCATTAACAATCCAAATCTGACTCATCGGATTCATTTGGTAATGGTCTGGACCATTTGGAGATTAGAACACAAACTAGAATTGGTACTATTTGCTGAGGAGATTGGATCATAGCTGTAGTGGACTAGATTCGGAGTTAGTGCAAATCCTGGGTATTCTTGGATTTAAACTGACTCTGGATGCAGTCCATTATGGATCCAATCCGGTATCCCCAGCAAGTAGTTTCCATTCTTGTCAGTTTTCTAATCTCAACCTGGTCCAGACCACTGCGCAACGAATCTGGCTCATCAGATTTGGTTCGCTAATGAAATGCAAGGAGTCTTTTGTTGACAGATGCCGGATCCAGTCTGCAAGGAAATACTGTGGTATCTCGTGGTATTTAAATGCTGTTTGTTCATGAAAACAATTTCAGGATCTTCCATTATTTTCTGAGGTCTACTCCTCCACCATTATGTCAGAGAAGATAAAAAGGTTGACATAACATACAAACACTTCATACAGAAATAAAATTAATGGGCTACTTACGTATTATTAGAGTACACAAATCCAGGTGGAGAGCCGTTACATCACACTTCCTTGTTGTTATCACGTGATCGCGATTGGTTCATTTCAGTCACGCTCTGGTCTTTCTCAAGATCTTGCATTATTTTGTATAATTCTTGTGCAATCTTGTATTTCGAATTCTGTTCTTATCCATGCCACTGCAAAATGCAAGCGGAATTGCAGATGAAGTGCGGCTGGATGCCAGGGTCCATCTGCATCTGCAACGTTCTCCATCCAGAGTCAGTGTACAGTGCATCCAGAAAGTATTCACAGCACTTCACTTTTTCCGTATTTTGGTATGTTACAGCCTTATTCCACAATGGATTAAATTCATTTTCCCCTCAAAATTCTACACACAATACCCCATAATGACAACATGAAAAAAAGTTTTTTTGAGATTTTTGCAAATTTATTAGAAATAATAAAAAAAAACCTAAGACATCACATGTACATAAGAATTTGCAGCCTTTGGCATGAAGCTCAAAATTAAGCTCATGTGCATCCTGTTTCCACAAATCATATTTGAAATGTTTTTACAGCTTAAAAGGAGTCCATCTGTGGTAAATTCTGTTGATTGGACATGATTTGGAAAGGCACACACCTGTCTATATAAGGTACTACAGTTGACAGTCCGTGTCAGTGCACACACCAAGCATGAAATCAAAGGAACTGTCTGTAGACCTCCGAGACAGGATTGTCTTGAGGCACAAATCTGGGGAAAGGGACAGAAAAATTTCTGCTGCTTTTAAGGTCCCAATGAGCACAGTGGCCTTCATCATCCATAAATGGAAAAAGTTTGAAACCACCAGGACTCTTCCTAGAGCTGGCCAGCCGTCAAAACTGAGAAATCGGGGGAGAAAGGCTTTAGTCAGGAAGGTGACCAAGAACTCAATGGTCGCTCCAGTGTCCTGTGGGGACATTTTTAAGTGGCAGGAACTGGGAGACTTGTCAGGATAGAGGGAAAGATGAATGCAGCAATGTAAAGAGACATCCTGGATGAAAACCTGCTCCAGAGTGCTCTTGACCTCAGACTGGGGCGACGGTTCATCTTTCAGCAGGACAATGACCCTAAGCACATAGCCAAGATTTCAAAGGAGTGGCTTCAGGACAACTCTGTGAATGTCCTTGAATGGCCCAGCCAGAGCCCAGATATGAATCCAATTGAACATCTCTGGAGAGATCTGAAAATAGCTGTGCACTGACGCTTCCCATCCAACCTGATGGAGCTTGAGAGGCACTGCAAAGCAGAATGGGCGAAACCGCCCAAAGATATGTGTGCCAAGCTTGTGGCATTATATTCAAAAAGACTTGAGGCTGTAATTGCTGCCAAATCTGCATCAACAAAATTTTGAGCAAAGTCTGTGAATACTTATGTGCATGTGATTTCTTAGCTTTTTTATTTTTAATAAAATTGCAAAAATCTCAAACAAACTTTTTCATGTTGTTATTACGGGGTATTGTGTGTAGAATTTTGAGAAAAAAATTAATTTATTCCATTTTGGAATAAGGCTTTAACATAGTAAAATGCGAAAAAAGTGAAGTGCTGTGAATACTTTCCGAATGCACTGTAAATCCTGGGTAAGAGACAGTTGCCCTCACTCTGGAGCTCCATGCAAGACTGCACCTCATGGGGTAAGGATGATTCTGAGAAAGTTGAGGGATCAGCCCTGAATTACACAGGAGGATCTTGTTAATGATCTCAAGGGAGCTGGGACTACAGTCACCGTGAAAACCATTGGTAACACTTCATTGTTATGGATGGAGATCCTGCAGTGCCCACAAGGTCCCCCTGCTCAAGAAGGCACATGTACAGGTTCATCTGAAGTTTGCCAGTGAACACCTGAATGATTCAGAGAAGTTTTGAAGAATGTGATGTAGTCAGATGAGACCAAAAATGAACTCATTGGCATTAACTCGACTCGCCATGTTTGGAGGCAGAGAAATGCTGAATATGACCCCAAGAACACAATCCCCACTTTTATGGAGGTGGAATCATTGTGCTTTGGGGCTGGTTTTCTTCTAAGGGTACAAGAGGACTTCACCACATTGCAGGGCTGATGAATGGGGCCAACTTCCGGTTCCGGCGCCACACAAGTTGGCTGCCTTTTGCAACAGCGGCTCAATTCTGAGTCTTTTTATCTTCCTTCTTCTTTCTGATCCGGTGATGGCTTTCTGATCCGGCACACCTTTCACTCTATGTGTATCACGGACACACAGATCGTGCCCGGGGGTCTCCCGAGTTGGCGGACGAAGCCTCTGTTTACAGCAGGAGACGATGCAGCGGGGAGGAGCTAGCTAGCACTCGGCCGCCACCTGGTGCTAACGGAGAGGCTTGACATACCGGGAGAGCTGAAGCGGGAGCGACGCGGGTGCCGGGCTGAAGTTTGGGTGGCGTGCAGGAAATATAAGACAGAATAATAAAGAGCGATGGCAAAAACCAAGCAGACCGCCCGTAAATCTACTGGAGGAAAAGCCCCCAGGAAGCAGCTGGCCACCAAGGCTGCTCGAAAAGGCGCTCCGACCGCCGGCGGAGTGAGGAGGCCTCACCGTTGCAGGCCCGGTGCCGTGGCTCTGAGAGAGATCCGTCGCTGCTGGAGGTCCACGGAGCTGCTCATCTGTGGGCTGCCCTTCCAGCGCCTGGTGAGGGAGATCGCTCAGGACTTCAGGACCAACCTGCGCTTCCAGAGCTCCGCCGTCACGGCTCTGCAGGAGGCCAGCGAGGCCTACTACTACTACCTGGTGGGTCTCTTCGAGGACACCAACCTGTGCGCCATCCACGCCAAGAGGGTCACCATCATGCCCAAAGACATCCAGCTGGCCCGCCGCATCCGCGGAGAGAGAGCTTAGACTTTCTGCTGCACATCCACCAACCACAATGCTCCGCATTGTGTGTCTATATATATATATATATATATATATATATATATATATACTGTATATATATACTGTATATATATATATATATATATATATATATATATATATATATACACTACCGTTCAAAAGTTTGGGGTCACCCAGACAATTATTTTGTGTTTTCCATGAAAAGTCCCACTTATTTACCACCATGAGTTGTAAAATGAAAAGAAAATATAGTCAAGACATTGACAAGGTTAGAAATAATGATTTGTATTTGAAATAATATTTTTTTCCTTCAAACTTTGCTTTCGTCAAAGAATCCTCCATTTGCAGCAATTACAGCATTGCAGACCTAACATGATTGCCCATGGGTTTTCTAATCATCCTTTAGCCTTCTGACACAATGAGCAAACATATTGTACCATTAGAACCCTGGAGTGATAGCTGCTGGAAATGAGCCTCTATACACCTATATTGCACCAAAAACCAGACATTTGCAGCTAGAATAGTCATTTACCACATTAGCAATGTATAGAGTGTATTTCTGATTAGTTTAAAGTTATCTTCATTGAAAAAAAGTGCTTTTCTTTCAAAAATAAGGAAATTTCTAAGTGACCCCAAACTTTTGAACGGTAGTGTATATACAGTATATATATATATATATATATATATATATATATATATATATATATATATATATATACAGTGGGGCAAAAAAGTATTTAGTCAGCCACCAATTGTGCAAGTTCTCCAACTTAAAAGATGAGAGAGGTCTCCAATTTTCATCATAGGTATACCTCAACTATGAGAGACAAAATGAGAAAAAAAAAATCCAGAAAATCACATTGAAGGATTTTTAATGAATTAATTGGTAAATTCCTCGGTAAAATAAGTATTTGGTCAATAACAAAAGTTCATCTCAATACTTTGTTATATACCCTTTGTTGGCAATGACAGAGGTCAAACGTTTTCTATAAGTCTTCACAAGGTTTTCACACACTGTTGCTGGTATTTTGGCCCATTCCTCCATGCAGATCTCCTCTAGAGCAGTGATGTTTTGGGGCTGTCGCTGGGCAACACGGACTTTCAACTCCCTCCAAAGATTTTCTATGGGGTTGAGATCTGGAGACTGGCTAGGCCACTCCAGGACCTTGAAATGCTTGTTACGAAGCCACTCCTTCGTTGCCCGGGCAGTGTGTTTGCGATCATTGTCATGCTGAAAGACCCAGCCACGTTTCATCTTCAATGCCCTTGCTGATGGAAGGAGGTTTTCACTCAAAATCTCACGATACATGGCCCCATTCATTCTTTCCTTTACACGGATCAGTCATCCTGGTCCCTTTGCAGAAAAACAGCCCCAAAGCATGATGTTTCCACCCCCATGCTTCACAGTAGGTATGGTGTTCTTTCTCCTCCAAACACGACAAGTTGAGTTTTTACCAAAAAGTTCTATTTTGGTTTCATCTGACCATATGACATTCTCCCAATCCTCTTCTGGATCATTCAGATGCTCTCTAGCAAACTTCAGATGGGCCTGGACATGTACTGGCTTAAGCAGGGGGACACGTCTGGCACTGCAGGATTTGAGTCCCTGGCGGCGTAGTGTGTTACTGATGTAGCCTTTGTTACTTTGGTCCCAGCTCTCTGCAGGTCATTCACTAGGTCCCCCCATGTGGTTCTGGGATTTTTGCTCACCGTTCTCGGGATCATTTTGACCCCACGGGGTGAGATCTTGCGTGGAGCCCCAGATCGAGGGAGATTATCAGTGGTCTTGTATGTCTTCCATTTTCTAATAATTGCTCCCACAGCTGATTTCTTCACACCAAGCTGCTTACCTATTGCAGATTCAGTCTTCCCAGCCTGGTGCAGGTCTACAATTTTGTTTCTGGTGTCCTTTGATAGCTCTTTGGTCTTGGCCATAGTGGAGTTTGGAGTCTGACTGTTTGAGGTTGTGGACAGGTGTCTTTTATACTGATAACAAGTTCAAACAGGTGCCATTAATACAGGTAACGAGTGGAGGACAGAGGAGCCTCTTAAAGAAGAAGTTACAGGTCTGTGAGAGCCAGAAATCTTGCTTGTTTGTAGGTGACCATATACTTCTTTTAAATTTTCTGATTTTCTGGATTTTTTTTTCTCATTTTGTCTCTCATAGTTGGGGTATACCTATGGTGAAAATTGGAGACCTCTCTCATCTTGTAAGTGGGAGAACTTGCACAATTGGTGGCTGACTAAATACTTTTTTGCCCCACTGTATATATATTTATATTTATATGTACATACACTACCGCTCAAAAGTTTGGGGTCACTTAGAAATTTCATTATTTTTGAAAGAAAAGCACTTTTTTTCAATGAAGATAACTTTAAACTAATCAGAAATACACTCTATACATTGCTAATGTGGTAAATGACTATTCTAGCTGCAAATGTCTGTTCTTTTCGGGCAATATCTACATAGGTGTATAGAGGCCGATTTCCAGCAACTATCACTCCAGGGTTCTAATGGTACAATATGTTTGCTCATTGCATCAGAAGGCTAATGGATGATTAGAAAACCCTTGTGCAATCATGTTAGGTCTGCAATTTAGGTTGTCATAGTAAGATCCTGATCCTATCATGTTTTATCTTATCATGTTTAATGTTGCAGCATTGCACCGAGACAAATTCCTAGTTTGTGTACTACATGAACAATGGCAATAAACCTGATTCTGATTCTGATTCTGATTCAATGCTGTAATTGCTGCAAATGGAGGATTCTTTGACGAAAGCAAAGTTTGAAGGAAAAAAAATATTATTTCAAATACAAATCATTATTTCTAACCTTGTCAATGTCTTGACTATATTTTCTATTCATTTTACAACTCATGGTGGTAAATAAGTGTGACTTTTCATGGAAAACACAAAATAATTGTCTGGGTGACCCCAAACTTTTGAACGGTAGTGTATGTATACTAGCTGCTCTTGTTTTTTCTTGCCTTCTGATTGTTGCTCTGAGTGTTGCTATCCCTGTGCTGTTGCAATCCTGGAATTTCCCCATTGTGGGACTAATAAAGGCTTTGTGGCAACCTGGGGAGAATCTAATTGTATACCATCTCAGACAGGAACAAATAGCAGGGGTTCCCTAGCGAGATAACAGGGAGGTGTTAAGGATGAGTGGGTTGATTGCAATGTGACGTGAAGGGCATCTTTTGTGTGTGAGAAGATTCTAGAAGAATGTCATGGTATTTAAGAGAAGAGCTTCTACTGGAATATTATTCTGTCTATGCTTGATGTGAGAGATGTGTAATAAATCGTCTGAAACAAATCAGCCTCATCATTTACACGCTCCACACTGGTGACCCAAGACATATCATGGAACACGAGTCAAGATCCCTGGAGCCGACCTCGTCAGGAACCTCCAGCCACGCATGTGCTGTCGCAGTCGAGCTACCGGATTTCTGGCAGCACAACCCGCGCTCTTGGTTCCACCTCATCGAGGCGCAGTTCGCCCTCCGGGGGATAACGGCAGATAACACCAAATTCCACTATGTGGTCGCAGTGCTCGACGCCCGCACAGCTCAGCACGTAGCAAGCCTGCTCGATCAGCCACCAAAAGGCAACAAGTACGAGGCTCTAAAGTCTGCGCTCATCCAGCGCTACACACTCTCGGACGGTGAGAGAGCAGAGACACTCCTGACATGGACCGAGTTAGGAGACGGGTCGGCCATAGACCTAATGGAGAAGATGCTGACGTTAAAGGGCATGGACGATGACCACTTTCTCTTTACCCACCTCTTCCTCCGGAGCCTTCCGATAGCGGCAAGAGTGACCCTGGCCAATTCACTGTTGCTGGCCGAGCGGGACTATCGTGCGCTAGCCCGGGAAGCAGACCGGATCATCATCGCCACCAGGGTGTTCACGACCATCGCGGCAGCGACGGAGCTCAGTGCGACGACCAGAGGAGGCGAGGAGCCACCGACGGCAGCAGCAGCGGGGGCCAAGGAGCGCCAGAGAGACACGCTCTGTTCCTACCACCGCCACTTCAGAGAGAACGCACGCAGATGTACGCCACCGTGCCAATTCCAGCGCTCGGGAAAACGCCAAGGCCAAGGGTCAGTAGCATCGGCGACCCTCGGAGAGGAGAACAAGCTGCTCTACCTGACGGACGCACGCTCGGGGAGGCATTTCCTCGTGGACACCGGCGCCCAGAAGAGTTTCATCCGGCCGACCGACGCTGACCGGCTGGCAAGATCTAGTGGCCCCGAGATGGCGGCAGCAAACGGCTCGGAGATTAAGACCTTTGGTGAGAAGACTCTACTCTTGTCTCTACACGGCCATACATATGAGTGGATTTTTGTCGTAGCAGCATTGAATTATCATATACTGGGGGCTGATTTTCTGTGTGCACATGGTTTACTGGTTGATGTTGCTAACAGGCACCTGGTTAATGCACTGTCTTTCGACTCTCTCCCCTGTATAGCTCGAGTGACCCGGCCGACAGCACAAGCCAGTGTCACAGCAGCAGGCGGTAAGTTCCACACACTGCTCACCCAGTTCCCAGCACTCACAGTCCCGACGTTTTCGGCAGCCATCGCTAAACACGGGGTGGAGCATTTTATCACCACCACTGGGCCACCCGTTTTTGCACGACCTTGGTGCTTGGACGCAGCTAAACTGGCCATAGCGCGCGAGGTGTTCGCCAACCTGGAAAGGTTGGGCATCATCAGGCATTCAAACAGCCCATGGGCATCCCCGCTACACATGGTCCCTAAAGCTGAGGGCTCGTGGCGACCGTGCGGGGATTTCCGCAGGTTGAACAACGCCACAGCGCACGACCGCTACCCAGTTCCCCACATACAGGATTTTTCCATTCACCTTGCCGGAGCGTGCATTTTTTCCAAAATAGATCTGGTGCGCGGTTACCACCAAGTCCCGGTGTGCGCTGAGGACATACCCAAAACAGCGGTAATAACTCCGTTCGGTTTATTCGAGTTTTTACGCATGCCATTCGGGTTAAAAGGAGCGGCACAGACGTTCCAGCGCATGATGGATGCAGTGCTGCGCGATCTCTCGTTCATGTTCGTCTACCTGGACAATATCCTAGTAGCCAGCGCGTCCGAAGACGAACACGAAACCCACCTCACGACGGTTTTCCACAGGTTGGAAGAGCACGGGTTAATAATCAACCCAGCGAAATGTCAGTTCGGAGTGACGGAGATTGATTTTTTGGGGCACCGCGTCTCTCCCGAAGGAGTGATCCCGCTGCCTGACAAGGTGCGTGCAGTGGCGGATTTTCTCCGTCCGCAAACGGCCAGGGCGCTGCAGAAATTTTTGGGAATGTTAAACTTTTATAACCGTTTCCTTCCCCGCGCAGCGCAGCTCATGCAACCATTGTACGCTGCGCTCAAAAAACAGAAACCCGCAGATAGGGTCGAATGGACCCCGGAGCGAGAGCGGGCGTTCTCGGAAGTCAAAGCAGCCCTGGCAAACGCCGCACTGCTGGCACATCCAGACCCAACGGCCTGCATAGCGCTCACCACTGATGCTTCAGAGGTGGCCATAGGGGCTGTCGTGGAGCAGCGCATAGCCGGGGCTTGGCAGCCGCTCGCCTTTTTCAGCAGGACTTTGCGTGACAGTGAACGTAAATACAGCGCGTTCGACAGAGAGTTGCTGTCTCTCCACCTGGCCATTCGCCACTTCCAGTTCTGGCTGGAAGGGCGCAGTTTCACCGTGTTCGTTGACCACAAGCCACTAACATTCGCGATGGCCAAGGTTTCAGAACCGTGGTCGGGCCGGCAGCAGAGACAGCTGGCCGCGATCTCAGAGTTTACTTCCGATATTCAGCATGCGTCGGGTAAACTGAATGTAGTGGCAGACTGCCTCTCGCACGTCGTGGTGGCCCCGGTCTGCATGGGGATAGATTACGCAGCCATGGCCGCGGAGCAGGCTAGTGACGCGGACGTGCGCGCGCTCCAGTCTGGACCAACAGGGTTAAGGCTGGAGAGCAGGGTGCTGCAAGACGGCATGCCCCCCCTAATCTGCGATGTCTCCATGGGTCGCCCGCATCCCGTGGTCCCGGCCGCGTGACGCCGCCGCGTTTTTGACTCGATTCACTCTTTGGCGCACCCAGGAGTGCGCGCGTCGGTCAAAATGGTAGGAGAGAAATTTGTGTGGCCGAGCCTCCGCAAACAAGCCAAAGAGTGGGCAGCAGCCTGCGTGGCGTGCCAACGAGCCAAAGTACACAGACACACGAAGGCTCCCTTGGAGCCGTTTCGTATTCCGGCTAAGAGGTTCGACCATGTTCACGTGGACCTCGTGGGCCCTCTCCCGCCATCACAGGGGTACATGTACCTCCTGAAAATGGTGGACCGCACCACACGCTGGCCGGAGGCGGTTCCGCTGACGGCAACCACGTCCGAGGAGGTGGTGCGCGCTTTTGTAACAGCATGGGTGGCGCATTTTGGAGTCCCGTCGGACATTACATCCGACAGAGGCCCTCAATTTGTTTCCGAACTCTGGTCAGTGATGGCCCGCAGCCTGGGTATTACAATTCACGGCACAACCGCATACAACCCACAGGCTAATGGGTTATGCAAACGTTTTCATAGATCATTGAAAGCGGCTCTCAGGGCTTCATTGACGGATGCAAATTGGGTAGACAGGCTACCGTGGGTTTTATTGGGGTTGCGCTCCGCGCCTAAAGAGGATCTGGAAGCTTCCCCGGCTGAACTCGTTTTTGCGCAACCACTCCGGCTGCCCGGGGAGTTTCTGCCAGATCATCCCGCGCCGGGCAGCTGCCCGTCTCAGCTTTTGCAGCATAGCACAGACACAGGCACGCTGCCGGGCCCTGCCCACCACAGTTTTCCACGCGTTTTTGTGCCTAAAACTTTGAAGAACGCGGAGTTCGTTTTTTTCAGACACGACGCCCACCGCCCTCCACTGCGCCCACCCTATGATGGACCATTCAGAGTGATGGAAACAGGGGATAAGCATTTTTTGCTAGACTTGGGGGGTAGGAGGGAAAAAATTGGCATAGACAGACTCAAACCTGCTTTCGTTGTGGCGGACGAGCAAGTGCTGTTGGCGAGGGCCCCTCGGCGTGGAAGACCCCTACGGGGAGCTCCCCAGAAAAATGATCCCTCAGAGCACCCACACGGACAGACAGAAAGTTTCCCCCCCCAAACAACAGCCCCCCAAAGGCATGGCAGCGCCGCGGAGGCGGTGAATTCTGGTTACAGCAGATACGGGAGAAGACTGAAGCCCAAGCAGCATGTGGACTGATGTTTAATGGTTCTATCACAGCATGTGGACTGTTTTTCCTTTTGTCCTATCTAAGATGCTGGGGGGGGGTGGTGGCAACCTGGGGAGAATCTAATTGTATACCATCTCAGACAGGAACAAAGAGCAGGGGTTCCCTAGCGAGATAACAGGGAGGTGTTAAGGATGAGTGGGTTGATTGCAATGTGACGTGAAGGGCATCTTTTGTGTGTGAGAAGATTCTAGAAGAATGCCATGGTATTTAAGAGAAGAGCTTCTACTGGAATATTATTCTGTCTATGCTTGATGTGAGAGATGTGTAATAAATCATCTGAAACGAATCAGCCTCATCATTTACACGCTCCACAGCTTATCTTATCTTATGTACCGTAGAATCTTGGATGAGAACCTCCTAGCTGAGGTTGAGTTCAAGGATGGCTCTTCCAGTATGACAATGACCCAAAACATATGGCCAAGGCAACAAATGAGTGGCTCAAGAAGAAGCACATTAAGGTCCTGGAGTGGCCTAGCCAGTCTCCAGACGTTAATGCCATAGAAAATTTGTGGAGGGAGCTGAAAGTTTGAATTGCCAAGCAATAGCCGCAAAAGAATCAGGCCTTTGGAAAGTATTTGTAAAGAGGAGTGGACAAAAACATCTTCTGAGTTGTGCACAAACCTGGTGACTAACTACAAGAAACGTCTGACCTCTGTGCTTGCCAGCAATGGTTTCTCCACCAAGTACTAAGTCATGTTTTGCTTGCGTATCAAATACCTATTTCACTAAATCAAATGCAAATCAATTTATAACCATTTTTAAACATTTTTTTTCTGAATTTTTTGTTGTTCTTTGTATTTTCTCTCTCTCTGTTAAAATAAACCTACTGTGGAGTGTGTAAATGAAGAGGCAGATTCATGACAGACGATTTATTACACACTCACATCTCACAAGCTCAGAATGGACTGAATGGTTACAGCAAGCTCTCCTCTCTATATCACAAGTCACACTTCACAAGTTTCGTGGCACTTCACATCCCACAGCATGATATTTACACTACACTGCATTCAACCCCCTCTGTCCTTCCTGGGCATTGTTCTCCCATGCTTATTCCCTGTCTCTGTCTGGGGTGCTAAATAACCTGACTTCCCCAAGGTCCCAACCCCCCCT
This sequence comes from Pholidichthys leucotaenia, assembly GCA_020510985.1. Classification (NCBI taxonomy): domain Eukaryota; kingdom Metazoa; phylum Chordata; class Actinopteri; order Cichliformes; family Pholidichthyidae; genus Pholidichthys; species Pholidichthys leucotaenia. Next base: position 390,663,980 of record CM035837.1, read on the forward strand.
CCCCCCCCCCCGCCTCTAAGACAGAACATCAGTCCACACTCGCTTTTGGCTTCAAGTCTCCTCCCATATCTGCTGTAACTGGGGTTTACCGCCTCCGTGGCGCTGCTGTGCCGGTGGGGGGCTGCTGGGACCGTGTCTGACTGCGGGGGAGCTGTGGTGGTGGGGATGGGGGGGAACTTCGTTCTGCCCGTGTGGCTGCTCTGGTGAATCGTTTCCCTGGGGAGTTCTCCGTGGGGGTCTTCCACGCCGAGGGGCCCTAGCCAACAGCACTTGCTCATCCGCCACTACAAAGGCGGGTTTGAGTCTGTCTATCCAATTTTCTCCCGTCTACCCCCCAAGTCTAGCACAAAATGCTTATCCCCTGTTTCCAACACTCTGAACGGTCCATCATAGGGTGGGCGCAATGGAGGGCGGTGGGTGTCGTGTCTGACGAAAACGAACTGCGCGTTCTTCAAAGTTTTAGGCACAAAGGCACGCGGAAAACTGTGGTGGGCAGGGCCCGGCAGCGTGCCTGTGTTTGTGCTACGCTGCAAAAGCTGAGACGGGCAGCTGCCCGGCATTGGGATTATCTGGTAGAAATTCCCCGGGCAGCCGTAGGGGCTGCGCAAAAACGAGCTCTGCTGGGGAAGTTTCTAAATCCTCTTTTGGCGTGGAGCGCAACCCCAATAACACCCACGGCACCCTGTCTACCCATTTTGCATCCGTCAGTGAAGCCCTGAGTGCTGCTTTCAGTGATCTATGAAAACGCTCGCATAACCCATTGGCTTGTGGGTTGTATGCGGTTGTGCGATGAATTGTAACACTCAGGCTGCGGGCCATCGCGGACCAGAGTTCGGAAACAAACTGAGGGCCCCTGTCAGATGTAATGTCCGACGGGACTCCAAAACGCGCCACCCATGCTGTTAAAAAAGCGCGTGCTACGTCCGCGGACGTGGTTGCCGCCAGCGGGACTGCCTCTGGCCAGCGCGTGGTGCGGTCCACCACTGTCAGAAGGTGCGTGCACCCCTGTGATGGCGGGAGGGGACCCATGAGGTCCACGTGCACATGGTCAAACCTTTTAGCCAGTACCGGAAACGGCTCCAAAGAAGCCTTCGTGTGCCTGTGTACCTTGGCTCGTGGGCATGCCACGCAGGCTGCAGCCCACTCTTTTACTTGTTTGCGTAGGCACGGCCACACAAACTTCTCTCCCACTATTTTGACTGACGCGTGCACTCCTGGGTGCACCAGAGTGTGAACCGACTCAAACACGTGGCGGCGCCAGGTGACCGGGACCACCAGACGCGGGCGTCCCATGAAGACATCGCAGATTGGGGGGGGGGGGGGGGGCGCCATCTTGCAGCACCCTGCTCTCCAGCCTTAACCCTGTTGGTCCAGACTGGAGCGCGCGCACGTCTGCATCACCAATCTGCTCCGCGGCCATGGCTGCGTAATCTATCCCCACGCAGACCGGGGCCACCACGACGCGCGAGAGGCAGTCCGCCACCACATTCAGTTTACCCGACACATGCTGAATATCGGTAGTAAACTCTGAGATCGCGGCCAGCTGTCTCTGCTGCCGGCCCGACCACGGTTCTGAAACCTTGGCCATGGCAAGCGTTAATGGTTTGTGGTCTATGAACGCGGTGAAGCTGCGCCCTTCCAGCCAGAACTGGAAGTGGCGTATGGCCAGGTGGAGGGCCAGCAACTCCCTGTCGAATGCGTTGCATTTACGTTCGCTGTCACGCAAAGTTCTGCTGAAAAAGGCGAGCGGCTGCCAAGCCCCGGTGACGCGCTGCTCCACGACTGCCCCTATGGCCACATCTGAAGCGTCGGTGGTGAGCGCTATCCGGGACGTCGGGTCCGGATGCGCCAGCAGTGCGACATTTGCCAGGGCCCGCTCTTGCTCCGGGGTCCATTCGACTCCATCTGCGGGTTTCTGTCTGTTGAGCACAGCATACAATGGTTGCATGAGTCGCGCCGCACGGGGAAGGAAACGGTTATAAAAGTTCACCATCCCCAAAAATTCCTGCAGTGTCCTGACCGTCTGAGGCTGGGGAAAATCTGCCACGGCGCGCACTTTGTTGGGCAACAGGATCGCTCCTTCGGGAGAGAAGCGGTGCCCCAAAAAATCAATCTCCGTCACGCCAAACTGGCATTTCGCCGGGTTGATTATCAACCCGTGCTCCTCCAACCTCCGGAAAACCGTCCTGAGGTGGGTTTCGTGTTCATCTTCGGACATACTGGCTACCAGGATATCGTCCAGGTAGACAAACACGAACGGGAGATCACGCAGCACTGCATCCATCATGCGCTGGAACGTCTGCGCTGCGCCTTTTAACCCGAATGGCATGCGCAGGACCTCGAATAAACCGAACGGAGTTATTACCGCTGTTTTGGGTACGTCCTCCACGAGCACTGGGACTTGGTGGTAACCGGGGACCAGGTCTATTTTGGAAAAAATGCTTTCTCCGGCGAGGTGAACGGAAAAATCCTGTATGTGGGGAATCGGGTAGCGGTCGTGCGCTGTGGCATTGTTCAATCTGTGGAAATCACCGCACGGTCGCCACGATCCCTCAGCCTTAGGCACCATGTGATGCCCATGGGCTGTTTGAACGCCTGATGATGCCCAACCTTTCCAGGTTGGCGAACTCCTCGCGCGCTATGGCCAGTTTAGCTGCGTCAAAGCGCCGAGGTCTTCCAAAAATGGGCGGCCCGGTGGTGGTGATAAAGTGCTCCACCCCGTGTTTAGTGATGTCCGCTGAAAACGTCGGGACTGTGAGTGCTGGGAACTGAGTGAGCAGTGCGTGGAACTTACCGCCTGGAGCTGTGACGCTGGCTTGTGCTGTTGGCTGGGTCGCTCGAGCTGTACAGGGGAGAGAGTCAAAGGACAGTGCATTAACCAGGCGCCTGTTAGCAACATCAACCAGTAAACCATGTGCACACAGAAAATCAGCCCCCAGGATATGGTAATTCAGTGTTGCTACGACAAAAGTCCACTCGTATGTATGGCCGTGTAGAGATAAGATCAGTGTCCTCTCACCAAAGGTCTTAATTTCAGAGCCGTTTGCTGCCAACATCCCGGGGCCGCTAGGTCCTGTCAGCCGGTCAGCGTAGGTCGGCAGGATGATGCTCCTCTGGGCTCCGGTGTCCACGAGGAAACACCTCCCCGAGCGCGCGTCCATCATGTAGAGCAGCTTGTTCTCTTCACCGAGGGTCGCAGCTGCTGCCGACTGCCGGCCTTGGCATTTTCCCGAGCACTTGAATTGGCACAGTGGCGCACATCTGGGTGCATTCTCTCTGAAGCGGCGGTGGTAGAAAAAGAGCGTGTCTCTCTGGCGTTCCTTGGCCCCCGCTGCTGCTACCGTCAGTGGCTCTTCGCCTCCTCTGGTCGTCTCACTGGGCTCCGCATCCACCGCGTTGACTGTGATCGCCCTGGTGGTGAGGATGATTCTGTCTGCCTCCTGGGCTAGCGCACGGTAGTCACGCGCGGCCAGCAACGGCAAATTGGCCAGAACCGCTCTCGCCTCTGTTGGAAGGTCCCTGAGGAAAAGGTGGGCAAACAGAAAGTGCCCGTCGTCCGTGCCCATTAATGCCAGCATCTTCTCCATCAGGTCGATGGCCGACCCATCTCCTAACTCGGTCCGCGCCAGGAGCCCCTCCGCTCTCTCACATTCCGAGAGCGTGTAACGCCGGGTGAGCGCAGCCTTGAGCGCCTCGTATTTGTTGCGGGCTGGTGGCTGATCGAGCAGGCTCGCTACCTGCTGAGCTGTGCGGGAGTCCAGCGCTGCTACCACATGGTAGAACTTGGTGTCGTCTGCCGTTACTCCCCGGAGGGCGAACTGGGCCTCAGTGTGGTGGAACCAAGAGCGCGGGTTGTGCTGCCAGAAATCCGGTAGCTTGACTGAAACCGCACACGCGTTGCTGGGGGTTTCAGCCCGGGCTGTCTGTGGAATGGCTGCTGCGTTGCTGGGGCTTCCCGACAGGGCCGGCTCTGGGGTTCTTGCCTCGTGTTCCATAATACGTCTTGGGTCACCAGTGTGGAGTGTGTAAATGAAGAGGCAGATTCATGACAGACGATTTATTACACACTCACATCTCACAAGCTCAGAATGGACTGAATGGTTACAGCAAGCTCTCCTCTCTATATCACAAGTCACACTTCACAAGTTTCGTGGCACTTCACATCCCACAGCATGATATTTACACTACACTGCATTCAACCCCCTCTGTCCTTCCTGGGCATTGTTCTCCCATGCTTATTCCCTGTCTCTGTCTGGGGTGCTAAATAACCTGACTTCCCCAAGGTCCCAAACTACCATAAAAATTACAGACTGTTCATTTCTTTGTAAGAGAATAAACTTACAAATTCAGCAGGGGATCAAATAATTATTTCCCCATTAGCACTGTGTGTGTTTATATATTTACATATTTATTCCATCTAGCTACAATGCTCCGCACTGTGTGTGTTTAGATATTCATATATTTATTCCATCTAGCTTCAACGCTCCACACTGTATGTGTGTTTATATATTTACATATTTAATCCATCTAGCTACAATCCTCCGCACTGTGTGTTTAGATATTCATATATTTATTCCATCTAGCTTCAACGCTCCACACTGTATGTGTGTTTATATATTCACATATTTATTCCATCTAGCTACAATGCTCCACATTGTGTGTTTATATATTCATATATTTATTCCATCTAGCTGCAATGCTCCGCACTGTGTGTCTATATATTTATGTTTATATGTACATATGTATACTCGCTGGTCTTGTTTTTCTCTTGCCTTCTGATTGTTGCTCTGAGTGTTGCTATCCCTGTGCTTTTGCAATACTGGAATTTCCCCACTGTGGGACTAATAAAGGCTTATCTTATCTTATCTTAGGTCTGTGGCTGGCTGTTGAGTTCAATAATTTCTGAGACCTACCTGAAAGTTATAAAGAAGAATGTTCCAATATTTGAACAGATGGCTCTGGCCTTGTCTCAGCCAGTAGCATTTTTCAGGCCTTATTTAAGTTTAGTTTAGTTTAATGTTTATTTGAAAGAGACATTACATACTCATGAACATTAACACAAATGTAAGTAGGCCAGATTTAGCAATCCTGCTAATTTGCATCTGCAGTACCCCGGCGGGTCACAAAAACAAACAATCATACATGAGAAGAACATCTGCAATGAAATTGTACAAAGTCGATATTCAAAAGTGCAAGAGTTGAGGTGCTACAAAACAAAACATTCAAATGTCACATGAGTGAAGTGCTTTGTATGCATACACACATACATGTGCCAAAGTACCTCACAGCAACAGAGATGAGAAGGGGCATTTGTGTGTGACGCACAGGCACATACAGTATATAGTATATGTGCATGCCACAGAGAATTCACTAGTAATGGGTACAGTTTTGGTTGTTTAAAAGCCAATTTTTACAATGAGTCTTAAAAGTGTTTAGTGTGGTTCATTCTCTGATTGCAGGTGGTGTATTATTCCACATCTTTGTGCCCCTCTCTGATAGCACAGATTGAGCAAATGTGGTTCATCTTTGGGGGACCTCACAGTCTCCTCTAGTGACTGCTCTGGTGGTTGTGTCAGTGACAGTCCTCAATTTAACCCATAAACCATCAATAGCACACCATCGCGCCTGTCAGCTCACCACCCTCTGGTGGTCAAGGTTGTTTTCAAGAAAATATTCAGTTTAGATATCACAAATTCCAAAGGCTGTAACTTGAAAGTGGTAAGAGATAATGGCTTACTGTCAATTAGAAAGATGTAGCATATGCTCCAAAGTTTGAAATAGGAGTAAATTTACACATCTAATTTGCATAATGTGACGGCAGCCATATCGGATTGCATAACTTTCGGTCAAAAGTGGACTTTGGGCATTTTTACACAAAGGATGGTTTTGATTTTTGTCTTTTTTTTTTGTTTTATTTTTTTTTTTCTCATCTTCAAAATACACTACCGTTCAAAAGTTTGGGGTCACTTAGAATTTTCCTTATTTTTGAAAGAAAAGCACTTTTTTTTCAATGAAGATAACTTTAAACTAATCAGAAATACACTCTATACATTGCTAATGTGGTAAATGACTATTCTAGCTGCAAATGTCTGGTTTTTGGTGCAATATCTACATAGGTGTATAGAGGCCCATTTCCAGCAACTATCACTCCAGTGTTCTAATGGTACAATGTGTTTGCTCATTGTGTCAGAAGGCTAATGGATGATTAGAAAACCCTTGTGCAATCATGTTAGGTATGCAATGCTGTAATTGCTGCAAATGGAGGATTCTTTGACGAAAGCAAAGTTTGAAGGAAAAAAAATATTATTTCAAATACAAATCATTATTTCTAACCTTGTCAATGTCTTGACTATATTTTCTATTCATTTTACAACTCATGGTGGTAAATAAGTGTGACTTTTCATGGAAAACACAAAATAATTGTCTGGGTGACCCCAAACTTTTGAACGGTAGTGTATATGAACCAGAAAATAAGTAGAATATAAACAAACTGGTAAAAACATCAGACCTACCACGTGTCATGGGTCTTCATACGTCCATTTCCTCACCCCAGATCCTTATTTCGTCTTCTGCTGGTCATTTTTGCTTTCTCCCCCACATCCAAAAACTCTCACATTTATCTTATGACTTATTCCACCTCAATTTCAGTTACATAATGCCACTAAACCGGCGCTATTGTTCTCTCTGTCACGTGCAGCTCATCAATAGCAGAAAAAACAGTGTACATACTCCAGGCCATCATCTGCTGTCACAGAAGGCAAATGTTTCCCTTCAGAAGCTAAATAATCTGTTTTTAGAATCATAGTTGGCAAAATATGGAGCAAATGCTTCCTCTGTGTGGAAATACATGTTGCGGTGGAGCCCTTGTTGCACGATTGTTTAAACTCGCTTTTTCGGTGCCCCAGAATGTTTCGAGGTGGTTCGGTTGAGTAAAATCAGTTCTCCATTGAAGAGCATTAAGCTATGGGTGTCTGCCATCTTGTGATGTGAAATGCTTGGTACAACTGGGTTTTTTCTGTGCTTTTTGGACACATCACATGACAGGGGCCAACCTGCACCTGGAACAGCAGGTGACGCAGATGTTTTATGACAGCTGGACAATAAAAGGGTTAACATACTCTCCTGGGGGATGCAGGGCTGCATAGCCATTTAATATTTTATAAATTGAACAGGAAAATTTGAGAGTTTTATAATTTACAAAAGACAGAAAATTGTACTTCTTGTAAATGTGACAACAATGATATGTGGTATCTTTCTTATCAAAGATTTTTATGGCTTTTTTTTGTATAAAGATTCAATGGGTTTGATTATGGTTACACCAGTGAGTGACCAGTTGGTAAAATTGTCATGGATCTCCCCTCGGGGCAGAGAGCAGGACCCAGATGCATAGCGAGCATTAATCATTTTAATAATTAACATAAACAAAGCTTGGAAGCTGAACACAAAAAGCTAAACAGCCAGGGCTTGGCAAGGCAGACTAAACTCACACAAAGACGGGACTCAAACAGGACAGAAGTGTGTGTGAAATGCCAAACAGTTAATGATGCAGCAATCTACCAGCAAGCTACCGCCCAATCTCCCTACTCAGCGTTCCTTACAAAATCATGGAGCGCCTAATACTGCAACGCATTTCCCCAGAAATAGAGGATATTCTAAGTGTGGATCAAGCAGGTTTCCGCAAGGACCGCAGTACAGGAGAACAAGTACTGGCCCTAACCACCTTCATTGAAAATGGCTTCGAGAGCAGACTGAAGACAGGGGCTGTGTTTCTCGATCTTACAGCCGCCTATGATACGGTCTGGCACAAAGGCCTCCTCCTGAAACTTATAAAGGCGATCCCTGCTTGGGCAACAGCAATTATAAAAACCCTGCTGACCAACCGAAGGTTCAGAGTCCACCTCAGTCAGAACACAAGTGCATGGAGAATGCAGAAAAACGGACTCCCACAAGGCTCAGTTCTAGCTCCAACTCTGTTCAACCTCTACATAAACGACCTGCCTACTACAAAATCCCGCAAATTCATCTATGCAGACGACATCTGTTTGGCATTCCAAGCACCAGACTTTGAACCACTGGAACGGGTGCTCACGGAAGATCTTGCTAAACTGGACCAGTTCTGCAAAATCTGGCGCCTAAAACCAAGCCCAGCAAAAACCGTCTCCAGTGTATTTCATCTCCACAATGCAAAAGCTGCCAGAGAACTAAACATCCACCTGAGCGTACTCAAGCTTAAGCATACCCCAAATCCAACTTATCTTGGAGTGACCCTTGATAGGACCTTATCCTTCAAGGAACATCTAAAGGGGACGGCTGCTAAGGTGAAAGTACGAAACAACCTGCTCTGCAAGCTCGCTGGTGCAAAATGGGGGGCGGCAGTCTCCACCCTGCGCACCTCAGCACTGGCCCTTTCATACTCTGTAGCAGAATATTGTGCCCCTGTCTGGTCCAGGTCATCTTATACACACCATGTAGACACCCAGCTCAACTCAACCATGAGAACTATAACTGGAACAATCCGCTCAACACTACTCCCCTGGCTCTCTGTACTGTCAAACATAGCCCCTCCACACATCCGGCGAGCAGCATTAACTCAAAGGATGCTCCAAAAAGTTAAAGATTTTCCTCACTTACCAATCCATGCAGATATCTACACCCCACCCACTGCCCGACTTTCATCCAGACGGCCGATTTGGAAAAACCCTCCCCCAGCTGACTTTACCATCCAGACAGCTTGGCAAGAGGAATGGGAGACCAAGGAGGTCCCAAACAAACAGCTGGTGATAAACCCCAACCAACAGGTCCCGGGCACCAACCTCCCAAGGAGACAGTGGTCTACACTCAATCGCTTCAGGACTGGACATGGCCCCTGCTTGGCCAGCCTTCACAGATGGGGCAGTAGCCCTAGCCCACTGTGCGCATGTGGAGAGGAGCAAACTATGGAACACATCATAGAGGCTTGCCCGCTCCAAAGACTGGAAGGAGGATTACACACCCTCCACACAGCAAACCAGGAGGCAACTGCTTGGCTTAAGGACTTTGCATTCGCTAAATAAATAAATAAATGATGCAGCACCCAACTGAGGGGCTGCGTCCTTTAAATAGGGCAGACATGAATCAAATGAAACAGAAAACAGCTGTGACTAATCAGAAATTTAACAACACATGAAACAAACAGACTATGATGGAAAAACACACATGAACTATCAAAACATAATAGAGTGGCGGACCAAGCAAGGATACACATGAAACAAGAATATGATAATAAAACAAATACACAGAATGACTAAGAATAAACTAAGGTCCGGCAAGGATGACAATAACAAAAATAGAACCAAGATCACAATCCAAATGAACAGAGAATAATACAACAACTTAAAGCGAGGATGTGGGTTCGAGACCTTGACCTGTTGACAAGAAACATAACTGCAACAGAAAAAGGAAACAAGGCTGCAACCTAAGTACCGACATTACCCCCCTCTAAAGGGGTGGCTTCCAGACGACCCAAGGCACCACCAAAAACAAACAAAAAAACAAAACAAAACAAAGGCACCCTCCCAGGGTGGGTGGTAGGGGTTCAAGGCCAGGCGGGCCAAAAACAAATCCTTTTCCCCCACAGAGCAAAAAAAAACAAAACAAACAAAAACAAAACAAAAAAAACAACAAGAAACAGTGTTTATGGGGAATTACCAAAGTCCACGGCCCCAAACCAAAACCAAAAATAAGTTGGGTGGCCTGCAAGTCCCAGGACCACCGGCCCAAAAAACAAGGTGGGTTGGGTGGTCTACCAGAGTACCAGGGCCACTGGACCGGAGAGCAGGGCGAGTCAGGGGGCCTTCCTGAATCTATAAGCTACCTGTGGAATGAACATGATGCATCAGATGGCCTACCAAAGTCCCTGCACCACCAAACAGGAGGAAACTCACGAGCCCTTAGTTCTGAAAACAACACAAGATCTTCTTGTACCAAGGAAAACAAAGATTTCAAAACAGGATTTTCTTCTTCAAAATATAGCACAGAATCCTCTCGTACTGAGGGTAGCAAAGACTTCAATACAGAATTTTTTCATTCAAAAGATAACAAGACTTTCTAGATCAAAAGATAACATAGAAACCTTAACCTGCACAGGAAAGATGATTACAGGGGCAAACAGCTGACTGTCAGAAAGAGGGGGGCATGGCCGGACAGGCCAGAGCAGCAGCTACAGGCAGGAACAGAAAAGGTGCATGGACAAGAAAACAACAAGAAATTAAAACACAACTCCACATAATAATCCCACTGCCTGAGCCACCAGGATCGATCAGAACCGATGGGCTCGGTTCATGACAGAGCCCTTCCTTCTAGGGGTGGATACCAGACACCCACGGTAACATCATAGGGACCCCCCCACCACCACCACCAATCCCCACTGGCAAAACAATAACACACAAACTCGGGTGGGAGGTAGGGGGAACAGGAAAGGAGGGAACACAATACCCCACCCAGGGTCCACAATTAACCCCTAAAGTACACGGGCGTTGGGGCTCAGGGGGCCGCCCAGAGTCCCAGGCCCAGCACAAGGTCCGGTGGACGGAATACGGTGGCCTGCCAGAGAACATGGGCCACCAGACACGGGGAGTCAATTCTTCTGGTGGCCGGCCCACATTGCTCAGCCACCAGGACGGAGGGGATGAAGAAGGAGGCAGCCTGCCCACGGGAAGGCTGACTGGACAGCAACCAGACCGAGGAGAGGGAACCTCCACGGCCTACTCAGTGGCACCCGTGGTGGGCCCCAACTGAACCGGCTCTGTTGCACCCATGACGGACTCCAGCGGGAGCCTAACTGCACCCGCAGTGGACCCCGACCGGGCTGGCTCTGCCACACCCACGATGGAGTCCAGCGAGAGCCTAACTGCGCCCACGGTGGCCCCAGACCGGGCTGGCTCCGCTGCACCCACGACGGACTCCAGCGGGAGCGCTAGCTGCATCCGCGGTGACCTCCGGCTGAAACTCAGCTGCGCCCGCGGTGACCTCCTGCTGAAGCTCTGCAGCACCCACGGTGGACTCCGACCGGGTCAAGGCTGCACCCTTGGTGGAACCCACGCTGGAGAGAAGCCTCCATGACGGGTCCAAGCAGGAGCGCAGCACCCACGTCGGGCTAATCCTGGAGCGCAGCTCCCACGAGGTTCCAAAGCCAGCCTGCTGGACCCACAGTGGCGTAGCCTGTGGAGGAGACCACACGATGACCACAGCCCTCAGGGAAGCTGGACCCGTGATGTCATCGGGTGGTGAGACCGGCTCCACAAGGACCCCTGGTGATGGTTGTTCCTCTCCGGTGACCCTAGAAGATGGCTCAGGAGTGGGAGAAGAAACAGGGTTGTTAGGGTCTCAGGCAGCGGTGGGGCCTGGCGAGGGACGTTCAGACGCAGCTGTGCACTGCGCCTGACTCTCCTCACCCAGAGCCAGACAAGATCTCTCTAAAACTGTCATAAGAAACACAAGAGAGAGTACTTGCCTGAGCTCAAGCTCCACTGCGGTCCAGGACTCCATGGATCCTGGCGATGAACACTCGGGCCCAGCCTCCCAGAGGTCCAGCTCTGGCTCCAAGTCCACTGCAGATGCCTCCGCAGCTGGCAAGATGGTGACAGCAGTCCTATTAGCTTCCTGCAGCAGCTCCAACCCAGGGGACTCCACCAGCGTGGCTGCAGGGGGACCCCTCCATACTGACTCCGGGATGGGATCATTCGGAACCACCGGCTCCTCCATCGTCTGGTGGCTCGGTTCTTGGACCGACAGGCACTTAAAAAAAGAGGGAGGAGACACAGAGGAAGTAGAGGATAAATTTGCCGCTGCAGCCGGAGGAAAGGACCCAGTGGACTGCTGAGACTGGGCCTCTCCCTCGGGAGAAAGACAAGGGTTTTTATGAGTAGACCGGATTAAATGAAAACACACTTGCCTGTCATCCCGGCTTCTGATGTTCTCGGCTGTAGCCGGCGAGATTGTGGCGTCAGTCCAATGCTCCTCCTGCAGTGGTCCTCCGGCATGGCTGTAGAGGAGCCTCTCCATGCTGGCTCCGGGAAGAGATCATCCGAGGCCACTGGCTCCTCTGCCATCTGACAGCCCTGACCTTGGTCCGGCAGGCCCTCAGGGGAAATGGGAGGAGACACGGAGAGGAGAAAGGGTGATTTGATATCTGCAGCTGGAGGAGAGGACCCAGCGGACTGCTTAAACTGGGTCTCTCCCTCGGGAGACAGACAAGATTTATCACTATTTGGTGAAAAAGAAAAAATAAAGTACTCGCCTGTCATCCCGGTTGTTGGTTTTGACAGCTGCAGACGGTAGACAGTCATCTCTCTCCATGTCAGCGGTGACGTAGGCCCCTCTGCAGACTGGTGGAGGAGCCGTCTCCCTGGCGACAGAGATAGGATTGGCCGGGGTGAGTTCAGCAGACCTTGGAGCGACAGGAATCGCTGCAGACAAGGAGGGCTTCTCCCAGTGTCTCCTGGGACAACATTGATGACTGGGTGCTGGAGCTGGAGAAGCTGGGATGGGAGCGGGCATCTCACGCTGGCGGGAGGAAGAAAAAATGGAGCCCCAGGAGCTCTTGACTCTCGGCGTGAGCTCGGTCTTCTTAGGGGATTTCCACACCCCTTCGCCGCACCCACGCCGAAGCACTGCCAATCGGGCAATCCTCTTCATTCCCTCGGCATGCAGAGTGAGCTGAGGGCACCGCCAGACCTCTGTCTCTGCCAGAACTACATTCCAGAGAATGTCCTCCGAGGTGGAATAAATGCTGGCCTATGCGATGAGCCCGTCGATGTCCATCAATGCTTTGCAAATCTCCCATCCCAAGCTCAACGGATAGCTGTGGTGCGCTGGATCCATGGCCCACAGCTCAGTCTCAAAAAAATCACACAAAAAGAAGGAACGGGAAAAAGATGTGTGTGTGTACCCGCTAAATCCTATGATTCAGCTGGATCATTCTGTCATGAGCTCGCCCGTGCGCTTTTCCTAGCGCACGGCGAGGGGAGAAAGGATGAAGATTTAAATGCAGGGATTCACCACACACACATTTATTAACAGCACTGTACACAATGAACGACAGTACAACCCAAAACGGATGTGCTGGGGAGAGCAGGGAAGACCACAGGGAAAATGTACTACTTGAGTGGAACATAAACTGGGCAGAACCCAAGCGTAGCGATCACGCAGCGGGGAGGAAACACTACCAGAAACGAAGCGAGATTGAACCGAAAACAGGAACGCTTCTGGCACAGTGTAAAGGCAGCACAAAGAATCACTAGCAGTTTACTCATGAATGAGAGCAGTCCCAAAAGTCCAGTTCTCGCAGCGAGCAGAGTCCTTTGGTGACTGACGGTTAGACCACGAAACACAGCCATCAAAAGCGTACAATGATCCAGCGGCGTCTGTCCAGTAAAGAGCTCCTTTAATACAGACGCCGCTGGCGTGACAAATAGAGAGCACCTGGGCGAGTGCGGGAAAGATGATTATCAGGGCGAACAGCTGACTGTCAGAAAGAGGGGGGCATGGCCGGACAGGCAAGAGCGGCAGCTACAGGCAGGAACAGAAACGGTGCATGGACAAGAAAACAACAAGAAATCAAAACACAACTCCACATAATAAACCCACTGCCTGAGCCACCAGGATCGATCAGAACCAAGCCCACAGGAAACACGGGCTTGGTTCATGACAGTTTATCACATCTTTGGAAAGCTGAGTTCAATTTTCTAGCCATTACTAAAGCTTTGGGAATCCAATGAACCACAGTGAAAGACATTATCCACAAATGTCAAAAACATGGAACAGTGGCGAACCTTCCCAGGAGTGGCCAGCTGATAAAAATTACTCCAAGAGTGCTGTGACGACTCATCCAAGAGGTCACAAAAGACCCCAAAACAACATTCAAAGAACTGCAGGCCTCAATTGCCTCAGTTAAGGTCAGTGGTCATGACTCCACCATAAGAAAGAAACTGAGCAAAAATAGCCTGCATGGCAGAGTTCCAAGACGACAACCACTGCTGAGCAAAAAGAACATAAAGGCTCGTCTCAGTTTTGCCAGAAAACATCGTGATGATCCCCAAGAATTTTGGGAAAATTCTCTGTGGACTGACCAGACAAAAGTTGATTTTTTTGGAAGGTGTGTGTCCCATTACAGCTGGTGTAAAAGTAACACAGCATTTCAGAAAAGGAACATCATACCAGCAGTAAAATACAGTGGTGGTAGTGTGATGGTCTGGGGCTGTTTTGCTGCTTCAGGACCTGGGGGACTTGCTGTGTTAAATGGAACCATGAATTCTGCCGTCTACCAAAAAATCCTGAAGAAAAATGTCTGGCCGTCTGTTTGTGACCTCAAGCTGAATTGCACTTGGGTTCTGCAGCAGGACAATGATCCAAAACACACCAGCCAGTCCACCTCTAAATGGCTTAAGAAAAACAAAATGAAGACTTTGGAGTGGCCTAATAAAAGTCCTGACCTGAATCTGATTTAGATGCTGTTACATGACCTTAAAAAGGCGGTTAATGCTCGAAAACCCTCCAATGTGGCTGAATTACAAGAATTCTGCAAAGATGAGGGGGCCAAAACTCCTCTACAGCACTGTAAAAGACTAATTGCCAGTTACCGCAAACACTTGATTGCAGTTGTTGCTGCTAAGGGTGGCCCAACCAGTAATTAGGTTAAAGGGGCAATCACTTTTTTCACACAGGGCCATGTAGGTTTGGATGTTTTTTACCCTTAATAATAAACACCTTCATTAAAAAACTGCATTTTGTGTTTACTTGTGTTGTCTTTGTCTAATATTTAAATTTGTTTAATGATCTGAAACATTTAACTGCGACAAGCGTACAAAAAAATGAGAAATCGGGAAGGGGGCAAACACTTTTTCACACTACCATATATGTACTGTACTGTATATTGTTATAAATTCCTCTTGTAACAACTTTAAATACTTTATTTAAATTGTTCCACCCATGAAGGACCCAACACGGGGGGGGGGGGGGGGGCGGGGGAATGAAAAGGGAGAGGAACAGAAAAAGAAGACAAATAAACTAACAACTGAAACAAACAGAAGACAGACTGTTTCTTACACCGAAGAGGTCTCAACACAAGTCTGGAATCTGCACCTGTTAAAGGAGAGACATATGTGTGTATGTATACATGTGCGTGTGTATGAAAATAAGTTTGTGCATGTGAATGGTTTGTCAAGAAACATACGAAGAGGGTGGCCAGTCACAGCAACTACCCTCTCCTCCCCCGGAAACCCTGAGCAAGCAGGACAATGCCACCAACCCCCACAGATCACAAATGTCCTGAGGTCAACAAGCCCCAGGACAGCCAGGCATCCACCCCAGGAGGGACGGCCAAGGGAAGCAGGGGCAGTGGATGTGCAGTGGACCTATGTCCCCAGACCAGCCAACCATCCCCCCCAGTGGGGCCAACACCAGCCCCCAGGCCCCAGGCGCCAGGAGGCCAGCGTCCCCATTCCCCAGGCCAGAGACCATCCCGCACACCAGGCACAAGCCCCCCAGACATCTCCACAGCATGCCCACCCCCACCCCAGCACCACTGCCATAGGTGTCAGGGACAGCCATGACCAAAGAAGGCAGCAGCAAGGCACAGTGGCTCCACAGGGGTCAGCTTCTTCCAGGGGAGCCCACGCAGCCAAGAGGCACTACCCCCTCAATCCAGCATCTCCTGACCAGTACACACACCCATTTCCATGCACTCACACCCTCATGATCTCATATGCAACCACTTGCACCCACACGCACTCACTCACTTACTTTCCTTCGCCCTCTCCCACACACAATCCCACACTCACACTCCAGGAACCACCCACTCTCTCCCTCTCCTGTACCTGCTCAGTCTCACTCCCACTCGCACTTGCACTCAGAGTCACCCACACTCACTCATGTTCACCCATACACACACTGTCACTCGCCCTCCAACCTGCTCACATCCATTCGTGCTCTCCCCCACACTCTCACCCACACTCATTCACCCTTATTACTTAGGGTGGCCGCGGGGCAGATGCATCAAGCATGAACGCACCTGGCAGCCGGAGTAGGCCACCAGTCACACCCCTGCTGACCTGCCCCAGGGTGGCCTCATCCACAGAAGCAGACCACCACCCTCAACGCCTACCCGAGTGACTGATCAGTGGACCACCGTAAGTGCTCTGAGATGCCACCTGACATGCAAAGTGCCACAAAAAAACCAACCCACCACCACCATCTCCACTCATTACTCCCTCATTCTCACTTACGCTCTTCTTCAATCACCCTCTCACTCCCTTGCTCGCACTTATTCATTCGGCAGCACCCAGGGATTTTGACAGCATGACGGGACCCAGGCCTCCCGCTGGGCCCCCAGGCCCCCGGCAGAAGGAGGGCAACAGGTGTGGGGGAAGACCCCCACCCCCATCCCCATGAACAAATTATGGTGGGTGTGTGTTAGGTGTGTGATGTGACTGTGTGCAGGTGTATGAACTACCAGAGTGCAATTAAAATTGGGAGAATGATGGTTGAAGCACCGCTAGCCACTGCTATAGGCAGCAGGGCTCCACTCCCCCCAAGCCCTTGGTGTCTATAGTGCAATTAAAATTGAGGTGAGGGTGGCCCCACTGTGCAGCAGACAGAGGGATCCCCTTCACCGACACAGCACGGCACACCCTCACCCTGGGGTGGGGGTGTGAACATACCCACATCTCGGTATGTTCTACCCAGAATTAGGGGGGGGGGGACTGAGAGGGTGGCGTTCCAAAAGGGAGCCCGTCCCCCACAGAAGCCAGCTCACAAACTGAGTTCCTGCTCTGCTGCCACTTATAGTCCAGATGTCTCCTTCTGGGTGGCTCCGGAGATCATCTGGTTGGGAGCTGCAGGCGAAGAGCTGGAGCGACCTCAAATCTTCTTTTCACCCGTGTCCCCCGAATGCCAACTTCCAGCCGAGAAGCTCTCTCCGCGCCGCCGGAGAGAGGACAAGTGGCCAGACAGCTGGCTCTGGCAAGGAGCAGACAGATAGTAACGGAGATAGTGAAGGAAATGCCAGTCTCTGAATCTGGGGGTGAGAGTGAAAACTCGGTCTAGCTGCCATCAAGTTCACTACTCCCCTCCAGAAATCACAAGCATCCTCCAGGGAAGAGCTGCTTTGAGTGGAAGCTGCCAGATCCTCCACAGCGCCCACCACCGCTCGCTCATTACGGCTCCACCTCCTCCTGCCGGGCTCGCTAGTGGGGTCCATGATGGGCTGCGTCATTCTGTCATGGATCACCCCTCAGGGCAGAGAGCAGGACCCAGATGCATAGCGAGCATTAATCATTTTAATAATTAACATGAACAAAGCTCGTAAGCTAAACACAAAAAGCTAAGCAGCCAGGGCTTGGCAAGGCAGACTAAACTCACACACAGACAGGACTCAAACAAGACAGAAGCTTGTGTGAAACACCAGACAGTTAATGACGCAGCACCCAACTAAGGGGCTGCGTCCTTTAAACAGGGCAGACATGAATCAAAAGAAACACAAGAAAGCTGTGACTAATCAGAAACTTAACAATACATGAAACAAACTTGACTATGGTGGAAAAACACACACAAACTATCAAAACATAACAGAGCCGAGGACCAAGCAAGAATACCCGTGAAACAAAAATATGATAATAAAACAAATACACAGAATGACTAAGAATAAACTAAGGCCCTGCAAGGATTACAATAACAAAAGTAGAACCAAGATCACATTCCAAATGAACAGAGAAAAATGCAATAATTTAAAGCAAGGATGTGGGTTGGAGACCTTGATCTGGTGACAAGAAATATAAATGTAACACAAAGAGGAAAAAGGCTCCAACCCACGTCCTGACAAAAACAGTAATCGATGTGTGAGAAGATCATTGCATGCAGAAACACTATGGCCACACTAACTGTCGGTGATCGTCTAATTTGTTTAAAATTTCGAAGACTGATTTTGATTATGTTTGAAATTTTTCTGAAAAAGGTGAAGGAGGAATCTAAAATCACACTGAGCAACTTAAATTATTCAAATAATTGCAGCTCTGCCCCTTTTAGGAAAATGTTTGAGTTTGCAATATTTGATCGTTTTTGGTATACATCATGCAGTTTTTTTAGTTTTTAAGAAAACATGAATTATTACATGAATTATTCATCCAGTCATAGATTTGAGTCTGACATGATTTAGTAACAGACCCAGAGGCAGACTACAGGCTCGGCTATCATAGCAATAATCTTTATTGAATGTGTGTGAGTGGATGTAAGTGTAGAGCGGGAGGAGTCTGGCAACCCTTCAGAGGAGAGACAGAAGAAGTAGTGAGTTATTTGCAGCACACAGTAGAATAATGAGGAGTTAATTATAATCTTACGGGTCAAGGAGCAGTTGGAATGAAACAACCTGTGGCCATGTTCTCTCCTGGATGCCGTAGTCCCATTAAGGTGAAGAGGTGCTGGTGCAGGTATATACAGTGCTTGGTGCCAGGGGAATTCCTCAGCTGAGGGAAAAGGGAAAAGTTCAGTCTAAAGATAAAGGCACTTACAGGAAGCTGGCGGGGATGAGGAGACAATGGCTCCGGGAAAAGGGTCCAAGTCAGCCACAAGGAGAGGTGCTGGTCCGCCAAGGAGAAGGTCCACCTGCGCACAGGTTATCCAAGACAATCACAAGGGAGATGCAGGGACTTGAGTACAAACTGAGAGGTTGCTTACGGTATGCCAGGTCTGAGACGAGGTCCAAAGCTGGAGATGAAAGGGTAGCACAAGCGTAGAGGAGCGCTCTGACTGCATGTGAGCGTAGACATCTCGGTGCAGGAGTGGAGGGCCCCACTCCATAAAAAGGCTGCTTAATTAAGGAGCGCAGGTGTGGATGAAACTACAGCTGTGAAACATAATGAGAGGAGAGAGAAAATAACACACAGCTCGGATTACCACAGTGCCCCCCCTCAAGGAATGCCTCTCGGCGGCTGACTCAGCCTCCCTGGGGTGGGACCGATGGAATGCCCTGACCATCTCCCGATCCATGATGAAGGATGTCTGGACCCATGATCTCTCCTCAGGTCCGTACCCAGCCCAGTCCACCAGGTATTGTAAGCCTTGCCCCCTGCGTCGTACATCCATAATGTGGTTGACCTTATATGCCAGACCATCGTCAATCATCACTGGAGGGGGAGGTAGTTTCGATGGAGGACACAGAGGGCTGGTGGAAAACAGCTTTACCTGAGAAAAATGAAAGGTGGGACAGATGTGGAGAGCATGGGGAAGAAACAGGAGAACAGCAGCTGGACTGATGATGTGAGAGATGGGGTAAGGACCAATAAAGCGGGGAGAGAGTTTTCTGGAATCAGTCTTAAGGTTAATATGTTTAGTGGACAACCATACCTTATGCCCAACTCGATAGGGGGGAGCCGTGGTCCTCCGACGGTTGGTGATCTCGGAGTAGCGATCCGCAGTGAGGCGGAGAGCAGCCCTGGTGGTCCTCCAAATCCAGTGACAATGCTTGATGTGAGACTGCACAGATGGTACACTGATCCACCTCGGGGAACCGGGTGGGGTGGGGTGTAAACCAAGGATGCCTCAAAGGGAGAGAGGACCCGTAGGTAGGTACTGTACGTACTCCAGGATGCAGGATTAGAGGCCGTGACACAACTCAGAGCTGCCTCCAGCTTTTGGTTGGCTAGCTCACATTGGCCATTACTTTGGGCGTAATAACAAGAGGACAAGCTAACAGCTGGCCCGATGGCCTTACAAAAAGAAGAAGGAAAAAGGAGACAAACTGGAGACCCCAGTCCGAGACCACGTCCACTGGAATACCATGGAGACAGATGATGTGTAGCACAAAAAGGTCAGCTGTTTCCTTGGCAGACAGGAGCTTACTCAGGGAAATGAAGTGAGATGCCTTCAAGAACCTGTCCATGATAGTGAGAATGACTGTATGTCCAGCAGAGGGGGGGGGGGGGGAGCCCTGTCACGAAGTCCAGTGCCACATGGGGCCACGGCCTGCTTGGGATGGGTAGGGGGTGCAACAGTCCAGACAGATGAGAAGAGGATGACTTGCCGGTGGCGCACTGGGGACAGGACTGGATGAACTCGTTATAACGTCCTTCCTCATCGGTAGCTACCAGAAGGTCCTTTACAATTGTGACAAGGTGCGAGACATGCCAGGATGGCACATTACCTTGGAAGAGTGTAGCCAATCGATGACCTAGCCACAGACCGAGGAAGGAACATAGATCCGTCCCGCAGGACCCCAACCCGGTTCTGGCTCAGTGCTCTGAACCCTGTTGACCCTCTCCTTGATCTCTCAAGAGAGTACAAAGACTGCACACAAGGGGGAAACTATGGGGTGCGGCTCCGGCAATGTCGTGTCAGTGGAGAATTGTCTAGAGAGGGCGTCAGGCTTGATGTTTTTGGACTCCAGGTGGTAGGTGATGGTAAAATTAAACCTGCCAAAGAACAGGGACAAGCGAGCTTGTCTAGAGTTTAGCCGCTTGGCTTTTCTGAGGTACCCCAAGTTCTTATGGTTGGTCCAGACCACAAACAGCTGTAAGGCTCCGTTCAGCCAGTGGTGCCATTCCTCCAAGGCCAACTTGACCGCCAGCAACTCCTGGTCACCCACATCATAGTTCCTTTCAGCTGGGGACAAGCGTCGGGAGAAGTAAGCGCAGGGACGGACCTTATTATCGGTGATCGAATGCTGAGAGAGGACCACCCCCACCCTGCAATCCAAAGCATCCACCTCCACCAGGAACTGCAGCAGTGGGTCCACCTGAGCGAGGATAGGGGGAGAAGAGAAGCGAGACTTTAGTTTGGAAAATGCCACATCAGCCTCCTTCAACCATTGAAAGGGAACCTTGGTGGAAGTGAGGCAGGTGAGGGAAAGAGCAACCACACTGTAATCATGGATGAAGTGCCGGTAAAAATTGTTGAAACCCAAGAACTGGTGCAATTGCTTGCAGGAGGCAGGAACAGGCCACTCCAAGATCGCCTTCACCTTACCTGGGTCAGCCCAGATCTCCTTCTGGGTGATGGCAAACCCCAGGAAGGTGGTAGAGGGTGTATGAAACTCACATTTCTCTGACTTGGTTTAAAGTTGGTTCTCCAGCAGCTGCTGAAGGACCCTCCTGATGTGCACCCAATGCTCATCTAAGGAATGACTAACTAACTAACTAACTAACTAACCTGCACTTATATAGCGCTTTTCTAGTCACAAAGACCACTCAAAGCGCTTTCATTAATACTAACCCTCTATTCTAAGGGCCTATAGGAAACAAATATCTAGGGACAATTTAGAACAGCCAATTAACCTAACATGCATGTTTTTGGCATGTGGGAGGAAACCGGAGAAATCCCGGAGTAAACCCACGCAACACGGGGAGAACATGCAAACTCCACACAGATCACTGTTGGTCGGGGGCTGGGATCGAACCCACGATCCCACGATCCCCACAATCCCCCAGCCAAGGGTAAACTGTGCTGCCGCAGTGCTAACCACTGCGCCACCGTGCAGCCCAAATGAGAGAATGAGAGAAAATTAGTATATCATCCAGGTACACAAACACAAAGGAATTCAGGAAGTCCCTCAGAACGTCATTGATGAACCATTGGAACACCACGGATGCATTCATCAACCCAAAAGACATCACCAAGTACTTGAAGTGGCCACTAGGTGTACCGAACCCCGTCTTCCACTCATCGCCTTCCCTGATCCGAACAAGATGGTAGGCATAGAGCAGGTCCAACTTTGTGAAAACGGTGGCACCTTGAAGCAAATCAAAGGCAAAGTTAAGGAGTGGCAAGGCGTGCTTGTCGTTCACTGTGATGTTATTCAACTCCCTAAAGTCAATGCAGGGTTGGAGAGAATTGTCCTTCTTGCCCACAAAAAAATCCTCCAGCCCCCACCGCAGATGAAGAAGGCCTGATGATGCCCGAACTTAACGACTCTTTGATGTATTTATTCATTGCCTTCTGCTCCGGGACCAACAAGCTATACAGTCTGCTGGATGGCAACATAGCTCCCGGAAGGAGGTTAATGGCACAGTCATAAGGGCGGTGGAAGGGGGGGGCAGAGAAAGTGCCTTCGACTTGCTGAAGACCGGAGCAAGGTTGTGATATTCAGAGGGAACCAAGGTGAGATTGGGCACATGGGTGGGCAAGGGACTGATAGTGGCAGAGGGAGAATAGGCTGCAGACTGCAAACAGGTGGCTAAGCAAAATGTAGTCCAAGAAATAATCCTCCCTGCTGGCCAGTCAATAACCGGGTTATGGAGTCTTAACCAAGGATACCCTAAAATGACAGGGGAGGCAGAGACGGGCAAAAAAAAGAAACTCAAATACTCCCGATGGTTGCCTGAAACCAAAATGGAAATGGGAGCAGTCTTTTTTTGACCCTGGTGAGTGGTTCTCTGGAAACGTCAACCAAATTTAATGGAGTCTCCAGATCTTAACATGGAAGTTTCAGCCGGGTTGCCAGACTCTCCGAAATGAAGCTTTGTTCAGTGTCTGAATCAATAAGAGATGTAGTGCAAAAGCCAGTATGACAGTGATCAAAGCAAATGGGCAACACCAGCCATTTAAGGGATTCTGACCTGCCCACGTCCGTTAGCCTCCCTACTGTGATGAACAGACCCCCCCCTTTTGGCTGGTTGGGACAGTAAGCAACCTCGTGTTCAGCACTAGCACAATACATGCACAAACCGAGATCGCAGCAGCGCTGTCTTTCAGCAGAGGGCAGCCTAGACCGGCCCAACAACATAGGTTCCCCAGTTTCAGAGGTTTCGGAAGGAAGGAGGGCTGGAAGAGGGGGCTGAGAGGAAAGGTGCAACTGAGAGCCCGGATGATTAGTAAGGCGGCACTCATTGGCCCATTCCCTTAAGCGATTATCAACATTGATGGCAAGAGAGATTAGTTTGGTGTAGTGAGGAGGGTTTATCTAAATGTGCCAACTCATCATGAAAGCTAGGGCTTAGGCTGCGAGTGAAGATGCTACACAGAGACACATCCACCCATCCCACCTCTGCTGCAACAACCCGGAAATCCACCGAGTAGTCGGCCATGGACCTGGCCCCCTGCCAGAGATTGAGAAGGCGGGTGGTGATGATGCTATCCCGATCAGAGTGGTCAAACACCTGGGTGAACTCGGATACAAATCGGTCATAGGTGTAGTTTTGGTAATCGGGGCGATCCATAATAGCATACGCTCAGGCTAAGATTTAGTGACAGACCCAGAAGCAGACTACAGACTCGGTTATAATAGCAATAATCTTTATTGAGTGTGAGTGTGTGTGAGTGCGTGTAAGTGCAGAGCGGGAGGAGTCTGGCAACCCTGCACAGGAGAGAGAGAGAAGTAGTGAGTTATTGGCAGCATATAGTAGAATAATGAGGAGTTGATTATAATCTTACGGGCTGAGGAGCGGTTGGAATGAAACATTCTGTAATAAGTACTGATCACATCAACATTTTTCTCATTAAACATATTTCTGATGGAGCCATTGACCTGAGATTTTCGCCAGATATCAGTAACAACCCAAGTAATCCATACATATTGTACAAAGAAACCAAGGCAACTGTGTTCACAAAGCAAGTTATGTTTAATAAAGTGACATGACACAGGGAATAAGTACTGAACACATGAAAAGAAAGCGATGCAAAAAGGCATAGAAAGCCAAGCAACCAGCTGAAATCCATCAGAATTTAAGAAGCCATCCCATCCCCATCAGTGCAAATTAATTAATTAATTTCATCTGATTAAGTCCTAACTAATAGTCTCTAAAAAGGTCTTTGAATATCAGATTGTCACACCACAAAGAACTCATGATGGGTAGACGCAAAGACCTCTCTCTAGACCTTTGTAACTGCATTGTTGCAAAAAATGATGGAATTGGTTACAGGTCCATTTCTAAAATGCTGAATGTTCTAGTGAGCACTGTTGGAGCCATCAATCCGAAGTGGAAAATACATCATTACGCCTCGGTGAAAATGGAGGCATACAATAATCAATTATCAGTTAATGTGGTCTGTGGGTGTGTGGTTGTATCTGTCCGTCTGTCTGTCTGTAACCAGCTTTTAAGCTCACCCAGTCAAAATTAAGTGCAACTAAAGGCTTGTATCATTGCATGACCATGTTTTCTCAACTTAATTTGCCAGAATTTTGAGATAAGGTTTTGTTTTCAAAATAAACACAAATTTAACTAACTTTTACCATCAGTGAAGCCGGGAAAACAGTAGTGTAATAGCAATAGCAATGCCGGGCCACTAGAGGCGGCAGTGCGACTTTTTTTTTTTTACAGCACATGGATGACTTCCTGTCACTGTAAATCTCTAGCTGAGAGATTAATTGCGGTAATAAGAGTGTTTACTGAAAAAAAAAATTCAGCAACTACACCATTTATTCATCACATTGTTTTCATGCTGGTTTTGCCATTTAGTTTTGCAGAGGAAGGACAAGGTATTTTCTTCCTGGAGTTTTCAGTTTGCTAAATACAGCTGCATCTCAATAAATTAGAATGTCATCGAAAAGTTGATACTCATGATATAGATTCATTATAGACAGAGTGATATATTTCAAGTGGTTTTTTTTTCTTTTAATTTTGATGGTTATGGCTTGCAGCTCACGAAAACCCCAAATTCAGTTTCTCAAAGAAATAGAATATTATGCAAAATTAATTTAAAAAAAAAAGATTTTTAACAGAAATGCTGGCTGATTGAAAAGTATGTCCATGTACACACTCAATATTTGGTCGGGGCTCCTTTTGCATAATTACTGCATCAGTGCAGCATGGCATGGAGGCGATCAGCCTGTGTTACTGCTGAGGTGTTATGGAAGCCCAGGTTGCTTTGATAGCAGCCTTCAGCTTGTCTGCATTGTTGCATCTGGTGTATTTCATCTTCTTCTTGACAATACACCATAGATTCTCTATGGGATTTAGGTCAGGAGAGTTTGCTGGCTAATCAAGCACAGTGATACCATGGTCATTAAACCAGGTATTTGTACTTTTGGCAGTGTGGGCAGGTGCCATGTCCTGCTGGAAAATTAAATCAGCATCTCCATAAAGCTCGTCAGCATGAAGCATGAAGTGCTTCATGAAGCATGAAGTGCTCTAAAATTTCCTGTTAGATGGCTGCACTGACATTGGACTTGACTAAACACAGTGGAAAAACACCAGCAGATGACATGGTTCCACATATCATCATTGACTGTGGAAACTCCACACTGAACCTCAAGCAACTTGGATTCTGTGCCTGTTCTCTCTTCCTCCAGACTCTGGGACCTTGATTTCAAAGTGACAGGACTTGGCACCTGATTTGGGGAGCCATGCTATCTGCTGGTGTTAGTCCACTGTGTTTTATCAAGTCCAAAGTCAATGCAGCTGTCTACCAGGACATTTTAGAGCACTTCATGGCTTCCCTCTGCTGACAAGCTTTATGGAGATGCTGATTTAATTTTCCAGCAGGGCTTGGCAGCTGCTCACACTGCTGCCAAAAGTACCAAAGCCTGGTTTAATGACCATGGTATCACCATATTTTCCTGGCCAGCAAACTCTCCTGACCTAAACCCCATACAGAATCTATGAAGTATCATCAACAGGGAGATGAGAGACACCAGACCCAACAATGCAGATGAGATGAAGGTCGCTATCAGAGCAACCTGGGCCTTCATAACACCTCAGCAGTAACACAGGCTGATCACCTTCATGCCATGCCACACTGATGCAGTATTAATTCATGCAAAAGGAGCCCTGACCAAGTATTGAGGGTGTGCATGGAAATACTTTTAGTTGGCCAACATTTTTATTAAAAAAAAAAAAAAAAAAAAAAAAAAAAGTGTTTTTTTTTGTTTTTTTTAAATTGAGCGTATGTAATATTGTAATTTTTAGAGAAACTGATTTTTGGGTTTTCATGAGCTGCAAGCCATAACCATCAAAATTAAAAGAAATAAATACTTGAAATATATCACTCTGTCTGTAATGAATCTATATAAAATATGAGTTTCATTTTATGAATTGAATTACTGAAATAAATCAACTTTTTGATGATACTCTATTTTTGTGAGGTCCCAAAAGTCCCAACATTCCTCACCTCAAAAACATTCGTAGGGTTGGTTAGGTGACCGTGCTGATGCCTGTCTAAAATTAAGCAAATGTAAATAAAGTCTTTGACAAACGTTTTTGTTGTAATTATTTATATTTTTTTCTCATGCAGTTACTCGGGGAGTGACAACTGTATGACTGTATTCAACAAATGTATGACAACTGTGTTCAACCGCTGGACTAAAGTGGTCAACCGGTGGAAAAGTGTTATTTGCCGGTGGAGAATCACTATTCCGCTGGACTGAAGTGGCTAACGCTGTCTGTCCACAGCAGGCCACTACTGCAGACGCCTGCAT
The DNA here is from genome assembly GCA_020510985.1 of Pholidichthys leucotaenia. Taxonomy (NCBI): domain Eukaryota; kingdom Metazoa; phylum Chordata; class Actinopteri; order Cichliformes; family Pholidichthyidae; genus Pholidichthys; species Pholidichthys leucotaenia. Next base: position 390,690,360 of record CM035837.1, read on the forward strand.
GGAGTAAATTTTGGGCTTAAATTATGCAGTGATTTCAATATTAAAACACCAATAACTCCAACAACTGCAACATTTGATTCTCAAACCTTAAGTTACGTCACTTTTTTTTTTCCAGTCTGTTTTTTGTTTTTGTTTCCCCGCATGGTGACTGCTTGATTCTCATTACTGTAATTTAACCTGTTAAATTGTTTTCTAAATAATTGTCTCTAAAGTTCAGCTGATTTTTTTAAGTCTTAATATTAATGTCAGAAATATAAAAACACCACAGTGTGACATGCCTCATTCACTCACTTTAAAGTGATTCACTCACTAAACCAAGTAGTTTATTAAGCTGAGGAGAAACATGACAGCTGTGCATATTATTTATTTATTTTATATATATATATATATAAACAATAATCACATTTTCATGTTTTTTTTTTCCTCTTTGTTTCTCTGAGGTCCACGATGGTGAACCTGAGGGTCATCTGTCAAAGCAGCTGTGAAGATAACAGGCTGGAGGCTAAATAAGAATATTGCATGTTTACTGTTTATACCAGAAACTGCTACTGTATTTCAATAAATAAATGTTTGGACAAGCTTAGTTTTTTGCAAGATTATTTAAGAAACTCTCAATATTCATTGCACATAAGGGTGAAACATTCCAAACCGTTCTGATTGAATATTCATAATTATGCTTCTACTTTTGGAAATTCAGATATGTTTACCTGCTATTGCACACCATCGTGTAACTATACATGTATTCAGTTAATAAAATTTGTTATGCCAGCATTTTTCTTTGTGCTCCAAATTTGATTATTGTGCTTCTATATTTTCATGCTTTGGCGCAAAGGCAACATAGGCATATAGTAATCAGTCTGTCTGTCTGTTAGCAGCTTTTCAGCTCACCCACTCAATATCAACTGGAACTAAAGGCTTGTATCATTGTTTCACCATATTTTTTTTTTGATTTTTAATTTCCCACAATTCCCAGATAAGGCTTTGTCTTAAAAATTAACACAAATTTAACTCACCTTTACCATCAAAGCAGCTGCAAGAAAAGGTATTGTAATAACCATGCCTGCCCACTAAAAAAGGCAGTGTGGCATTTTTACAGCCCGCCATGCCACCATGCCACAGGCACCGAGGCATTGGCACCTTGGTGCTTTCATTTTACCAGAAACAGGCCACAACAAGGAGATCCTTCAAAGATTTCTGAGAGAGGAGTCAGAAGAATTATCAGAAGAGTTATTCAAGCGACAAAGACCACTCGAGGAGAGCTCCAGAAAGATCTGGAGATGGCAGGTACTGCTGTTTCAAAGAAAACAATGAGTAATGCACTCAGCCAACATGGGCTCTATGCCCGCTCACCTCACAAGACTCCATTGCTGAAGAAAAAGCATAATGAAGCTCATTTAAAGTTTGCTGCACAACATTTAGGCAAACCAGCAAAATACCTGGAGAATATAGTCTCGTCAGATGAAACCAAAACTGAACTTTTTGGATGTCACAACAGACAGCATGTTTGGAGTAGAAATTGCACTGCACATCAGCCCAAAAACACCATACCAACAGTGAAGTTTGGAGGTGGGAGCACCGTGGTGTGGGGGTGTTTTTCAGCACATGGTACAGGCAGACTTCATATAATTGAAGAAAAGATGAATGAACGAATGTACAGAGACACTGCTGATAAGAATCTTTTGCCATCTGCCAAGATGCAGAAGATGAAATGAGGGTAGACATTTCGTCAAGACAATGATCCCAAATACACAGCCAAGGAAACTCTCAACTGTGGGTTACAGGAGGGTGGGGAAAACAATGCTATGTTACCTGTCCCACCCAGAGCTAATCCTGCTGGCCCAGGGATCAAACCCATGACCCTCCACTCACCAGTCCACATTCCTAACCATTAGGCCACCATGTGTAAGATTTCACTTCAGTTTCTTTTAATAAAAGATGTTGGAAGTAAATTCATGGGTCATTGCAAATAGTTTGCTTTAAAGGAGCCAAGTGGTCACACAGTGGGAGAGAAAAATCTTGAACAGAAAAAAAAAAATAAATGTGTCAAGATGCACTGAGAAAGGTTTTAGAATCAGCTCAGAGTTCTGAATCATAATCGAATCATGCGGTGCCTAAAGAGTCCCACAACTAGTTCAGACCTCGGCTGGTGAGGATTTTGACTTGGAATTTGGCTGAGCTGTTTTCAGTAGGTTAGAGAATAAAACAAGATTGCTCATTTTACTGAAACACATAGGTAGAAATAGTAAAACCAGTTAAAATGATAATTTTGCAGTGATCTTTTTGATCAATATTTTGATTAATTTTTCCACAGACTTACAGTTGACAACAACTGACACTGAATGTGACATTCATTAAGAACTACTGTTGCTGTGATAAAGGACTGGCCTAAAAGGAATAAATACATGAATCCTTGAAACTGGCTACAGAGAATGTTACCTACACCCATGTTAAACTTTTGCAGCAAAAATAAACATTTTAAAGCCTGGTACAAAAACTTGATTGGTCCCAGCTTACTTTTGACATTTATTTCCTACAATAACTAACAATTATTAATATCTGACTTGGATTTTACAGCAATAAATACATTTAAAAAAAACAATCAAAAATGGTCAGAAAATGGTGATAAATGAAATGGCACAGCAACATGTTTAAGTCAAATTTCAGAGAATTTTCTTCATTGGTTTTGCATATTAAGGTGTCATGAATGCAAACCACTGTGAAGCAAGATTTGGGATCTTCAAAACTTACTGAATTTTTAAAAATGCTTAAGTGCAAAAAATGATGACTCTAAAGATATTCATGACCTAACATTTAGCTCAGTAACTCAGCCTACAGGTGTGGGATACATGAGTGCACTCCTAACCAAGGTATGATGTATAACAATCAATCTTCTTGACAATAAAGTGGTTTTAGGGTCCTAAATCCAGACTCATGAGAGGGTAAAAGCATCTTAACTTTTTTTTTTTTTATTTTAGGGTTATTAAACCAGCAAAGAAAACTGCATTACTTTATAGGAGAGCTTTGAAGATTAAAGTTAACTGTCATCCCATCCGACATTACAGTAGGTACTTTCATGCTTGGAGACAGCATAATTTATTTTCATCAGGATCTGTCAGCATCAGTTGCAGGAGGAGTGTGGCCTCTGTTTGTGATGGCTTTGACACGCTGAGCGCTTGATTGGAACACACAAGTTTAAAAAGGGGGACAAGCCCTCTGACTTTGATGGATTTCCGGGCAATATTAGTCAGCGAGCATGTATCCCCCTAAGCTGTGGTGGAACTGATCGAGGTTGACCAAATAATCTGCCAATTCCCTCCCAAGAAATGCAGAGACGACAAAAAAGGGTCTAAGTCTCCCAAGCTCTCATCCCTTAGAGCTGGATCAGCAGTTGTGCTGAAAAAAAAAAAAAAAAACACCCGTTAAAAGCAAAACATTTCAACTTTAGAGAAGGTGGAAAGAGGACTTGCAATTTCATGGTTTCACTTCTAATTCGTGTTTAATCACACAATCATTTACGGGATCACGGAGTGAGTGCTGATGGAGTGTGACAGCACGGTAAAAAGACTCGTGATCAAATGTCACAGTGTTCTTATTGTTATGCAGCTTGAAATTAGCTCAGTACATTCTCTTAAACGTCTTATTTCTTACTCAGGTAACGAGTCAATATGTGAGAACATTTTAATGCATTTCTGTTTGTAAGTTGTGCCAAGAGGATGGCCTTGAAACTCCCAGCACGGCCAGTCATGTCACTTCATAAAGCTTCAAGCTTTCGAGCCCCATAAGTGCTGGAATAGATTGTGTCAATGATTTTTTTTTTTTTTTTTGCAGGCAATATAGTCAGTACAGTTTATGAAGTTGAGGTCTCCCCAGGTCACATGAGAGTAGGACATGAAAGCCGAGCACTCTGCCTCCACTTCACAAACAAGCTGTCCCTACTTCAAATGGGTGGCAAAGCTGCCCCACATTTCTTCTTTTTACTTCCAATAGCCAACAGTGCTAATGGCCGCCGGCTCTCTCCATCTCCCCTCTCCACCTGGCAACAGGAATGCGCTCGAAGCCATGGCCAAAGGTAGCCTGAACCATGACATCAAATAGGAAAGGGTGTTAAAACTAATCACTGGCATTCATTTTTAAATTTGGGTCATTGTTATTTACAGCGAAAAGAACGTTTTCCCACTTGAACAAACTTTACCAAATGCAACACAAACATCACAAGTTCTTCAGGCAACAGAAGATGAGAAGAGAAATAGTATACAGTGGGGCAAAAAAGTATTTAGTCAGCCACCAATTGTGCACGTTCTCCCACTTAAAAGATGAGAGAGGTCTCCAATTTTCATCATAGGTATACCTCAACTATGAGAGACAAAATGAGAAAAAAAAATCCAGAAAATCACATTGAAGGATTTTTAATGAATTAATTGGTAAATTCGTCGGTAAAATAAGTATTTGGTCACCTACAAACAAGATAAGATAAGATAAGATAAGATAAGCCTTTATTAGTCCCACAATGGGGAAATTCCAGGATTGCAACAGCACAGGGATAGCAACACTCAGAGCAACAATCAGAAGGCAAGAAAAAACAACATCTAGCAAACATATGTCCATATTACTATAAATGTATATATATAGACACACAGTGCAGAGCATTATGGCTGGTGGATGTGCAGCAGAAAGTCTAAGCTCTCTCTCCGCGGATGCAGCGGGCCAGCTGGAAGTCTTTGGGCATGATGGTGACCCCCTTAGCGAAGAAGAGACCACCAGGTGGGTCTCGCTGGTCTCCTGCAGAGCCATGACGGCGAAACTCAGGAAACGCAGGACGGTCTTGAAGTCCTGAGCGATCTCCCTCACCAGGCGCTGGACGGGCAGCTTACGGATGAGCAGCTCCGTGGATTTCTGGTAGCGACGGATCTCTCTCAGAGCCACGGGCCTGTGACGGCGAGGCCTCTTCACTCTGCCGGTGGCCAGAGCGCCTCTCCGAGCAGCCCTGTGGCTAGCTGTCTCCTGGGGGGCTTCTTCCTCCAGTAGATTTTACGGGCGGTCTGCTTGGTTCTTGCCATCGCTCTTTATTATTCTGTCTTATATTTCTTTCACGCCGCCTAAACTCCAGCCCGGCACCCGCTTCGTTTTCGCTACAGCTCCCGGTATGTCGAGTTTCCCATTAGCACCGGGCGGCGGCCAAGTGCTAGCTAGCACTAGCTCCTCCCCGCTGTAACGTCTCCCGCTGCAAACCGTGGCTCCGTCCGCCGACCCGGGAGACCCCCGGGGCGATCCGTGCGTCCGTGATATATATACAGAGTGAAAGGTGTAGAAAGAAGAAGGAAGATTAAAAAAAAAAAGGCTGTTGCAACAGGCAGCCGACTCGTGTGGCGCCACCGGTCCGGCAGAGCCGGAACCGGAAATTTGAAACAAGCAAGATTTCTGGCTCTCACAGACCTGTAACTTCTTCTTTAAGAGGCTCCTCTGTCCTCCACTCGTTACCTGTATTAATGGCACCTGTTTGAACTCGTTATCAGTATAAAAGACACCTGTCCACAACCTCAAACAGTCAGACTCCAAACTCCACTATGGCCAAGACCAAAGAGCTGTCAAAGGACACTAGAAACAAAATTGTAGACCTGCACCAGGCTGGGAAGACTGAATCTGCAATAGGTAAGCAGCTTGGTGTGAAGAAATCAACTGTGGGAGCAATTACTACAAAATGAAAGACATACAAGACCACTGATAATCTCCCTCGATCTGGGGCTCCACGCAAGATCTCACCCCGTGGGGTCAAAATGATCACCAGAACGGTGAGCAAAAATCCCAGAACCACATGGGGGGACCTAGTGAATGACCTGCAGAGAGCTGGGACCAAAGTAACAAAGGCTACATCAGAAACACACTACGCCGCCAGGGACTCAAATCCTGCAGTGCCAGACGTGTCCCCCTGCTTAAGCCAGTACATGTCCAGGCCCGTCTGAAGTTTGCTAAAGAGCATTTGGATGATCCAGAAGAGGATTGGGAGAATGTCATATGGTCAGATGAAACCAAAATAGAACTTTTTGGTAAAAACTCAACTTGTCGTGTTTGGAGGAGAAAGAACACCATACCTACTGTGAAGCTTGGGGGTGTAAACATCATACTTTGGGGCTGTTTTTCTGCAAAGGGACCAGGACGACTGATTCATGTAAAGGAAAGAATGAATGGGGCCATGTATCGTGAGATTTTGAGTGAAAACCTCCTTCCACCAGCAAGCGTATTGAAGATGAAACGTGGCTGGGTCTTTCAGCATGACAATGATCCCAAACACACCACCCGGGCAACGAAGGAGTGGCTTCGTAAGAAGCATTTCAAGGTCCTGGAGTGGCCTAGCAAGTCTCCAGATCTCAACCCCATAGAAAATCTTTGGAGGGAGTTGAAAGTCTGTGTTGCCCAGCGACAGCCCCAAAACATCACTGCTCTAGAGGAGATCTGCATGGAGAAATGGGCCAAAATACCAGCAACAGTGTGTGAAAACCTTGTGAAAACTTACAGAAAACGTTTGACCTCTGTCATTGCCAACAAAGGGTATATAACAAAGTATTGAGATAAACTTTTGTTATTGACCAAATACTTATTTTACCGAGGAATTTACCAATTAATTCATTAAAAATCCTTCAATGTGATTTTCTGGATTTTTTTTTCTCATTTTGTCTCTCATAGTTGAAGTATACCTATGATGAAAATTGAAGACCTCTCTCATCTTTTAAGTGGGAAAACTTGCACAATTGGTGGCTGACTAAATACTTTTTTACCCCACTGTAATTATTGCATTTTTCTGAACTTTGGGCAAGCCTCTGCCACGGGCGGGGGGGGGGGGTGGATTTAGTTTCCATTTGATTCTTGACACATGCAGTTTGTCCGTCAACATAGAACTTGTGACATACAGTATGTGGATTGAAACCTACAATTTCTACAATTCATTCTTGGCATAAATGTTTAAAGCTGGAAGCAGCTTAAAATCTTTTGCCATTGGACATCATATGTTGTGCCAATATAAGCCGCCAAATCTAAGTTGTAATATATACCTATACAGCTCTGGAAAAAAAATAACAGACCAAACACCACTACAAAATTATCACTTTATCTGGTTTTACTATATATACATATGTGTTTATCATTTTTTCCTCCAGAGCTGTACACGGGGGGGAAAGGGTTTGTAAAGTTCATAGTGGTCAAATTTGACCATATGTGGTTTATTTTTCAACCACAGGGATCCAAGCACTGCAACACCGATGGAAGAAGTGTGCGGATCAAAGGGGAAACTATGTTTAAAATAAACCACATCTGGTAAAATTTAACCAGTATGAACTTTTCACCTCCCCATCATATATATGAGCTTTTTCACACCTTTATTTGATAGAATAATGAAAGTGAAACAGAAAGAGTAGAGAGAGACACAAAAAGGAAAGATTTGTCACTCAGAAAGGCACCATTTAATGTCCCTGGTATGAAAACAGTCTAAATTATTCAGTATTCTTCATTCCATTTTCTAATATTCTAACTATTTTTTACAGTCTTGTTTCTCATTCCTTGTGGTATTTTTATTTGACTATGAGTGGGATGCACACAAAAGAAAAGAAAACTCCAAACCGAGAGAGAAAGAATGTACTAAAAGAATGGGCATTTCTCATCTTATTGACAAGTCAAAGCGCATTTTTACTCTATTCACCCATTCAGACATGCACATACTTATACAGTGTTTCATACAGTCAAGGCCTCTATAATCATACAGTAATGGACACATCAGGGGCATGTTGAGGATTCATATCTTACTTAAGGACACAAGCATAAGGACCTGGGGTGGGGGGGTGGGGGCTGGAATCGAATCGCTGTTATTTCAGAGTTGATGGCTGTCTTATCTATGCCACATTTAAAGATACACATAACATATCTTAGAAGAAAAATATGGAGTTTTGCTTCTGGAAACTGTTATGTCCACAAACCTGGTGATGAATGAGGTGGAGTGGCAACGTTGAACACAGCTTTATTGAATATAAAGCACAGTACACAGCAAGCACCAGCAAGATCATCCAGCATTAGACAGCGTGCCCATGGCAGCCCACCCTGCTATACAGGGCAGTGCGGTGACACGACAGGAAGTCGGCGTCACCACACTGCACTTCACAATAAAGTGCTGTCACAACATCCCCCCCCCCTTTAGAAAGTCCAAAAACCACTTAAACAATTCAAACCCACCCCATTTTGAAACCCGAATCACACTTTAAAATAACAAAAACTAAAGTACTCAAATGGCCTAACAAATTCACACAAAACAACCTAAAATAGAGTTGGTAGGTAGACTACCACAAAACCCATATGGCACGGTGGATTATTCTGCCACCGAAATAAACTAAAATGTCCTTTATTCAAACTAAAAATATATGCCGTGCTCCTAAACTAAGCATAATAAAACACAATAACATCAGCACTATAAAGAAAGTGCTACCGCACAGTCACTTGGATGGAAAAGGCGGAACTGGCATGGGGGGGCCAAGGGTAGCCCCTCAGCAGGTGCGCCCCTGGAGGCAGCAGGCCCGTGAAGAGATGGCTGATCTTCTGGACCACAGAGCCCGGATCCCACACCACCATCACCGACTCCCGTCCAGCCTCGCCACCTGGAGCGTCCTCCTGGACACAACGTAGCTGGTTGGCATGCCTCATCGAGCCATCAGACAACCGGAAGCACGCCGCTCCCAACTTCACCACTATCCGCAGACATGCTTGATGTTTTGCTGGCTGTCATCTGGCCAATCTTTGCCGTGGTCATTCATCGTCCCGAACCCAAACCATGTCCATAACCCGAAGTGGAATTTTACTCGGCCTGATGAGCTGCTGCTGAGCATGTGGTAACTCCATGCTCGTTGGTCTGGCCCCATCCTCTTCTATAAACATTGTAGTGCTCACCATCGTCGCTGCAACCCCCCCCCCCCCACACACACACACACATACCCAACTGCGACCATGCACCGCAGGCATCTGGGGCTAGCATGGTGTCACTCATTGGCATGGGTATCGACACCGAGCAAGAACTGGCCGACGTGAATTCGAGGGTGTCCATTAGCTCTTGGTATCATTCGCTCCCAGTGTTGTCCGTTGGGAGCGGGCAGGGTGATTTCTCCCGTGGGTTCCCCGGGTAAGACAAACGGCACACCCTAGTGTAGTGATTCAAGCGTCCACATCTACTACAACATTGTGCTCTTTCTGGGCACTCTACCGCTTTATGGTGATGCGTTGCAGACCCACAACCCCTGCAACGGGAGTTTCCCAGGGCAGACCTTCAGCTGGCAGCATTGGTTTCCCAATAATCTTCGTCCAAGCTATCCTCACTATCAGGGTTCGCAACATTAACTGAGGCGGGCGGCTCCGGTTGCTTCTGTAACTGGCACCATTTTAGCTCCATAGCTAGCTTATCAAAAGCCTCCAACTGAGAGCTAGCTCAACAACTCTAGCTAATGTCAAGTCATTAGGCGCCATTAATAGACTAGTACACAGCTCAGCATTGCATGTGTGCTCTACTAGTTGGTCATGTACCATCTTGTCTTCAAGCGGCCCAAAACAATGCTAGCTAGCTGCTTCAAGTCAATGACATACTGGCAGCTAGGCTCACCGACATGTTGGCGTCTCCGGCGAAAGCAAATTCTCCGAACAGTCACACTGTCTGTGGTGGAGAAACGTTTAGCTAGCAACTCCATGACATCCTCATATGAGTCCAACACGCCGAGCATCCATAGGACCCTCCGGCCTTCAATACCCAGGTTGTGGACGAGAAGTGCACGTGCCCCCACCTTATCGAGCTTCCTGAGGTCCAGTGCTATAATGTACGTTTGATAGGCCTCCAACCAATGCAGCAATGGCACCGGCGGTTCACCCGGGAGCTCAAGGAAGGGACGGAGTGGTGTAATGCACGCCTCCATGAGTTAATCCTCAGTCGCCAAATGCTATGTCCACAAACCTGGTGATGAATGAGGCGAAGGGAGTAGTAACGTTAAACACAGCTTTACTGAATATAAAGCACAGCAGTACACAGCAAGCACCAGCGGGATCGATCATCCGGCATAAGAGAGTGTGCCCATGGCGGCCCACCCCGATATATAGGGCAGTGCGGTGATACGACAGGAAGTCAGCGTCACCACACTGCACTTCACAATAAGGTGCTGTCACAACTGATACATAACTGTTGTCTCCAACATTCAGTTACAAAGTTCTGTAAAGAATGTATTTTGCAGTTTTTCTGGGTGCAAAAGGTGCCAGTCAGTTGTAGGGCACAAAAACAGGTGTACCAAAACACCACACAATATGATTTTCATAACAATGGTCAGTTTAGAATCACCAGTTAACTTGAACCCGAGACACTAATAACAAGCAATGTAACTGACCTTTGGACTAAATGAGGAACATCTACTGTAGATTAAACCCCCACAATGAGAAGATATAAACTCCACTGAGAAAGCCTGTACAAACCATGTGGTTTTAACACAGAAACTTACTGGTGTGAAGCAACAACACTAAAGTCAGTGAGTGAAACAGGCACCCTCTGCTTATGTTTGTGAATTTGACAGCTATGACACAGTCATAAAGCAATCATATATTTATTTGCATACATAGAGAAGGCAGAAGCAGAATTCCACCTTAAAAATACAATCAATGACAGCAAGGTTTCTCTGTAATTCTCTCCTGTTAAAGAGGTCCTTTTTGGGGCGGATGAATTTACATTGATATGCCAGTATCCTTCTAAAAATGATGGAAAACAAAACAGTCATAGTAGTAAAAGATTCTTGGTTGCACAATAAGGTAATTGTCATGGTTAAATGTAATTGACCCCAAAGTGACAAAGAGTAGACTCAGAGATGAAAGCAGGTGACAATAATAGTTTATTTATGTATGTGCAGGGAGTGCGCTGGCAGCCCTGTGGGGAGATAAGGGGAGAATATGAGTTGGAGCATCAGACAGGATGACACAAATAATGTAGTTTAATAATCTGAACTCTTACACAGGCTGGCGTAATCCCAGACAGGGAGAAGACCACCTTAGATGACTGCAGGTAGCTGAGGACAGAGGAAGGTTGGTGAAGGAGGAGATTCAGCCATAGACTGGCAGAGTTCTGCAGTGACGATGGGGACAGGAGAGAGTTGCACAATTTCCAGATTATATTTACATGTTCTTCCGGGGTGGCCCACCAGGAGAAGAATCCAGGTGTGCCAGGAGGTTCCAGGGAGTGCACCTGTCCACAGGTGAGTAGAACAGAATTATTAGCACTGCAGCAGCACAGCAACTCATCCTTGGCGGGGGGATCCTGGGTTCGATCCCAGCCCCCGACCAACAGTGATCTGTGTGGAGTTTGCATGTTCACCCCGTGTCTGCATGGGTTTACTCCGGGATTTCTCCGGTTTCCTCCCACATGCCAAAAACATGCACGTTAGGTTAATTGGCATCAAACTGGGGATTCTAAATAGTCCTTAGGTATAAATATAAGAGTGAATGGTTGTCTGTCTCTTTGTGTTGGCCCTGCGATGGACTGACGATCTGTCCAGGGTGTACCCTGCCTCTCGCCCAAAGATGCTGGGATAGGCTCCAGCCTCCCCCACCCCCGCAACCCCAAAAGGATTAAGTGGAAGAAGATGGATGGATGGATGGTGTTCCTTACTTGATCCAAGGGGGCAGAGAGTGGAAGAGAGGCACACAGGCTGATGAGCCAGGGCTGGGCACACTGAGGAGCAGGTTGCAGAAGCTGAGGCAAGAAGGCAGCTACAGGAAACACCAGGGTAGCATTTAGCAGGAAGAAGGAATGAAGCTGGCAGCATGGATGACGTCCAACAATCCCACAGTGTGTGGCAGCCTCTCCAGGTCTTAAGTAGACAGCCCAGCATTAACTGCAGGTGAGGCAATTAACCAAGCTGCACCAAATCAGGGGGAGAGAGAGAGAGATGAAGCAGAGAAAAACAGTGGTCACTACCCTGGAACATAACAGTAATTCTTCAAAAAACATAAAAAATGTGACTTGTGATACCTATAGAACCTTTTTTCTTTTGGCAGTATGATTTTGATTTTTTCTGTTGCTAACTATTAAGGGTGTTGGAAAAAATTGATTCACATAAGAATCTAGATTCTCATTTTACACGATCCAGAACTGATTCACAAAAATTAAGAATCGAATTATTATTATTATTATTATTATTATTATTATTATTGCTATTATCTTCTTTTTCACTGCAGGTTGTCTGCAGGCGCTTCCAGTTATGACCGGACCCCATCCAGGGGGTCTGGGGTCAATAACTCAGTCAACTCAGTCAAGTCCATTCTTGTTGGATTTCAGTTCATTTTCTATATTAAGACCTTTCTCAGAATATGAGCTGTTCCCAGTAGGCTTGCTTTCTGGACTGTGTCAAATGATTAGTCGATTCCCAAATCTGACAAGAAGTGGTTGTGCCTCATTGTCACTGTTCCTAGGGCTCCAGTCACTGTTGGTATTACTCTTGTCTTAACTCCCCATATTCTCTTAAGCTCCCATGTTAGTTCACTGTACTTTTCTATTTTCTCATCTTCCTTGGTCCATGATCTGGAGTCTACAGGTGTTGCAACATCAATAACAAGGCATTCGTTTTCTTTTTTTCCTCACAAGCACAATGTCTGGTCTTCTAGCTTGAATTACTTTATCTGTTTGTATATGGAGAGTTCGTTGGCAAAACCCGATAAACGCCACTTCAAAGAAAATTTCCGTCTGTACAACAAACATCTGTTCACATTACCTACTTATAGAAGTTCAAATTGTTTTTTTTTTTTCAAAAGCCAATACATCCTATGTTAAATACACTAGGAAGTTCATGTTTTGTTTTGTTTTGTTTTGTTTTCAAAAGCGCCAGGACCCTGTTTTTACAAAAACCAGATAACTCCACATGTCAAATCAGCTCTTGGTATTTGGGTCACGTGACTCATCATGGCTGCCTCCCTTGTCTGCTCGCTTTGACTGATTTCCCTGCTTGCTCTGTATGATTCCCCTGCCAGTATTTTTTTTTTTTTACAATTTTGGTGCATTTTGTGTCAAATATGGCTAATTTTGATGAAGCAGATGAACCAGTGATACATTCACCAGTGATGCGTTCACCAGACAAACTAGCATGGTTTTCAGGACATGTCTGTTTTTGCAAAAGTATTTGTTGTGGACTTATCTGTTTTGCAGAAAAAAGTACTCATAAATTGCCAAAAAAATAATAATGACTTGATGTTCAATTTTCTGCTTTATTATGTCTGAGATACTCATATTTCAAGTGACCATGTCTTAGAAGCTGAATTGGAAATACTAACACATATAAGCCAACAGATGAAAAGTTGTTTTTCTCATTATTAAAACAATTGTACTTATCTGTTTTTGCAAAGGAACTCTTCATATTAAAATCCCAAAGTAATTTTGTCTCGTCATTTTCTCTTACATCTTCTGCCTTATGCTCGTACCATTTCTCTGAATGCTGCAATCCACATTTCTTGGCCAATCCCCAACGTGGACCGCTGTTGCCACTCTATCATGCCTGCGTTTGTATTCAGATTGGGCCATTTTGCCACACTCACTAACCAAGTGGGTTACCATCTCATCATTCTGTTGGCACATCCTACAAAGAGGTGAGACAGGCTGTTTCTCAATTTTTGCCTTCCTGTAGTTGATGCGAAATGCTTGATCTTAGGCAGCAACTAGTAGGCTTTCCGTTTCTCACTTCAAACTCCCTCTCTTCAGTAACTGCCAGCTTTCTGGTCCAGAGATCTCTTCTGTCTGTCTTAGATGTTGCCCATGCATCGCCTTCCCTTTCCTTTCCACCAATCCAGTCTGCCCCTTTCTTGTTCTGCCTTAAGCTCCTTCACCAAAACATCTGTTCCCTCTTTTATGTAGGTTTTAACTGTGTCCATGATGTTATCCTTCTTCCTGTCTATGTACTTGAAAAGGCTTGCTTCCTCATACCTCACAGTCTTCTCTATTCCCATCAATCATCTACTGCCTTTGACTCTTGGTACATATAGCCTGTCTACATCTGATATGGGGTGCAAGCCTCCATACATTGTCAGTAGTTTTCTTGTCTTCCTGTCCATCACTTTCAACTCCTCTTGTGTCCAGACAACTATGCCTGCAACATACCTTACAAGAGATACTGACCATGTGTTGATAGCTTTAATGACATTCCTGGCATTAAGCTTCGACTTAAGCACCTTTCGCACTCTGCTGAAATATTCTGCCTCAATCTTCTTCTTCATTCCAAGGTGTTTAACCCTTTGACATCCTTCTATTTATGGACATAAAAAGTGCCCTCACTGTCTATGTAGCAGTGCTGCGCCTGTCATGTGACATGTCATGTGATATCATAACCCCCCCCCCCCCCAAGTTGTACTAAGTATTCCATCTCACAAAGTGTCAAACACGTATAACTTACTGCTCTTGCCTTGGAGGACCAATGGCCCCCAAATACCCCCCCCCCCCCAAAAAAAAATGTCACTTCTGGACACCAGAGAAGAAGAGTTTGTAAACGTTTAAAATGTTTTTTGTGTTTGGTCCCAAGACGGAGGAGGAATTTGCTCCCAAATTTGCCAACTATGATTCTAAAAAGAGATTATTTAGCTTATGAAGGTAAACATCTACATTTTGTTATAACAGAGGGTGGGCGAAGCTGGTTGATGTTCATCTGCCATCGACCCCCAGCACCATGTGACTGGACAGAACAATCGCGCCGGTTCTGTGTCATCATATAAGATAAACTGCGGCAGAATAAAAGCGAAATTGAGGTGGGATAATCATGAGTTTCTGTATGTGGGAGAGAAAGCAAAAATGACAGAGAAGGCAAAATAATGACCAGGATGGACGAAAATGGATGAAGCGAGATCTGCCTGGCCAGCAGTAAGTGATGAATTTCTTTGTTTGTTTACATTGTAACTGATTTTCTGGTTCATATACTTTAAAAATAAGATAACAAAATGCCCAAAACAACAAACGGTGACAAAAAACAAAACCAGCCTTTCTGTAAATATGTCCAAAGTCCGCTTTTGACTGAAAGTTATGTAATTCGATATGACTGCTGGGGCATTATGCAAATTAGATGCGTATATTTATTCCTATCTCAAACTTTGGATCATTTTCTACATCTTTCTAATTGACAGTAAGCCATTATTTCTTACCACTTTCAAGTTATAGCTTTGGAAATCTCTGATATCTGAACAGAATATTTTCTTGAAAAAAGTCTTGACCACCAGGGGGAGAGGAGGAAACGGTGCAATGGAGCGACATAGTCAGTCATTGGGTTAATCTGGTCAGCTTCTAATACCCCCAGGAACTAATAGTTCCTATCTTCTCACAGTAAACTAGACTCTTCACCATCTGGCATTGCAAGGTTTTTGTTGCGAATTGGTTTTCCTCTTTTGATAATAATCACCACACATTTATTTAGACCAAATTGCATCCCTATGTCATTGCTAAAGATTTGTACTGTGTTCACAGGGGATTCAATGTAATCTTCTGTTTTTGCAACCAATTTAAGATTGTCCATGTGTTGCAAATGATTTTTTTTTGTTACTTATTTGTACCCGTAGGTAGATTTGGTTTGCAGTCTGGTGACAAGCCACCGGCTGCCGGTCGCTGCGTGCGCGAGCGCCCTAAACCTACATGTTTTTGGTATGCGGGAGGAAACCGGAGAAATCCCGGAGTAAACCCACGCAACACGGGGAGAACATGCAAACTCCACACAGCTCACTGTTGGTCGGGGGCTGGGATCGAACCCACAATCTCATGATCCCCGCGAACCCCCAGCCGAGGGTAAACTGTGCTGCCACAGTACTAAACCACTGCACCACCGTGCAGCCCATGATTGACCTTCACTTTGTTCTTGAGCTCGTAACCAGGTCTTGAGTATCTTAGAAGTTGTGACAGCGGCATCATTGACATTACAAAGAGCATTGGAGACAAACTATCACCTTGAGAAATTCCTCTCTTGATACTGACTTCTCCTAGTACTTCCCCTTGACTCTCCAGTTTCGTTTTCCATATTTTAATGCTTTGATGGAGAAGTTGCCGGATGTTATGTGCAGCTTTAAGCATATCTGTTATTTCCATGATCCAGGAGTGTGGGATCATATCATAAACCTTTTGATAGTCCACCCAGGCAATTGCTATGTTGGTCTTCCTTGTCTTGCTATCTTTCATTTTCGCTTTATCTATGCACAGCTGATGTTTATTTCCCGTCCTTCCTTTGCCCAACCCTGACTGTTCCTAAGGCAGTAACTCATTCTCATCAAGATGTTGATAGATTGCCTCTGAAATCAGGCCAGTGAGTAATTTCCACATAATTGGTAAGCAAGTTATTGGATGATAGTTAGAAGGTATGTTTCCTTTCGTGAGATCTTTTAGGATAACTATCATTCTACCTGTGGTCATCCAATTTGTTGGCATCCCACTTGTTAGGATTTCCTGTAGTTTTGTCCTTAATCTTTTGTGCAAGCTTGTAAATCTCTTCAACCAAAAACCCTGAACACCATCTGGCCCTGGGGGCTTATATGGGGCCATCTTTTCAAGAGTTTTTTCAAAAACCTTCTTAATGATAGACAGGTTTTCTTGTTTTCTTACTAATGCACATTCCCATTTCACTGTCTCCAGCCATTTTACCGTTGTGTTGTGATAGTGTGGTTGGTTCCAGATACTGCTATAAAACTCTACTGTTGCATCTGGTTCTGGAAGTGGTACATTGTCTTTGGTCTTATCATTCAGGTACTTGTAGAATCTTTTCTGCTCTTTCTTGAACATGGCATTGTCTTTGTAGTGTGCTACTCGGTCACTGTACCTTTTCACCTTTACCAAGATGCTAATCACTCTCTGTTTTAACTCTTCGATAACTGTAGCTAATCCCTTCTGCTGCACCCTGTATTTTGTCTCAAGGTGGGGATAATTCTGGATATTCCCACCTTTATCCCAGATGTCTGTCAATCGTGACGGATCTTTCTGACAGATTAACAGGGCATTCTCTCCTCTTCCATGGTGGTTCTGATGTCCTTATAGTTCCTTCTCTCTTCTTAACACCCAGTTTCTCTGTCACTAAATAGGCTGTGGCATATATTAACGTATTGGTATCTCTGATGTTATCTGTGGCGGCTAACTCTAGCCCCACGTTTACTTTTTCCATTTCTTCAAACTCTTTTTTTTCCCTAGGGGTCTTTTTTAGACTGGATAAAGTGTGCCATTCTCTGGATGTTAGTCCTTTTATTTCTATCAGCCTTCTTTTGATCATTTCCTGTTCTTCACTGAGGACAGTCCCGGGTGTGCAGTGATCTTCATGTTGTGGAGACAAATTTTCCTGTTGATGTTCTGATCCTTCATGTTGTTGTCTCTCTTGAGTTACAGTCTCGAGCCTCTCCACTCTTTGTTGTACCTCTTCCATTTCTGTCTCAGATAGCATTTTTTTTTTTTAATGTCTCGGGCCTGATCTGCTAGCCTTTCTTCTGTTGTGGTGAACAGCCTTTTCTCTTGCCAGATCTTAAACATTCTCTTAATGAAGCCTCTGTTCTCTGGCTTGCTTTGGTAATAACACTCCATAACATTGATGTTATCTGTTCTGCTCCAATCCCTTTGACCTGATAAATTCGTAAGTCCAGTAACAGGATGACGACCAGTGCCTGCCTGGGCTTCCACAGGACCCCTACCGGGCGAGAGAGGGCCATCATAACTGGCTCCCTCCTTTATGCCATTAGTGTTTATTTCTTCATTTGTGTTCATCATCATAAAGAGTGGGTTGTTTTCTGTAGGGGTTGACTCCCTTAGCCTGTGGCTAAAGAACCTGGCTGTCAGGAAACAGCTTTGTGTCTCTGAACAGGGGGGCTCGCGGGTGTTACACCTTGCCCAAGGGCAACCCAGAATTATGCATTGCAGGGTAGGGACATTCACTTCCCTAAGGCTTCAGCTTCCCGCATACCCGCATTATTATTATTATTATTTTTTTATTTTTTTTTTCTGTGGTGCCGGGGTCCCGTCACGTGACACGTATTGCCACTTCGTGATACACAATTACACACTGACGCTGCCGATGCAGGAGAACTTTGCAGAGTAGCTTACTAAGCTAGCAGCCAGATGAAATAGTAAGAATAAAGAAAAAATGGGGCAGCAAGAAATTTGAGACATGTCCATCTGCAGCCTGCAGACTCTGTCAACACCTCTTCAACTAGTTATGCTCCCTCAGCAAGTTATGCCCCCATGTTATGTCACTCCACAAAATGGCTGGTTATAGCTGACTGTGCAAATATTGCTGAGCCAGCACTGGGATGATCATGCACAGATTCAGGTGTTATAGCCTTGTAGATGGACCGACGGTAGCCACACATTTTGAAGGACGAATGTAAAAGAATCTAAAAATGAGAGAGTTTAGTCCATAGACAGTAAAAAAAAGTTTATTGTCTAGTCTTTGGATGATGTTTGTTTGCATGACCACACGCTACCCCATTGCCCAGCAATCCTGACAGTCGCAGTTGAGGGTTTTTTTTCTAACATTTTTTGACAGCAATGGAAGCAGTGTTCTTTTCAATGAATAAAAACCAAATCTTGTTATTGACTAAAAGTAGACAAAAACGAATGATAATGAACAGATTAAAATAAAACTATAAAAATCATCACAATAAATCTGGACTAAAATTAGGTGTCAAAAGTAAAATGCATAAATGGTAATTTTAGTTTAATTTCTAGCTTTAATGGATGAAAAAAAAATGATATAGTTTTAGTTGAGGAGATTAACACTGGATGGAAGTTTATTCCTGTTTGTTTGTTTGTTTGTTTTAAATTACTGCATTTATCTTACCTTTTTCAGGAGAAGCTTCACCAGGCAAAGGACCATGACCAGATAATCACCCAGAGTTGAAAGAAGTGGAACAAGTTCTAAGTCCTCCTGCTGAACAACACACACTGCACCACTTTAACAAACTTCCAGCAAATTCTGAACAGGCAAAAAACATCACGGAAACTTGTAACATCACTTTATTTTGATTTATAACTTTAATTTGTTTTTTTAAGTCTTTGAAGAATTTAGATACTTAAGTTTATATTTGTGTAGGTTTAAAATTAATGCTACTTATCTTATGCATCAATTGCATTCAGTTCTTATTGAATTTGTTCATTGCATTAAGTTACTGTATAGGTAAATGTACATTGACTGCATACAGTCAGGTAGCACTAGTATTTAAATTGATGTTCAAAGTATTTGTGATAGATTTTACTTGTGTTTTTAAATGAAAAGCCTGTATTTCTAGAATGCTGGAGGGCAACTAAACCTACACACTGTGTAAGCTGTTAGAAACTGTGATATGCTGAAAAGGAAAATTTTAAAAAATTTATTTCAGTTGTGGCAATTTCATTTTTGAAATTCACAAGTTTTCAAAAAATAATAAAGCAGTTACTAATCTAAGCCTACTTCTTTCATTTAACAGTATTTTATTGCAAATCAGTTGATGTAATTTTTTTTAAAAATATAACCCCCAAAACATCACACTGTACTCTGCTTTCAACCTGACCTCAGTGACATAATGCACGGCTCAGGAGACACACACGCAGGCTCAGGGTAGATCTAATAGCTTTATTAACAACAAGTGAGTATGAGTGTGTGTCTGCGAGATGTAAATGTGTTGGTGGTGGTGTCTGCGTCGGGCACGGAGGCAGGAGGCCGTACAGCCGGACAACCCTATGGGAGAAGCAAAGGGAGAAGGGTAACGGGCACCACACCAACACAGGAGATATGATAATGATGACTGGCTTACTTGGAAATGGCAGGTGGCTGGCACAGCAAGGGTGAAGCCCGGAAGACAGCGACCTGGAGCGCCCGGTGCAGCAGCGAGGGAACGGTGACGGAGAGGAGTGGTCCGCCGCCGGGAAATCCACCTGTGCACAGGGGAGCAGACTAGGAGAAGAAGGAGGTAAGAGATTCTTACTTGAATGCTTGCTGAGCGGTTGGGATTCCTTGCAGCAAGGGAAGCAAATGAAGACTGACGGCTTCAGGCCGAAGCCCAGGGCGAGGCGGCTTAAATCCCTCGCCGCTGACGAGGTGCAGGTGTGCGTGCAGCTGGTGCCGCAGATGGGCGGCGAGGCGTGACAGTACTCCCCCCTCTAGCAGCGCCTCCTGGCGATGGTTTCTCCGGGTGCGCTCGGTGGAACTCAGTAATGAGGGACGGGTCCAACACAAATGACGAGGGTACCCATTGCCGATGTTCAGGCCCATAACCCTCCCAGTCCACCAAGTACTGCAACCCGCGACCCCGGCGCCGGGAGTCCAGGATAGAAGAGACAGGCCAGGCCGGATGACCATCAATCATCCGGGGCGCGGGCTGCGCAGCAGGAGGAGGGCAAAGGGGATCGGAGACTGCCAGCTTCACCTTGGAAATGTGGAAGGTGGGATGGATGCGGAGGGAGGGGGGAATAGCTACACGCACAGCCACCGGGTTGATAATCCTGGTGATGGGGTATGGGCCCATAAAACGCTGTGCCAGCTTCCTCCTCTCACCCTTTAAAATGACGTCCTGGGTTGACACATAGACACGCTGGCCCACCTGGTACGCTGGGGCAGGTCTTCTGTGCCGGTCCGCCGTGGATTTGTTGCGCTCTGCCGTGCGTAAAAGCGCATTGCGCGCCGACGTCCAGATGGAACGGCACTGCCTGAGGTGCGCCCAAACTGAGGGGACAGTTACCTCACTCTCCTGCGCTGGGAACAGAGGGGGGTCGTAGCCCAGGGACGCCTTAAAGGGAGACATCCCAGTGGCAGAAGAGAGGGCGGTGTTGTGGGCGTACTCAACCCAGGCGAGATGGTTACTCCGGGACGCAGGCTTGGACGCAGTGACGCAGCCTCCAGCTCCTGGTTGGTCCGCTCACACTGCCCGTTGGTTTGGGGGTGATGGCCGGAGGAGAGGCTTACCTTGGCTCCCAGGGCGTTGCAAAAGGACCTCCAAACCTCTGAGGAACACTGGGGCCCCCGGTCCGAGACCACGTCCACCAGAATCCCGTGCAGCCTGACCACGTGTTGGATTAGGAGGTCCGCCGTCTCCAGGGCAGATGGAAGACCTCGTAACGGGATGAAGTGCGCCGCCTTGGAGAAACGGTCTACGATGGTCAGGACAGTGTCGAAGGTGTTAGAGACTGGGAGTCCGGTGACGAAATCTAGGGCGATATGCGACCAGGGCCTGCCAGGGACGGGCAGAGGCTGGAGCAAACCCGCTGGAGGGGTATTACCTGATTTACTGGTGGCACATACAGGGCAGGCCCGGGCGTAGCGGGCAGCGTCCTTCCGCAGGCCCGGCCACCAGAAGGACCGTTGAAGAAGGTCGATCATCCGGGAGGAACCAGGGTGGCAGGTGAGCTTAGATGTGTGCAGCCAGTGGATGACCTCCCCCCGGACCGTGGACGGCACAAAAAGCCTCCCCTCCGGTCCGCCGCCAGGGTCAGGTTCCGATTCCTGCACCTTCCGGATCTTACTTTCAATGTCCCAAGTGACGACTCCCACGATGCACGACCTGGGCAAGATGGTGTGGACCGCGTCCTCAGACGCCTCAGGGGCAAATTGCCTAGAGAGGGCGTCAGGCAGGCCGTTCTTGGAGCCAGGCCTGAAGGTGATGTTAAAGCGGAACCTGGCAAAGAACAAGGACCAACGTGCCTGGTGGGTGTTCAGACGCTTGGCAGATCTTAAGTACTCCAAGTTCTTGTGGTCAGTCAGGACCACGAACAGCAAGTCCGCCCCCTCTAGGCAGTGACGCCACTCCTGCAGCGCGAGCTTGATGGCGAGGAGCTCTCTGTCCCCCACGTCGTAGTTCCGTTCCGCCGGGGACAAGTGCCGGGAGAAGAAGGCGCAGGGCCGTTTGACTCCGTCATCAGGTGACCGCTGAGATAGAACCGCCCCCACCCCCGTGTCCAAAGCGTCCACCTCCACGATGCATTGCAGCGAGGGATCGACTTGGCTGAGGACCCGGGAGGAGGAGAACTCCGCCTTCAGCACCTGGAAAGCAGCTGCGGCCTCTTCAGTCCACCGGAACGGGACCTTAGGGGACGTGAGGCGGGTCAGAGGGCCGACGACGGTACCAAAATTTGGGACGAAGCGGCGGTAGAAGTTTGCAAACCCAATAAATTGTTGCACCTGTTTCCTTGATGTAGGTGTGGGCCATTCCACCACCGCTTTCACCTTCACTGGGTCCGGAAGCACCTGGTCGTGGGAGATGACGAACCCGAGGAAGGACGTGGTTTTAGCGTAGAATTCACACTTCTCTCCCTTCACATACAACCGGTTCTCCAGCAGTCTTTGGAGGACCCGCCTCACATGGACCCGGTGCTCGTCCCTGGATTTGGAGAAGATGAGGATGTCATCCAGGTAGACGAACACAAACAGGCCGATGAAATCCCGGAGGACGTCATTTATAAGGCGCTGAAAGACGGCTGGAGCATTGGTCAACCCGAACGGCATCACCAGGTACTCGAAATGGCCGTTCGGGGTACGGAAGGCTGTCTTCCACTCATCTCCCTCCCGGATCCGGACGAGGTGGTATGTGCTGCGAAGATCCAGCTTGGTGAACCAAGTCGCCCCCTGGAGGGAGTGGAAGGCGGTGTCCATTAGTGGCAGGGTGTAGCGATCCTTCTCTGTGATATCATTCAGGGCGCGGTAGTCGATACAAGGACGGAGGGAACCGTCCTTCTTGCCCACGAAGAAGAATCCAGTGCCTAATGGTGATGACGAGGGACGGATAATTCCAGCACTCAGCGATTCCTTGAGGTAGGAATTCATAGCCTCCTTCTCCGGCGCCGACAGGCTGTAGAGTCGCCCAGAGGGTAAGGGTGCCCCCTGGCGGATGTTTATTGCACAGTCGTAGGGCCTGTGTGGAGGAAGAGACATCGCCTTGGACTTGCTGAATACCATACCCAGGTCGTGAAATTCTGATGGCACCAGGGAGAGATCCGGAGGCGCGGCGTCCTTAGGAGTTGGAGAAGAGGACGGGGAGCAGGCAGCGGATTGCAGGCAGGTGCTCATACAGAAGGAACTCCATGCCGATACCCTGGCGGACTTCCAATCCAGGACGGGGTTATGGAAGCGGAGCCAGGGGTACCCCGGGATGACAGGTGACACAGAGTTGGGGAGGATGTAGGAAGTGATTTCCTCCCGGTGGTTCCCAGAGATGATCACAGGGACAGGGACGGTCTGGTGTGTAACTCTCCCCAGGGAGACATGGGAGAGGTTGACCAGGGCAAGAGGAGATTTGAGGACTTGACAACGGATGCCCAGTCGGGTTGCCAGGCTTTGTGAAATAAAGCTGCCCTCCGCGCCCGAATCCACCAGTGTGTGGGTGAGGTGCCCAGTGGGGTTGTGACAAAACCGGACGGGTAGCTTCAATTGGGAGAGGGGATTTAACCAATTGATGTCCGCGAGGCCCCCTACAGTGACTCGCAGACCTCCCCGTTTGGCTTCTGTGGACAAAGCTCCACCATGTGTTGGCTGTCTCCGCAATACATGCAGAAACCCAACTCACGGCGGCGTTGTTTCTCCGCAGGAGGGAGCTTTGTCCAGCCCGTCACCATCGGCTCCGACTCCTCGGAACGCGATGGTGACGGCAACGCCAGGGGGCAAGCTTGGGACAGGCGCGACGAGGCACCACGAGGGCGAGAAGAAGACGACTTCCGCTCCGAGGTGCGCTCGCGCAACCTGTTATCCAGGCTGATGGCTAGGGATGTTAGTTCCGCTAAAGTCTCCGGGATGTCCCGTCCAGCCAGTTCGTCCCTCAGATCATCACTGAGACTGCGGAGGAAGATGCCGCAGAGAGAACGTTCTCCCCAGCCAACCTCCTCCGCTGCTACCCGGAAGTCAATTGCGTAATCAGCTGCCGACCGGCTTCCCTGCTGGAGGCTGAGAAGCCGATCGACCTGAACGCTCTCTGTACGAGAATGATCAAAGACCTCCAGGAACAGTCTCATGAATTGGCCATAGGTGAGGGTGGCGTAACTGGGCTTCGCCATTACGGCGTAAGCCCAAGTAAGCGCTCGCCCCTCCAGGAGGTTCCCTATGTAGCCAATTCGGCTATGGTCCGAGGGAAAATCTCCGGGCACACGGTGGAACACGGACTCACATTGCATTATAAACCCCCGTGCTCCGCCGAGCTTACCGCTAAAGCGGGCGGGGGTCGGAATGGGTGTGAGCCGAACTGGTGCTGCCGGAGCAGACTGGACGGCCGCTGGAGCTGCAGGAGCCGCGCCGCCCTGACGAGCCGGGGGGAATGGCTGTTGGGGGTCCAGGCGGTCCAATCGGTTAGTGATGATGGATAATTGATTGAAAATCACCTGTTGCTGGTGGGCTATTAGGTCCACCCGAGCCTCGAGGGTGGAAAGTTGGCGTGTGAGCCCGCCGTCCGCCGAGCCGCTCTGCTGAAGCCGTACTGACATAATGCACGGCTCAGGAGACACACACGCAGGCTCAGGGTAGATCTAATAGCTTTATTAACAACAAGTGAGTATGAGTGTGTGTCTACGAGATGTAAATGTGTTGGTGGTGGCGTCTGCATCGGGCACGGAGGCAGGAGGCCGTACAGCCAGACAACCCTATGGGAGAAGCAAAGGGAGAAGGGTAACGGGCACCACACCAACACAGGAGATATGATAATGATGACTGGCTTACTTGGAAATGGCAGGTGGCTGGCACAGCAAGGGTGAAGCCTGGAAGACAGCGACCTGGAGCGCCCGGTGCAGCAGCGAGGGAACGGTGACGGAGAGGAGTGGTCCGCCGCCGGGAAATCCACCTGTGCACAGGGGAGCAGACTAGGAGAAGAAGGAGGTAAGAGATTCTTACTTGAATGCTTGCTGAGCGGTTGGGATTCCTTGCAGCAAGGGAAGCGAATGAAGACTGACGGCTTCGGGCCGAAGCCCAGGGCGAGGCGGCTTAAATCCCTCGCTGCTGACGAGGTGCAGGTGTGCGTACAGCTGGCACCGCAGATGGGCGGCGAGGCGTGACACTCAGCATTTTTTGTAGTGCAGTGGACTTTTTTCCCCTGAGATTAGAGGGTTTTTGTATTGAACTGAGAGCCAAATGTGAATCTAAAATTGTTTTGATTTGAAAATCTATTCTGAATCAAATTGTGACACCCCCCCCCCAAAAAAAAAAAATCGTAATCGACTCGTGTGACTTCAAAAGATTCAAAGCCTTACTAACTATCCCCATCTATAACAACGGGAGCGCTGTACAAGATCAATTTCATGTTTTTAAGATTTTTAAAAATTCGAACACAAGGACTGTATACAGGATGTGGGATGGAACCAGCATGGATCCTTGAGCTCTGAAGCTTAATGACCAAAAATTAAATAAAATACAACTGCAAACAGCAATCATCAGGTTCCAAGCAGGTGTAGACTTCAAGATCTTGTTTTGCTTAGCATCATCATCATCATCATAGCAGTCTGTCGTGGGCAACAATGACTGTTTCATTTGCGTCTGATCAGATTCCTCCACACAGCTCTGTCCTTAGCCTTCCACTGCCAGAAACTTCTGTCTATATCCAACTTCTTCAAGTTTTTTTTTTTTTTTTTTTTTTACAGTGTCTTTAAATCTGAGCCTTGGTCAACCCTGATTGCATTTGCCCTCGCATAACTATGAGAAGAGTAACTGCCGAGGGAGATGCTGGTGGTCCATCCTCGCAACATGTCAGTGTCATCTCAGGTTAATCTGTATTAGCATGTCCTCCACTGATGGTAGACCAGCTTGTTTCAACACTTCTATGATGGTTATCTTGTCTTTCCATGAGATGTTCATTATGGCTCGAAGGTGTCTCATCATGTACGTGTGGAGTTTCTTCACCTGCACTCTGTAGACAGTCCAAGTTTCAGCACCGTACAATAGAGTAGACAGTACTGTCGCTCTGTACTCTTTGCATTTCACACGGATAGACACATGTCGATTGTTCCACAGTCTCTCCCTCAAGATTCCAAACACAGCGCTCGCTCTTCCCATTCTGAGAGATACTGTAGTTCATCCTCCAGCCTAGCATTCTCTGAAACAGTACTCCCTAGATACTTGAAAGTCTTGCACTTGACTAGTGGCTCTGTACCAATGCTGATCTCTTCTGGTAGTGATGTTGATAATTGGAACTTTGGTGGTTGATAAAGGCATTCTGTCTTCTTGATGTTGACTTTGAGGCTGAATTGGCTAGCTGCTCTTGCAAATTTCTCCACTAAAGATTGCATATCTTCCACACTGTGTGCAACTAGAGCACTGTCGTCAGCAAAGAGCATTTCTCTTACTACCTTTATTGATGTCTTAGTCTTGGCTTTAAACTGTGCCACATTGAAAAAGTCTGCTTCTTTCCTTGTTTGAATGTATACTCCTTCTGAAGTGTCTTTGAAGGCCACCTCAAGCATGGCTGCCAGATATAGCGAGAAGAGTGTAGGCACCAGCACACACCCTTCCCTTGTTTCACCCCGCTGCTTACTGAAAAGTCTTTAGATACTGAACCACTCATTGCCATGTTTGCTTGCATACCTGTATGGAGTGCCTCAATTAGGCTGACAAACTTCTCTGTACAACCATATTTCTTGAGTACCTGTCAAAGTCCTTGTCGCAAAACAGTATTGAAGGCTTTACTGAAGTCTGTGAAGACTACATAAAGCGGCATGTTCTGTTCGATACACTTTGCTTGAACCTGTTTCAAGCAGAAAATCATGTCCATTGTGCTTCTTCCACTTCTAAAGCTGCACTGGGTGTCCGGAAGTACTTTCTGCGAGATGTGTTCATTGAGTCTGTTCAGTAGTACACGTGAGAGAATCTTACCAACAGTGGCTAGCAGTGATATACCTCGGTAATTTCACAATCTTTCCTGTCACCTTTCTTGAATAAAGGCACAACACTTGCATCCTTCCAGTCTTGAGGTACTTTCTGGGCATCCCATATCTCTTGGATGAGCTTGTGCAGGCAGTTGGTCAGCTGAACACCACCAAATTTCCACACTTCTGTGGGAATTCCATCCCTTCCTGGAGCTTTACCATCCTGTGTTGTCCTGATAGCTGCCATTAGTTCATCAAAATTTGGTGGTTCATCCAGACTTGATACAGCTGGTCGCTGCACTAGAGCTTTCTTAGCCTCCTCGGTGAGATCTCCAGGGTTGTTTAGTAGTTGGTCAAAGTAGTCTGCAAAACTGTCCAGGATCTTGCCTTTCTCCTGCAAAACCGTTTCACCATCCATAGCCTTTGGTTGGATCAATCCTCTTGGTTTAGGGCCGTAGAATTCTCTCAAACCTGTGAAGAATGTTTTCATGTCCTTCCTGTCTGCTGCAGTTTGAACTTCCTCTGCTTTTCCATCCCACCAGTTGGACTTCATCTCTCTGGTGTACTTCTGTAGCTCACTCTGAGCCTTTCAATATTTCTTCTTCTTTGACCTTGTGTTACACTGTAGGTTTTCCTGCCTAGCTGTATTCCTCACTTCTAGTAGTTTATTCAGGTGTTCATCATGCTCATCAAATCAATCTTGATGTTTCCTCTCAGGGTGGCCTTAAACATCACTTAAACATCTGATACACCATATCCTTCAGTGTTGCCCATTTCTCTTCTATGTCATTTTCTGAGTTGTTGCTGTCCCAGTCTTTCAAGTTTTCATCCATTTCCTGTGTAAGTTCTTCCTGCTTCTTTTGGCCTTTCAGTGCACTAGTGTTTAGCTTCCGTGGTGGCTTCGCACCTGTCCTGCAGTGCTGTTTTCATCTCCAAATCCTTAATCTAGATCTCAGCATAACATGATCAGTACCACAGTCCACACCTCTTATTGCTCTGGTGTCCAATACATCCCTTATGTCTCTCTGCCTGACTGATTTAGTCTAACAAGTGCCAGTACTTGAATCTTGGGTACATCCATGTCTTCTTGTGTGTGTCCTTGTGCTTAAATAGTGTTGGTTATCACAAGGTTGTACTCTGAACATAGTGCAAGTAGAAGTTCTCCATTAGCATTGAACTTGCCTACTCCATGATTGCTTAGCACTCCTTTCCATTTCTCAGTGTCCGAACCAACTCTGGCATTAAAATCTTCAAGGAGTATCAGCCTGTCATCAGTCGGTACACGCCTGATAGTCTCACATAAATCACTGTAGAACTCTTCCATCACCTGCCTCTGTGTTGGTCATTGTTAGGGCATATACACTGATGAGTGTGGCATACATCTTCCGCTGTAGTGGGAGTCTCATAGTCATTATCCTGTTGTTGATTGGCACCGGTTCCTCATCAAGCATTGCTGCTATCTCCTTCTAACTGCAAAACCCACTCCTGCTTCTCTCCTTTCTTGAGTTTGATCTCCCACTCCAAAAGAAGATGTACCCATGGTCTTCCAAGCTGTCATATCCAGGCAATCTTGTTTCACTAAGTGCAGCTATGTCTACATTGTACCTGTTCATTTCCAGGGCCACAAGCGCGGTCTGTCTTTCTGGGCACTGTGATGTTGTTCTGTCCAACAGAGTGCGAACATTCCATTCTGCTACACACAAGGCTGCTGTTTTCCTCTTCATTTGTCTTCCTGCTCCTAGCTTACTTTTCACTGCATGTTGGAGTGTGAACAGATCAGCATGGACCTTGTAAGCCCGGGCGACGTCCGAGCCGGTATGAGTTGCTTTCTGATTGGCCATTTCATGAAACTGCTTGCAAAGTATTTGAGTACTGCTAGCTTTTGCTGGACTAGCAGCACATTCTTGGCAAATAAAGGTATTATCAGTGGCAAGGACAAGCCAAGACAAACTGACTCCAGTATCTGTTGCAGTGACTGACCTGATGATAGGTTTGTTTATCTCTGCTCTTTGTGTCGTGCATGTCACGATGCACCGACTGGCACAGTCCACCACAGACCTTGTGACAGATGTGTTTATCTGCCAAGATGTCCAGTCTCACCCCGTGTAACTGGGAGTGGTCCACCACAGACCTGGGGCAGATATTGTTTTTAGTTCTTCCAGGATGCCGTTTCACCCTCCACGCACTCGGAAGGGCGGGGATGGCGGTTGAGTCACCGACAGCCCGACCCATGAGACAGGTAGTACCGGTTTTCATGGTTATCCGGTAGCAAGCAAGCCAATGCCTGACCTGACCAAAGCAAAGTTTGCTTAGCAACAGCGTGTAAAACCAAAGGTCTGCTACACATTCATTTTTAAAGCTACACTATATAACTTTCTTGTTCTTTGAAGGAACACTGAAAAGGCTGCAACCACAAACCCAGTACCCACAGCTAACCACAGGGCTTTTTGTTGTTGCATGCCAAAGAGAAACTGTATAACTTGGTTGCCCTATAAAATCAAAAAGGGATTGGCATTTTTGGATAATTTTAAAAGCTTTTCATTATCAGTGTTTGCAGTTGATTTCTGCTTAATTTCAAGCAATTTGGATGAAGGCCCAAGGTGGAGTTAATTTTGAGTTCACATGCACATTTTGGAAAATATGATGCAGAAAATATTGTGATTTTTAGACACAGTACTATCTCAGATTAGGAACACAAAATGTTACACACATACGTGAAGGACATTATCTAGGCTATAGAAAGTGGGGACACACAATAATAGTGCTTACAAACATTATAGTGGTGGCATACAGAGATAGCATCAGGAATGCGCATGTTGCATGTGTTCAATCCAATTTGTGAAGGACTGTGCAATCCATTTGAGGCTCCATTTGCTGCTGCTTCACGTCACTTCTTTCCCTTGAATTTTAACAGGAAGTATGCAGATTCAAAGTTTTTAAATATTAATTAAATTATTAGACTCATTCAGAAATTACATTTAGACCTACAAGGCAGATTTGAAGACAAATAAAATCTATTTATCATTATTTCCTTTTTTTCATGATGCCTCCCCTGACTGCACGTCACTGAGTTTAGTCCGTCATCTGGTTAAATTGGTTAGTACGCATAAATACTGGAAGTAAATACGGCATGTGGGTCAAGCAGCAGCTAAAAAAATTCTGTACTCATTACCTTTCCACAACAGAGCGACAGCTTGCATGCCTTACTCCTGTGATATTGTGCTGTTGTCCAAATCTGTGTATGCAAACACTATTTATGCATTGCTCACTGCTCATTTGCCAGAGGAGCACACACGCACACATGTCTCGCCTGCCACCACAGTCATCTTCACCCCCCCCCAAACCAACTTTGCTACTTCAACCTAATGCATCGCGCCCCTCCTCCACACCCACCTTGCTGCCAATTTGACTGGAACAGCTAGTGCAAGTCGGGCAGTCTTCCAGGAGCCTTTCTAACAGAGCTGAATATTCATCTTCATTAGGGGTATCACCACCCCCACTCCGTCCAGGGCTGGATCCTTTTAACAAGGAGCAAGTGCTCTAAATGCACAAGAGGGGAGGGGTTGGTGTAGGGTTCAGACTCCAAGGGGTGGGTGGGATGTGGAGACAAGTTTTTTTTTTTTTTTTTCCTTTGTCTGGAGGCTGTGTGGGCAGTCTGCCCTTGTCAACATATTTTTAAAATTTCCCCAGTCTTGTTGTTTTGTCACAGCAGGTAGAAGACCAGAGGGCGAAAAATGGCTACACATAGTTTTGGACTTGGTGCCATTGATTTGTCATTCTGCTGAACATTAATAACATGGTAAATCATATCATCAGAGTCTCACCAATATTTTTAAAACATTTCTGCATGTAATACACGAGCCATAAATCCCAAATTATCATTGCTGAGTTCAGATTCCACATGTTTAGACTCTGCTTTGTATGACAAGCAGATGATTTAACATTGTTTCTTGGAATAGCACAAAACTTTCTTCATTTTTCAGCTTGATGTTGTTGTGTTGCTTGAAGGAGGTTCTGACTTCAGATGGACAAGAAAGAAAAAACTATGTCAAAAGAACAAAACATCATTTGAATAACTGTACAACTGCAAACAAATAATGCTTCTTTGTGTTATGTGTTGTGTTGGGTTTTGGGACACCTTTCTGGTTCCGCCGCCACCTGGGGTATAAGAGGGCTGTGAGGGAGAGAGGCCTCCTCTCAGCCTGACGGATGTGCATGTATTGTGAGAGTGAGTCACAAATAAAGCTGTGTCCAGTTCAGCACTCGGTCTCATCCTTGGCTCCTATTACTGACATAACATTTGGCGACAAGGGTAAAAAGGTATGGTCGCAGGGGTTACATCAATTCAGCCGTTTTTGGAGCTTTCCGATGAGCCGCCCGTTCCTTGGACAAGGTGGTTCGCCGCCTTTCAAACATGCTTGGTGGCTTTAGACTTTGGAAGACTGGAGAAGTTGAGGGCATGGGCACTGTTGGCTCATAACCCAGGAATGGACGGTCAATATATCTTAAGCACTTTGGGCGAGAGTGATAGTTTTGAGGAAGTAGTGGAGCTAATGGCGCAACATTTTCATGCTCCAGAAAACGTCATCGTCCTGAGGATCCAGTTTTGACAGCGCCGCCAGCAGACTGGTGAGTTGGTGCAGCGGTTTGTAGCAGACCTACGCCTGCTGGACAAGGACTGTCAGTTTGGAACACTGGAGGAAGAGATGGTCCGCAACCAGTTGGCGGAACATACTGCTTGCTCGGCTATGAGGTCAAAGCTCCTTACATACCTGGGCCAGCTAACATTATCCAAGTCCATCGAGTTAGCTCAGCAGTTTGAGGCAGTAGGCAAAGTATCATTGGAGCTCGGCAAGAGAGTGTCACATCTTGTAATCATAATATCGGTCATATATGAACTTTATTCTGATAAACAATGCTTTTTTCTCTCTCCTATTGTGTCCACCCCTCCCTCCTCCCCATTGCCTTCTTCTGTTCCCCTCCTGCTGACAGGCGCCTCCATGGCTCGCCGCGTCACTGAGAATGTCATTTATGACGTTTCAGTGTCAAGTCAAATTCCTCGTATATTTATCTGTTATTTACTTGTAAATGTGCTTGGCAATAAACTTATTCTGAAAACTTATTCTGATCACCAATTTGACCCACAGTCGACAGCGCAGGCAGTGGACCCAGACAGTGACGATGGCGTGAAGAATGATGAAGGCTACGCTAATGCTGTCAAGATGAGGTCTGCCCCGGGATCACCCAGGTGTTTGGGTTGTGGGTCCACCAACCACCGTTATAAGGCTAGAGAGTGTCTGGCAAGAGGAAGAACTGTGTCAAGTGCAGACTCTTGCATCATTTCGCCAGGGCATGCTACAGGTTTGAGCGAGAGGATCCGAGACGTAAAGAGGATCTCCCCGTTTCACATCCCACGGCTATTCACACTGTTTCCCCAAGTACCAACGACCGTTCTTACTGTATGGTGGAACTAGATGGGGAAACAGTGCCGTTGCTGATTGACACAGGAGCGGTGAGAGCCGTGTTAAATTGGCCAACCGTGAGGAGTTTCTTCCAACAGTATTGGGTTGGAGAAGAGTGGTCGGGCTGTGGTTTGTGGGACCGGCCGGTTCCGCGAATAATGGACGGAGCTGTGTTGGACGAACCTTTGCCTAGTAATCTGGACAATGAGCAGGACCAACTTCACCCAGGGCCATCGTGGGAGGGCCCCTGTGCCACTGCCCAAGTAACCCTAGTTGAGGGACTGGGCAGCACGGTGGGATGCCTGTGACGGCGGGTGGCGCCGAGTGGCTGGCCCATTCTACTCCCATAATTTGGCTGGAAGGGAATGCAGAGCAGGAGGTCAGAACGGCGAAGCCGGCAGCAAAAATGAAAAAGAACAGGGCAGGACCGGCCGGCATGGTGAAGCGACGTGCCAAACAGAAACACTGAAAGCCAAGTGGGGCCCTTCTGGGGGCAGCGAATGTGGTCCGACCCAGGGAGGAGGCCCGGTCGAGAGGTGTTTGGGTCAAACATCGGAGAAAGGATGACCAGAGGTGGCTGCAGGTGGTGGCCATTTGGGAGGATGCCTGCCTCCAGCTATCTGATGGCTCGTGGAGGCATCCCAATGAGCTGCGGCGCACCCGGAAGAAGAAGAAGGAGTTTGGACCTGGACGTGGGTTGTCCCCAGGAGCAAAGGAGAGAAGGTGCACCGGATTGGAATCGTCCGACGGTTTTAAGGGGGGTGGTTCCCCTCCTGGGGCAAGCTGGTGGCTGGACAGTGTATATTATGCGTTGTGATGGAAAAGGGGGACAACTGTTGTGTTATTTAGTTCTGTTAATGGGATTATTTTGTGTTTTTTTTATCATTTTAGGAACACAGCAGTATTTTAGTTTTATATGAACGGTTTTATTTAGCTCAGACAGCAGACTAATTCGTCTTGCCATGTGGGGGTGGGATGGTAGTCCACCTGTTCCCCCCTAGTTTTAGTTGTTTTGAGTGGATGTAATAGGCCTATTAACCCCTTGCACTCTGGTCAATTTCCCTAAAAACGCCAAAAAATAACGTACTCAAAGTAAATCAAAAGCTGTAAGGAGCCACACATGATCTGGATGAGTACACGGACACTGTGACCTCATATATCCACTTTTGTGAGGAGAGCATTCTTCCATCGCGCACCAGGGTGAGTTACTCCAACGACAAGCCCTGGTTCACAGCTAAGCTCAGACAGATCAGGAAGGAGAAGGAAGCAGCGTTGAAAAGTGGAGACAGGGACTGCTACAGGGAGGTCAAATACCGGTTTAGCAGAGAGCTGAGGAGAGCTAAATCTGTGTATTTTGAGAGACTCCAGCAACAGTTCAATGCTAACGACTCTGCTTCTGTGTGGAGAGGACTGAGGCAAATCACCAACTATGGGCCTCAGGCTTCTAAGGGACAGGATGACAAAGCCCTTTGTCAAAGACTGTCCCAACACTATGCTCGTTTTGACACCTCGTTAGCTGTGACCAACTCCTCCCTCCCCCCAGCGCCACTGCCTCCATGGTCCCCACTTCATCAAAGGCGGCCCCCCCTCCTCCCCCCCCTGCCCTTGCCATCAGTGAGCAGGACGTGCACAGACAGTTCTCCAGACTGCACCCGTGCAAGGCCCCCGGGCCGGACGGCGTGTCTCCCTCCACCCTGAGACACTGTGCGGAGGAGCTGACTCCTGTCTTCACAGACATTTTTAACACCTCCCTGAAATCATGCCACGTGCCGGCCTGCCTCAAAACCTCTACCATCGTCCCTGTCCCCAAGAAGCCACGGATCACTGGACTTAACGACTACAGACCTGTAGCACTCACCTCTGTAGTCATTAAGTCCTTTGAGTGCCTGGTCCTGCCCCACCTCAAGAACATCACCACTCCCCTCCTGGACCCGCTGCAGTTTGCCTACAGAGCCAACAGGTCTGTGGACGACGCAGTCAACCTGGCCCTCCACTCCATCCTGCAGCACCTGGACTCCCCGGGAACCTACGTCAGGATCCTGTTTGTGGACTTCAGCTCTGCATTCAATACCATCCGCCCCGCTCTGCTCCAGGACAAGCTGTCCCTGCTCAACGTGCCTGACTCCCTCTGCAGGTGGATCACCGACTTCCTGACGGACAGGAGGCAGCATGTGCTGCTGGGAAAGACTGTCTCAGACTCTGTTAGCATCAGCACCAGATCACCCCAGGGCTGTGTACTTTCCCCCCTGCTCTTCTCCCTGTACACCAACTCCTGCACCTCCAGCCACCAGTCTGTCAAGCTGATCAAGTTTGCGGACGACACCACCCTCATCGGTCTCATCTCCAACGGTGACGAGTCCGTCTACAGGAGAGAGGTAGCCCAGCTGGCATCCTGGTGCAGCCACAACAACCTGCAGCTGAACGCTTTGAAGACAGTGGAGATGATTGTGGACTTCAGAAAAGTCACAGCCCCTCTGCTCCCCCTTACCCTCACAGACTCTCCCATCACCACTGCGGATTCCTTCCGCTTCCTGGGCACCACCATCTCCCGGGACCTCAAGTGGGAGCTTTGGGCGACACACATTGTGGGCTCACATTTCCACAGAGACATGACTGCATGTGTATTGAGGGTGTCACGTCTGCAAGGACAAAGGACCCGAATCTGCAGAAGATAACGAGGAGGTGTGAGATTTGTCTTTTTGTCCCACAGAAGATGCCCCGGAGAGATTTCCGGTTCATCAAGAAATGAGAGACAATGGTGAAGATTCAAAGGGATGCTTTGTGACTGTATGTTTACTGAAAACACCATGTGACTTGAATTCTGATGCTGGAAACATATAAAAGGGTGATGAGATATGATTCTTCCTCTTTCCTGCTTTGAGAATGCTAGACGATGTGTTCTGTCAATAAAGCTGGTTTACGAACTAAACTCAGCCTCATCATTCGAGCACATCTTCTACACTGGTGACCTACGACAAGAAATGAGCAGACAGAATTCTCCCGAGCGGGGCTCGGCGGAAGCCAGCCTGATGGCCGCCTCCACGATCCGGCTGCCCGATTTCTGGCAGCACAGCCCGCGCTCATGGTTTAGCGCAGTCGAGGCGGAGTTCAACCTCCGGAGAATCTCCAACGACGACACAAAATTCTACCATGTGGTAGCGAAGCTGGACAGCAACATGGTCCAGAGAGTGGAGGATTTGGTTAATCATCCACCAGACAGCAACAAGTACAGCGCATTGAAGGACACGCTGATCAGCCATTTCACCCCTTCAGTCCAACAACGAGCAGAGGGGCTCCTGACGTTGACGGAGTCAGAAAACGATAGACCTGCGGACCTGATGGTGAAGATGCTGAGGCTCAAAGACTCCGAGGATGGCAAATTCATTTTCGCCCACCTTTTCCTTCGGACCCTGCCGCCAGCAGTGAGAGTGGCCCTGGCAGAGTCGCCCCGATTGGCCAGGCGAGACTACCATGGGTTGAGCAAAGAGGCGCAGCGGCTGGTCGACGCCCACAAGCGGAACGCGGTTTCAGCCGCGGCTGCTAGCCCAGGAATGGCGTCCGGAGACAGCGCAGGTCCAGTGGCCGCGGTGCCAGACGCACCAACGACGGCGGCGATGGGGGCCAGACGACGCGGAGCGGAGGACGGCCCGTGTTTCTACCACCGCCGTTTTGCAGAGAGAGCGCACAGGTGCGTCCCACCGTGCAACTTTAAGCACCAGGGAAACGCCAAGACCGAGGGCCGGTAGCAGCTGCGACCCTCGGCAACGAGAACAAGCTGCTTTACCTGACGGATGCACGCTCGGGGAAACAGTTCCTCGTGGACACGGGCTCTCAGCTGAGTTTCGTCACACCCACCTACGCGGAACGGCTGATGCCGTCTAAAGCTCCCTGGGTGTCAGTGTCAGCAGCGAACGGCTCTGCGATTAAAACGTTCGGTGAGAGGACCATGCTTCTGTCCTTACAGGGCCGTTCATTTGAGTGGACATTTATTGTAGCAGCAGTCATTTTCAACATGTTAGGGGCTGATTTTTTGTGCTCACATGGTTTATTGGTTGACCTTGCTAATAGACGTCTGATTAATGCACTGTCCTTTCATTCTATTTCCTGCACAGCTCGGGTGGCCCCGCCGACTGCACATGCCAGCGTCTCAGCTGCGGGTGGTAAGTTTCACACATTGCTTGCTCAGTTCCCAGCACTCACAGTCCCCACGTTTTCGGCAACGGTGGCTAAACATGGGGTGGAGCATTTCATAACCACCACCGGCCCTCCCGTTTTTGCAAAAGCTCGGCGCTTGGACCCAGCTAAACTGGTCATCGCGCGCGAGGAGTTCACTAATCTGGAAAAACTGGGCATTGTTAGACGCTCCAAGAGCTCTTGGGCTTCGCCATTACACATGGTCCCAAAGGCTGACGGCTCGTGGCGACCTTGCGGCGATTTCCGCAGGTTGAACAACGTTTCAGCTCATGACCGCTACCCGATTCCGCACATTCAGGATTTTTCTGTTCATTTGGCGGGGGCGCGCATTTTTTCTAAAATAGACTTGGTGCGCGGTTACCACCAGGTTCCAGTGCGCGCACAAGATGTACCCAAAACAGCGGTCATAACTCCTTTCGGCCTTTTTGAGTTTTTGCGCATGCCTTTTGGCCTCAAGGGGGCCGCGCAGACTTTCCAACGCATGATGGATGCAGTTTTACGCGACCTCCCTTTCGTGTTCGTTTATTTGGACGATATTTTGGTAGCCAGCGCGTCCGAGGGCGAGCATGAAAAACACCTCACAGCAGTTTTTCGGAGGCTGGCAGAGCACGGGTTAATAGTTAACCCAGCGAAGTGCCAGTTCGGGGTGGCGCAGATTGATTTTTTGGGACATCGCGTTTCGGCAGAAGGAGCGGTTCCTCTTCCAAATAAAGTGCCTGCCATAACGGATTTTCCGCAACCTCAAACGGTCAAGGCGCTTCAGGAGTTTCTAGGGATGGTTAATTTTTACAACCAGTTCCTCCCAAGCGCAGCACGGCTCATGCAGCCATTGTACACCGCGTTAAAAAAACAAAAGCCCGCAAATAAAGTTGAATGGTCTCCGGAGCGGGAGCGCGCTTTTGCCCAGGTCAAATCAGCCCTGGCAAACGCAGTTTTGTTAGCGCACCCAGTTCCAACAGCCCGCATGGCGCTCACCACTGATGCTTCCGATGTAGCGATGGGGGCGGTAGTTGAACAGTTTGTGGCAGGTACCTGGCAACCCCTCGCGTTTTTCTGCAGGACTTTGTGCGATAGTGAGCGTAAATACAGTGCGTTTGACAGGGAGCTTTTGGCCCTACACTTGGCCATCCGTCATTTTCAGTTCTGGTTAGAGGGGCGACGTTTCACCGCGTTTGTGGATCATAAACCGCTAACGTTTGCGATGGCCAAAATTTCAGAACCCTGGTCAGGCCGACAACAAAGGCAACTAGCCGCAATATCGGAGTTCACTACTGATATTCAGCATGTCGCGGGTAAACACAATGTTGTGGCAGACTGCCTCTCGCGCGCGGTAGCACCACCAAGCCCCATAGGGGCAGACTCTGTAGCCGTGGCCGCGGGCCCGGGCAGCGACGCGGGAGCGCGCGCAGCCCCGGTCTGTGTTGGGTTAGATTATGAAGCCATGGCTGCAGAGCAGGTTAACGACGCGGACGTGCACGCGCTCCAGTCTGGACCAACAGAGTTAAGGCTGGAGCACAGGGAGCAACAAAGTGGTATGCCCCCACTAATCTGCGATGTCTCCACGGGACGGCCCTGCCCCGTGGTGCCAGCCGCGTGGCGTCGCCGCGTTTTTGACTCAGTCCATTCTCTCGCGCACCCGGGGGTACGTGCATCGATTAAGTTGGTGGGGGAGAAATTTGTTTGGCTCGGGTTGCGCAAACAGGTCAAGGAATGGGCGGCAGCCTGCGTAGCGTGTCAGCGAGCCAAAATACACAGACACACTAAGGCCCCGTTAGAACCTTTTCACATCCCCGCTAAGCGTTTTGATCACATGCATGTTGACTTGGTGGGCCCGCTCCCATTATCACATGGGCACACACATCTTTTGACGATGGTGGATCGCACCACGCGTTGGCCAGAGGCGATTCCTCTGACATCAACCACAGCGGAAGAAGTTGCGCGAGCATTTTTAGCAGCGTGGGTTGTGCGTTTCGGTGTACCGTCGGACATAACGTCCGACAGGGGTCCCCAATTTATTTCCGAACTATGGTCATCGATGGCCCGCAGCTTGGGGGTGAAGATTCATCGCACTACCGCGTATAACCCCCAGGCTAATGGTTTATGCGAACGCTTTCACAGGTCATTGAAAGCAGCCCTCAGAGCGTCGCTGACGGATACAAATTGGGTGGACAAACTTCCATGGGTTTTATTGGGGTTGCGTTCTGCACCTAAGGAAGATTTACATGCTTCCCCGGCTGAATTAGTTTTTGCACAACCTCTCCGTTTGCCGGGGGAATTTCTCCCCGATAATCCCGCACCAAATGGCCCCCCTGCTCAGCCATGGCAGAGCGACTCGGGAGCAAACACGCTCCCTGGCCTGGTCCATCACAGTTTACCACACGTTTTTGTGCCAAAGGCTTTAAAAAATGCAGAGTTTGTTTTTGTTAAACATGATGCTCAGCGTCCAAGTTTGCGGCCGTTTTATGACGGACCGTTCAGAGTGCTGGAGACCGGGCAGAAGCATTTTCTGCTAGATTTAGGGGGTAGAAGGGAGTTGATTTGCATAAACAGGCTCAAACCCGCTTTTGTTTTGGCTGATGAGGAAGTGCAGCTTGCGAGGCCCCCCCGCCGTGGCAGGCCGCCGAGAGGACATTCTCCAGAATCTTCACAGAAAGGTGCTAACAGCTTTAATCCACAGATGCAGAGAGATGTTGCAGGTGCAGCAAAGCCAGGTTGCAGCAGATTCGGCAGAAAGTTAAAACCTAGGCAGTTGGTGGATTGATTAGCGATATATGGAGTGTTTTGTGTTTTTCTTTTTTTTATGCCATGCAGGTTTTGCCCTTACTAGACGTTTGGGGGGGGGGGGGGGGTTAGTGTGGGCGACACACATTGTGGGCTCACATTTCCACAGAGACATGACTGCATGTGTATTGAGGGTGTCACGTCTACAAGGACAAAGGACTCGAATCTGCAGAAGATAACGAGGAGGTGTGAGATTTGTCTTTTTGTCCCACAGAAGATGCCCCGGAGAGATTTCCGGTTCATCAAGAAATGAGAGACAATGGTGAAGATTCAAAGGGATGCTTTGTGACTGTATGTTTACTGAAAACACCATGTGACTTGAATTCTGATGCTGGAAACATATAAAAGGGTGATGAGATATGATTCTTCCTCTTTCCTGCTTTGAGAATGCTAGACGATGTGTTCTGTCAATAAAGCTGGTTTACGAACTAAACTCAGCCTCATCATTCGAGCACATCTTCTACAGGAGCCAACCATCAGCTCCCTCATCAAAAAGGCCCAGCAGAGGATGTTCTTCCTGCGGCAGCTGAGGAAGCTCAAGCTACCCACCAAGATGTTGGTGCAGTTCTACACGGCCATCATCGAGTCCATCCTCACCACCTCCATCACCGTGTGGTACGTAGGAGCCACCGCCAGGGACAGACTAAGACTGCAGCGCGTTGTGCGTGCTGCTGAGAAGGTGATCGGCTGCAAGCTCCCATCCCTCTAGGACCTGTACATCTCCAGGACCCGGAGGCATGCAGGTCGGATCATAGCCGACCCTTCACACCCTGGACACGCACTGTTTGCCCCCCTCCCCTCAGGCAGAAGACTTCGGTCAATTCAGACTAAAACCTCCCACTACATGAACAGCTTCTTCCCCTCTGCCATCAGACTGCTGAACACTAAGTGACTTATTAGACTCTCATGCACTACGTACAGCAGCTCAACCAGACTCATGACAGTTATCACTGTTTTCTTTTTGCACTACCGACTGCACTATGTGGAACTCCACAATATCTGCTGCTTGTTAATATATTTAAAAATTGCATAGATTAGTATTATCTATTCATATTCTACCTTTTATTGCATGCATAGTTTTTTTTATTTTTATCTTTAGTGCTACTCCATGTTTAATGTTGCAGCATTGCACCGAGACAAATTCCTAGTTTGTGTACTACATGAACAATGGCAATAAATCTCATTCTGATTCTGATTCTGATTCTGTACTTCAACCCTTTGCAGCATCTTCATGGGGTTGGTCTCATTTAAAAGAAAACACTTTGAATTTTCTGTCAAAACAGTCATAATCTCTCTAAGTGCTCCGGCCACTGAGTAACAGTCATCTAAACATGCTGAACTTGAAGAAAATAAATTTTGCCTGGGTGTTTTTTTGGATACAAATGCTTGCAAATAACACACAGCTTCAGATCCGGGATGGAAAATGCAACAGAAATGTAGAACCAAGTGTTATCCAGCTGAGGTCAAAATTTTGTAGCAATACCACAAAAAATGAATATATTACACAGCTTTTTACTCAGGTTGTTCCCAGGCGTTTTTGAACTGTGCCAAATTGTGCCAAATGGCACAGTTTGGAAAAACGTCTGTAACTTTTGAATGATTCAATATAGAAGCTTGATGTTGGGCTCTAATGAAAGGTGACACTCAGGGCTGTGTATGTGTGTGTGTGGGGGTGTCCCCCCCCCCGCTACAGAGGACAGACATCGCCCGGTGCGCCGCGGTCACGGTGTGCCGCGGTCTACTACGCACAGTTGTAATTTACCGATCGGTCAAAAGTCATTTTTGATTACAATTTTCAGGGATAAAGAATAATTTAGCTTATAACACTTACCTGTTCACAACAGCAGCGTAGCTGGCGAATTTCTCTTCCTCATTGTCAGACAAACATGAAGCTGGTCCGCTTGTTACGGACTCGTGGTTCTGGTCACGCGACCCGGTCAAAACATAATTCCATTATTGCAGTTTTGTGCTTCCATGATTGCGGTTTTGGCGAACGATTTTTCAAAACAAATAACAGTAGTAAGAAAAAAAGACTGGCGAACGAGTGTGTGTCACCCAGCCTTCGTCGTCGGCCTCCATCGGTCTATGATGACCATGGAAGAGAATCCTAAAAGTCTACTCTGCTGGGACAGCACCGCCTGTGGCTGAACAGGCCGATGCGCGAATGGCAGTCCCTGTCACACAGGTCACACTTGTGGGTGGTCTCCGTGCTGCTGGGTCTGTGGCGGTTCTTCCTCGGGTCCTTTTTTCATCTGCTGCAGCAGTCAGTCTCTCTTCACCCAGCCTTACACAAAACAGCTTTCAAACTTCTGTGCTTCAATTGGCTGGTTGTATTCGCAGCCGTTGGTAGGCGGGTCCTTCTTGCTAGGTTTTCAGTCATTGGTTCTTCAAGGTTTCAGAAACCCAATTCAAGGCTCTTATTAGTCGAATGAGAGGTCAATCACATCTAAACCAATCAAAGCACTCCTTTGGCTTTCTGTTCGCGGCTGAGTCTGTAGTGGAAGAATGGAAATGCAGGTTTTTCTTTTCTTCAGTGCGCCCTAGGGCGCCCTCGTGCGCTCTAGGACACAGAGACGTGCCCGCCCGCAGTACACCGGAGTGCAAGACGTTAATTATTTCTGTTTAGTTTTAGTGCATGATTAGGGTTCCAAATTGGGGAGGGTTTCGATTGTATGCATGTGTTTTGGACCATTTTTTTACGGGGGGGGGAGTGTTGGGGTGGGTTTTGGGACATATTATTGTGTGACACGGGTGGTGGCTCCCCTTTTCCGGTTACGCCGCCACCCGGGCTATAAGATGGCTGTGAGGGAGAGGGGCGGTCTCTCGGCCTCCTCTCAGTTTGACAGATGCGCATGTATTGTGAGAGGGAGTCCCAAATAAAGTTATGTTCAGTTCAGCACTCGGTCTCGTCCTTGGCTCCTATTACCGACATAGCATTATGCTTGTTACATAACAGCACACGGCGAACCGGTGTGCTCTAAAGTCATTATATTGAAAATTGTACCCATGTCCTTCTAAAAGTGAGAGAAAAAAGTCCTATGATTTTAAGGCTAGTAAAGTCTTCCTTCAATAAGCTATTAAGATCCCAAAATTTTGGAGGATGCACAAATTCTGGTTTACTTTGCCCCCAAGCAGCACCATCACTACCCCCCCCCCCCACACACACACACAGGGAGGGACAGGAGAGGAGAGATCCACCAGAACACCAGCCAGCCGCCGCCCCGCCGCCCCACCGCCCCACCGCCCACCACAGCGGGCACAGCCGCCCACACCAAACCCGGTACAGCGAGCATCCACCGCCAGCACGCATGAGGGGAAAGTGAACAAATGCATGAAGCAGGAAAGGGACCGGTGCTAAATCTAACTTGTAATAAACTGTCCACTTGATTCATATTACTGTGCTAGTAGTGGCTAATAACTAACTACCTGTCAGTTGATAGTCAATAACAATGACAATTAGTGTTATTTTTGATGCTTTAGCATCATTACTGAAAGTGCGCTGAACATGCATATACAGTTTTAAGCCACAGGATCACTTAAAGAGACACAAAACGGTTGGCCCCATGTGTAATCAAAGAATACCATTTGGGAGAAATCCTGACTCTGTTACAAGAAATATTGAAAGGTATTTGGACTGTATGACAGCACTACCTTTATATGTAATAAGTACACAATATTATCCCTTAATTTTGAAGAAAAATATGCATCATTCGATAATGTTACTTAGACTGTGTGTGCACTGCTCAACAGTGACATTTGGTTGGGCCCGGCCCTACTGTGTAGTGCCTCATGTCTGTGAACATTTTTTTTTCCCTGCTGATTACCTAATTTTGTCCAGCTGCTATTCACCACCTGTCTCTTGTTAGCTGCAGCCTTTATTGGGGGTGGGTCCCCCTCTTCAGCAAGGGAATGTTTGTCACTTCAGCCTGAAAGTTGGTGTGCTCTCTACTCCTGTATGCCACCTGGACACTCTTGTGCCTTCCTCCTTATTT
Organism: Pholidichthys leucotaenia; assembly: GCA_020510985.1. Classification (NCBI taxonomy): domain Eukaryota; kingdom Metazoa; phylum Chordata; class Actinopteri; order Cichliformes; family Pholidichthyidae; genus Pholidichthys; species Pholidichthys leucotaenia. Next base: position 390,733,586 of record CM035837.1, read on the forward strand.
CCCCCCTCGATGCTGCAAACAGTAAGGACCTTGCGTCATTATTTCAACATAACATTTACTCCATATCACCTAGTAATCTTTAACTGTTTAACTTTAGCATACTGAGCTCTCTACCTGGCAGAACTGTAAGCCTGGTAATCCTCCAACACTCCCTTCAGGAAAGTCACAACCCAAGTATTGCAATATCCTAACCTCAAAGTCCCCAGGCACCCTCTCATCACACCACAGACTCTAACCAACTGAAGAAGCATATACTCATTGTACACAAGCCTGGAACTATCCTTACTGGATGAGTATCAGCAATAACACTGCTACAGAGTCATCATAGCTCTAAGTATCAACACCCATAAGACCTTAATTAATGACTGTAAACTATTGCCACTTTTTGTCCAACATTATACTTGCCACCTTCTCTTCTCTCCTCCTGTGCAGGGTTGCCAGATTCTCACCAGAACTGTACTGCACATTCGGTAAAGCTTTGTTCAAACTTTCCAAACTGGTCTCTTCACTGTGTTTGTATCTATCTAGTTTTGATCAGAAATCTGAGAGGCTTTGGAGTCTGTTCAGATGTTCAGCAAAGGGCTTATGTTGCTCTGATTCAAAGTGTTTTGGTGTTTAATATATCAGTCTGGTATGATAATATTACTGTGGCAAATAAAAGAAAAATGGAAAGAACTGTTAACATGTCTGGAAAACTAATAGGGCGGCCACAAACATCATTAGAACAGCTGTATGTTGGTGCTGTTTCCACAAACTCTCAGTCTATTGTTAGTGATGATAACCATCCTCTTTATGCTGCGTTTCAGTTACTCCCTTCAGGGCGACGACACCAAGCTCCTTTAGTAAGCAAAAATGTTTATAAGGGAACTTTTGTTCCAAATGCAGTTAGGTTACTGAATAAGGAGATGTGAACATGTTTACGAATTATCCTTTCCTATTTTGCAGATGTATGTTTTTGATGATGGTTGTAATTTTTATGATTTCAGTATGTATTGTGATGTGTTTGTGGTGAACCAAAGTAAATTTCCACTTGGTGGACAATAAAGTTCTATTCTACTGTCTTAACGTATAGCATAGAATAGAATAGAATAGAATAGAATAGGCTTTGTCATTGTATAGTAGTGCAGTACAACAAATTGTATCACACCGGTCCCTAATGCAAAGATGCCTTTGGACCTTACGCTGTACATTTTTTTCCTTTTTACATCAATCTATGATCAGACAGTTTGTAAATGTGCTGCTAGATCCCTGACACTTTCTAATCAAAACTACACAATTTTTAAATATTTAAATTTCCTTTTTGTAGCTTTAGTAAAGGAATTGTCAAATGTATAAATGTGCTTTAGACTTAAGTTGTTCTGTATCACATTAGTGATGAAAGAACAATTCTGTTACTTCCTGTAGTTCCAGGGATGTCAAAATCTACTGCTATAGTGTCTTCATGCTAGAACTGAAGTTTCATTTGGGCTTTTATACCTTTACTGATGAACTGGCAAAGGACATGGGGCAAAATGAAACCCAAGACATTTCAGGAAACACTTCATAAGGACTTGCCAATGCATGTCTCGTAAAATGTCATTTTGCCTGTGTTTATTGTGAACTAAACATCCAAATAAATTTAAAATTCAAGACTATCTATTTTTAGGAAAGTTGGGACACTTGACCACTTCAAAATTTTATTTCATTTATACTGAGACTGTCATGGGTGGCCCTTGCGGGCCATTAATGAGACGCTATAGGCCAACCGGTGAGTTTGCAGGTTTATTAACAAAAGACAAAGATGACAAAATAAACAGCCACGTGGGGCAAAAACACAGACTTTGGCATAGGCGAAGACACAATAACGATATGACACAGACTTTGACTAAGGCTAAGACTAAGGCACAGGATGACAGACTTTGAGCCAAAACACTTACTGAGAACATAAAGGAACAAGAGGATGACTGGAGCTGGGGTTAGGGACTCCAGCCGAACATTGTGCAGATGCGATGTTACGCGAGGTCGCAGCCAGGAGTAACCTCAGCTGCTCCCTTAAATAGGGCTAGAGGACTAATCAGGCAATGAGAAACTAATCAGTGGAATGGTGATCAGCTGTCACGGCGCAGCTCGGCTCTGACAGTCGGAAGTCCCGCCGTGACGCTGTCACAATAAGAGCCCTGGAAGGCCATGAGGAAAACAACACGGAATAACGGGGAAAATACTGGATGATCCAAACGCGGACAATATCAGCGCTCAGACCATGACAGAAATAAACTATATACTATATTCTGTAAGAAACTGCTGCAGATGAATTTAGTGGTTGCATTTTCTTTGAAACTGCAAAGTCTTCATTTGCAAAAGTTCTTAATAAAGGAAATGTAACTTTTCATAAAGCCACAAATAATAGTGGCTAAGTTGCTGTATCTTGGTGGATTTGCCAGGTCTGAATTTCTAAAGGACACGACATCCAGAAGTGGCCAGAAAGTTAACTCTTTACCTGTGAAGCATTAAACTTTACCAGCCCTCCTTTTCTGCCTCAAACAATCAGAAGAAATAAATTCATTTGTTTTCATGTGGTTTGACAAAAAAAAAAATAACATGCTTTTCTACTGGGAACAAATCAAGGGTTTGATCATTTTCAGCTCTGCAATGCTCCTTCAAAACTGCCAGAAGCAGGTGAACTTTTACAGCTCCAAGCCAGCGTTCAGAGCTTCATATTCAATTAAGTAAATACACACAAAAACAGTGGTGTGGAATGAAAGTTCTCCTGTGTGACTGTGTCAAAAATAAAGCAACATATATCACTTATGTTGAGAGAAAGATGAATAAAGTAAAGCAGTGTGTCGTCGCTGTACATGCAGGCAAAAGAATAAGGAAAGGTGTCTTTTGACTGTGGAAGATCTCAAGGGTTGCCTTGGACCTGGGGGCAAAGAGTTTCATGAACAGAACAGGGCTCCATGCACCTTTACCAGAGTCTGGGCAATTTCTCACTTATTGCAGTATGTGAAGAAATTTTTATTCTCTGTCAGAGTGAATGGAGAACTTGTGGAAAATACAAAGTTTCAGAGCAAAGTCATTTTCTGCCAATTACATCATTTATTTCTCCTAGTTTTGAGTCTAAAAGGGATTTGCCATTTTTAGCAGCTATTCCCTGATGCTTGTCAGCCTGTGCTGGAATCCATCCAATGGAGCAATAAAATATACATTACTGCTTTGTTTAGGTTTTGTTTTACCTGCCTGCCAATTAGGTATATGATGTGCCTCACCACAATGTTTTATTGATACCACCACACTTTGTTGATGTCACTTCTTTCCAGTATGCAGCACAATGAGATGTGAAATGTACAAATGACTTGCAGTTAATGATGTTTACATGTCATAGTTTGTTTATATAATATAGGACTATGCGCTTCCTCATGGGATTGACTACCACCAAATACATAAATCATAAGATTTAAAGAACTATAAGCATGTCTAAAGATGGCTGCCAAGTTTCAAACTGAAATCATTCATTGTCACAGAGCTGGAAGAAGTTAGTTTAAATGGAAAACTATCAAGACTTTTGGAAAAATTGGAATACCACCTCCTTTTAAAATTACTTGCAAAATAGATCAGGATTTTTTTTTTTTGTTCCCAGTTTTCCCTCCCAAGATATTGTTTCCTCAAAGGGAATGTTATACTCCTCAGTAAACAGCCCCTTTCTCTAAAAGTATGATAGAAATTGTCTTTGACAACCGCCACTCAAACTGAGCGGCCAATAACAACAAGAGAGCCAAGAACAGGCTTAATGCTATTTATAAATCTCTGAAATGGCAGGGTTTGCAGGAAAGTGTGAAGGAATAAGGGATGGAGGGTGGGAGATGGTATGGTATTTTTCACCTCAAAGCTTCTTATGACCCCACTGCTCTTCCAGTCTAAACATAGACCCGCTCCACACACAAAGGAGCCTTCCAATCCACTGCACTCCCCTAAAGAAGCATGCATTTTAATCACTGGTCACGCTGCCGCTTGTGCATGATGGAAATAATATGAAATAGTCTTCCTCTCTATTTCAATTCTTAATTATTCAGAATTTCACTGTGTTAATCATATACACGTGAGCCCAGATTTTCTGTTTTTCCAGATTTTATTCATTAGATTTCCAAGTGAAATAGCCCTAATCCCAAAAATAGTTTTATCCTGCACACCATAAATTCAACTCTTGACTCTAAGACTTCTTACTTTTCCAAGAGCACAGCAAGTGCTCAGTCCTACAACATCCAGTTCTAAGAAGTCCCACAGGATTAGCCAGATTATTGAATCACGGCTTTAGATAATACCATCAGTTACAGTTTACTTCTGAGAACAGATGCAAAAAAGGGGCAATATGGCAATGTTGTGAATGTGCTAATGATAGCAGCAGACTTTTCCTCCAAATAAGCAGATGCAGTGAAGTTTGAACAGCTGTCAAACGTGATGAGCGTGACACAAGCGCCTGCAGTGGAAACTGTGGGACTTCCTATGATATAGCAGCCTACACACCAACAGAACATACCAGATGACAAATCACGCTATCTGTGAAACACCTGGCGCTTCTCTTTGAGAGGAGACTCGGGGTGCAGAGGAGCTATATAATCAAATACAGCATGCATGGGTAAAGTATCAAGTATCTCAAAAATTTGTAAACATCAGAATAAGAAGGCCAGGTATTTGCACCTTCATGTCAGCTTACTGTACGCATCATAAAGAGATTTTTTAACTTAAAAAGGATAGTATATGGTTTCAAACATATTGCCATTTGATCAGTCTCTGTAGAATTTTGCAGGCTGTTTTATGATTGTTGTGGACCAACAAGCTTGAATTTGCAGCAGCTATTCTAACAAGTTGCATTAAAAGTTGTAATGATTTTAGAGGTTTTTTTTGACCTGAAAGTTGTGGGAAGGAATAAAAATTTTAAGCAATTGCTCTTTCCATAGTTTACTGCAATTCTATTCTATATAGCACCACTAGAAAAAGCGCAGGATTGAAGGAAAAATTCTATTAAACAGTGATTTATTTGTGAATGAAGCAGAAACTGTCATGTGCGGGATTGTCCTCAGCCCCGCACATGATCTGTAGCTGTAGGTCTTTGATTGTTGCTTATTATTTCCAGCTGGCAGATTATTTGAGCCTGGCTCTCTGCCAGTCCTGCGGCCACGCTTCCTCCTCTCGCCAGACATTCACCGGCTGTGGGGCATTACCACTCACATGCACACATGCACGCATTCAGCATACATACACACAAACACACATTCAGTCTGAGTGCACTTGCTTAGCCACGCTGCTGTGTCCACTTGCCCTCATTAGTGATCTTTGTACTTATGTGAGGCAGTGTGATCAGTCAGTGTGGCAGCTTAGTCAACATTGGACATCCAGGCTCGCTTATTGTTGGCTCCCTTCATTTGACTGTATGGGGTTGTTTATTCGAGAGCTTCCTCAATCCGACGATCATGTAAGTCTTCTTTTAATTATTGCCCTTCTTCTCTGCTCCGGTTCCGCATGGAGCTCGTGGGGCATCTCCCTCTAGCCAATGAAGTTTGTAGCTGGTTGTTTCATCATTACTTAGTGTGGACTGTTACATGAACATTTTGTGTTTTTCCCTTTCAACAATAAACACGTTTACTTTACTGCATGTTGGGCTTGAACCAATTCACCATAACAAGGAGCCCTAGCAGTGAAGTAATGTGTTGTTTTCATTTTTTGTGTGTGTTCCTTGTAGTTGACCTCGCCCAAGGAGGGAAGGGTTGGCTTCGGGTAGACCCAGTTTGTTGGATGAATGGGTGGCTGACTTTGTTCAGAGTTATGTGGATGAGGCTCTCGATGCTCAAGGGCCCAATCAGGTATGGGGATGTTTGCATGGAGCCATGAGAGTCCTGAAAGCGCATCCCAGACTCAGGAGTTATCCATAGTACGCGGGACTGTCCACGCGCTCCAGCAAATGTTTCCCGACCTGAGGTTCAAAGTGCTTCCTGCTGCGCTGAGGAGCAGGCGCACTCCCCGACAGCCGTCCTCCTTTTCTCCCGCTTCGCCATCGTCACCTCCAGCAGGCATATTACCGGCTCCAGCGAGGGCGTGCCCAGCCTCGCGGCAGAACAGTCGTCCGGCCCCGGATCACCGGAGAAGTACCATCTCCTCCTCATCAGCAGCTTGTTCATCATCTTGTGAGATCCATCCCGTGGCAGCTCACGCCTCCAGTTGTTTTCCGCCAGCTGTCCAGTCAGCCAGCATATCCTCCCTAGTTGCCGCACAGTCCGTTTCCTCGATGGCAACTTCCGTTGCTCGGAGGCTCTCTGTACCGTCTCCAGAAGTTCCTGTCTCCATGACTTCGGGGCCTGTCCCTACTCCTTCCATGGTGGGACTTAAGCTTTCCGGAGCCTGGGAGAGGGACAACACTCCACACACTACAGCAGCAGGCAACATCCAAGTCCGGGCAAACAGGCAAGTTTATTTTAATTCTTCTCCTATTAATAATGAAATGTCTTGCCTGATTCCTGGTAGGGAGACTCTCAGGGAGAGCAGTCCCCTGAGTTCTCCCCACCTGCTGCTGCCATGAATGGCTAACCAACCTTCTCTCTGCTCATTCCTGCTTCCTCCGAGGGTGCTCCGGAGCTGAACCATCAGGACTGGGAGAAGCCAGAGGTCCGGGAGGATCCTTCCCTCGCAGCAATGGTGAGCCAGATCCCAGCCGCCATGCCAGAGGAATTACCAGCGTAGATCATGACGGCTGGGAGGAAGAAGACTGCAGAGACCATCATGCCTGCTGTGGAGGCCACCGCAGCAGAGTCAGCACCCGAGCTGCGCCTCCAGGAGGCCGAGCCCATGGAAACATTGCCCGGATCATCAGAGGCCTGGAAAGCGGTAGAGCTCAAGCTAAGGCAAGTGTTCTCTTTTGTTTTCCTTCTTTCCATAGTAGAACATTTTTGCCTAGCTCTAGGTGAGGACAGCCAGCTGCAGCCGTATGCTGCACCTGAGCTTGCCTTGCCGGGCTCCACCGCTGCTGGTGACCCAGACCCTTCCTGCTCTGTGTCTGAGTCCTTGTCTAGGGTCACCGGAGAGAGGTCCACATCGCCGGACGAGACTGAGGATCCAGGCTCATTACTTGAGGTTATTGTGGCCGTTGCCACCCCCGCTGTGGCCTCCATGGGTCCAGCTCCCTGTCTCCCGAAGGTTGTGGATAAAGTTCTGCCTCAGTCCAGGTCTCCGGGGGTGCCTGTGATTGATCGCCTCCTGGCTCAGGTTCTCATACGGGTCGGCTGGCCCAGGGTCAAGACGGCGTTGAGGTCAGCAGTGGCCCAGCCGGGTCCCACCGCGGGTGCAGCAGGGGTCCCACCGGGCTCCACCGTGAGTGCAACCATGGCTTGGTCGGGGTCCACTGCGGGTGCAACAGGGGTCCAGCCGGACTCCACCGCGGGTGCAGCCATGGCCCAGCCTGGGTCCACCGTGGGGGTGACAAACTTCCACTTCCACGTTGGGACCACCGAGGGTTCTGCCAGCCAGTCGAAGGACACCTGGGTCTCCTACCCCCTTCCAGAGGTCTGGTGGGTGAGCTTTCTTTTCCTGCTGGGCACCGTCGTGGGCCATTGGGTCCTGCCACCAGTAACCGCAAGGGTCTCCCTTCCCTGGTCCAGCTGCCCACCTCCAAGCCTCCCGGTGGGTAGGCCACTTCCTTGTTCACTCCTCTGGCCCTGGTGGCTCAACAATGCGGGCCGGCTGCCTGAAGGACTGGGTCTCCCGGTGGTGGGGGGCACCTTCCGGCCCGTTTCACCTGGCCTGGTGGCTGAAGAACCCTAGTTGGCCGCCCGATAAACTGCACCATTGGGTTAGGTGGCCAGGTTTTCCAGGCAGGCCACCTGACTCACTTTGCCTGGCGGTCCGGCTGGCGTTGGACTTTGCTAGGCCACCTGGCCTGGTTCACATGACCGTTCGTGGACTCTGGGACTTTGGCCGGCCCCCTGAACTTATGGCCGTTCGTGGGCCTTGGGACTTTGACCGGCTCTCAGAACTTGGGGACTCTAGGGTTTTGGGGAGGGGTTTATTGTAATTTTGGGGTTGAGAATGTGTACTCTTTGTGTTGTATTATGCTGTTTTCTCTTTGGTCAATCCCTCCTGACCTGTTGCCCCCTCACCTCCCGCCCTGGTTAGTTGTGTTGACCTTCTGGGTGTGTGTGTGTGGGGGGGCAGGTTTTCTTTTGTGTTTTTTTTCTTCCCTTTCTTTTCCCTTTTGTGTTGGTACGGTGGGTGTCTGGCTTCCAGCCCTTGGGATGGGGTTTTTTCTCAACCCTGCACATGATCTGTGGCTGTAGGTCTTTGATTGTTGCTTATTATTTCCAGCTGGCAGATTATTTGAGCCTGGTTCTCTGCCAGTCCTGCTGCCACGCTTCCTCCTCTCACCAGACATTCACCGGCTGTGGGGCATTACCACTCACATACACACATTCAGCATACAAACACACAGTCTGCATGCACTTGCTTAGCCACACTGCTGTGTCCACTTGCCCTCATTTGTGATCTTTGTACTTATGTGAGGCAGTGTGATCAGTCAGTGTGGCAGTTTAGTCAACATTGGACATCCAGGCTCGCTTATTGTTGGCTCCCTTCCTTTGACTGTATGGGGTTGTTTATTCGAGAGCTTCCTCACTCTGACGCTCATGTAAGTCTTCTTTTAATTATTGCCCTTCCTCTCTGCTCCGGTTCCGCATGGAGCTCGTGGGGCATCTCCCTCTAGCCAACGAAGTTTGCAGCCGGTTGTTTCATCATTACTTAGTGTGGACTGTTACATGAACATTTTGTGTTTTTCCCTTTCTACAATAAACACGTTTACTTTACTGCATGTTGGGCTTGAACCAATTTATTTGTTTGCTGTGCAATTACGCAGCGGACATGACAGAAACTTCTAATATACAGAAAAAGTCCTGTGCAACAGCAAGTATAATTTTTTTTTATTCCTGCTGAGAACCTGAATTTAAAAAAAATAAATAAAAGAATTAGCCATTGAATCAGCTAAATTGCAATGAATGCATGTGAGAGCAGTGGTCCCCAACCAACAGTACCAGTCCACAGACCACTTCATACTGGGCTGCAGAGAGCTTCAAAGAAAAACTGAAAAATGTGCTCTGTTACTGCCTCTTCTTTGTCTTCCCGTGCCTGATTTTCTGCCGGTCATTTCTGTCCATTTTTACACTCACTTGTCTCATCAGATGCTCGAAATGTTTGCTTTCAAAAGAGTTTGAGTCATATTTGGAGGAGAGGCTAGCCGGGGGTGGGCTAGGCTCTGGGTCAGGACCGGGGGCTCACAGTCTCAGGGTCGTCCCAGGCAGGGTGCAAGGAGTGGTAGCACCACAACTGTGGCCTCCCCACTGGAGCGACCGGCCCCCAGGTCACCTTGGCACATGTAGTCAGCGTAGAGACTCTGGGGGAGACCAAGGAGCAGGCAGTGTGGAATACCTTGAGTTTTTTAAATCACACTTGTTTTTTTTGTGATGTATTTTGTTCTGAAATTGTTGAGCTTGGTCTTTAGCTGTGATTTTTGATGATAAATGAGAGATGCTATTATCATGTACAGTGGTGTGAAAAAGTGTTTGCCCCCTTCCTGATTTCTCATTTTTTGGTATACAAATTTAAATATTAGACAAAGATAACACAAGTAAACACAAAATGCAGTTTTTAAATGAAGGTGTTTATTATTAAGGGGAAAAAATCCAAATCTTCATGGTCCTGTGTGAAAAAGCTACTGACCTCTAAACCTAATAATTGGTTGGGCCACCCTTAGCAGTAACAACTGCAATCAAGAATTTGCAATAACTGGCAATGAGCCTATTACAGCACCGTGGAGGAATTTTGGCCCCCTCATCTTTGCAGAATTGTTGTAATTCAGCCACACTGGAGGGCTTTCGAGCATGAACTGCTTTTTTAGAGTCATGCCACAGTATCTTAATCGGATTCAGGGCAGGACTTTGACTAGGCCACTCCAAAATCTTCATTTTGTTTTTCTTAAGCCATTCAGAGGTGGACTTGCTGGTGTGTTTTGGATCATTGTCCTGCTACAAGTGCGCTTCAGCTTGAGGTCACAAACAGATGACAGGACATTCTCCTTCAGGATATTTTTGGTAGACAGCAAAATTCACAGTTCCATTTACCACAGTAAGTCTTCCAGGTCCTGAAGCAGCAAAACAGCCACAGACCATCACACTACCACCACCATATTTTACTGCTGGTATGATGTTCCATCCATTTTCTTCCGCTAAATCCTTTTCGGGTCGCGGAGGGGCTGGAGCCTATCCCAGCATCTTTGGGCGAGAGGCAGGGTACACCCTGGACAGATCGCCAGTCCATCACAGGGTCAGCACAGAGAGACAGACAGCCATTCACACTCACAGTCATACCTAAGGACAATTTAGAATCCCCAGTTGATGCCAATTAACCTAAATTAATTGGTATGATGTTCCTTTTCTGAAATGCTGTGTTACTTTTACGCTGGATGTAATAGGACACACACCTTCCAAAAAGTTCAACTTTTGTCTGGTCAGTCCACAGAGAATTTTTTCAAAAGTCTTGGGGATGGGGATCATCAAGATGTTTTCTGGCAAAACTGAGACAAGCCTTTATGTTCTTTTTGCTCAGCAGTGGTTTTCATCTTGGAACTCTGCCATGCAGGCCATTTTTGCTCAGTCTCTTTCTTATGGTGGAGTCATGAACACTGACCTTAACTGAGGCAAGTTAGGCTGCAGTTCTTTGGATGTTGTGGGGTCTTTTGTGACCTCTTGGATGAATCGTCACTGCGCTCTTGCGGTAATTTTGGTCGGCCACTCCTGGGAAGGTTCACCACTGTTCCATGTTTTCGCTATTTGTGGATAATGTCTCTCACTGTGGTTCGCTGGAGTCCCAAAGCTTTAGAAATGGCTTTATAACCTTTCCCATGCTAATAGATCTCAATTATTTTGTTTCTCATTTGTTCCTGAATTTCTTTGGATCACAGCATGACATTTAACTTTAGAGGATCTTTTGGTCTACTTTACTTTGTCAGGCAGGTCCTATTTAAGTGATTTCTTGATCGAGAACAGGTGTGGCCTTAATCAGGCCTGGGTGTGGCTAGAGAAATTGAACTCAGCTTTCCAAAGATGTGATAAACCACAGTTAATTTATGTTTTAACGGGGGAGGGGGGGGGTCACTTTTTCACACAGGGCCATGCAGCTTTGGATTAAAAACTGCATTTTATGTTTACTTGTGTTATCTTTGTCTAATATTTAAATTTGTTTGATGATCTGAAACATTTAAGTGTGATAAACATACAAAAAAATGAGAAATCAGGAAGGGGGCAAACACTTTTTCATGCCACTGTATCTGCATCTCCATGTAAACAAGGTAATGAGTATGAGAGAGAGCATGATGCAGGGATGCATTTGATTGGTTAAACTGATGATGTGCACATTTGAGCGCTACTCGGGGACAAATTTGATTGAAGAAATTTGTAGAAAATGACAACAATTGGCCAAAATTGTGGGGAAGTTGCAGTGATTGGACAGGTTGGTTGAATTCGAGTGAAATGGTGCAATTGCAACATTGCAAACTGCTGGATGGACTGATTTGATGCACCACACCAAATTATAGCTGCGAGTTAATTCACATCTAAGTGCCTTAACAGGTAAAAAAAAAAAAAAAACATTCATAAACACATCTCGTAAAAGGATGGGATCAATACAATATTAAATCAAAAAATGTGTACATCAATTTGGTGCTTCATAAAAACAGCAAATCCATGAGTTTGAAAGACACTAATGCCACTACACCTTCCCACATCATCAGGTAAAGTATTCCAATAATTAGTGACTGTTACAGAAAAAGATTTTGTAACACAGCCATGGAAACAATTGGATAGTATTGCTCTAGGACAGGGGTCACCAACTGGCAGACCCCGAGAGTCCTCCGTCTGGACCCCAAAGCCTTTTGACACAATTTGGGGAAAAGGGAGACTGTTTTATTTTGGTGGGGAAAAAAAAGTGGAACTGAACTGCTGCATCAGCGACCGCCCAACAGATTATGGCATGAGTCCTTGGGTGCTCTCCTCCTGCTGCAGACTGCCCTCTTCACTGTCCCACGAATGCCACTCTCTGCAGAGACTCTGTGGCTCCAACCGCTCCAGAGACTCAACAGGTTGCAAAATCAGGTTTGCTGCGGACACTCCCTCCACCCCCCTCCTGTCCACATCCGCCCACCTACACACACACACACACACACACAAGGCCGGCAGCCAGGACATCCACCCCGGACAAACCATTTCAGGTCTGTACCCACAAAAATAAGCGCTGTTGTGAAACTGAATGTATTTACCTTCTTCCACTATTCTGCCAAGAGTAGTCCATGCTAGGATGCAGAGGTGAGGTTGCTGGTTGTGGAGGCCCTTTTTGTAGCCGCCAATATCACTTAAAAACTCAGTAAAAGTGCCGTGTGTTACTGAACATAAAAAGTTCCGCCTCCTCTCTCCCTGTAACAATGGAGTTACAGCTCCATCCATGCTGTAACCGTGTTTACTGTTAATGAAAAAAAATGTCAAGGAATTCTGTCGTGTGGATTTATATTTTGTGTCCTGGAATTATATTTTATGACTTTTTTTTTGTCTTAGTTTGAAACAGCTTTTTCTGCACTGAAAATATTGTATAAAGGTGGACTTTTGTGAAATTTTAGTTTTTTTAGTTTTTAATCTTTTTTTTAAATGCAATACAATTTAGTTTTTGTTCTCCTGTAAAACATTTTTAGGATTTTACTTACAGATTTTAGAATTTTAGACCTATTTATTTGGAGTCATCAAACACATTTAGGAGCAGATATATTAAGGCAGTGCAAATTAGCGAGTACGCAAATTAGACAGCATGCCTCAGGGAGTGGCCAATTTTTGCCAGTGATCTACAAACAACACGCAAAATTATGACCACAGACACAGTACGTTAGTAAATCTGCCCCATAGTTTTCTCCTGTATAAAAAAAATTATATTACGTTTTGTTTGAAATTGAAGAAAGAATTCATTTTAATATTTTTTGTTTAAAAATGAATATAGAGCTAAAAAAAAAAAGCTAAAACACAAGCTTAATAAAATAATGTGTGAAAAAGAAAGTTAAATGATACTGGCCTCTCTAGAGACACCTGCGGTCTTCTGAAAGAATGTCAGTGAAAGGATAACAGTTCTTAAAAGCACATTTTGAGATAAATTTGTCCATTTTTTATGTAAATAGAGTAGGTCCATTGAAAGGCAACCTGTCTTTTTCAAGGACGCCCTGTTCACACTCACACCTGGAAGCTGCCCAGTACAACCACAGACTGACCTGTGGCCACTGAGCAGCTCCACTGTTGCTGTTGGGGTTAAGGGCATCACAGTAGGAGGGTTGGGAAAACACTGCTATGTTATCTGTCCCACCCAGATGTAATCCTTCTGGTCCAGGGATCAAACCCGCAGCCCTCCACTCATGAGTCCACATCCTTAACCGTTAGGCCACCACTGCCCACAATATGTCAGATTTCTCTTCCATTTATTTTAATAAAAGATGTTGGAAGTAAATTCATGGATCATTGCAAACACTTTGCTTTAAAAGGGCCAAGTTGTTACACAGTGGGAGGGAGAAACCTTGAATAGAAAAAAAAATGTGTCAAGATGCATTGACAATGGTTTTAGAATCAAGTCGGAGTTCTGAATCATATGGTGCCTAATGGTTCCAACACCTAGTTTGGACCTCGGCAGGGAAGGAGGACCGACTTATCGGAGCTTTTGCAATTTATTTGGTGACCCCTGTTCTAGGATATTCTAGTGGGTCTAATAGAAAAGTGACGAACAAGTAAAAATAAAGCTACTCATTGGAAAAGGAGCAATTCCACTTAAATTCCCATAAATGTAACAAATTTAGAAGAAAAAAAAAAGAACATTCTTAAAAGTCAGAAAATTATATTTTTCAAATATTTGGCAACTATGATAATGAATTTTTTTAACCAGAATTTTTAAAGTTTGCTGAAATAAAGATTCTACTGGCTTCATAGTAGTTTCACAAGCTGCTATATTTCACAGTAAACACATACATTAATTTCTCTTAATTTCACGATGTTTTATATGGGTGGGATTTATTCAAAATGCACCCACATCCCCTTTTTCCAAATTCGCACTATTTCCTTTTGGTGTGTAACATTTTTTTTTTTTTTTTGTCTTTGAGATTTATGCTTCCACTCCAAAACAATTGAGATGGCCGGAGTTTTGCTTGCTCTGCTCAAAGCAATGGGAAATTACATTTGAAAGACACTGTGTCCTTCTAGAAATACTGCCGAGGTTAGTCTGGGTGATTCATGGAGGGCACCATTTTCCAAAGAAATTGCTCCCTTCACATGCCTTGAGCTTTTAAAGTCATGGTATCATGCAGCTGTTGCGTCAATGATTTTTCCTTGCTGACAAGTACATGTACACCATTATGCAAAAGATTTAGGGAAATCAAAGACAAAGCACTCTTTGAATTTAGCAATTGATATACTGATTAATATGAAATCTTTTCCATTCTTTTAACAGGGCAAGACTGCACACAATCCTTTTCATCTGCTAGTAAATGATATTCTGTTTTAGACATTTTCTGTTCTTTATGCATTTCATACAAAAAGACAGTATCAGTCAGATGTCACAGGGTGACTTTAGAAATTCTGTGCTGAGGCAGAAAAGCTTCATTTCTGTGTAACCATGGGGAACTTCTTTTGTTTTCTGAAATCATTCTAAAGTTGACAAGTGTGTGTATATCTGGAGATTTGATGTGAATTGCCTTGATGCACAATAACAAATGTCAGCGCTACATTTTGAATTCATCAAAGATGTTTTCCTTTTCCTTTATAATAAATTCTTTCAGTTGCTAAGCTAAACAGCAAAGTTGAATAGAATTATGAAATTGGAGCATTTTAATGTCTCAAGATATTGTACTCAGGGTAGTTCATTCATTCATTTATCTTCTTCTGCTTAATCCTAATCCTTTTGGGGTCGCCGGGGGGGGGGGGGGGGGGCTGGAGCCTATCCCAGCATCTTTGGGCGAGAGGCAGGGTACACCCTGGACAGATCGCCAGTCCATTGCAGGGCCAACACAGAGAGACAGACAACCATTCACTCTCACAGTCATACCTAAGGACAATTTAGAATCCCCAGTTTTGATGCCAATTAACCTAACTTGCATGCTTTTGGCATATGGGAGGAAACCAGAGAAATCCCGGAGTAAACCCACGCACACACGGGGAGAACATGCAAACTCCACACAGATCACTGTTGGTCGGGAGCTGGGATCGAACCCAGGATCCCCCGGCCAAGGGTGAGTTACTGTGCTGCCACAGTGCTAACCACTCCGCCACCGTGCCGCCCACTCAGGGTAGTTCTGTTGTAATATTATTTTATCATATTTGTCATCAATGGTGCTCACTTATATAGCACTTTTTACTCATCTCAGGATGACCAAAGCACTTTACAGATTCTGCTGTCCACTCATTCACACACTGATGGCAGCAGAGCTGCCATACACAGACACTGGCCTGACCCACTAGGAGCAACTGGGTGTTCAGTGTCTTGCTCAAGGACACTTTGACATGCAGACTGCAGACAGAGCGGGAATCAACCACTGACCATTCAATTAGTAGTCGGCTACACTACACCTGCTCCACAGCCGCCACATAATAGCATATAAATCGTGCAACAATGATCAATGGGTACAGTGATTGCTGGTTTTGTTTTCTCAGTGTAATCATCATATGGATTTGATGAAAAGTTGAAATAGAATCTGAGCTATTAGACTATTTTAAAGTCTTAAAGCTGTGTAAACAAGGACAAACAGGATAAACAGGGAAAAAAAGAGTAATTAATCCTAATTCTGCATTTGAGATTTATTATCTGTGTCATAACATGACAGATGGATTCATGGTGGGGGTGAGATTGCATCAGAGTTCACCTCTGAGCCCCTTGTTTGCTATGGTGATGGACAGGCTGACAGATGATGCCAGGCAGGATTCTCTGTGGACCATGGTGTTCACAGATGACATTGTGATCTGTAGCAAGAGTAGGGAACAGGTGGAAGAGAACATGGAGAGGTGGAGATGCGCACTGAAGAAAAGAGGAATGAAAGTCAATAGAAGCAAGACAGAATCCATGTGTATGAATATGAGGGAGGCAGGTGTAATGGTAAAGATACAAGGAGTAGAGGTAGTGAAGGTGAATGAGTTTAAATACCTGGGGTCAACCAGCCAAAGCAATCCACATGAGAGGAGAAGAAGAAAGTGCAGGCAAGGTGGAGTGGGTGGAGATGAGTGCCAGGGGTGATTTGTGACAGAAGGATAGCAGCTAGAGTGAAAGGTAACATTTACAAGATGGTAGTGAGACCTGCTATGATGTATTGTTTGGAGATGGTGGCACTGACCAAACAACAGGAGGCAGAGCAATAGGTGGCAAAGTTGAAGATGCTAAGATTGTCATTGAGAGTGACTAGGAGTGACAGTATTAGAAGTGAGTATATCAGAGGGACAGCTCAGGTTGAGCAGTTTGGAGACAAAGTAAGAGAGGAAAGGCTGAGATGGTTTGGTCATGTGCAGAGGAGGGATAGTGGAGATATTGGACAAAGGATGTCGAAGATGGAGCTGCCAGGAAGGAGGAAAAGAGGAAGACCACAGAGAAGATGCCTTGATGTAGTGAGTGAGGACATGGAGAGGGTTGGTATGAGAGAAGAGGATGAAGGGGATAAGAGTGAGATGGAGCCAGATGATCCTCTGTGGCGACCCCTAGAGGGAGCAGCCAAAAGAAGATAATCTGCATCATAAATCAATAAAAAAAGATCCCCTGTAAATTATAATAGAGTAGAATTGAAAGCAAATCTTTCACAAAATGTCTGTCATACACAGTTACCCCTACATACTGTATAATAACAAAAATTTTGACCCACGCCAATTCGAGGTGTGAGTAGTGCGGTCAGCTCCGTCTATCTGTTTGTCTGCACTGTAACTCAAGAAAGAAGGAAGCTAGGGTGACCAAACTTTGTATAGGGGTGAACCTTGGGCTTAACATGTGTTGCCATGTTTGTGGGGTCACAAGGTCAAAGGTCAAGGTCAAAGGATCAACAACTGTCAAAATCAGTGTTGGCCAATAGTGACTTTATTATCAGAGTCAAGAACAAGAAATTTGTGCACATGTTAGAATGGTGTCTTGGGCACATGACAAATGTCAGATGACTTTGACCTTGACTTTGAACTTGTGGATCAATAGGGTCTGCCATTAGGTCACTAGGTACACCACTGGAGAGGTGGATCAGAGGTAGATTATCTGCCCCACAACTAGGAGGTCAAGGTTCAAGTCCCGGCAGGTAATGTCAAAGACTATATAAAAATGGAACTTCCTGCCATTCAGCTTGGTGCTCAGCAAAAATGGAATGGAGGAGGGAAAAAAAGATTTATGTTAATCTGAATCCCCCTTCTTATACATGAAAACAATTATTCATCCATGACATCTGAGAAACAGCCTTCTGATTACAGTTCAACATTTTACCCAAAGCATCTGTCAGACATTAGTTGAAGCTTATTGACAGACTGAAACAACAATTTCCAAGGTCAAGCACGAACCTTCAAGCTTCAGGTTTAGGCAAGAGTGTGCTATTAAAGTGCCTAAACCACTGTGAAATCATATTCCTATTAAAGCCCCAAAATATATAAATATCCGATGAGCAAGTTGCCACAACAGGATTTCCAGGAAGTGATGTAAAATGGCACAAGTACAGCTGCTGCTTAAGTTTATAAAAGTTAACTAAATAATATTTTTGCTGTTATATTATCAACAAAACATGCGCCACACCAGCATAAAACACAACAAATACAAGCTTTTAACAATTAATCTGCACCTGACTCTAACCACCTGACATGCTGCCACCACTGCTGTGATCTGTTACAATTACAAGATTAATGGACAGGGTGGATTTTGGTTCACAGGAATTAATTATGTCTCATTTCATTCTCGGGCACCAACAGAAGAAACAATCAGGCCAGTAAACCTTGTGGTGATTCTTGTCAACATGAGTGTGCATGCAAATTAATAGATGCTCAACAGGCCGTAGCTTCCCAGAGCGGTCTGGGCAGGTTCGGGATATTGTGGATGTGCACCAAGTCCTCTCAGCGTAACAGTGGTAAAACATTGTTTTGTTGGTTTTCTCCTTCACCTGTTCTCACACCTGGGGTCATTGTGTTGTGTTGAGTGCATGCATCAGACAGAATGTCCCTACGCACAGTCACCTCTACAAAATTGCTCTACTCTTTCATTACAGTTAAACACTGGTCAATGTGAAATGTCATTTTGAAATTACATGAGAAAAAAAAAAAGCACCTGCATTGGTCTATAGATCATATGTAAGCTCTCCTTTAAGATGCAGCTCTGTATTAATACACAACTTATATCTATTCTGAGTGCACTGTGGTTAGGCACATCATATGCTATTGATTTTAGTACAAACATAAAGAAAAGCTTCAGATTGTCCACGGGGGAAAAAAAAAAAGGAAAATCATACATTGCCAGCTGTAGATAAATGAGATCAAAGATGAGGCACTTTGTTGTAATATAAAAACTCATTAAAAAAAGCATGATGCAGCAATACTAATCAAACCTGCTAAAACAGATTTAATTTACAATATTGATCTATTAAAAGATGGTATGATATGGGAAACGTATGTAATATATTTATAAAAGGGATGATATGGAAGACTGTGATGATCTGTGGTGTGTGTGCCTCGTCCTAATTATCTTTCACAGCTGCTGGCACACCTGCTCTCACTCATCAAGCACGCTTTATAAGGAACGCTGCCCAGTAGTCAGCACGGAGACGTCTACGCTTTCTCCCAGGAAGACCTCCTCCATCTCGTTACGCTTGAGAGTGCATCTCAGATTACTTGGTTCTCGTCACGGGAGTTCCATCTCCCCAACGCAACGTAAGCCTTCTCAGAGCTTTCACCTGCACCTGCTTTTCTTTCCCTTGTTCCCTGTGCACAGGTGGACCACCCTCCAGGCGGACCTCCCTTTCCTCCTGGTGGCGGACCAGACTTCAGCTGTGAACGGTGGCTTTCTCCCCTCGCAAATTGGTGAGCTGGAGCACACGTCCGCTTCACCCAAGCTGCACTGTAAATACTCCGCACGTGCACTATGGCTTCACAACAGGGCGCTGGGCTGGTATTGGAAAGTGAGCTCCTCGGAGCTGGATTAACTCTTCGCTGCGTAAGACTGCTAAAACTTTATTAACATCATTACCTGCCAGTCTGAAGCTAACTCTCCTGTCTTGTTGTCTTTCCAGGGTTGCCAGACCTGTCCCGTCGTCATCCTCCTGCTCGCACTACACTACACTCCCACAACACCATTCACACCCACACACATCCACTCTCATTCAGTAAAAGATCAGTATTGTTGTTCAAGCCTGCATCTGTTTCTGGGTGTTTCTGAAAACCATGTCAGTACGTCTCCGCCAAGAAATCCTAGCAGACGGTGCTTTGGCACGCCAGCCTAACACCATGGAAGCTCGGTTAGACCAATTAACACACCAGCAACAGGTGATCTTAACTCAACTTACACACATTAAATCACGACTCCATCAGCTCTCCCTGCTGCAGTCTCCTCCACCTGCTGCTCGGGATCTGGCCGGGTCAACCAACTCCTCTCTGTCTCCACCTCCTCATGCTCGGTTAACTCCCGTCCCCACTCCCACCAGTTTTAGTGGTAAGTTAGGGGAGGCATGGGGTTTATTTTTACAATGTAGTCAGGTTTTTCAATGTGTGCCAGGGTATTTTCCCACTCACCATAGCCAGATTAGTTATTTGGTGAATTCACTGGAGGGACGGGCTTTGGCGTGGGCTACCGCCATTATGTCCCGACCCGATTATACTAATTACACCTACGATCAGTTTGTGGCAGAATTTGCTGAAGTTTTTGATCACTCTGATCGGGACTGTGTGCTCACCTCTCGCCTCCTTAATTTGAGACGGGGCTAAGTCAGTAGCTGATTACTCAATGGATTTCCGGGTAGTGGCTGCGAAGGTTGGGTGGGAGGATACCTCGCTGTGTAGTATTTTCGTTCAGTTCAATTCAGCTTTATTTATATAGTGCCATATCACAACAAAAGTCATCTCATAGCCCTACCAAATGCAGGAAAAACCCCACAACTGCAGAAAGACCCAGCAATCAGATGATCCCCTGTGAGCAAGCACTTAGCGACGGTGGAGAGGAAAAACTCCCATTTAACAGGAGCAGAACCAGGCTCAGGGAGGGGCAGTCATCTGCTGCGACTGGCTGGGGGTGAGGGGATAGAGAAGATGAAGAGAACAGACATAAAGAACAGGAACAATGAGAAGCCAAGTACATTATTGGCGGTCACTCGGCAGTCTGAATCTATTAACAGCAAAACAAAAGGGGGGTTAAGAGACACAAGATCCCTCCCTAATCGTAGGCTATATTGAAAAGGATTTTACCCTGTTCTTAAAAACAGAGATCGAGTCTGAATCCCAGACCCAGAGTGGTAACTGGTTCCGCAGAAAAGGAGCTTGATAGCAGAAGGCTCTGTCTCCCATATTACTTTTGGAGATTCTGGGTATTACAAGTAATCCAGCATTTTGGGAGTGTAGTGCTCTGTTAGGATGATAGGGTAATATCAGATCTTTTATACTTCAGGAAAGTCACAACCCCTCTGCCCCCCCTCACCCTCACAGGCTCTCCCATCACCACTGCTGATTCCTTCCGCTTCCTAGGCACCACCATCACCAGGGACCTCAAGTGGGAGCCGACCATCAGCTCCCTCATCAAAAAGGCCCAGCAGAGGATGTTCTTCCTGCGGCAGCTGAGGAAGCTCAAGCTACCCACCAAGATGTTAGTGCAGTTCTACACAGTCATCATCGAGTCCATCCTCACCACCTCCATAACCGTGTGGTACGCAGGAGCCACTGCCAGGGACAGACTAAGGCTGCAGCGCGTCGTGCGCACTGCTGAGAAGGTGATCGGCTGCAAGCTCCCATCTCTCCAGGATCTGTACATCTCCAGGACCCGGAGGCGTGCTGGCCGGATCATAGCCGATCCCTCACACCCTGGTCACGTACTGTTTGCCCCCCTCCCCTCAGGTAGAAGACTTCGGTCCATCCAGACTAAAACCTCCCGTCACATGAACAGCTTCTTCCCCTCTGCCATCAGACTGCTGAACACTAAGTGACTTATTGACTCTCGTGCACTATGTACAGCAGCTCAACCAGACTCATGTCAATCATCACTGTTTTCTTCCTGCATTACCGACTGCACTATATGGTTCTCCACATTATCTGCTGCTCGCTAATATATTTTAACTGCTGACCAGTATTACTCACTCTTATTCTACACTTTATTGCATGTATAGTTTATTTCTTTTATTTATCATGTTTAATGTTGCAGCATTGCACCGAGACAAATTCCTAGTTTGTGTACTACATGAACAATGGCAATAAATCTGATTCTGATTATTAAGAGCTTTGTAAGTGGGAAGAAGGATTTTAAACTTAATTCTAAACTCTATGGGAAGCCAATGAAGGGAGGCCAGAACAGGAGAGATAGGATCTCTCTTTCTAGAACCAGTTAAAACTCTTGCAGCAGCATTTTGGATCAACTGAAGACTTTTTAAAGATATTTTAGGCCAACCTGACAATAACAAGTTACAATAATCTAGAGCTGACAAAGGCGTGGATCAGTTTCTCAGCATCATTCAGAGACAAGATGCTCCTAATCTTGGCAATATTGTGCAGATGATAGAAGGCAGTCTTAGAAACAAATTAAATATGTGAATTAAAGAACGGATCTTGATCAAAAATAACTCCAAGGTTCCTCACAGAACTATTCAGAGTGAGAGTAGCGGCATACAAATTAAGAGTTTGATTTGGAAAGGAATTTCTAAGGTTTTTTGGACCAACAAGAATGACTTCAGTCTTATCTGGGTTTAATAGCAGAAAATTAGATAGATAGATAGATGTACTTTATTGATCCCAAACTGGGAAATTACAGTGTAACAGCAGCATGACAGTTGACAACCAAACAACAGAAACACCCACATGACAGACAAAGGGATTACCCATGGAAAGTAAAAAACTAACACGACTATAAAACCTACACTACCGTTCAAAAGTTTGGGGTCACCTTAGACAATTTTGTGTTTTCCATGAAAAGTCACACTTTTATTTACCACCATGAGTTGTAAAATGAATAGAAAATGTAGTCAAGACATTGACAAGGTTAGAAATAATGATTTGTATTTGAAATAATAATTTTTTCCTTCAAACTTTGCTTTCGTCAAAGAATCCTCCATTTGCAGCAATTACAGCATTGCAGACCTAACATGATTGCACAAGGGTTTTCTAATCATCCATTAGCCTTCTGACGCAATGAGCAAACACATTGTACCATTAGAACACTGGAGTGATAGTTGCTGGAAATGGGCCTCTATACACCTATGTAGATATTGCACCAAAAACCAGACATTTGCAGCTAGAATAGTCATTTACCACATTAGCAATGTATAGAGTGTATTTCTGATTAGTTTAAAGTTATCTTCATTGAAAAAAAGTGCTTTTCTTTCAAAAATAAGGAAATTTCTAAGTGACCCCAAACTTTTGAACGGTAGTGTATGTACATCATAGCTTAATATATGATGACCCGTATAAACACATGAATCATCCCATTGCACAAAGGACTATCAGGAGCAGAGTGAAAAGTGATGTACCAGTTAGTCTGTAAGATGCAGTGTGGCAGCATAGCTATGCCAGAATACAACATCATAGTGAGTTATTGTACAGTGAAATTGCATGTGGCAGGAAAGATTTCCTGTACCTGGCTGTTCGACAACGAAGCTGTAGTAGTCTACTGGAGAAAGTGCTTTGCTGTCTATCTAGTGTGTGGTGGAGGGGGTGATCAGGATTGTCCATGATGGATCGCAGTTTATTTAGTGTTCTCCTCTCCATCACTGTCTCAAAGGTCTCTGGTCTGAGACCAATTACAGAGCCAGCCCTCTTGATAATCTTGTCAAGTCTGTTGGTATCTTTGGCCCTGATACTGCTACCCCAACAGACCGCAGCAAAGAAGATGGTGCTGGCGACAACAGTCTGATAGAAAAGCTCCAGCATCCTGCTGCACACGTTGAAGGATCTCAGCTTTCTCAGGAAGTAGAGTCTGCTCATTCCTTTCTTGTGCACAGCATCGGTGTTGGATCTCCAGTCCAACCCGCTGCTGATCCTGACACCCAGATATTTGTAGTCCTCAACCACTCCCACATCCTCCCCCCTAATCTGCAGTGGCTGAGAAGGAGCCTTCCTCTTCCTGAAGTCAATCACCATCTCTCTGGTCTTGCTGACATTCAACCTCAGGTGATTCTGCTCCATCCACTCCACAAATCTGTCTACCAGTGCCCTGTACTCCCCCTTCTCTCCTCCTCTTATACACCCCACAACAGCTGAGTCATCAGAGAATTTTTACAGGTGGCATGACTCAGTGTTGTACTGAAAGTCAGTGGTGTATAAGGTAAAAAGAAAAGGAGAGAGCGCAGTCCCCTGTGACGCTCCCGTATCACTAGCCACCACTCCAGACAAGACACTGCCCAGCCTGACAAACTGTGGTCCGCCTGTCAGGTAGTCAGTAATCCAGAAGATCACAGAGCTGTCAACCCCCATCACCCGCAGCTTCTCACTCAGAAGCAGTGGCTGGATGGTGTTAAAGGCCCTGGAGAAATCAAAAAAAGGGATTCTCACAGTATCTCCTCCACCATCCAGGTGCAGATGGGTTCGTTGCAGCAGGTAGATGACAGCATCTTCAACTCCTAAATGGGGCTGATATGCAAACTGCAGAGGGTCCAGCCACGTCTTCACCTGCGGCCTCAGGTGGGCTAAGACCAGTCTCTCCAGGACCTTCATCACATGAGATGTGAGGGCAACTGGTCGATAGTCATTCAAATCCGATGGAAATGACTTCTTGGGGACAGGAACCAGGCAGGATGTCTTCCACAGCACCGGCACTTTCTCCAGACTCAGGGTCAGGTTGTACAGGTGTTTCAGTACCGGAGCTAGTTGGTTGGCACAGGTCCTCAGGGTCCTTGCGGAGATGCCGTCAGGGCCCATAGCCTTCTGCCGACGGAGTCTCTCCAGCTGTTTCTCCACCTGATCTGTAGTCACCGTGAAGTGAGGGAGGGTCCTGGTGCCCCCTGAGGAGGAGGGGGGAGATGGAGAGAGGTTCTGCATGGGAGCGTGGGTGGGGAGGGGTGCGTGGGGGTCTGGTTGTGTTGCCCGGGTGACAGACTGTGAGTTGAACCTATTAAGAAACAGATTCAGTTCCTCAGCATTCTCCTGGCTCCCAGATGGCTGCCGGACTCTCCCCTTGTACCCAGTTTCATTCCCTCCCACACATCTTTAGTGTTGTTTTGCCTGAGTTAATTAAAAGTCATCCAGGCTTTGATTTCCTTACGACAGGCATCTGGCTTGGCTAATTGATTACAATCATTGGGCTTCATTGACAGGTATAATTGTGTGTCGTCTGCCTAACAATGAAAGTGTATACAGTGCTTTCTAATGATATTGCCTAACGGAAGCATATATAAACTAAAAAGAGTAGGGCCTAACACAGATCCCTGTGGAACTCCGTGACTGAGCGTAGAGTTGGAAGAAAACTCATCATTGATGTAAGCAAACTGAAGTCTATTACAAATAAGATCTAAACCACTGCAGTGAAGTTCCATTTAGTCCAACATAGTGTTCTAATCTATCAAGTAGAATGTCATGATCGAGAGTATCAAAGGCTGCACTAAGATCTAAAAGGACAAGTACAGAAACAAGTCCATTATCAGATGCAATAAGGAGGTCATTAGTGACCTTCACTAAAGCTGTTTCAGTGCTGTGATGAAATCTGAACCCAGATTGAAACTCTTCAAATAAACATTTCCCTGCAAGTGGTCAAACAATTGCGCAGCAACAACTCTTTCTAAGATTTTTGAAATGAAAGGCAGATTAGAGATCGGTCGACAGTTAGCCAAAACTCCTGGATCGAGCGTTGGCTTTTTGAGTAAGGGTTTAATTACAGCAATTTTAAAAGCCTGCGGTACATAACCCAAAGTTAAAGAAGAATTAATTATATGAAGAATACGGCTACCACTAATTGGGAAGACTATTTTAAATAACCTGGTAGGAATAGGGTCTAAAAGACAAGATGAAGGCTTAGATGAGGAGATTATTTTATCTAATTCTTAAAGGTCAGTTGGCATAAACTTATCTAAACAGATATCAATTGAAGGAGCTGTAGAAGTTAATGCACTTAAGTTTACGGTGGGAAGAATCTGACTGACGTTATCTCTAATAGATAAAATTTTATGATTAAAAAAGTTCAAAAAGTCCTGACTAGAAAGCTCAAGGGGGATGCGAGAATTGACCAAGTCCTGACTCTTTGTCAGCCTAGCTATAGTGTTGAAAAGAAACCTGGGGTTATTCTTATTCTCTTCTATTAATGCAGAGCAATAACTTGTTCTAGCTTTTCTAAGAGATTTTTTATAAATTAAGAAGATGATTTCTCCACGCTAAAAAGAATTCATTGAAATTAGCAGAATGCCATTTTCTTTCTAATTGACGAGTCTTCTGTTTTAAGCTACGAGTTTCTGTGTTAAACCAAGGGGTTGGAAATCTCTGGTTAGACTTTTTCTTTTTTAAAGGGGCCACCAAATCTAGAGTAGATGCAGAGAGGCTGTAACACTATCGACCATGCTGTCAATTATGGAAGGAGCAGGCTCTCCATTTTTTATTACTTCTGCCAAGAGGTTATGTTTTTGCCGGGGTTTGTCTGTCTGTCTGTTGGTTAGCAAGGTAACTCAAAAAGTTTTGGATGAATTTCGATGAAACTTTCAGGCATTGTTGGAAATGGTACAAGGAAGAACTGATTAAATTTTGGGGATGATCCGGTGGCCGCCATTACAGAAAATGCCATTTTCGTGAAAAACTACTGAACCACTAATCCTATCATTGTCAATCCAATTGCTAGTCATATGTTTTCATGGTCAAGGAATCTGAAAACGTACACACAAACACTGTATGGGGGGAACTGTGGCCGCCATTACGGAAAATGCCATTTTCGTCAATAACCACTGAACCACTAATCCTATCATTGTCAATCCAATTGCTAGTCATATGTTTTCATGCTCAAGGAATCTGAAAACCTACACACAAACACTGTATGGGGGGAACTGTGGCCACCATTACGGAAAATGCCATTTTCGTGAATAACTACTGAACCACTAATCCTATCATTGTCAATCCAATTGCTAGTCATATGTTTTCGTGGTCAAGGAATCTGAAAACATACACACAAACACTGTATGGGCGGAACTGTGGCCGCCGTTACGGAAAATGTCATTTTCGTGAATAACTACTGAACCACTAATCCTATCATTGTCAATCCAATTGCTAGTCATATGTTTTCGTGGTCAAGGAATCTGAAAACATACACACAAGCACTGTATGGGGGGGAACTGTGGCGCTTGGCGGAGGTCTGCGCTCTCAGAGTGCTTTTCTAGTTTCCGCTGTGTTGACCCAAGGTATAGAGGAGACAATCTGCAAAAATTTTGTAACAACGTCATCTGAAAGACATCTACTGTAGTAATATTTTTCTTTAGGAGTCAAATAATCAGAAATAGTGAAATCAAAGGTTAACAGACAATGGTCTGACAGTACAGGATTATGAGGAGACACTACCAGATTTTCTATTTCTATACCATGTGGTGAAGATAATGGGTAGAATTTTCTACTTTCTGGGAAAACCCCATTGAGTCTAAAATTGAATTGAATGCCTTATTCAGACAGTCACTATCTACATCAACATGTACACACGTGGACAAAATTGTTGGTACCCCTCTGTTAATGAAAGAAAAACCCACAATAGTCACAGAAATAACTTGAATCTGACAAAAGTGGTAATAAATAAAAATTCTATGAAAATTAACCAATGAAAATCAGACAATGCTTTTGAATTGTTGTTCAACAGAATTATTTTAAAAAACAAACTCATGAAATAGGCCTGGACAAAAATGATGGTACCCTTAACTTAATATTTTGTTGCACAACCTTTTGAGGCAATCACTGCAATCAAACGATTTTTGTAACTGTCAATGACACTTCTGCACCTCTCAGCAGGTATTTTGGCCCACTCCTCATCAGCAAACTGCTCCAGTTGTCTCAGGTTTGAAGGGTGCCTTCTCCATATGGCATGTTTCAGCTCCTTCCACAGATGTTCAATAGGATTTAGATCAGGGCTCATAGAAGGCCACTTTAGAATAGTCCAATGTTTCGCTCTTAGCCATTCTTGAGTGTTTTTTGCTGTGTGTTTTGGGTCATTATCCTGTTGCAAGACCCATGACCTGCGACTGAGACCAAGCTGTCTGACACTGGGCAGCACATTTCTCTCTAGAATACCTTGATAGTCTTGAGATTTCATTGTACCCTGCACAGATTCAAGACACCCTGTGCTAGATGCAGCAAAGCAGCCCCAGAACATAACAGAACCTCCTCCATGTTTCATAGTAGGGACAGTGTTCTTTTCTTGGTATGCTTCATTTTTGCGTCTGTGAATATAGAGCTGATGTGCCTTGCCAAAAAGTTCCAGTTTTGTCTCATCTGTCCATACGACATTCTCCCAGAAGCTTTGTGGCTTGTCAACATGCAGTTTGGCAAATTCCAGTCTGGCTTTTTTATGATTTGTTTTCAACAGTGGTGTCCTCCTTGGTCGTCTCCCATGAAGTCCACTTTGGCTCAAACAACGACGCATGGTGTGATCTGACACTGATGTACCTTGACCTTGGAGTTCACCATGAATGTGTTTAGAGGTTGTTGTGGGCTCTTTTGTTACCATTTGTATTATCTGTCTCCTCCTGCGGCCACATCCAGGGATGTTGGCTACAGTCCAGTGGATCTTAAATTTTTGAATAATATGTGCAGCTGTAGTCACAGGAACATCAAGCTGCTTGGAGATGGTCTTATTTGCCTTTACCTTTAACATGCTAGTCTATAATTTTCTCTCTAATCTCCTGAGACAACTCTCTCCTTTGCTTCCTCTGGTCCATGTTTAGTGTGGTACACACCATGTCACCAAACAGCACAGTGACTTCTTGTCACCCTTTAAATAGGCCTACTGACTGATTACAAGTTTGTAGACACCTGTGATGTTAATTAGAGGACACATCTTGGTTGAACATGTCCCTATGGTCACATTATTTTCAATCTTTTCTAGGGGTACCATCATTTTTGTCCAGGCCTGTTTCATGAGTTTGTTTTTAAAGTAATTCTGGTGAACCACAATTCAAAAACTTTGTCTGATTTTCATTGGTCAATTTTCATAGAATTTTTATTTATTACCACTTTTGTCAGATTCAAGTTATTTCTGTGACCACTGTGGGTTTTTCCTTCATTAACAGAGGGGTACCAACAATTTTGTCCACAGCTGTATTGTATCTGATTTCAGCACTAAATCAGCCAAAAATTCAGCAAATTTGGATGAAAATTCTGAGTAGGCCAAGGGATGGTAGTAAACTATGGTGAAGAAAATTGGGTTCAAGCCAAGATATCCAACATGCCCCACACTAACTAGTAAATTAGAATGGAAAATTGTCGCTACTCCACTTCCACGATCAGAACTTCTGGGATTATGATAGTTTAGATAACCAGAGGGAGTTGATTCATTCAAACCAACATAATCATCTTGCCCTAGCTAAGTTTCTGTGAGGGATATTAAATCGATCTGATGATCAATTAATAGATTGTAAACTAGTAGAGACTTGGGAGTTAGAGACCTAATATTTAATAAACCACATTTAATTTTTAAATTATGAGGAGGAACAGAGGCTAGATTAATAAATTTGGAGACTTGAGGTTTGATTTGAGTTTAACCAACATTTTGTTTAAACACTTTGGAATGTTTGTGCATTATATTTTTAACTTTGGGGGGAGTAGACAAAGGTTCTCTAAGGGAGAAGACAGGGGCAAAGTTGAGGGATGGCGGATGAGGAGGAGCTGCAGAAAGAGCTGCAGAGTCTTAGCTCCAGCTTGAGGGATGAGTTGGCCCGGGTGGGAAGACCCACTAAGCATAGCGAGCTCATTGCACTAGCGATTTCTATTGACAATAGGTTAACGGAACGGGCTAGTGAGCGCCACTCGGGCACTCAGCCTCGCCACTCCCCGCAGTCTCCCCTTAAGGACCTCCCTCTTTCTGGGTCCCCTGGGAAGGATGAACCCACGTTTTCTGGCCAGTCCAAATTATCTCCGGCAGAACGTCAACGTCGCCATGACCCTGGGCTATGATTATACTGTGGCAGCGCTGAGCATGAGGTTGCGTCTTGCCCTAATCGGGTAAAAGGGGGGAGTCCTTTAGTTACGGTAGGGGGACTAACAGATGGTGGTATTATTAAGGCCCCTACATGTCTCATGCTACCCATTCACTTTCAATACGCATGCACTGAATTATCCTCACATGCTCTCATTGACTCTGGTGCGGAGCAGAGCTTTAAAGATGCCCCTGGCTACCGTTACTGAACAAACTGCTCCTGTCTCTGTGCTGTTCTCAGGTAACCATCATGAACATATGAGGTTTTTTGTGCTCTCCTCCACTGCTTCCCCCGTCATTCTGGGGTTCCCATGGCTAAGCCTCCATAATCCCTCTATCATTTGGAGGACGGGAAGAATCTTATCTTGGATTACATTTTGTCTGGGTGCTTGTTTGCAATCTGCTGTTTGCTCTCCCTCTGTACCCCTCTGCCCTCAGGATTCGCCTCCTCCCCCTCTGCCCCCCCTCTACCCCTCTGCCCCCCCTCACCCTCTCAGGCTCTCCCATCACCACTGCTGATTCCTTCCTCTTCCTAGGCACTACCATCACCAGGGACCTCAAATGGGAGCCGACCATCAGCTCACTCATCAAAAAAGCCCAGCAGAGGATGTTCTTCCTGCAGCAGCTGAGGAAGCTCAAGCTACCCACCAAGATGTTAGTGCAGTTCTACACAGCCATCATCGAGTCCATCCTCACCACCTCCATAACCGTGTGGTACGCAGGAGCCACTGCCAGGGACAGACTAAGGCTGCAGCGCGTCGTGCGCACTGCTGAGAAGGTGATCGGCTGCAAGCTCCCATCTCTCCAGGATCTGTACATCTCCAGGACCCGGAGGCGTGCTGGCCGGATCATAGCCGATCCCTCACACCCTGGTCACGTACTGTTTGCCCCCCTCCCCTCAGGTAGAAGACTTCGGTCCATCCAGACTAAAACCTCCCGTCACATGAACAGCTTCTTCCCCTCTGCCATCAGACTGCTGAACACTAAGTGACTTATTGACTCTCGTGCACTATGTACAGCAGCTCAACCAGACTCATGTCAATCATCACTGTTTTCTTCCTGCATTACCGACTGCACTATATAGTTCTCCACAGTATCTGCTGCTCGCTAATATATTTTAACTGCTGACCAGTATCACTTACTCTTATTCTACACTTTATTGCATGTATAGTTTATTTCTTTTATTTTATCATGTTTAATGTTGCAGCATTGCACCGAGACAAATTCCTAGTTTGTGTACTACATGAACAATGGCAATAAACCTGATTCTGATTCTGATTCCCGATGTCTCGTCTGTGCCCACAGAGTATCACGACCTGGTGGCAGTGTTTAGCAAAGCTAAGGCTCTGTTACTTCCCCCCCCCACTGGCCGTATGATTGTGCCATCAACCTCCTGCTGGGGGCTCCTTTGCCTTCGAGTCGGCTATACAGCCTCTCTGCCCCGGAACGGAAGGCCATGGAGGAATACATCAAGGAGTCCCTGAGCTCGGGCATCATCAGACCATCCTCCTCAGCGGTGGGGGCAGGATTCTTCTTCGTGGGTAAGAAGGACGGTTCCCTCAGGCCATGTATTGATTTTAGGGAGCTTAATAACATTACTGTAAAGGACAAGTATACTCTGCCCCTTATCAATACGGCGTTTGATTCTCTTCAGGGGACCAGGGTGTTCACTAAATTAGACCTGCAGAATGCTCATCACCTGGTCCCGCATCAAAGAAGGGGATGAATGGAAGACTGGGTTTCGCACCCCTAGTGGCCATTTTGAATACGGTATTTAGTGATGCCTTTTGGATTAACGAATGCTCCTGCTGTTTTCCAGAGGCTCATTAATGATGTTCTGAGGGATTTTCTGGACTCATTTGTGTTTGTCTATCTCAGCGATATCCTCATCTTCTCTCACTCCTTGGAGGAACACCGTATCCATGTCAGACGGGTTTTGCAGTGCCTCCTGGAGAATCAGTTATTTGGCAAGGCCGAGAAGTGTGAATTCCATGTTTCATCCACCACCATTCTGGGCTTTGTCATCTCACACAAGATCATTGCGGACCCTGAAAAGTTTAAAGCGGTGGTGGAATGGCCTGTCCCCTCCTCCTGTAAGCAACTTCAGCAGTTTTTGGGGTTTGCTAATTTCTATTGCCGTTTTGTCCAGAATTACAGCATCATTGCTTTACTCCTCACCTGTCTGACCTCTACGAAGGTGCCGTTTCGCTGGACGGAGGAGGCAGAGGCAGTGTTTGCTGAGCTGAAAGAGAAGTTTTCCAGCACCCCCAATCCTGGCCCAGGTCAACCCCCGCTCTACAGTGCTTGGCGGAGGTGGACGCCTCGGACTTTGGGGTGGGGCCGGTGTTATCCCAGTGCTCTCCTACCAACGACAAGGTCCGCCGCTGCGCCTTCTTCTCCTGCGGAGAGGAATTACAACGTGGGGGACAGGGAGTTGTTAGCCGTGAAGCTGGCTTTGGAGGAGTGGCGCCACTGGCTGGAGGGCGCTTCACTTCCGTTCATCGTCTGGACGGATCACAAGAACTTGGAGTACCTTCAGACCGCTGAACGCCAGGCAGGCCCGTTGGTCCCTGTTTTTTGGAAGGTTTAATTTCACCATCACCTACCATGGGGTTCTAAGAATATCAAGCCTGATGTGCTTTTGAGGCAGTTTTCCCCCGAAGCTGCAGAAATGACGTCCCATCCAATTGTCCCTCCTTCGTGCATCGTGGGCATGCTTTCCTGGGGCATCAAGGAGAAGGTGAGGAGAGCTTAGGAGGCGCAGCCGTACCCAGGTGGGGGACCGGAGGGTCAGATGTGCGTTCCCTCTGCTGTTAGAGGGGAGGTAATTGATTGGTTGCACTCCTCAAAGCTCATGTGCCACCCTGGGGTAACGCGCACTGTGGCCCAGCTACAAAGGTCCTTCTGGTGGCCCTCACTGTGGAGGGACATGGCAGAATTCATCCGGGCCTGTCTGCAGTGCCTGTCTGCAGTGTGCGACCGGCAAGTCATCCTCTTCCCCACCGGCAGGTCTGCTGCATCCTCCCCATCCCCAGCCGCCCCTGGTCCCATATCGTATTGGACTTTGTGACTGGTTTGCCCCCCTCAGCAGGCCACACAGTTATCCTCACCGTAGTCGACAGATTTTCTAAGGCGGCTCACTTTGTTCCCCTGCAGAAGCTGCAAGCAGCCAAGGAGACGGCGGATCTGTTGGTGTTGCACGCTGTCCGGCTTCATGGCATCCCAACGGACATAGTTTCAGATCATGGACCCCAGCTCATCTCTCAGGTCTGGCGGTCTTTCTGCAAGGCGATGGGGGTGACGATGAGCCTGTCCTCTGGATATCACCCCCAAAGTAATGGCCAGTGCGAGCGCACTAATCAGGAGTTGGAGGCAGCCCTGAGGTGCATCACGGCCTCTAATTCAGCATACCGGAGCACGTACTTACCGTGGGTTGAGTATGCACACAACACAGCTGTCTCTTCTGCAACTGGTCTCTCCCCTTTTGAGGTCTGTTTAGGCTACAACCCCCCGCTGTTCCGGGAGGAGGAAATCATCGTTCCCTCTGTCCAGGCCCATATCAGGCGTTGCCGGCGATTCTGGAGTTTCACCAAGGCGGCTCTGTGATGCACGGCAGCCCACAATACGGAAATCGCCAACCGCCACAGGACCCAGGCTCCATCCTAACGTGTGGGACAGCAGGTATGGCTCTCCATGAGGAACATCAACCTGAAGGGTGAGACCAAGAAATTATCACAGCGTTTCATTGATCCTTTCTCCATAACTCATATAATCAACCCCGTTGCTGTGCGCCTGGCTCTGCCCCCTCTATGCGTATCTGCCCTACCTTCCATGTCTCCCAGGTGAAGCCATGTGAGTTCAGTCCACTGTGTCCTCCACCCAAACTTCCACCCCCGCCCATGATGATAGATGGTGGTCCTGCGCATGAGGTCAATCGCATCCTGGATGTCCGCCGCCGAGGGCACGGTCTGCAATATCTGGTGGACTGGGAGGGGTATGGACCTGATGCGCGGTCCTGGGTGCATCCCTCGTTTGTGTTGGATCCTCAACTCATCCGGGAGTTCCATCGGACGGACCCAGACAGGTTGGAACGGCCACTGGGAGGCATTCCATGGGGGGGCGGTGTTACTGTGGTGATCTGTTGTTTGTGTGTGCCTCACCCTAATCATCTTTCACAGCTGCGGGCACACCTGGTCTCACTCATCAAGCACACTTTATAAGGAACGCTGCCCAGTAGTCAGCATGAAGACGTCTACGCTTTCTCCCAGGAAGACCTCCTCCCTTGTGTCTTCCTCCATCTCACTACGCTTGAGAATGCATCTCAGATCACTTGCTTCTCGTCACGGGAGTTCCATCTCCCCAACGCAACGTAAGCCTTCTCAGAGCTTTTACCTGCACCTGCCTTTCTTTCCCTTGTTCCCTGTGCACAGGTGGACCACCCTCCAGGCGGACCTCCCTTTCCTCCTGGCGGCAGACTGGACTTCAGCTGTGAACAGTGGCTTTCTCCCCTCACAAATTGGTGAGCTGGAGCACACGTCCCCTTCACCCAAGCTGCACTGTAAATACTCCCCACCTGCACTACGGCTTCACAACAGGGCGCTGGGCTGGTATTGAAAAGTCATCTCTTCGGAGCTGGATTATCTCTTCACTGCCATAAGACTGCTAAAACTCTATTAACATCATTACCTGCCAGCCTGAAGCTAACTCTCCTGTCTTGTTGTTGTTCCAGGGTTGCCAGACCTGTCCTGTCATCACGCTCCTGCTCACACTACACTACACACACACACACACACACACACACACACACACACACTCTCTCATTCAGTAAAAGATCATTATTGGTGTTTCTGAAAACCATGTCAGAAACCTGTTGATAAATTGCTTTCATCCAACTGTAGTTTTTTTGTTTTGTTTTTTGTTTTTTTTCTAGCAAATTCGAATGTCATATATGGAAAAAAAATCCAAACATACATGGCCTTGTGTGAAAAGGTGATTGCCCCTGTCATGATTTGCCCCTCAGGGCAGAGAGACAGACCCATACACCGACTGTAGTTTGTGAAATTTATTACACAAAAACACAAAGTCCAAAAACAGATGCTGAGGAAAGCTTATAGATTGGAAAGAACTTGAGATAAACTCACCAGAGCAGGGTTAGGGCTCTGGTGGCGAGGAGAAAGAATCATTAAGACTACTGCAAAAATGAAATGAAAATGCAGTCCTTAAATAGGGTCAGAACAAATAACACAAGTGATGACAGGTGTGGGGTCACACGAGCGGGCAAAAAGGTAACGATGATTAATGATGGGGATCAGCTGCAAAGTAATGACAGGAGAGCACCCGGCTGACAGCTGACAGGGCTACGCCCACACGGAACGCCAACCAGGAAAGGCCCTGACAGCTGTCAACCACAATAATAAGGAATGGAAGAACAACATATAAACAAGTACAAAATCAGAAATAGATACCAACTGATGCATAATCAGAACATACTAAAACTAGGACATAAACAGGAAAATTAAAAAAAAACAACATGCAGGAATAACAAAAACCAAAAGGCACAAAAATACAACAAATATATAAATGCAGAGAGAGAGCCACGAGACTGAGCTTGGCGGAACCTCCAGTGCTCAGCTCGTGACAGCCCCCCTGTTAAAACATAAATTAACTGGAGTTTATCACATCTTTGGAAAGCTGAGTTCAATTTTCTAGCCATTTCTAAAGCTTTGGGTCTCCAGCAAACAACGGTGAGAGCCATTATCAAATGGAGAAAACATGGAACAGTGGTGAACTTTCCCAGGAGTGGCTGGTGGACAAAAACTACCACAGGAATATCTATGGAACAAGCTGAAGATCAGAGTTCATAGAACACACCCATGGAACCTTCAAGATGTGAAGACAGTGTGTGGTAGAATGGGCTAAAATCAGTCCTAAGCAATGCCTGCACCTAGTTTCTCCATACAGTAGGTGTCTGGAAGCTGTTATTACCAACAAAGGCTTTTCTACTAAATATTAAATGAATTTCACCAAGTTTGTTCAATACTTATGTTCTGTGTCATTACACTTCATTAAATATAACTTGTTTTGTGAAGACAGTCGCCTTTGTTTCTTTGTATGTATAGATTACTTGGGTTGTTGCTGATATCTGGTGAAAATCCCAGGTCAATGGCTCCATCAGAAATATGTTTAATAAGAAAAATGTTGACGTGTTCAATACCTATTTTCTCTGCTGTAATGGACATATGTCACCTTAAAAAGCATGTAAAAGGACATAAATCAATGCTAATTTTGATGCTGCCAACTGATTAATTGAAAACAAACCACTGTTGCCTCAAGTTGCATTAAAAATTTTGACATTGTCCAAATCGAAAATTCAAATCTAGATTTTGCTCAATGAGATTGAAAATTTGCAGAAAATAGATGCTCCCAGTGGGGAGAAACAAACAAACAAACAACAACCACAAATCCACTCTCTCTGGACATGGGCTTATGCTGTTTACATGACTGCTTGAATAATCGAGTAACTCCATAAATCCAATTATAACCAAGCTATTATTGTACAGCCAGTGAAGATAATCAGCCAGTCTCAGTCTATGTGATTATTGTTTCAGCACTGTGGCCACATCTGTTTTGCATTGTGGCGAACTTTGCTGTGGCCTTACTAACAGTAAGGTATAATAATGTGGAGGGTTACTGCTGTGGAGGTGTGTTAAAACCAGGCCTATAATTTTCTTCTTGACCCTAACCAAGTAGTTTTAGTGGTTAAACCAGCTAAAGCATTTATTTAGTACCGACACTTCCTGCAAGTAAAAAAAAAACAAAAAACAACAGAGAATAAGCAAACAACACAAGGTGCAAAACTGGTGTCAGCTTCATGCCAGACTGCTGATTTACACATCAGCCCTTCAACATCCTTACCAGGACTTTGTTGCTCAATAAAGGATGGATGATTCATCTTCAAATAGTGACACAGATGGCTGTGTCCGAACAGAAATATATTACGTGCCTGAAATGAGAGCATCTTGACATAATAGGCATATTCAAATTTTTAGAGACTCAGTTAATGTTCTTTCGTTAAAAAAGTAATTTGCTTTTGAAAGTGATGGGCAACATGTCCTAGCTGTTTTATGATTTGTGGATTTATGGCACAATAGAGACTCATCAAAACATTAATAAGTTGTTTTTAAACACGAGGCATCATACATCCATAAGCATTGATTTAAAATTTACCCTAAAATAATCTTTACATGTAGTTGTAATACAGCAAGAACCACACCAATAAGGAGATGAAAAGATGTTAGAAGTACAACTTTACTCAGAGAAATGGATAAAGTTGTCCTCCATCTGTAGCTGCCGGTGTCTTCTGGATGATAACCTGAAATGCAAAAACACAGACCTTATAATAGACTTTAAAGGGGAGGGTACCTTTTTGGCAGCCATTGTTTGAGTCAATGACGCAACAGTGGCACCAATATCCAAACTCACTAAATTCAACTCAGCTCCAGTCGTCCACCCTGGGATGCAAACACACTGTTAAGAATATCACTGGATTTATTTGTTTTGGTGAAATTTGAAACGTGTTAACCCAAATAGACCTAAAATATGAAGTACCTTTTTTTTTTTTTTTTACAATAAACCACAGATGGGTTTATAAATCTTTGTTTAACCCCATCCCCAACAAACAGGGATATATAGCTGGACAATCAACAAGATTTGGTTTACAGTATATGAAATAATACACCATACAGTATCTAGAGACTTCAGTAAATCTCACTGACTCTGACACAGGTCTTACTGAAGAAGGATGCTGTTCTGCCTTTCAATTGGAGTGAAGACTAAAACAATACTGCCTTACAAAAAAAAAAAAAAAAAAAATCTAAATCATGCTAGCTACTGGTTCTCTGCACTGTCAGGGAATGTCAAGGATCCTTGGAGCCATTTTGAGTTTCCAGTGATGGATATTGGCAAACAGCTTGCCTACCCTGTGAGTAAGGATAACCTTCCATTTGATCAATCTTGCACCCATCTCTAAGACTATACACTCCAATAAATCAATAGCCTAGATGTGTTTGTCCCGGTGCTTTCCATTCTCCTTCAGCCCCCTCTGCACTCCCGTGCTGAAGTACCTTTTTTCTTTCCCTTTGCTGCTCTCAGCATGTCTTCTTTGATTTCCACGCACTTTTGCTTTTTTACATCTTGTTTCTAAGATTATTTTTAAGACCTGATCTAGAGGCTGTTGCAAATTGTACTGTCATAATACAGTATTTCACAGCATTTCCCAGTGTTTGTCATCAAACAAAACTTCACACTTGTTTGTTTATTTTGGTTAATTTTTTTCTTTTTTTTTTTTTTTTTAAAAGAACAAAGGAAACTTCTTGTATGCAGCAGAAAGGGAGCAAGTTTTTTTTTTTTTTTTTTTTGCATGGTCAAAGCGACAAGATATGGGAAACTGAACACAGGGGGATTTGATCAAGAGTTGGGACAAGTGGCAATTTATCATCCAACAATGAAGTGAGTCACTGAGAACAACAACACTTGGGGTGTTAGTGTTAATATTTTTCCATTGAGTATTCCAGCCTGAAGACAAAAAAAAAGTATTTTTTGCTTTTAATTTCATGTTAGAAGAGAGTCATTATTTTCTGATACTCCAAGGAGCCAGTTTGTAGATGCCACAATTAAATTTCATGAGCAAAATACTTTTGGTGCAACTGTGCAATCCCCGCAGGACGGCTGGTCGCCTTCTCCCTCTCCCAAGATTCATAGGGGAGTGTTTTCTAATGACTTCAAATAATCTCACAGAGTGTCAGCCGCATATACCAATTATTAATTAGAAACTGGTAATCCCTCTGAGATCTTTTCTTGATGTGAGGAAAAAAAATCCCATAGTTGCCAAGCCTAAAGCCATTTTAAGTCCATCTTCAAATGCAGGATGTACTGCCAAATGAACACAAGAGATGTATGTATAGATAAGTCGAGGCATCGTCTCTCAAGTTTGTGGTGCGTCTTTCAAGAGTGACACAGTTACATGAGTTTCATATCCTGGATTTTGTTTGCACATAAGCGTCCATTTGAATATCTGTGCAACATCAATATCCATGTTAATATTCATCAAATGTCAGCAAAGAATGTTCAGTAATTAGTAACTCAATCAACACTGAAATCAAACTAAAGGTATCCAGAAGAAACAGAATGCAAACTTAAAACAAATCATCATATTATGTATATACATATATACAGTATATGTGTGTGTGTGTGTGTGTGTGTGTGTGTGTGTGTGTGTGTGTGTGTGTTCCACGCATATCTCCCTAACCGTTCATTGGACTGGCCTCAGATTTTACACATGCTTTGCTGAGGTTACGAGTGTGTTCATGTCCAAATTTCAGCCTCCACAGATATGTGGAAGTTTAGGAGGGGAAATCTTTAATGAACGTCCTTAGCTCCCCTATGGACATTAATAGCTATGACATAGCTATAACATCATAGACACACAGATGTGTGATGTCACAGATCAAAGGCTGGCATCACCATGGTTACTGTTGCCAGGCAGACACATCATCAAAGATCAAAGGCAGGCATCACTGAATGAGTGGTGATATCAAAGATCAAAGGCAGGTTTCACCATGGTTACTGTTGCCATGGCAACCATGTCAAAGATCAAAGGCAGGCATCACCACGGATACTGTTGCCATGGTAACAGTAACTTTCTACGGGCATACAGAAATGCTTGCTTACACTTGCTTTCTACGGTCATGCAGAAATACTTGCTTATACTTGGGTTCTACAGTCATGCACAGGTATGCATGGGTATGTACTAGTTATCATAAATTGCAAAAAAAAAAACATACTGAACACCTCTGTATATAACAGTGGTGGGCCATTAAGGCCAGCATGGCTTTCTCTGCTGGCCTAAACGCTATTAGAATCCCTGACCAACATTTACACCCAACATTCTTATATTTGCTCCATGAGGTTGTATTAAATCATTCCCAATAGTCTGTTCTCTTCAATTTGTAGCTTTTCTCTTGGTTGTACTGCTTCTAGTAGTGCATGTGTATGTTTGAGTTTTTGCCCAATCATATTTCAGCCATCGTATGTTGAGGCTGAACCAGGTGGAGTCACAGAAAATGATTGACATTGTGGAAAATCAATAGTTAAAAACCTCTGTCTCTGGGTAAAGACTCTCATTGGTCCTGCTGCTGAGAACACAAAGGCTTCACCTGATTCGTTGGCACATCCAGCTGCGGCCAGTCTTCCATGGAGTTCACCTCCCGGATAACATGGTGGATTGTGGATAAACTTTGATATTTTTACAGCAAACCAGAGAAAAGTGTTTCTAACAACATCTGGGGTGAGAGTTGCCATTTGAATAAACTTTGATGAGTAAAATTTATTTTACCCTGAGGGTGCGTGCAGAGCCACTGGGAGCACAGCAGCACATACTGTAAAGCAAAGCAAGGTACCGGTCCAGGCCATGGACTGGGTTCGGGTTCATGCGGGCGACAACTGGCCGGGCCACAGCTGGCAAAACAACGAGCACCACTGAGGATCACGGCAAAGCTGGGGGCGGCATGCTTTTGGCTGACGGACAGCTCGGTTCGACACGCAAACCGGCTGCGGTGTGTCCAGGTGCCTGCTCCAGGTGACGAGGCTGCGCAGGAGCCAGTGGATGCGATGTGGGATCAGGGCTTCTACGCTATGAAGATCGACCCTCGTCCCGGGGTCTGGCGCATCCGCTGCAGGGCCTCCCTGGTAGAACCACCTTTGCCATGGGAGACTGTAAGAAAAAAAGAGTGAGCGACTGTTTAGTTAGGAGCACAGCTAAAGAACGTGGCAGAATAATCTACTTAGCCCACTGGTTCTAGTGGCAGTCCACCCGCAGATCCTAGTTGTAAGTTCAAAAATATGAAAAAAAAGGGTTCTTTAAGGTATAATAAGGGGGTTGATTTGCTAAGTAATATATTGTTTTACATTTTTCTGACGGGGGGGGGGGGGGGTGATGTGTGACTTTGGGACAGTTTGGACCCTGGGGCTTACCGTAGCCCGTGTCGGGCATCAGGTTTGATGACATCAGGTGGGCTGCAGTCTCTGTATATGTTTCCATCTTGTCTGTAAAAAAGTTTAGTTGGTTGTCCGGCATAAGATGGCTCACGGCTCACTTATTTCATACATAACAGATAGCAGCGGGAGTGAAAGGGAAGATTTTCAAGATGGTAGTGAGACCTGCTATGATGTATGGTTTGGAGATGGTGGCACTGACCAAAAGACAGGAGGCACAGTGATAGGTGGCAGAGCTGAAGATGCTAAGATTGTCATTGAGAGTGACAGTATTAGAAATGATTATGTCAGAGCGACAGCTCAGGTTGAGCGGTTTGGAGACAACGTAAGAGAGGCAAGGCGGAGATGGTTTGGACATGTACAGAGGAGGGATAGTGGCTATACTGGACAAAGACTGTTGAAGATGGAGCTGCCAGGCAGGAGGAAAAGAGACTACAGAGAAGATTCATGGATGTAGTGAAGGAGGACATGGAGAGGACTGATGTTACAGAGAAAAATGCAAGGGATAGGGTGAGATGGAGGCGGATGATCTGCTGATCTCCCCTAAAGGGAGCAGCTGAAAGAAGAAGAAATAATAATAATAATAATAATAATAATAATAATAATAATAATAATAATAGGCATGTTATTGACAGTTCAGAAACCTATACTTTGGGTAGATGGTTGGGTCTACAACTGTCAGTGGAGTTATACTCCATCCTAAACACAGGTTGACTTATAATCTGGATTTTCTGTCAGAGTCCAGAGCAGTTGGCGGGCTGCGCACACTGAACACCCAGCGAAGTGTAACAGACACTCCAAAATGACTGGCTGGGAGCAGCTGGCCCAAATACTAATCAGTGTCCATGTCTACCTAAGTAATTGAAAAACCTGTATTCTGTACTTCAATCCTTATACAAGTGATAGACAATGTTAAACTCAAATTGATGCCATTCTGAAAATAGCAGTGTTATTCATAACTGTACACCAATACTATACACCTGTAGCACTGAAAAATATGCATATTTCCTGTTGAAATATTGTAGATAGCAGGGATGTAATGGCATGCTAAAATCATGGTTCGGTATGTACCTTTGTTTTAAGGTGACAGTTTGGTTCATCTTCGGTACAGTAAGGAAACAAAATGCAAAACATAAAACTGCTTATCTTTTGTATAAGCAGGAACAGCTTTGACAAAAAAAAAAAAAAAAATGCAAACTGCCAGCAGTCAAATCTCCAATAAATGAAATGTATACAATAAAATAAATAAATTCTCTTTTTAGCAAATGAAGGATGTAGACAAGTGTAACAATAGAAGTTTGAATAGCCTGAATTATTATTTTATTCCTTATTGCTTGAAGCAGTGATTTTAACCAGTGTGCTCTGGTATGTTTAGGCTTCTCTGAGAAATTAATTATTTAATTTCATTTGTTAAACGGTCAAAAAAATTGCAAATTTGTCATTGTTGTGTATAGGCTCTGAAGACACCCATGCACAACAACAGCAAATTATTTGCAATTTTTTGGACAAAAAAGAAGGAACATACCAGGGCACCCTTGAAAAACACAGGCCTAAAGTGCGGCATTAACAGATGTAGCTTGTCCTTAAAAGGATGGAATTATTTTTCTGGCTGAAGAGGGCACAACAAGAAACTTCATACCGGGGCTCAGTTAGCTTTAGCATGTGTTTAAACCTGGTGTTCTCAACAACTGAATATGGCCTTAGATCCACTGCTATAAAAACACCAGAGGCATTTGTTATTACTTTGGCTCGATCTGAAAAGTCCCAAGAAGCTGTCTAAATGCCGCTGGAAGCTGTGCTTGTACCACGCTAAGTTTTTTCTTTTTTTCATGCTGCAATGAATATTCACGTTCACGTAGTGCCGTTTCAAATGAGTTAACAAATTTAACATACAGCCAAAAGCTTATCCAATACTGTTTTCGTCTTATTCACTTACCTTTGTCCGTTCACGTATTTCTGGGTTCTCCGTACAGCCAGTCACAACGTTTGCTAGTAGAACAGCCACAGGATGCAGTGTTTACATGTATGGTGTGAGGAAGTTACAGTTCATGTATGGAAAAACTAGGCGCAGGCATTGCTCAGGAGTGATTTTAGCCCGTTCTTCCACACAAACTGTCTTCAAATCTTGAAGGTTCTGTGAGTGTCTTCTATGAACGCTGATCTTCAGTTTGTTCCATAGATTTTCAATTTTATTCAGGTTAGGTGACTGACTGGGCCACACAAGCAGCTTTATTTTCCTTCTCTGGAGCCAGTTGAAAGTGTCCTTGGCTGTGTGTTTGGGATCATTGTCTTGCTGAAATGTCCACCCTCGTTTCATCTTCAGGATCTTGGCAGATTGGAACACGTTCTTATCAAGGATGCCTCTGTAGATTTGTCCATTCATCTTTCCTTCAATTACATGAAGTCTGCCTGCACCATGTGCTGAAAAACACTCCCACACCATGATGTTCCCACCTCCAGACTTCACTCTTGGTATGGTGTTTTGGGGCTGATGTGCAGTGCCATTTCTTCTCCAAACATGCTGTGTTGTGACATCCAAAAAGTCCAATTTTGGTCTGATTTGACCAGATTATATTCTCCCAGTATTTTACTGGCTTGCCCAAATGTTCTGCAGCAAACTTCAAATTAACACCAACATGCTTTTTCTTCAGCAAGGGAGTCTTGTGAGGTGAGCAGGCATAGAGCCCATGTCGGTTGAGTGCATTACTTATTGGTTTCTTTGAAGCAGCAGTACCTGCTAACTCCAGGTCTTTCTGGAGCTCTCCATGAGTGGTCGTTGACTCTTGGATAACTCTTCTGATAATTCTTTTGACTGCTCTGTCTGAAATCTTGCGAGGAGCTCGTGGTCATGGCCGGTTTATGGTAAACTGATGTTCTTTCCACTTCAAATGACGGTTCCAACAGTGGTCACTGGAACATTCAGCAGTTTAGAAATGTGCCTGTAACCAGTGCCATCATTATGTTTTGCAACAATAAGGTTGCAAAGGTCTAGAGAGAGCTCTTTGCTTCTACCCATCATGAGTTCTTTGTAGTGTGATCTGATATTCACATGCCTTTTTAAAACCTGTCAGTCAGGACTCAACCAGCTGAAATTAATTTGCACTGATGGGGGATGGGATGACTTCATAAATTCTGATGGATTTCAGCTCTTTTCTTGGCTTTCTATGCCTTCTTGCATCTCTTTTTCTTCATGTGTTCAATACTTATTCACTGTGTCATTCCACTTTAATAAATAGAGGTTGTTTTGTGAACACAGTTGCCTTAATTTTTTTTAATGTATGGATTACTTGGGTTGTTACTGATAACTGGTGAAAATCTCTGGTCAATGGCTCCATCAGAAATATATCTATAAATGCACCTAATCTCTGGCTCTGTGTGTGTGTGTGTGTGTGTGTGTGTGTGTGTGTGTGTGTGTGTGTGTGTGTGTGTGTGTGTGTGTCTGTCTGTCTGTCTGTCTGTCTGTCTGTCTGTCTGTCTGTGTCTCTCTTCCTCAGATATCTCCCAAACTGTTTGTCAGACTGGACTCAGATTTTTTAAGTGCTTTGCTGAGGTTACGAGGGTGTGCATCCCTGCATATGGAGATGTTCAGTCAAAATA
Organism: Pholidichthys leucotaenia; assembly: GCA_020510985.1. NCBI lineage: Eukaryota > Metazoa > Chordata > Actinopteri > Cichliformes > Pholidichthyidae > Pholidichthys > Pholidichthys leucotaenia. The sequence goes on from CM035837.1 coordinate 390,777,602, forward strand.
CGTAATTTTTATCAATAAAAGTTTAGCCACCGCTCTGTCTTATGCCCAAGCTTCTAGAAGTGTGGGCGGGGTTTTGAATTGACTACGTACAAGGAATGAGCGAAACCAGCATTTTTCCTTTAGATATGATACCATCTTCGATACAAATACTTTTTGCCCCTTAAAGGAAACTCAAATGATTGCAGTTTCATTAACAACTTCATTGCAAGGGCAATATGAATAAAACTCATGAACATAAATATGTGAAAGAAATGCTTATAAAATGATAATACAGTGGAACAATAAGCCAAGTAAATAAAAATAAAGTGATTTTTTTTCAATTATAATAAAAATAATTAAGACATAAAATGAATGCAAAATTACTTCATTTTCTTAATTTGGTGAAGCTTCTCAGTCATCCAGGTGAGTAAATATCATGTATGAAAGCTCAGTCATGTCAACTGGATTCAAGTATTTTTTACTTCTGAAATGTTTCACCATTCATCCAAATTCTATGGTAAATCCAAACACCATACATGTGTAATTTTTTTCACAATGCAATGTTTGTTTTTATTTTATTATTTATTTAAATATTTATTTTATTTTTACACTATTATTTTACACACTTAAATAGTGCTTATTTTGTTCCTTTTTCAAAAATTATTCTGCCTGGTATCTGCTATGTCCACAAACCTGGCATGAAAGGAGACGGACGAGAAGGTTGCACTGGAACGGAGCTTTATAATGGAACCATGTACAATACAGGTTATGCTGTGCTTCTGTGGGGTCTATGGGCAAGCTCGCTCCAAAGGGGGACCCCCCTTATTATAGGGCGATGTGATGACGCAACCGGAAGGTAGCACCATCACACCGCACTTCACAATAAACCGTGATCCCACATTCTACCCCCTTCCCCTTTACAAAATAGAAAACACAGCCGGTTAAACCCACCCAAATTTGGAACACAAACCCCCAACATAAAACCATAAGAAACAACAAAACAAACTGAAGCTAGGACAGGTGGGTAGACTGCCACACGGTCCACACGGCAAAGTGGTTTATTCTGCCACTTCTCTCTCTCTCTCTCTCTCTCTCTCTCTCTCTCTCTCTCTCTCTCTCTCTCTTTTTTAATAGTCTGGCCATGCTCCTAAAAAAGTCTTCTGTCACTTCTTCACCATCTCCCATGGTAAGGGTGGGTAGGGCGAGGGAAACAGTTTAGTCTGAGAGGCTTTGAGGCGGCCCTGTGGTAGCCTCCACCCTGGAGCTATGAAGGAGGCTCGTGCCCCCACTGGGGCTTTGAAACGTGCTCGTGGCATCTGCCTCCCTGGAGCTGTCGGACCCCCGTGGTCAATCTTCATGACGCCAGGGTCTGGGTCCCACACTGCGGCAGCCGAGTCCCACAGAGCCCCGCTGTCTGAAGTCGCCACCCAGACACGCCGTAGTCTGTTTGCATGCCGAACCGAATCGTCAGTCAGCAAAAAGCGTGTTGTTCTCAGCCTCAAAACGATCCTCAGCAGTGCCCATTGCTTCGCCGGCTGCAGCCCGGTCAGTCACCATCCCAGTCTCTCGCCGGTGCGAACCCGAACCCAGTCCATGACGTGGAGCGGCGCCTTACTTGTTTTCATGCACTGTCGTTGCACTCCCAGTTGCTCTGCATGCTCATTTGGCTCGGGACCTCTGCCATGCTGCGGCAGTTCCGTTGTCACCATGTTCACTGCGGACCCTTCACCCGCTGTCTCCGTCGTCGACTGTGGCTCGTCATGGGTATAGAAGGTGTTCGGTGCCTCTCCGGTGTCATTCGTTGAAGCAGACTCCTCACCTGTCCGCTCGATCATAACCTCTGTTGCTTGTTGGGCAAGGGCACAGAAGCAGTCCAGTTCCTCCTCTTTGTCATCTGAAGTGTGCCGCTGTGCCGCGCCATGCATTGTCTCTGTGCCAGGCTGCTGCTGCCGTTCCTTGGGAATCTCTACATGCCCAGGCTCCCTCTCCATGCGGCTCTCCTCCCGAGAGCGCAGAGTGTGCGCTTTGGTGTCGGCGCCATTCATAATTACCTCATCCCACACCAGGACGTCGTCATCCCGATCTGCTGTGCCCCAACTGCCGCACCCGGACCATTCAAACCCAGCGCTGTCCCTGATAGCGAAGCCCAGTCTATAGAAAAGGTCACATCCCATAACATTGTCACCGCGCTCAGTCAAGTGGAACTTGAAGTCGTACACAATTTTGGTTTTGCAGCAAACAGTCAATTTCACTGTTCCGACATTGCACAGTCTGTGACCATCATAATCATACAGCGGTGTTGGGTTCTTCTTGAGTTTGTGATTGGGGAAAAACTTTTTCACCGTGCCCCAGTTTAACATCAACCGCATCGCCGCTGTGTCTAGCAGAAGCGGTACAGCTACCCCGTCTAATTCAACCATGCTGTATGAATAACCACTGATGCCGGGGCTTGCTGAATGAATGGTTGTTGTTGGCGGGCGGGCAGGCTCTCCTGGCGGGCCCCATAGTGCTGACAGCCGGCATACTCTGGCAAAATGGTTCAGGCACCCACATTTGTTACACCGTTTACCTCTTGCCAGGCAAACACGTGCTCCTTCCCAGTGCGTTGGGGACCCACAACCCCCGCAGACGGGGCCTCTCAGAGCAGACCTCCAACTCACTGCATTAGCCTTGTATTCCTCTGCCATGCTCACGTCATCCTCCAAATCCACCGCTTTAGCTAGCATTGACTGTCCGGTTAGCGCTGTGTTTGTCGTCTATTTAGCTCCGTGGCTAACTTCTCTGCTGCTTCCAATTGAAGCACTAGCTCAACTGCTTTAGCTAGCATTAGGTCGTTTGGCACCATTAGCAGCCTAGCTCGTAGCCCAGCGTTACATGTGTGTTCGGCCAGTTGGTCCCTCACCATTTTATCTTCCAGTGGCCCAAAACCGCACACACTAGCTAACTGTCTCAGGTCAGCGATGAACTGCTGAATTGGCTCACCAATTCCCTGTTGTCTCTGGCAAAAGTTAATCCGTTGTCCCATCATGCTGTCCAGCGTAGCACAATGGTTAGCTATTAGCTTCACAACATCTTCATACGGGTCCATCGCGCCGAGCGTCCAGAGAATCCTTTAGCCCTCTAAGCCTAGGCTGTGGACAAGCAGTGTTCTTGTCCTCACCTTGGTGAGATTCCCCAGGTCCAATGCTGCAACATACATTTCCAAAGCTTCGAGCCAACATAGGCATGGAACTGCCAGTTCCTCTGGGTACTCCAGAAAGGGCTGTAACAGTGTCATGCACGCCGCCATGAGTAAATCCTCAGTCACCAAATGTTATGTCCACAAACCTGGCATGAAAGGAGATGGACTAGGAGGTTGCATTGGAACGGACCTTTATTATGGAATCAGGTACAATACAGGTTATGCTGTGCTGTGTGGGATCGTACAGACAAGCGCGCCCCAAAAGGTGGACCCTGCTTATTATAGAGTGGTGTGATGACGCCTAATACTTCTGCCGCCCCGACACTGCTGAGCTCACTCTGCGCAGTGTGCAGTGAGTCTTTGGCTGTGACACCTAATAGGCTGCCATAATCATGTGACATGGCAGACTATCTCAAAAATATGCCTGGGCTGGTCTTTCACTGGTTTTCACACATAAATTTAATGCCTAAAACTCTCAGAAGTGAAAACAAATTCCATGTTTTATATTAACACAGTGGTATTGCGATATTTTAAAAAGTATCAACTCCAAAGTATCGACTAGCTTGTATCGAAGTATCGATTCTTGCGTATTGATACGCCTATCCCTACTCCTTATTGATTGGCTCACTACATCAGCAACCACAGCACTTGGTGAGCAAAATAAGGAAGTGAAAAGCGACAAATTTGACTAGAAAAACATAAGACTTAAGATTTAATGCTTAAAAAAATTATACCATAAAGTTGCCGTGATTGCGTTGGTCTAATGGATAATTCGGCATGGGAGGGGATGCGATGGCAGGGACCCATAGTGCTGCAAAGGGCAGCGCTGACACACAGGCACAGCAGCCGAGACTCCTGTTAACAGGGCAGGCTGAGCTTGGCTGTCTGTGAAGGACTGCAATCCACCAGTTTAGCTGGTGCTTCTCCAATACTGGTGTCCAACTGGGCGAACCACAATCCTTTGCAGGGAGGTACGCCCAGCCTGCCCAGTCAGTGGTAGATGGCAGTCCTGACTGCTGCTTCACTGGTCCTTTGCAGGACCGTGAGTCCCCCCTCCTGTGTGAGTATCTAAAAATTAAAAACTTAATAATAATATTGTCATGATTGTGGACCGGAATGGCCAGATCAACTGCATGTCATATGCAGACACACATGCACGCTTTGACTAAATGATGACAAGACACAAAAATGCCCAAATAACGAAATAAATATTTTTTATTTAAATATTGACAGACCAATGGGCAACACTGATGCAACAGTTGCAGCCAAACAGGTCATTCTGCTGTGTATAACAATGTTGGGTGTTTTGTACTTCTAATATTGCTAAAATATAAAAGGAAGCACTTCAATGGGTCTCAAATATGTGTAAATGTGTCCCGTTATAGTACTGCATGAGTTTACTGACAACAGACTGTAAAATATACATACAAACTAAATTTTTATGATGACTGAATAACTCCCGTTCCCCAAAGTGGAAGATACACTATTATGAATATAACTCATAAAAGATCACAAGTAAGTGATGTGAGAAAAAAATAAACAAGCAGTTCTTAAACAGTGGCTAATACTGGATTTCCCATTCATTTTCAATTATTCTGTAATTAATATTCACACAATCATATAAATTTCAGTGGTGTTCAGTCCCTTTTATATTTGTCACAGTCTAACATGTGATTGCCTACATATAGGCTACACCTCTGTATTCCACTTTCAAACACAGCCTGCATTTGAGCCTGTAAAGCCTGACTGGGCTATCTGTTTCAGACAGGAATACTTGCTTTCTATGGGCACGCACTAGTATATTTAATGAGAAAAATGTTGACGTGTTCAGTACTTATTTTCCCCTCTGTATGTACAGTAGCTTACTTATGATTACAATAAGTGCAATGGACAATTGTTTGTGTATCCTATTATCACAATGCTGAAGGTGCTTTCAACCATTATAATTACCTACAGAATATTCAAAATTCAAAGGCTTTATTATCATGTGCACAGTTAAGAAATGCAACATTTCCTAAGCAATGAAATTCTTACTCTGCTCTCCGAACAAATGCCAAGGTAATAGGTACACAACAATGCTAATGAGGTAATAACACAGAACCAAACTACAGAATAACTACAAGAAACAAGAAGAATGAAATTTGAAATTCCTTGGGTTACTGTAGTGGACAGTACTATATTGATGTCAGAGATGATATGAACGTGAGAAGGCATAAGCTTATGTACAGTGTGCAAATGAGCAGTATACAAATTACAAATTAGCACCCAGTGTGCAAATTTCTCTATAATGATAATACCAGTAGACTGTACATGATAATTAGCAGCAGAGTTGATATGGACATCAGACGGGGTGAAACTATGTACACTGTACAAATGAGCAATGTGTAAATTTAGCAACCGGTGTGTGAGTTCCTATTTGCAAAGCTGTGTTGCAAAGTTTTGGGAGTTTGTTATTTGTTCAGGAGTCTGATGGCAATGGGAAAGAAGGAGTTTTTTCAGTCTGGTTGTCCTGCATTTCACACTTCTGTACCTACAGCCTGACGGTAGAAGTGTGAACATTCTGTGCTGGGGGTGGGTGGGGTCCCGGAGGATGGCGTCAGCTATCCTTTCGACTCTGCGGTGGTAGACGCTCTGCAGAGAGGGGAGTGGAGTCCTGATGATGTTCTCCGCTGTATTCACCACTCTCTGCAGGCGTTTGCCGTCCAGAGCAGTAGTGTTGCTGTACCACGCAGTGATGCAGTTGGTCAGGATGCTCTCGATGAAGCAGCTGTAGAAGTTGTTGAGGATCCTGGGGGACATGCCAAACTTCTGCAGCCTCCTCAGAAAGTACAGCTGCTGTTGAGCTCTCTTAATCAGCTCTGTGGTGTTGTGTGTCCACATAAGGTCCTCGCTGATGTGGATGCCCAGGTATTTAAAGCTGCTCACCCTCTCCACCTCAAGCTCCCGGACAAGCAGCAGCTGATGGGGTCTCCTCCTCCTCTTCCTCATGTCCACTATCATCTCCTTTGTCTTGTCCATGTTGAGGGTGAGGTTGTTGTCCTCACACCATAACACCAGCACGGTGTTGCAGTGGCCAGCACTGTTGCCTAACAGCTAGAAGGTTCCAGGTTTGAATCCCCAGGCTGACAGGGGTAGGAACTTTTCTGTGTGTAGTTTACATGTTCTCCCTGTGCTGTGTGGGTTTACTCCAGGGGCTGCGGTTTCCTCCCACAATCCAAAGACATGCAAGTTAGGTTAATTGACTGTTCTAAATTGTCCCTAGATATCTGTCTCCTATAGGCCCTTAGAATAGAGGGTTAGTACTAGTGAAGTGCTTTGAGTGGTCTTTGAGACTAGAAAAGCGCTATATAAGTGCAGGCCCTTATCCCTTACCAGGCTGGCCACCTCCATCCTGTAGGATGTTTCGTCATCACCAGTGATGTGTTCTATCACTGCTCTGTCATCTGCGAACATTAAGATGATATTGTCCTTGTGGGAGGCAACATAGTCATGGGTGAAGAGGCTGTAGAGGAAGGGGCTGAGAACACAACACTGTGGGACACCTGTGTTCGTGATAATGCTGGTTGAGGTCCTGTTACCCATTCTGACAGTCTGGGACTTGCCAGTTAGAAAGTCCAGTAGCCAGTCGCAGAGGGTGGGGTGCAGGCCACAGTTTGTAGGTGAGTTTGTGGGGGATGACCGTGTTGAAGGCGGAGCTGTAGTCGACAAAGAGCATCCTAATGTAGGAGTCTTTATCTTCCATATGGGAGAGAGAGTAATGGAGTGCTGCAGCAATGGCATCTGAGGTGGACCTGTTGGGCTGGTAGGCATACTGCAGGGGGTCCAGGGTATCCGGTATGCTGTCCTGAATGATGGGCAGCACCACTCTCTCAAAGCACTTCATGATGATTGGAGTGAGTGCTATCTGTCTGCAATCATTCATACAGGTCGGCGGGCTCCTTTTGGGGAGAGGGATGATAGTTGTGGTTTTGAAGCAGGAGGGGACTATGTTCTGGTTGAGGGAGAGGTTGAAGATGGATGGACCCACCTAGAGATGTTGTCTGGTCCTGCTGCCTTGCGGGGATTGATATTCTTCAGTGCTTTGTTTACCTGGCCTGGTGAGACTGTTAGTGGAGGGGGAGGGTGTGTGCGTGTGTGTCTCCTCTCTGCACTGTAGCTGGTGGTCTCAAAGTGGGTGTAGAAGATGTTGAGATCGTCTGGCAGGCTGCCTGTGGAGCTAGTGCTGCTGCTGTTTGTCCTCTTGTAGTCTGTGATGTGTTGCAGGCCTTGCCGCACGTGCCCCAGGTCAGGAGTGGAGTAGAGGCTGTCCAGCTTTTCCCTGGACTGCCTCTTGGCTGTTGTTATAGCCTTCCTCAGTCCATACTTTGCAGCTTTGTACTCAACCTCATTGCCTGATTTAAATGCAAGAGAGCGAGCACGCAGAATCTGACGTACCTGACTGTTGATCCAGGGCTTCTGGTTGGGGAACTTCCTGACTTGTATTGTGGGTATGATAGTATCAACACGTGCCGATGTACCCAGTCACATACTCAGCATATTCCTGTATGTCTACAGAAGAGTCCTCCCAGGTGGCTGCAGCTTTAAACACATCCCAGTCTGTACAGGCAAAACAGTCTTGCAGGGTGCGCTCAGCCTCTGGGGTCCAGCATTCAATTTGCTTAATAAAAGGGTTTGTTTGTTTCAGCTTTTGTCTCTAGGCTGGGTACATAAACAGAGAGATGTGATCTGACTTCCTGAAGTTGGGGTGGGGTGCCACTCTGTAAGCACCGCGTATGTTGGATTAAACATGATCCAGTGTGCTTTATCATAGGTGGGAATGTCCACATGTTGGTAATATTTGGGGGGTACAGTCCGTCGATTGCACTGGTTAAAGTCACCAGCAACAACAAAAACAGCATCGGGATGGGTTGTCTCTACTGCGCTGATGACATCATGGAGTTTGTTTAGTGCTACTATGTAGTTGCTTTGCGGGCGAATGTAAACACAGCGGTAAATTCCCTTGGTAAATAATAGGTATGGCATTTCAGCAGTAAAAACTCCACATCAAGCGAACAGTGCTTGTAAACAGTCTGTACATCTCCACACCATGAGTTGTTTATAAACACACATACACCCCCCCCCCCGTCTTACCCTAGGCTCCCGTTCTGTCTGCCCGATGTGTTGAGTGGGTCTGCAGCCGAATGGCACACTCTGGGATTCTGTCCGAGAGCCAGATCTCACAGAAAATTAGGGCACAGCACTGTCTTATTTCCCACTGGTCATCAATCCTTGCTTTTAGTTCGTCTAGCTTGTTTACCAGAGACCGTACATTCGGCAGCAAGTGACTGGGCATTGGTGGTCGGCTGACGCGAGCCTTTAGCCTAGCATGTAGCCCTCCTCTTTTACCTTGTCTCTGGCGCTGCCTCTGACGTGCTCTCTTGGGGTCAGCGTGCTCATGCGGGCTCGGTGCTTTGGAGCTTTCCTGGGGGTGGTGCTGATCACTGTGTGGCCACACAATGCATTGCAGGTCGGGTGGTATGAAGCCAGTAAATTCCATATGACTGCTTGTCTTGGCGATGTCCAGTATTGTCTGTCGGTCTTATGTTTGCAGCGCATAACCTTTATGCACTGTAGAAAGAGCAACAAACATACAAAAATGGAGAAAAGGTTGGCATTCGTGAACGGAACAAGCAAAGAAGTCTGCCTCGATGGGTGCCAGCTTGCTTATGGCAGCTCCATTCATCATGAAAATGCTAGCCATGTCCTCTCTAGGCTATCATAAATTTATGTTACTGGCCCCTGGAGTATAGACTGGAGTCTCGTTTTCATTGTCCCATGAAAAATCTTTCAAATTTTTTTCATCAATATATAATTTTTTGATGAATAAAAAGACTAATTATGCACCTTTCTCAAATATTATTAACCGAGATCAGAATGGCTTTATAAAGGGAAGACAAGGCTTCCATAATGTAAGAAGACTATTTAATATTATCTATTCTAATAAAGAAGCACCGGATACAGCTCTCCTATCATTGGACGCCGAAAAGGCCTTTGATAGGGTCGAATGGCCCTTCCTTTTTGAAGTCTTACAAAGGTTTGGACTTGGAAATAATTTCATAAAATGGGTACAGATAATATACAATAATGCTACAGCAGAAATCCTAACAAACAGCAATATTTCAAAATCAATAAATATCAATAGAGGATGTCGACAAGGCTGTCCACTTTCACCTTTACTGTTTACTATGGCAATTGAACCTTTAGCGATGGCAGTACGTTTACATCCACAATTATATGGAATTAAAGTAGGACCAACAGAACATAACATCTCCCTGTATGCCGATGACATAATTTTGTTTATGTCGAATCTTAAAAAATCAATTCCGACCTTGTTGAATTTAATAAAGAATTTGGGGGAAATATCAGGATATAAAATAAATAAAACTAAATCTTCAATATTAATGCTAAATGAGACCCAGAGAAATCATCCAGCTCCTGAGGTAAATCAATTCAATGTTGTAAATCAGTTTAAATATTTAGGAATTCAAATTGTGCCTAAGCTAGAATTAGTCGCCAGTGCCAATTATGAAGCCTTAATGACAGACATTAATGAGTTACTTCAGAGATGGATGTCACTACCAATGTCGATGATTGGGAGAATCAATATACTTAAAAGTAATATCTTACCCAAAATACTTTATTTATTTCAATACATTCCTTTACCGCCACCTTCAGATCTATTCTCAAGAATTAAAAAAAAGTTAGTGGAATTTATATGGAACAATAGGAAGGCTAGATTACGTCTGTCCTTACTATATTTACCATTTGATCGTGGAGGTCTGAAATGTCCAAACTTTATGTTGTATTACTGGTCAGCACAACTGAGGTCTATGACATATTATTTTTCATCAAATGATCTCCCTCACTGGACTGAAATGGAATCATACAAATTACCTTTACCTCTTCCCTTATTCATATACTCAGACTTGGCAAAAAAATTACAGAAACAAGTTAAAAATCCACTTGTAAAGCATATGATCAAAATATGGTGTGAAACCAAAAAATATTTAAAAGAACCACACTTATTGTCACAATTTAGCCCAATATGGGGTAATCAATATTTTAAACCAGGGAGAGCGGATGCTGTATTTAAAGTATGGAATTTAAAAAGGATTCAAAAGATTCAAGACTTATATCTGTCATGTTCAGATAACATAATGTCTTTTGAAGAACTGAGGATCAAATTTAATCTTAATAGAACACATTTTTTTAAATATCTTCAGCTTAGGAACTTTATTCGATCAAATCAAAATAATGCTCTCACCCGACCTACTTATTCATCCTTGGAAAAAATTTTGACGAAAGATAGTAAGAGAAAGGGTATTATTTCAGAGTTTTATAACTCATTGACACTATCGTCAAGTGAAAACTCACAGAAAAGATTGAATTATTGGAAAGAAGACCTGCAAACTGACATTTCAGAGGAACAATGGGAATTGGCTTGTACAGAAGCTCAAACCAAATCAATAAATGTACGTCTTAAATTGATACATTTTAAATGGTTAATGCGGATGTATGTTACACCGGTGGAGTTAAATAGATATAACAAAAACATACCAGATATGTGCACAAAATGTATGGAAAGTAAAGGAACCTTATTTCATTGTTTATGGGAATGTAGAAAAATTAGAATGTTTTGGGAAGAGGTGAGGGTAACAATTGAAAAAATAATTTCAAAACAAATCATATTGAATCCTAAATTCCTTTTTGTTGGGTCTGCATCCAGAAAAGCATAACTTTAATCAAAGTGAAAGAGCATTCATAGACCTCAGTTTGCTTAATGCCAAAAAATGTATTGCACTACTGTGGAAAAAGACTCATAGACCAGATGTGACTCAGTGGTTAAGACAGATGTTAACAAACCTTCCACTAGAAAGAATAACATATATACTGAAATCAAAGGAAATTGTGTTTGAGAATATATGGAGACCTTTCATTGATTATGTAAAGAATTTAAACATAACTTTTGAAGAAGAAGGCGAATGATGTGTGTGGACCTTGTAAATTCCAAACTGGTGAATGTATAATATGTATACATGTACTTATGTAGTGGATTGCCTAGACTAAACAGAGGAGCATTGTTGAAGACCTGTTCTTGTTAGTGGTTGTTGGTGTTTTTAGTACTTTTTTTTTAAATTACTTTAGTGTTAGTGTTTGATTGTCTGTGTTATGTTTGTAAAAAAAAAAAAGGTTCAATAAAAAATATTGTGGAAAAAAAGTATGCACCTTTCTAAACCTTTTTTAAACATTTGTCTTCATGAAAATACAGTCCTGTTCACCCTTAACTGGAAGTATCAAATGTAACGGTAGCAAAAAGGGAAGGACAGGGAATTTACAGACAGGGAGATATTGCTGAAATTGCAATCTAGGAAGTAAATTAGAAATAGAGAAAATTATAAACCTACAGTACCTTTAATTAAGTGCTCTTGTTGGCTAATCTTCTAAGATGTTTTTACCCATAAATTTTGCAGTGTAGCAGAATCACATCTCACATGTGACACACAGCAGGAATATTCCAGTTCAATAATCTACTGTAATAGTCTATTCTCCTCAGCTTGCTTTTTTGTTGTGTTTGGCTTTAGAAAAAAAAACAAAAACAAAAAAAAACAAAAAAAAACATTATGACAGTTTTCCTTTTGTTATCTTAATCTTGCAAACCTTTCTTTCACTGTTATTTCCGTTTGCTTGTTTCCCAGGACTATTTCCATTTCTTGATCGATAGTAATCATGTATCTATTTTAAGGCGCCCTAGAATTCTTTCGCTAAACAGCCCTAAATAGTTTCTCATTCATTTTCAATGGTAGCGCTGAACCACTACGGATGTAATATATTTTCCGCCACTACCACCCCTGTGGCGCTGTTGCCACTTTGTTGACTGCAAGCCTCAAGTTTTACTTTGGAAAACTTGTGCCTGGGAGAGAAGACAGACCAGCTGCTGCACTTCAACACTCTCTGTTCATTTAAAGGTAAGACATGTTGTTTGAAATAAAAGATGACATTTAAAATAAATATGCAGTCGTGAAGCAACATAGTCATTGCTGTTTATTAATTTAGTTCAGTTGTGTAAGTTTCATTTTTCGCTTTTTAGAGACACTGCGAGTTACGTTTTGAAACGGGGTGAATATGTCTGATTGTGGTGGTGAAATATAAAAACTTGTTTTTATATCTAACAAACTTCTGCCACCTCACCCTTCTCCCTTTTTTCTGAATAATGTATGAAATATCAGTATTTGTATGAGATAATTCTTTAAAGTGAAATAATTTTCTCTCTCTCTTTTTAAATACTAGGTGGATTAAAGACGACCCCACCCTGCTGGACAAATCTGCTGCCATGATGGAGGACCTTGTTCTGTAAAATGCTGTTGCTGTGGTTTGACAGAGAGGATGTGACAGACATGATGGAGGTGCGGGGACACTATATCCTCCAGTTTGGAAAGTTTAAAGGAAACTCCTTCAGATGGCTGCTGGAAAATGATATCAAGTACATTATGTGTCCTATCAAGGTTCTTCAGAAGGAGGAGGCTTCAGGTATTAGCATGGCTGACGGCAACAGGAAGGATAGCCTGCAGTCATTGATTGACTGCCTTCAGCTTCCCAGAGATCAAGTCTCTTTGGGACGTTGAGGCCAGTGGAGTGGGTGTTACTTAAACATCCCCAGAAGATGATCAGCTGGTTGGCTTTGGCTCACATGTCAGGAGCACCTGGAAAGCGATCTGGAGAAGCAGAGAAGATGTCAATGCAGACTCTGTGATGAGGAAGACGTGCACTGAAGGAACCCACATGTAGAACATACAGCAGCACCTGCTGGAGAAGAAGCAGCAGCTTCTGCCACCACACCTGCAGGACATGCCTCAAGCAATGCTCAGAAGCACCTTGGTAAGTTTTTATCCCAGTGAATATTAACATTTATTAAAAATGGAAGTTTAATGTGGTTTTTTTACTGGATATATGAATTTACATTTCAGACATCCTATCTGTTATGTGAAAAATGTTTTTATTCACCTTAAATCAGATTTACTAATTCTGTTTTGTTGTACATTCTAATTCTTTTCTTCCCCACAGGGACGGATGAGGATCAACAGCTGGAAGCAGCAATGTTGAGCATCTCACCTGCAAAGCTGCAAGTGAAGAGCTGTAAGTGCACGTTTATCATTCTGACTAAATGACAGCACTGGTTATAGCTGAGTCTGTTTGTGTCTGATGTCAGTACTGCTCTGTTGTCTCTGTGTAACCAGTTGTCATGCCAGCCGCAGCAGCCGCTGCCCGAGTGTCACCAAGAGCAAAGACTGGTTTTTAAATGAAAGACATTTTACCATTTCCCAGCAGGGCAGACGCTGGACCAGCACCATCTGACCTCCACCTACTCTGCTGGTGTATTTCTAAATGAGGAGATGCTATCAGAAGAAATCCAGGGACCTCCAACACTTAGTGGTAAAGCAATATGGTGTTTTGAACGAACAGTTGTGCATTATAATGCCATGTATTAACATGGTCAACTGATGCACTCTTTTTGTTTTACTATTTTTTCCAGAAGTCTCTGATGCTGTATTGTTGCCCCGGTGACCCATAAAGACGGGTGGAAGGATCTTCGTGTTGGACCACACACGTTGGACACCACCAATGAAAAAGTCATTGACAGCCTGCTGCAAAAAGACCACGGGAAGAAGGATTTCCTACAGCTTGAAGATCACAATTACAGTGGGGGAATAAGCATTTGATCCCCTACTGAATTTGTAAGTTTATCCCTTACAAAGAAATGAACAGTCCATATTTTTTATGGTGGGTTTATTTTAATAGAGCGAGATGGATCAAAAAAAATCCAGAAAAAATATTAAATAAGGGTCATAAATTAATTTGCATTTGATCAGGGGAAATAAGTATTTGATCCCCAATCAAAACGTGACTTAGTACTTGGTGGAGAAACCCTTGTAGCATCACAGAGGTCAGGCATTTCTTGTAGTTGGTCACCAGGTTTGTGCACATCTCAGGAGGGATTTTGGTCCACTCCTTTTCACAGATCTCCAAATCCAGAAGGTTTCCAAACTGCTGCTTGGCAACTCAAAGTTCCAGCTCCCTGCACAGATTTTCTATGGGATTAAGGTCCAGAGACTGGCTAGGCCACTCCAGGACCTTAATGTGCTTCTTCTTGAGCCACTCCTTTGTTGCCTTGGCTGTCCATCCACAACCCATCATCAGTGTTCTGACTGAGGCCAGGAGGTTCTCATCCAAGATTCTACAGTACATGGCCCTGTTCATCAGCCCCTCAATATGGTGAAATCTCCCTGTACCCTTAAAAGAGACAGCGCCAAAGCAGGATGTTTCCACCTTCATGTTTGACAGTGGGGACGGTGTTCTTGGGGTCATGTTCAGTGTTTCTCTTGTCTCCAAACACGGTGAGTCGAGTTGATTCCAGAGCTCAATTTTGGTCTCATCTGACCACACCACATTCTCCCAAGCTCAGATGTGCCTTCTTGAGCAGGGGAGGGGTTTGGGGGGATAAGGACCCATACTTGTATAGTTCTTTATCCGGTCTCAAAGACCACTCAAAGCGCTTCACTAACTGAACCCTCTATTCTAAGGGCCGATAGGAGACAGATACCTAGGGACAATTTAGAACAGCCAATTAACCTAACATGCATGTCTTTGGATTGTGGGAGGAACCAGGAGCTCCCGGAGTAAACCCACACAGCACAGGAAGGACATGCAAACTCCACACAGAAAGGTTCCTACCCCTGCAAGCCTGGAGATTTGAACCTGGAACCTTCTAGCTGTTAGGCAACAGTGCTAATAACTACTGCACCACCGTGCTGCTCTAACCTTGAAGGCCTCGCAGGGTCTCAGTCCATTATGGCGACGTGTGTTACTAATGGTTTTCTTGGTGACTGTGGTCCCAGCTCCTTTGAGATCATTAACAAACTCCTCCCATGTAATTCTGGGCTGATCCCTCACCTTCTCAGAATCATTCTTACTCCACGAGGTGAAATCTTGCATGGAGCTTCAGAACGAGGGCGACTGACTGTTATCTTATATTTCTTCCACTTTCAAATTATCACACCAACAGTGGTCTCTTCCTCACCAAGCTTCTTTCTGATGGTCTTGTAGTTCATTCCAGCCTCGTGCTGGTCTATAGTCTTGTTCCTGAGGTCCTTTGACAGCTCTTTGTTCTTACCCATGGTGGTGAAGTTTGAATTGAAGAGACTGATTCTGTGACAGGACTCTTTTAAACACAAAATGAGTTGAGATTACGAGGACTTTCCTACAGGGACAGGACTAATTTACAGTGGGGCAAAAAAGTATTTAGTCAGCCACCAATTGTGCAAGTTCTCCCACTTAAAAGATGAGAGGTCTTCAATTTGGGTGCCGGGCTGGAGTTTAGGCGGCGTGAAAGAAATATAAGACAATAATAAAGAGCGATGGCAAGAACCAAGCAGACCGCCCGTAAAATCTACTGGAGGAAGAAGCCCCCCAGGAGACAGCTAGCCACCAGGGCTGCTCGGAGAGGCGCTCTGGCCACCGGCAGAGTGAAGAGGCCTCGCCGTCACAGGCCCGTGGCTCTGAGAGAGATCCGTCGCTACCAGAAATCCACGGAGCTGCTCATCCGTAAGCTGCCCGCCCAGCGCCTGGTGAGGGAGATCGCTCAGGACTTCAAGACCGTCCTGCGTTTCCTGAGCTTCGTCGTCATGGCTCTGCAGGAGACTAGCGAGGCCCACCTGGTGGGTCTCTTCTTCGCTAAGGGGGTCACCATCATGCCCAAAGACTTCCAGCTGGCCCGCTGCATCCGCGGAGAGAGAGCTTAGACTTTCTGCTGCACATTCACCAGCCATAATGCTCTGCACTGTGTGTCTATATATATACATTTATAGTAATATGGACATATGTTTACTAGATGTTGTTTTTTCTTGCCTTCTGATTGTTGCTCTGAGTGTTGCTATCCCTATGCTGTTGCAATCCTGGAATTTCCCCATTGTGGGACTAATAAAGGCTTATCTTATCTTATCTTATCTTATCTTATTTTCATCATAGGTATGTCTCAACTATGAGAGACAAAATGAGAAAAAAAAAAAATCCAGAAAATCACATTGAAGGATTTTTAATGAATTAATTGGTAAATTCCTCAGTAAAATAAGTATTTGGTCACCTACAAACAAGCAAGATTTCTGGCTCTCACAGACCTGTAACTTCTTCTTTAAGAGGCTCCTCTGTCCTCCACTCGTTACTTGTATTAATGACACCTGTTTGAACTCGTTATCAGTATAAAAGACACCTGTGCACAACCTCAAACAGTCAGACTCCAAACTCCACTATGGCCAAGACCAAAGAGCTGTCAAAGGACACCAGAAACAAAATTGTAGACCTGCACCAGGCTGGGAAGACTGAATCTGCAATAGATAAGCAGCTTGGTGTGAAGAAATCAACTGTGGGAGCAATTATTAGAAAATGGAAGACATACAAGACCACTGATAATCTCCCTCGATCTGGGGCTCCATGCAAGATCTCACCCCGTGGGGTCAAAATTATCACGAGAACGATGAGCAAAAATCCCAGAACCACATGGGGGGACCTAGTGAATGACCTGCAGAGAGCTGGGACCAAAGTAACAAAGGCTACATCAGAAACACATTACGCCGCCAGGGACTCAAATCCTGCACTGCCAGACTTGTCCCCCTGCTTAAGCCAGTACATGTCCAGGCCCGTCTGAAGTTTGCTAGAGAGCATTTGGATGATCCAGAAGAGGATTGGGAGAATGTCATATGGTCAGATGAAACCAAAATAGAACTTTTTGGTAAAAACTCAACTTGTCGTGTTTGGAGGAGAAAGAACACCATACCTACTGTGAAGCATGGGGGTGGAAACATTATACTTTGGGGCTGTTTTTCTGCAAAGGGACCAGGACGACTGATCCGTGTAAAGGAAAGAATGAATGGGGCCATGTATCGTGAGATTTTGAGTGAAAACCTCCTTCCACCAGCAAGGGCATTGAAGATGAAACGTGGCTGGGTCATTCAGCATGACAATGATCCCAAACACACCACCCAGGCAATGAAGGAGTGGCTTCGTAAGAAGCATTTCAAGGTCCTGGAGTGGCCTAGCCAGTCTCCAGATCTCAACGCCATAGAAAATCTTTGGAGGGAGTTGAAAGTCCGTGTTGCCCAGCGATAGCCCCAAAACATCACTGCTCTAGAGGAGATCTGCATGGAGGAATGGGCCAAAATACCAGCAATAGTGTGTGAAAACCTTGTGAAAACTTACAGAAAACGTTTGACCTCTGTCATTGCCAACAAAGGGTATATAACAAAGTACTGAGATGAACTTTTGTTATTGACCAGATACTTATTTTACCAAGGAATTTACCAATTAATTCATTAAAAATCCTTCAATGTGATTTTCTGGATTTTTTTTTTTATTTTGTCTCTCATAGTTGAGGTATACCTATGATGAAAATTGGAGACCTCTCTCATCTTTTAAGTGGGAGAACTTGCACAATTGGTGGCTGACTAAATACTTTTTTACCCCACTGTATATGCCTCACGGATACATTATCAGTCTGTGTTGGTCAGAATTCCTGCTGGTTGGTAGGGGATCAAATACTTATTTCCCTTGATCAAATGCAAATTTATTTACTGTATAACCCTTATTTGATTTTTTTTTTGTGGATTTTTTTTGTTGATCTTCTGTCTCTGTTAAAATAAATCTACCATAAAAACTATGGACTGTTAATTTCTTTGTAAGGGGTAAACTTAAAGATTCAGCAGGGATCAAATAATTATTTCCCCCACTGTATGCAAACATGTTCCATCAGTCTGCTCCAGGTCCAAACAGTTTGCTGCACCCCACATCCAAGATGCACATTCCCCATGTCAAGCACAGAGCAAAACTTGTCAACGCCAGTTCTGCTGTGGAATTTTTATCAGAGACACCTATTGATCCTGTGGTCACCACTGAGCCTGCTACCTTTAACCCACCTCCACCTGCTAACACCTCTGTCTCAAGACTTGATTTAGAAAGTTGTGGAGGGCATTTAGAGAGCCAACAGCAGCAGCAGCAGAACCAGCATAAAATAAGGCAGACGAAGACCTGTCTTGGACTACATCTGTGTCTGCTTTCCATGGTCATCTGATGTTGAAAAAAGTTTTATATGGGTACTAGCTGTAAATGATGTACTGTATGTTAGTCCCTTTCCCCACCGTGTAGTGTGGCACCTGTCTGCACTTCTATGACCGTACACTCTGCTCACAGCTACTGGAACTAGTGGAAGATACAGTGGAGGGATTTTGTAAATCTTACCATTTCTTAAATTTATTTAGTGACATGCTAATAAGTTTGCATGTTCTTGCGTCTTTGTGATTTCTCTTAGGTTTCTCCAGTTTCTTCCCACAGTCCCAATACATGCACATGAGGTTAATTGGCATGAACAGAGAAATCTAGATTGTCTGTTGGTGTGAATAGTTGTGTGTTTGTGTTGGTCCTATGATGGACTGGCAGTCTGCCCAGGTGTACCCAGCCTCTGGAAGTGTAAATAAGCTGCCTGTTTTTTTTAAAGAAGTCATCATATAGAATGGCCATAGCACACAATCATTACAACCTCTTTATTTAATACAGTACAGGTTAATAAAATATCCTATAAATGTAGCTGCTGCCTCAAGTTAATTCTGTGGGACTGTAGAGCCTGTTAAGTATGTAACTAGTTACATTTACTCAAGCACATTCATTCAAGTAACTTTTCACAGCATTGTACATTCATGAGTAGCTTTATTGCAAAATACTTTATAGTCTTGCTTGAGTAATTTGTAAAAAAAAAACAAACACTTTAACTCATCTGTTTGGTTCTACTCTTTGAGTAACTTTTGACTTCACTGATTTGAAATGAGTGTCGTCCACATTTGAAATCAGTTACTTTAATATGCAGGAAAAAGATCACAAATTTATCACAAAATGTTGCAAATGCATTTTAAAAGTTGTGAATTTAAGAAAAACTAATTTGTAAAGAAAACTGTACATTTTTGACAAAATTTCATAAATTCAGAAGAAAAAAATGTTACTAGTTTTCAGGAAAAAACTTAATTGGGAGAGTAAAGTTATTACTTTGTATTCAAGTAACTTTCTTTTCTTTATACTCCTACTTAAGTAATTTTTTGGTGTCTTATACGTTGGCCTTGATAGGTTTTGATATTCAGTATGTCCACAGTACTTCCGTGCCTTCTTTGTAATTTAAAAAAGATACATTGGGCACATTAATCAGATTCCCCCTTTTTTTTCCACAGTATTTTTTATTGAACCCTTTTTACAAACACAACACAGACAATCAAACACTAACACTAAAGTAATTTAAAAAAAAATTAATAAAAATAAAAATTGTACTAAAAAAAACCCAACAACCACTAACAAAGACAGGTCTTCAACAATGCTCCTCTGTTTAGTCTAGGCAATCCATTACATAAGTATACATATTATACATTCACCAGTTTGGAATTTACAAGGTCCACACATATCATTCACCTTCTTCTTCAAAAGTTATGTTTAAATTCTTTACATAATCAATGAAAGGTCTCCATATATTCTCAAACACAATTTCCTTTGATTTCAGTATATGTTATTCTTTCTAGTGGAAGGTTTGTTAACATCTGTCTTAACCACTGAGTCACATCTGGTCTATGAGTCTTTTTCCACAGTAGTGCAATACATTTTTTGGCGTTAAGCAAACTGAGGTCTATGAATGCTCTTTCACTCTTATTAAAGCTATGCTTTTCTGGATACAGACCCAACAAAAACAATTTAGGATTCAATATGATTTGTTTTGAAATTATTTTTTCAATTGTTACCCTTACCTCTTCCCAAAACATTCTAATTTTTCTGCATTCCCATAAACAATGAAATAGGGTTCCTTTACTTTCCATACATTTTGTGCACTTATCTGGTATGTTTTTGTTATATCTATTTAACTCCACCGGT
Organism: Pholidichthys leucotaenia; assembly: GCA_020510985.1. Taxonomy (NCBI): domain Eukaryota; kingdom Metazoa; phylum Chordata; class Actinopteri; order Cichliformes; family Pholidichthyidae; genus Pholidichthys; species Pholidichthys leucotaenia. Next base: position 390,797,751 of record CM035837.1, read on the forward strand.
GTAACATACATCCGCATTAACCATTTAAAATGTATCAATTTAAGACGCACATTTATTGATTTGGTTTGAGCTTCTGTACAAGCCAATTCCCATTGTTCCTCTGAAATTTCAGTTTGCAGGTCTTCTTTCCAATAATTCAATCTTTTCTGTGAGTTTTCACTTGAGAATCGTGTCAATGAGTTATAAAACTCTGAAATAATACCCTTTCTCTTACTATCTTTCGTCAAAATTTTTTCCAAGGATGAATAAGTAGGTCGGATGAGAGCATTATTTTGATTTGATCGAATAAAGTTCCTAAGCTGAAGATATTTAAAAAAATGTGTTCTATTAAGATTAAATTTGATCCTCAGTTCTTCTAAAGACATTATGTTATCTGAACATGACAGGTATAAGTCTTGAATCTTTTGAATCCCTTTTAAATTCCATACTTTAAATAAAGCATCCGCTCTCCCTGGTTTAAAATATTGATTACCCCATATTGGGCTAAATTGTGACAGTAGGTGTGGTTCTTTTAAATATTTTGTGGTTTCACACCATATTTTGATCATATGCTTTACAAATGGATTTTTAACTTGTTTCTGTAATTTTTTTGCCGAGTCTGAGTATATGAATATGGGAAGAGGTAAAGGTAAATTGTATGATTCCATTTCAGTCCAGTGAGGGAGATCATTTGATGAAAAATAATATGTCATAGACCTCAGTTGTGCTGACCAGTAATACAACATAATGTTTGGACATTTCAGACCTCCACGATCAAATGGTAAATATAGTAAGGACAGACGTAATCTAGCCTTCCTATTGTTCCATAAAAATTCCACTAACTTTTTTTTAATTCTTGAGAATAGATCTGAAGGTGGTGGTAAAGGAATGTATTGAAATAAATAAAGTATTTTGGGTAAAATATTACTTTTAAGTATATTGATTCTCCCGATCATCAACATTGGTAGTGACATCCATCTCTGAAGTAACTCATTAATGTCTGTCATTAAGGCTTCATAGTTGGTATTAGCAACTAATTCTAGCTTAGGCACAATTTGGATTCCTAAATATTTAAACTGATTTGCAACATTGAATTGATTTACCTCAGGAGCTGGGTGATTTCTCTGGGTCTCATTTAGCATTAATATTGAAGATTTAGTTTTATTTATTTTATATCCTGATATTTCCCCCAAATTCTTTATTAAATTCAACAAGGTCGGAATTGATTTTTTAAGATTCGACATAAACAAAATTATGTCATCGGCATACAGGGAGATTTTATGTTCTGTTGGTCCTACTTTAATTCCATATAATTGTGGATGTAAACATACTGCCATCGCTAAAGGTTCAATTGCCATAGTAAACAGTAAAGGTGAAAGTGGGCAGCCTTGTCGACATCCTCTATTGATATTTATTGATTTTGGAAATATTGCTGTTTGTTAGGATTTCTGCTGTAGCATTATTGTATATTATCTGAACCCATTTTATGAAATTATTTCCAATTCCAAACCTTTGTAAAACTTCAAAAAGAAAGGGCCATTCGACCCTATCAAAGGCCTTTTCGGCGTCCAACGATAGGAGAGCTGTATCCGGTGCTTCTTTATTAGAATAGATAATATTAAATAGTCTCCTTACATTATGGAAGCCTTGTCTTCCCTTTATAAAGCCATTCTGATCTAGGTTAATAATATTTGGTAATATTTCTTGTAGTCGTCTTGCTAAAATTTTACAGATTATCTTAAGGTCAGCATTTAATAGGCTTATTGGTCTCATATTTTCACATTTAGGTTTTGGCAACAGTATAATTAAGGCATTATTAATGTATGGTGGTAAATTACTATTTTGAAATGCTTCTAAAACCATTTCTAAAAATGGTTTTATTAATTTATTCTTAAATTTTTTTATAGAGGTCAACTGGAAGACCATCTGGTCCTGCACTTTTTCCTGATTTCATATTATCAATGGCTAGCCCAACTTCTTCTTGACTAATTTTAGACTCCAGTATCTCCCTGTTTTCATTTGGAATACACGGTATAGATAATCCGTCCAAAAACCCATTTAGTTTTGTTAAGTCAGTTTCATTTTTTGTATTATATAATTTTTCATAATAATCTCTAAAGGCACTATTAATTTCTAATGGATCTACAACTGGCTGTCCGTTACTTATAATACTGGTAATTGGTGTTTTAAATTCTAATTGTTTAATCTGCCATGCCAATAGTTTTCCTGATTTTTCACCTTGTTCATAAAAAGATTGCTTCAATCTTAGAAGACTCGAGGCAGCTCTATTCGCTGATTTTTTTTGTCATATTCAGCTCTCAGAATCAGCAATTCGTTCTCTAACTTTGGGTCACTTCCTGCATACACTTTTTCTTGAAGAATTTTTATTTTATGTTCCAATTGGACTCTCTCCTCTAGAGTCTTCTTAGATTTTGAACCTGTATAACTAATAATATGCCCCCTAATAAAAGCTTTGAAAGCCTCCCACTTTATACATGCTGATGTTTGTGTAGTATTGATATCAAAGAACTCATCTATCTGTTTTTCTATGTACTTAACAAATTCCTCATCCTGAAGCCATTTATGCTGAAATTGCCACCTACCAGGTTCCTTTGTCAATTTCTTATTTACATATATTAGACAGCAGGGTGCATGATCAGAGATCACAATATTATCATAGAAGCAGTTTTGAATCTTGAACCTTAATTCTGTGGAGATCAAAAAATAGTCAATACGTGAGAATGTCTTGTAGATATTAGAATAACAAGAATAGGCTTTAACTTGTGGTTTCATTTCTCTCCATATATCTAGCAATCTCAATTCTTTCATAAAATGATTAATGATCATCCTGCATCTATTGTGCGTGCAGTCTAGTCCTGTTGATCTATCTATACCGGGATTCAATGTACAATTAAAATCCCCTGCTATTATATGTTGCCCTGTAAGTGAAGATAAAATAAGGAATAAATTAGTAAAGAAATGTTGATCATCTATATTGGGACCGTATAAGTTCACCAAATTTATATTTTCTAATAACAAAGATCCTTGAATGATTAGATATCTTCCAAATTTGTCTCCAATTACATTTTTCACTTGAAATGGGACTGATTTATGTATGAGAGTCATAACTCCCCTGGCTCGGGATGAAAATGATGAGGTGAATACACTTCCTTGCCATCTTCTCCTAATTCTTTTTACATCCTCCTCTATTAGATGAGTTTCTTGTAAAAACACAATTTTTGAACCCATGTCTTTTATTTTATTCATAACTTGTTTAAGTTTTTTTAAATTTTGTAGACCTCTGCAATTCCATGAGGTTAAATTGAGATTAACGCTTTGGTCTATGATCAATAAGAAGTTTGAGATTACCTCGCAATGTAAACATGCTCACACAGAGAAACAAAAACACGTTCAAACACATTCATCCTACAAACTACACACAAACAAATTCCCCCTTCCCACATTCGTGGTAATCCCCCCAAAATCAAAAAAAAAATTCTGTCTCCCGCTATAGCCATTGACTGCTCCACACCCGCGAGGATCAGTCAAAACCACTCTCTTTCTCCTCTCAATCACCCTAACTCTACTGCTTTTAATGACGTAACATTAACTCTCTTCTGTAGTTTTCCAACTTAACTCCTAAATTTTATAGCAACTTTGTACATCATAGGGTTTTTTTTTTTTAATATATAATACAATCTATATTTTGTAAACTTGCTATATGCTTCAGATCAGTCAGATGCCTGTGCAAATGCTTAAATATTCTACCTTATATTTTGTTCATGCTTAGCTCCCACCAGTCTCTTCTTGGATCTTCTTGATGAACTCCTGCGCCTCCTCAGGGGTCTTGAAGATGTGGGTTCTGCCCTTATACGTGACCATCAGTCTTGCAGGATAAATCACTCCATGACGAATCCCAAGGTTGCGTAGCTCTTTACGGGCGGGGTCAAACTGTTTCCTTAATTGTTGGATTCCTGTGGCCAAATCTGGGTAGAACTGCACCTGTTGATCCTGGTATTTAATTTCTCCTTTGGCTCGCGCCACGTTGGAGATCGTCATCCTGTCTCTGTAGCTGAGGAACTTCATAATCAGCGTCCTCGGTGATGCCTTGTTATCTCTCGGTGGGCCAATTCGGTGGGCGCTTTCTAAGACGACTGATGACTGCAGCTCCGCGTTGTTCAGCGCTTCTGGGATCCACTTTTCCAAAAAGGAACATGGATCCAGACCCTCCGTTCTCTCCGGGAGAACCACCAGCCTCAGGTTGTTCCGTCTCGACCGGGATTCTAAATCCAAAACATTATCTTCCAGACGTTTATTTTTTAATTCCAATGTGGCCACCTTTAATTGTAGGCCAGAGACGTCATCCTCAGCACTGGAAATTCGGAGCTCCACCTGCGAAACTAATTCCATACAGTCGCTTAACTCCTTTTTCATTCCTTCTATCGCTGCAATAATCCCGTCAAGTTTAGAGGAAAAGTCTGCTCTCATTGAACTAATGGCAGTGAGCACCGCACCTGTGCCGTCGCCAGTAGTCACCGCTCCTCCGCTAGCTTCCTCCGCCATATTTGGGGATTTTTCTGCTTCGTCACGGACGTGAAAGTCCGTTAACTTGGACTGTTTCGGCGATTCAGTTTTTCCTCCACCTGATTTCCCAGCCTTAGGCTTTACCGGCATGTCCTCGCCCAAACGTTGGGATAGGTTTTGTTCCAATTGAGAGAGTTATTTTTTTATTTTTTTTTTTATTTTTTTTTTTATTTTTTTTTTTTGAGCAGAGTAGAGTGAAGCACGTCCTTCTACGCGGCAGCCATAACCGGAAGTCCCCCCTTTGGTAAAAGTTTGAGTTTTCCTTCTTTTGTTGTCCTTGTTTATAACTGCTTGTCATCAGCAGTTTTGACTTTGTTGTCAAAGAAAATGAGTTAATAAAGATTAATCAAAATCTACCTTTCCCACTTTCAAGTAATTTCAGATTATGACTCTATAATTGGTTGTGTGATGAGTATGTTTCAATTTTATACTGACTTGTAAGAATTTAACTGATAGAAAAATATACACCATTGTTCAAGTCTTGCAATAAATTGTTTATCAGCTAAAACGATCAAGGTGAGTTAATGTAATTATAGTTTTAAAAAGGTACAAAATTAACAGTCAAACTCAAAAATTTAACTAGAATAAAGCTTTTTCTTTAACAAATGATAATCAAGTCAGTGGCGGTAATGGTTGCCAACCGCCAGTCAAATCTAAAAGAAGAACAACAATACCTATCAGCACCCTGGACAGTGACCTGCTTTTTGATTGGCTGTCACTCTGTTACAGCTATTCACAACTGACCTAACTAGGGTGAATTATAAAAATATTGCAAAAACTGACTAAATGCTGAGTGCACTGTTTTTAAGTGTGCCTTAAGTCTGGTCTTCTATTAAACTATGACCTTTGGCTGTAAGAACCTTTAGGCTTCCATTTTATTTTATTTTTTTTATTTTTTCTAAATTTTACCTTCAGTGAGGAAAACCATAAGACCTTTGTACGCATTCTTACACTGACTAACTGGACCCTGGTGACAAATGGCAATGTGCATCGCTCATTCCCGTTAACCAAGTGGCGACTGCGCTTAATGAGGACTGTTAAAAGAAAAATGTCATTACTGTAGCCCTTTGTCTATTCATTACAACCATCAGTTCCTACTGATGTCTTTCTTCATCTCATCATAGAACTCGTATGTGAGCACCCGTCTCCATCTATAACCTCTGGCTCACATAACACCAGATTAATGTCAAATGACTTCCTCTCTGCTACCGTTCAGTTTAGTTTTTTTTTTTTTTCCCAGTGTTCTGGCACTTGCATGGCAACTGTTAAAGAGGCTACAGAGACAGACTCCATGTTCACAGCTTTGACCTGAACAGAGGCGTCCAACAAATTCTCATCCAACATTATCATTTGTGTGAAAATATCTGGTTTCTTAATGGAGTTGCTGGTAAAACTGACACTAATTTGTAAAAAAAAACAAAACATTTCTAGTTTCACATGTAACAAGCTTCCCAGACTCTGCAAAGACAAAAACTGACTCAGATGCACTTATTTTACAAAATGATGAGAAGACAACAACTTTCAAAAGGAGAATATTTAAGAAATATAAATTGACCAATCCACCACTTTGGTCCACACCAAACAGCACTCATGGCAGCAAGATGTTTAACCCTTCTGAGTTTTATTTCTTTGTACAGTAGTTAATGGGCTATGTGGCCAGGTGGTTAAAACATCTGATTGACAAAGAAAGTCCCCTATAAAACAGTAAAAAAAAAAAAGGTAAATGGTGTTCACTGATATGTATAGCACTTTATACTCATCTCTGGATGACCACAGCGCTTTACAGAGCCTGCTGTCTGCTCATTCACACACACATTCACACACTGATAAAATACATACAGTAATTTCCTCTTCATTTATGAGTCTGCTGGCTCCTATTTCAGTCAATAGGTGGTGGATTTTTATCATTCGCCTGCCCACAATATGTTCACACCCCAGGTGGACCCATACAGGAAAACAGGAAGTAAAGGGATAGGAGCCTTAGAGTGCTCGTTCTGCTAAGAGAAGGGGTGTGACTAAAATTAACCCTCCTGTCTGTCACATATATGTTCCTTTCTGCTCTGTTTATTTTATATAATCCATACTGTATATTCTCTAATATGTTTTGCATAAATGTTTGTTTCTGTGGATTTATCAGTGTGTGCCTGACAAAAATTGGCACAAAAAATTGTTTTCCTGTTTCTGTGGACATGTATAAAGACCCCAAAAATGTATCGTGTGTGTGTGTGTGTGTGTGTGTGTGTGTGTGTGTGTGTGTGTGTGTGTGTGTGTGTGTGTTTTCCAAGCCTCATATATTTAGGCCAGGGGTCTGCAACCTCGTATTATGAAAAGAGCCATTTCTAGCAAATTTTGTCCCACAACAATATTTTTCTTTGATATATGATGGTATTTCCATAGAAAACAGCTTTTACTAATAAATCTGCAACTTTTTTCCTCAAAATTTACAATGTTTTTAGGGATTTTTTTTTCCCCTTATCTTTGTCCTTCAGAATTTTCAACTTTTCTTGCATTTTTTTGTCATAAGTTTGCAAGTACTAATACTTGCAAATGTAAGACTTTTTTTTCTCCAAATTGCAAATTGTTTTGGAGACTCTCTCCTTCTAAATCAAATATTTGTCTCTTGTAGAAGTGTGCAAATTTGTGCTTTTTTTCTGTTGTACATTTTCAGTATCCATCCATCCATCCATCTTCTACCGCTTAATCCTTTCGGGTTTTGTGCAAATTTGTGCCTGTTGCAAGTATTTTTTGAAACTATATTTTCATTAATTCATAGCTTTTTATTCTAAATTTGCAGCTTTTTTCCTAAATCTTTGGGGGGGGGGGGGGGGTTGTGACTTGTGGATATTATAATCTTTGCTATGATAACTTTGTGAATTTTTTTTATTGTTGTTGGAAACAGTTTTCCTGAAAATGTTTTGCTTTTTCTGCACGAATTTGCAGCTTTTCTCATACATTTTATCATTTATTTGAGACTTTTCTAAAATTTCAAATTTTTCTTATAAACTGTGGCATTTTAATTGCAACTTAATGTTTCCTTTGAAACGCTGCTGTTCTTTTATTAATCATAAAATTTGCTCCTATTTGTGGTAAATCTGCAGCTTTCCCCCCATAAATTTATGCACTTTTAATGATATTTTTGTCACTGTGTTATATATACTGTAAACATGTTATGTTGTTTTTAGCTTTCGTGGAACCCACAGGGAGCCAGTGATTGTGGAGCTGCAGGTTACAGACCCCTCCCTGATTTAGGCACATCTTCTTTTGGCTGCTCCCTATTAGGATCATTTGGTATGACCCGGCAGGGGCTTGAACCCATGACCACCCAGCTGCAGGGCAGATGCTCTTGCTCAGGGCCACCACTCTGGTCTCAGCTATACATCATGTTTAGTTATAAGTTCTAAATGAAAACCATAAACAGGGTAAATTTAAAACAGTGGCAAGCGATGACTACAGTGACTCTGATATAGAACTGATTGGTTGGGTGTAGCAGCTGGGACAATGGTATTTCCCTGCTGTTTTTGTTCAGATTTGTTCAGTCTCTCTCTGCGTTTTAATTTGCTTGTTTCGGGGTTGGGTGTTTTGTGAAAACTCTGAAATTCCAAATACGTGTAAAAGGTTTCTTATAGGTCCTTTTTTTCCAGCAGTGCAAGTACCCTGCAGTTCATAAATGTAGCCTGGCTTTATTGATGTACAGTCATGTGAAAAAAATTAGGATACCCTGTATAAGCCTGTGTGTTTTTTAACATATATGGACATATGGATATTTAATATCAGTATTTAAAATATTGGGAGATTCATGTAATACAACTAGACAATTAAAAATGAATTAAAGATTTTTTTTCAAATTTTCTGTAAAATATAATTCTAAACAAATAGTGAGGAATAAATTAGGACACCCCCACATTCATTCCCACTTAAAATGGCTAAAATAAATGGTAAAAATGCAAATAAAAACAAGGTTAGACATAGATATGTGACCATTTCTTAATAAAGAACTGAATATTTACTGGGGTGTCCTAATTTTTTCACATGACCGTATATCCAGCCCCACATTCTAGTGAGGTCGAGGGGGAACGGACACTCCCCAAGCTTTATTTCTAAAGCCTTCCCCACATAAATCAAACCAATGTATTAATCCTTCAAATATTTCAGGTCTCCATACTCCCACGCATTACTTTTAATAACAACTCTGAGTGACTGCAAGGTCAGCTAATTTATGTATTTACTTTGATACAGAATGCAAGCTGAGGGTCTGTAGTGTTTCATTTATATTTATCAAGTGGTGTGAGCAGTATAAAACCTTCCTAAATAAACATAAATATGAATGACTAGATAGGCTATTGCCAGTTTAGTTTGTCTACTCTTACATACAGTGCATCTGGAAAGTATTCACAGCGCTTCACTTTTTCCACATTTTGTTATGTTACAGCCTTATTCAAAAACGGATTAAATTCATTTTTCCCTCATGATTCTACACACAATACCCCATAATGACAATGTGAAAAAAGTTTGTGTTTGTTTGGTTTTTTTTTTAGATTTTTGTAAATTAAAAAATTAAGAAATCACATGTACAGTATATAAGTATTCACAGCTTTTGCCGTAAACCTCAAAATTGAGCTCAGGTGCATCCTATTTCCACTGACTATCCTTTAGAGGTTTCTACAGCTTAATTGGAGTCCACCTGTGGTCTCCATCTAAACTGAGCAATCGGGGGAGAAGGGCCTTAGTTAGGGAGGTGAACAAGAACCCGATGGTCACTCTGTCAGAGCTCCAGCATTCCTCTGTGGAGGGAGGAGAACCTTCCAGAAGGACAACCATCTCTGCAGCAATCCACCAATCAGGCCTTTATAGTAGAGTGGCCAGACTGAAGCCACTCATTAGTAAAAGGCACATGGCAGCCTACCTGGAGTTTGCCAAAGGCCCCTGAAGGACTCTCAGACCATGAGCAACAAAATTCTCTGGTCTCATGAAACAAAGATTGAATTCTTTGGCGTGAATGCCAGGCATCATGTTTGGAGGAAACTAGACACTGCTCCTCACTGGGCCAATACCATGCCTACAGTGAAACTTGGTGGTGGCATCATGCTGTGGGGATGTTTTTCAGCGGCAGGAACTGGGAGACTAGTCAGGTTAAAGAGAAAGATGAATGGAGCAATGTACAGAGACATCCTGGATGAAAACCTGCTCCAGAGCGCTCTTGACCTCAGACTGGGGCAACGGTTCATCTTTCAGCAGGACAACGACCCTAAGCACACAGCCAAGATATCAAAGGAGTGGCTTCAGGACAACTCTGTGAATGTCCTTGAGTGTCCTAGTCAGAGCCCAGACTTGAATCCAATTGAACATCTCTGGAGAGATCTGAAAATGGCTGTGCACCAACGCTTCCCATCCAACCTTATGGAGCTTGAGAGGTGCTGCAAACAGAAGTGGGGAAAAACTACCCAAAGATAGATGTGCCAAGCTTGTGGCATCATATTCAAAAAGACTTGAGGCTGTAATTGCTGCCAAAGGTGCATCAGCAAAGTATTGAGCAAAGGATAAATACTTATGTACATGTGATTTCTTCGTTTTTTATTTTTAATAAATTTGCAAAAATCTCAAAACTTTTTTCATGTTGTCATTATGGGGTATTGTGTGTAAAATTTTGAGGAAAAAATGAATTTATTCCATTTTGGAATAAGGCTGTAACATAAAATGTGGAAAAAGTGAAGCGCTGTGAATACTTTCCGGATGCACTGTATGGTGCACTTGGAAAGTGAGTCACAACTCTGCATGGACCATACCGCAGCTGCATTATGCTGGGAGCCTACTGGGAATAAATAAATGAATTACCTTCTATCAGTTTAACAGTTAAATATGAAACACAGTGACCTCATTAGCTATTGTATATTCTAGAGTTTTGAAAAATATAGACTACTAAAAGCTACTCTTTATAAATATATACTTCATGAAAAAAATGTTTTTTTTCCAGCTTAAACAAATAGTTGATGTTAATGTTTACACCTCAAAGTCAAATTCCAGTTTGATACAGGCAATACACCTTATAATGTGCTTCAGTTAATATTTAGAAACCCAGAGCAATTTTCTGATTTTGTCAGGATTCATATGTTATATTTCTAAAGTTTGCTTTCAACTTTTAATTTTCTCTGGACCCATTTTTCCTCTGAAATATGTCTTGTAATATATACTATTTTTCCTCACAAGAGCAGTAAGTATGTCAGGCAACACTGATAAAATAGGGAAAGGGTAGCCTTTGTGAGTTAGGTGTACTGACATGGAGGAATAAGGGGCTTTACAGCAGTTTTATCATGAAAGAAAAAAAATCATATAAATGTTTTCAGCAGAGTCTGGATGCAAAATTACCCATCCAGTGCTGTGAAAAAGTATTATCCCCTTCCTGATTTCTTACATTTTTGCATATTTGTCACACTTAAATGTTTCAAACAAACGTTAATTTTAGATAAAGCTCACATGAGTAAATACAAAATGCAGCTTTTAAATAGGTCTGTCACGATAACCGCAATTATGTAGTACCGCACTATGAACAAGCCTACCATGGACGATAACGAGCAACTGCAACAACTGCAGTGTTCACTTTTTTGTGTGTGGCTAAATCTTGTTGTTCACTTATGTGCCCCTATTGAATAAGATCTGTTCACACGCCGATAGGCAGCGAAAAGTAAGCTAGGAGCAGGAAGACAAAAGAAGAGGACAACAGCAGCCTTATGTGTAGCAGGATGGAATGTACGCACTCTGTTGGACAGAATAACATCACAGCGCCCAGAAAGACAGACTGCACTTGTGGCCCTAGAAATGAACAGGTACAATGTAGACATAGCTGCACTTAGTGAAACAAGATTGCCTGGATATGACAGCTTAGAAGACCATGGGTACATCTTCTTTTGGAGTGGGAGATCATCTCAAGAAAGGAGAGAAGCAGGAGTGGGCTTTGCAGTTAGAAAGAAGATAGCAGCAATGCTTGATGAGAAACCGGTGCCAATCAACAACAGGATAACGACTATGAGACTCCCACTACAGTGGAAGATGTATGCCACACTCATCAGTGTATGTGCCCCAACAATGACCAACACAGAGGAGGTGAAGGAAGAGTTCTACAGTGATTTACGTGAGACTATCAGGCATGTACCGACTGATGACAGGCTGACACTCGTTGGAGATTTTAATGCCAGAGTTGATTCGGACACTGAGAAATGGAAAGGAGTGCTAGGCAGTCATGGAGTAGGCAAGTGCAATGCTGATGGGGAACTTCTACTTGCATTATGCTCAAAGTACAACCCTGTGATAACCAACACTCTATTTAAGCACAAGGACACACACAAGAAGACACGGATGCACCCAAGATCCAAGCACTGGCACTTATTAGACTACATCATAGTCAGGCAGAGAGACATAAGGGGTGTATTGGACACCAGAACAATGAGAGGTGCGGACTGTGGTACTGATCATGTTATGCTGAGATCTAGATTAAGGATTTACAGACGAAAACAGCACTGCAGGACGGGTGTGAAGCCACCACGAAAGCTAAACACTAGTACACTGAAAGGCCAAAAGAAGCAGGCAGAACTTACACAGGAAATGGATGAAAACTTGAAAGACTGGGACAGCAGCAACTCAGAGAATGACATAGAAGAGAAATGGGCAACACTGAAGGATACGGTGTATCAGACTGTGAGTGATGTATTAGGCTACCCTGAGAAGAAACATCAAGATTGGTTTGATGAGCATGATGAACACCTGAAGAAACTACTAGAAGCGAGGAATACAGCTAGGCAGGGAAACCTACAGTGTAATACAAGGTCGAAGAAGAAGAAATACTCAAAGACTCAGAGTGAGCTACAGAAGTACACCAGAAAAATGAAGTCCAACTGGTGGGATGAAAAAGAGGAGGAACTTCAAACTGCAGCAGACAGAAAGGACATGAAAACATTCTTCACAGGTTTAAGAGAAATCTACCCTAAACCAAGAGGATTGATCCAACTAAAGGTTATGGATGGTGAAATGGTTTTGCAGGAGAAAGACAAGATCCTGGACAGATTTGCAGACCACTTTGACCAACTACTAAACAACCCTGGAGATCTCACTGAAGAGGCTAAAGAAGCTCTAGTGCAGCGGCCAGCTGTATCAAGTCTGGATGAACCACCAAATTTTGATGAACTAATGGCAGCTATCAGGACAACACAGGATGGTAAAGCTCCAGGAAGGGATGGAATTCCCACAGAAGTGTGGAAATTTGGTGGTGTTCAGCTGACCAACTGCCTGCACAAGCTCATCCAAGAGATATGTGATGCCCAGAAAGTACCTCAAGACTGGAAGGATGCAAGTATTGTGCCTTTGTTCAAGAAAGGCGACAGGAAAGATTGTGGAAATTACCGAGGTATATCACTGCTAGCCACTGCTGGTAAGATTCTCTCACGTGTATTACTTTACAGACTCAATGAACACATCTCGCAGAATGTACTACTGGAAACCCAGTGTGGCTTTAGAAGTGGAAGAAGCACAATGGACATGATTTCCTGCTTGAAACAGGTTCAAGAAAAGTGTATCGAACAGAACATGCCGCTTTATGTAGTCTTCATAGACTTCAGTAAAGCGTTCGATACTGTTTCGCGACAAGGACTTTGGCATGTACTCAAGAAATATGGTTGTACAGAGAAGTTTGTCAGCCTGATTGAGGCACTCCATACAGGTATGCAAGCAAACGTGGCAATAAGTGGTTCAGTATCTAAAGACTTTTAGAGTAAGCAACGGGGTGAAACAAGGGTGTGTGCTGGCACCTACACTCTTCTCGCTATATCTGGCAGCCATGCTTGAGGTGGCCTTCAAAGACACTTCAGAAGGGGTAAACATTCAAACAAGGAAAGAAGCAGACTTGTTCAATGTGGCACAGTTTAAAGCCAAGAGTAAGACATCGATAAAGGTAGTAAGAGAAATGCTCTTTGCCGACGACAGTGCTCTAGTGGAAGATATGCAATCTTTAGTGGAGAAATTTGCAAGAGCAGCTAGCCAATTCAGCCTCCAAATCAACATCAAGAAGACAGAGTTCCTTTATCAACCACCAAAGTTCCAGTTATCAACATCACTACCAGAAGAGATCAGCAATGGTACAGAGCCACTAGTCAAGTGCAAGACTTTCAAGTACCTAGGGAGTACTGTTTCAGAGAATGCTAGGCTGGAGGATGAACTATCTCTCAGAATGGGAAGAGCGAGTGCTGTGTTTGGAAACTTGAGGGAGAGACTGTGGAACAATCGACATGTGTCTATCCATGTGAAATGCAAAGGGTACAGAGCGACAGTACTGGCTACTCGATTGTACGGTGCTGAAACTTGGACTGTCTACAGAGTGCAGGTGAAGAAACTCCATGCGTACATGATAAGACACCTTCGAGCCATAATGAACATCTCATGGAAAGACAAGATAACCAACACAGAAGTGTTGAAATGAGCTGGTCTACCATCAATGGAGGACATGCTAATACAGATGAACCTGAGATGGCTCGGACATGTTGCAAGGATGGACCACCAGCATCTCCCTCTGCAGTTACTCTACTCACAGTTATGTGAGGGCAAACACAATCAGGGTAGACCCAGGCTCAGATTTAAAGACACTGTAAAAAGAAATTTGAAGAAGTTGGACACAGACAGGAGTTCCTGGCAGCGGAAGGCTAAGGACAGAGCTGTGTGGAGGAATCTGATCAGACCTAAATGAAATAGTCATTGTCGCCCACGACAGACTGCTATGACGATGAATATTAAATAAATTGTTAAATGTTAAGTGTATTTTTATTGCCAGCAGCATGTTTGCAGGGCATAAAGCATGTTATTTGTATTACTTTTGGCAAGATCAGATTGCTTTTGGCAGATGGGGGGAAAATGAGATGAGAAAATATCCTAAATTTAATAAAATAATGGCTGGAGGGGCTTCTTCTGAGCAGAGTGTTTATGATCCTGAAGATTAAGCTCTGAGAACAAAACTATTGCTGCATAGTGCATTGCTTGTTTGCTGTGTGAACATGATTTTTCAGACAGTGGCATTGTCCAAAAATCACCATGGAGAGACACAGGGTCAAGAGCCATGCGGGGTCCTGCACAGAGTCTGTCCTGTTTAAATGAGCTGAGTGTCTCAGCTGTCTCCAACCAGTCTACACACCCTGTAGTTGAAATGCTGGAGTTACAGCCACTGCTTTAAGAAAATGATTGTTTTTTGTTTTTTGTTTTTTTTATACAGAATCAGCAATTCATGAGTGTAGGAAGACCTATAGTTAACAACAGGACAAAAGATGGAAATTAGCCGCTGGCTACAATCTGGCAAGTTTACATTGGTTGATATCAATGTTCATCAACTTGCCTTTGCACCATAGACCCCTCTACTTTCCTATGGGACGTTAAGGTCCCATGTGCGGAAGTAGAGAGTGTGTGACTTAGGCTGTCTATGTGTGCTTGTTAATCTGTTTCCAACAGATGACTTGTCCTTGACTACCTTAATCTGAGACTGTGTAGTCTGGACCTACTTAATCTGAAGTTAAGTAACCTCTCAGCAGTGGTGGCCTAATGGTTAAGGATGTGGACTGGTGAGCGGAGGGTCAAGGGTTTGATGCCTGGACCGGCAGGATTAGATCTGGGTGGGACAAATATCAGCAGTGTTTTCCCCATCCTCCTTAACCCCACTGTGGTGCCCTTGAGCAAGGCCCTTAACGCCAAATGCTCCAGTGGAGCTGCTCAGTGGCCACAGGTCAGTCTGTGGTTGTACTGGGCAGTTTCCTGGTGCGAATGTGAACAGGGTGTCATTGAAAAAGAGTTGCCTCTCAGTGGAACTACCCTGTATAAATAAAGGTTATATAAAAATAAATGAAAAAAAATAAAATCTCAGAAAGCCATTGGATTAATGTGGATAAACTTAAACCAGATTATGTTGGTCCTTGTTGTATTTAAGCCTTGAATGTGAAAGCGGCCCATGAGGTTTACCTTTGTTATGTTAAAATTTGTTTGATGATCTGAAACATTTACAGTGCATCTGGGAAGTATTCACAGTGCTTCACTGTTTCCACATTTTGTTACGTTGCAGCATTATTCCAAAATGTATTAAATTCATTTCTTGTTGTCACAAACTAAGCTGGTGTTGTTCTTAGGCTCGGTTCTGACTGTCTCTGTGGCTTGGGTTACCAG